>VDFB02281492.1:712025070-712181309 GCA_007258455.2 Sequoia sempervirens
ACTTCATAAAATAACATGCCATCCTAGATTATGAAATCCAACCACCTTGTCCTGTCCACTGTAACAGGTTCCTTGCAAGCTTTCCAAGCCTCTGCAAAATCAGGATCTTCTGCATACAGTGTCTTGAGTTCATTGAATCCAACCACTTCAATTTGCATCTTTGTCATCAATATATGCCTTCTACTTAAGGCATCTGCAACCCTATTTGAATTCCCACTCCTATGCTTCAAAACAAAGCTATAACTCTGCAAAAACCCTACCCATTTCATATGCCTTTGATTTAATTTTCCCTGACTATTTAGGTACTGCAAGGCCTGATGATCAGTATATAGAACAAATTCCTTCAGCAACAAATAATGTCTCCATTTCCTTAATGCTTGAACTATTGCATAAAATTCTTGATCATATACAAAATACTTTCTCTTGGCATCATTTAACTTTTCACTGAAATAGGCAATGGGCTTACCTTCTTGGCTCAACACTACTCCAATGGCACAACCACTAACATCACAATCCACTTGAAACACCTTGTTGAAATCTGGGAGGGCTAGAACAGGTTGCTCTATTATATGCAGCTTCAATAGTTCAAAACTCTTTGCTGCTCCAGTGCTCCACTTGAATTCTTTTCTATCCCCTCTCATTGTTTCAGTCAGGGGTCCACAAATACTACTAAAGTTTCTAATGAACTTTCTATAAAAACTAGCCAAACCATGGAAGATCTCACCTCGGTAGTAGTTCTTAGGGTAGGCCATTCGAGTCTTCACCTTCCTAAGGTCATCTTAAGACCCAACCCTGCTTTGAGACAACAAACCCCAAGTACCTGCTTCTCTTTACAAAATTGCACTTCTTTTGGATTAATCAATAGTTTCTCTTCTCTTAACATGTCAAGGCTCTCAGAATATAGATCAGGATGCTCATCCAATGTCTTACTGGAAATCAAAATATCATCTAAATGCACAATAACAAAACTTCCTAGAAATTATTTTAGTACCTCATTCATGAGCCGCATGAATGTGCTCGATGCATTGGTTAGCCCAAAAGGCATGACTAACCACTCGTACAGGCCCTCTTTGGTCTTGAAGGTAGTATTCCATTCATCTCCCTCTCGAATCCAGATCTGGTGATATCTACTCTTCAGATCAATCTTTGTAATCTTTGAGCTCCTCAAGCAGTCCATCGGGTCATCCATCCCCTTGGCAGGGGAAATATGTACTTGATTGTTATCTTGTTTATGGCTCGAGAATCTGTACACATCCTCCACTCCCCATCCTTCTTTGGTGCTAGTACTGCAGGTACTACACATGGACTCAAACTCTCCCATATCAAACCCTTTCTCAACAACTCTTGAAATTTTCTGTTCAACTCCTTATTTTCTACTAGAGTCATTCTATGAGTTGTCTTATTTGGAAAACTCGCTCTAGGAATCAAGTCAATTTGATGACTGATCTTCCTTATTGGTGGTAAACCCTCAGGTACATTATCAGAAACAATATCCTGAAACTCATCCAACATCCCAGAAACTTCTTCTGGAACATTCTCACTATCCTCCTTACTCACTCTAGGAATCAATGCATAATACACACGCTCATGCTTCATACCTTCTAAAAATTTTCTTCCATCTACATAACAAATTCTAGCACTACTGCATACCTTTTCTTCGGTCTCCTTCAGGGGTTTCAACTTGTGACGAACCCCATCCTTTCTCAAGGAATAAGTGTTTGCATGGCCATCATGTATAGCTCGCCTATCAAACTACCACAGCCTCCCCAACAACATATGACATGCATCCATGGGCATGATATCACAAAGTACCTCATCATGGTAGCTCTCGATCTTGAACTTTACTAGGCACTACTCATTGACCAAAACTTTGTAGTTTTTCTGCAACCAAACAATCTAATATGGATGTGGGTGTCTTTCCCTCTTTAGCTTCAACTTTGTGACCATCTCTTCTGACACCAGATTATCAGTGCTCCCACCATCAATAATGACATCACAACATTTTCCTTCACACTTGCACCTTGTGTGAAATAGATTCTTCCTCTGTTTTGGTTCCTTTTCCTTAGTCACCAGGGCTCTCCTAATCACTAGGGCTTCTCCCCTTTCAGCATCATCTGAATGTTCAGATTGGGCCTCCTCATCTGCATGTGCAACCCTTCCATGACCTTCTGGCCTTTTGTCTGCCCTTCCTTGGTGTTGTGGACATTCATAGGATTGATGCCCTTCTTCACCACACTGGAAACACATTCTTTTGAAACCACCTCTTCCAGATCCTTGTCCATATCTCCCTTGTCCTCTACCTCTTTGATCACCACTATTTTGATCACGAGGGCAGTAGAAGTTGTTATTCCTTTGGCTTCGGCTAGTACCCACATCTTCACTTTTCTTTTCATCATCATTTCGGCTTCTTGAAGGTCTTCCACTGCCCCTTCCACTTTGACGTCCTCGTCCTTTTTGCTTGTCATCAAATCTTTTGTTCAGCTTCTCTTCCACCTTTAGAGCAAACTGATACACATCCTCAATGGTGGTCATTCTGACTAGGCTTAACTCCTCTTGAATGCTCGGTCATAACCCATTAAGATATCGGGCTACCATCTCCTTATTGGCCTCTGTGTGGCCCATTTTGATGATTAGCTTGTGAAAATATTTAGTATATTCTTTCACAGATCTGCTTCCTTGCTTCAACCTTTGCAATTTCTTCAACAGATCTAACTCATAGTCCACTAGTATGAACTGCTTCTTCAGTTTCTCTACCAGGCGATCCCATCTGATGATATTTCCTTTTCCTCTTCGATTTCTTTCCAACTGGACCTCTTTCCACCAAATACTAGTATGGTCCTTTAGCTTCATTTTCGCAAACTTAACCCGATCTGGGTCCTCTATTTCCTCATACTCAAAATATTCTTCTAGCTCATTGATCTAGTCGATCAACTCTTCCAGGTTTAGACTTCCGGAATAACTGGGGACTTTTCCTCTGGGTCTTTTCCTGATCTTCAAAATGGCCCTTATTAGCCACATTTGGTCTTGATCAATTGCTTCTTCTTCTTCTTCTACATTTGAACCTTCTTCCTCTCCTTCATCCTCACTTTCATCCCTTAGGTTTAACCCTCTTCTCAACTGCTCTTGTAACACATCAATCTGTCTCTAGAGGGCTGCCAGTGCATTTCTTCCACCAGTATTTTTATCGCCTCGACCACCTCTGGCACCACCATGCCTACCAGGAATCACTCTTAGAGGCATCTTTCTTGACCTCGACCCACAACCACCATCCTGGTGTGAACTGCCTCATGATCGATGATCTGTCCACACGCTCAAGAAAACCCGCTCTGATACCACTTGATGAGGGTGCAGCTTGAGACTTCGAAAATAACCCACAAATAAGAGAATAATTTTATTATTTATAAAATGGAGCTTCTTACATGTAGAGGATCTCAAATCCTAAGTTCTACAACACATGCAAGTTACAGAAAGCTACAGAATAACCCTTTCGCAATATGCGAGCTTGTCCCCAAAAAGTTACCCAAAAATTAGAAACCTACCCATAAATAGAGCTCCTCTTTAGTTTGGAGCCAAAACAACATTCAAAATTGAGTTTAGGCAGTTTTCCACCAAAAATTTACAACATAAAGTTCAAATTTTAAAAGAGCATTTGCAATTGTATCTTCTAGAAAGTGTGCCAACTTCCTAGGGCCATAACTTTTGATCCGAGACTCTGATTTGTGAACCGTTTGAACCATTGGAAAGGTCACAAATTCAATAACGCGCTCAAAATATACCATGCCAATTTTGGCAAGTTTTAGGGCTGATTCGGGAACTCTAAGTGCCTCAAATCTAAATCAGAAGATTTTCAGGTACAAATCTGGGAAACTAAAACTGCAATATCATTCCACCCAGGAATAGAAAATAAAAACCGTAAATTGAGAATTTCATTATGACGAAAAGGGTATCCAAAAATGTAAAAACATCTAAAATCTGAGAAACTTGAAATTTAACTATTTTTGGGTGATGCAAGATTGCCCTTACACCACTGGATGCTCCTGCATCACAATGAAAACCTTTTCTACTCCCCCTACGAAGTAGACCCATTCATTAGTCTAGATAGATGAAGAATTTGTGAATTCACTGGATTGATGCACCTTCATGTGCACCTATTTTTGAGGTCCAATGACCCCCAACCTCTCCCTAAGATACTCAAAAGTATCCTTTAGAAGAGCCTTAGTAAATATATCTACAATCTGTTCCTTTTTTGTCACATACTCCAACTTGACTTCATTCTCTAACACTTTCTCTCTCAAGAAATGATATATGATAGATATGTGTTTTGTTTTTGAATGCATAACCAAATTATTTGAAATTATTATAGCACTTGTGTTGTCACAGAAAATAGGAATAGGCTCATCACATATTACTCCAAATCTCTCAGAATTTTCTTCATCCACAAAACCTGTGTGCAACAAGATGTAGCAATATATTTTGCCTCTATAGTGGATAAATAAATAGTCTTATTTCTTACTCAACCAAGAATACAATCTTCAACCAAGAGAGAAAGCACCCCCACTAGTACTCTTTCAATCATCCATACAACCAGCCTAATTTGCCTCATTATAAGCACTCAAGGTGAAATCAACACCCTTAGGATACTATAAACCATAATCTAGTGTACCTTTAAGATATCTAAATATCCTCTTTATTTATTTAGCATGTAGCTCTTTAGGATCTACTTGAAATATAGCAACTAAACATAATGCATCCATAATATCTAGTCTAGTAGCAGTAAGATACAACAACCCACCAATCATAGATCTGTATTTGCTCTTATTAGTTTTCGCAAATTTTTCATCTTTACTCAGCTTACATTTGGTCATCATAGGATTACTAATCGGTTTGGAATCATCCATTCCAAACTTCTTCAATAGCTCTTTCACGTACTTAGATTGTGAAATGAATATTCCCTTATCAGTTTGATTTACTTGAAGACCAAGAAAGAAATTCAACTCACCAATCATTGACATTTCAAATTATTTTTGCATTTCTTCTGCAAATATTTTACACATGCCTTCATTTCCACCAAAGATGATGTCATCAACATATACTACCACTATTAACATTTTTTTACCTTGCACTTTGAAGTAAAGATTGTTGTTAGTAGAGCCTTTGTTGAATCCTTGGTTTGTCGAGTATCTATCCAATCTTGCATACCAAGCTCTAGGAGCTTGCTTCAGTCCATACAATTCCTTCTTCAACTTATAAACCATATATGGTTTTTCAGATAACTAAAATCCTTCAAGTTGTTCCATGTACACTTCTTCCTCCAATTCACCATTTAGAAATGTTAACTTGACATCCATATGATATACTTTGAAATCCTTGTGGGTAGAAAATTCCAAAAACATTCTAATAGCTTCCATTCTAGCTACAGGGGAAAATGTTTCTTCAAAGTTTATTCCTTCAACTTGTGATTATCCCTTGCATACAAGTCTTTCCTTATTTCTTATAACTTCACCATTTTCATTCAACTTATTCTGCAACACCCATTTTGAACCAATTACATTCTTATTCACAAGTCTAGGAACTAATTCCCATGTCTAATTATTTTCTATTTGTTGCAACTCTTCTTTCATAGTTCTCATCCAACTCTCATCTTCACATGCTTCACTCATAGACTTAGGTTCAATTTTAAAGTGTAAACATATATTTACCTCATGTGCTACTTTACTTCTTTTCTTCACACCGTCACTCTTATCTCCAATTATCTATTCCTTTGGATGATTCTTCCGCATGTACTTAGGACTCTTAGAAACATGTTTTGATTCATTTTATTCTTCTTCTTCAATTTTTTCTTCTTCCTCTTCTACTTCATTCTCTTTATTCTCTTTAGGGACTTGTCCATAGATAGGATCATCAAGTTCAACTTCACTTATCTCAATAGGTCTGTGTATCTCTTCATCAACTTTCACATTAGCACTTTCAAAAATCTTCCTCAATCTTTTATTGAAGTATCTATATGCTTTGTTGGTAGTAGAGTACCCAAGAAAAATTCCTTCATCACATCTAGCATCAAAATTCCCAAGATTTTCATCATCTCTTTTAATCTAACATCTATTTCCAAATACCTTGAAGTAATTCATAGTAGGAGTACCAGTCCATAACTCAAAAGGAGTCTTTGTGTTGTTGCCTCTAATCTGAACTCTATTAAGAACATAAAAAATAGTGTGTATTTCCTCTCCAGTACACATCCAATACATTTGATTCTTTCATCATGGTTCTTGTAGCTTCCTGTACCATCCAGTTTTTCCTCTCAACTACCCCATTCTACTATGGGGTTCTTAGAGAAGAAAAATGTCTCTTTGTTGATCATAAAATGTATTAAAATCACCAAAAGTGAATTCCCCACCTCTATCAGATCTCAAACATTTGATTCTCAAATTCACTTCATTTTGCACTCTTGCTTTGAACACTTTAAACCTATCCAGAGCCTATGTCTTCTCTCTAAGAAAATAAACCCATGTAATTTGAGAATAATCATCAATAATGAGCATGAAATACCTATCACCATTCAAGCTTCCTATTCTAGTCAGACCATAGAGGTCAGTATGAATTAACTCCAGCATTCCGGTAGTAGATTGCTCTTTTCCCTTAAAGGTGCATCTTGTTTGTTTCCCTAATTGACAACTTCTGCAAATAGTATTAGCAAGATTTGTGATTCTAGGTAGACCTCATAGAAAACCTCTTGAATTAATTTTGACTAGATTATCAAAGTTTACATGCCCCATTCTCCGGTTCCATAACCAACTTTCATTGATTTGAGATACAAGGCACTGACCATCCATACCTTTAAGCTAATAGATGTTTCCATGAGTTCTCCTTCCAGAAACAACCATATCTCTAGGTATTTCTCTAATCTCACAGGTATTATTCTGAAATAGAGGTTTAAAGCCTTTGCTACACATCTATTCAACCCTCAAAAGATTATGCCTCAAACCCTTTACATGATATACATCATCAATTCTATGTATTCCATCAAAACTAATTGTACCTTTCCCAATAATTTTCACTCGTGAATCATAACTAAACATGACCAAGCCTCCATTATACTTTTTGAGTTTAGAAAACTTACTTTTATCACCAGTCATGTGATTAGAACATCCATTATCAATCACCTAGTAATCTTCATCCTTCTTAGCATGAAAGGTGGTGACCATGGTACCTTCCATCCGATTCTTCTTATTTTCTGAAACATTCTTCCTTGCACATTTTCTAGGGTTAGTAGACACAGATTTATCCTCCAGAGTTAAAAATAAGCATTCACTATCATCACCCTCATGATCAAATTCATCATCAAAGATTTTGGCTTCTTCTTTAACATAATACAGCTTATTATATTTCTTATCCTTTCTATCTTTATTAAGTTATAATCCTTGTTCTTCTTATGTACAACTCTCTTCAGACATCTTGAAGCATAATGACCAATATTACCACAAGTGAAACATTTAAAGGGAAACATACCTTTATACTCACCGATACCTTTCTTCAACTTTCTAGTGAAATTTGCTTCCAGCTCATGAGAACCATCACTATCCGAATGATCTTACATCTTCACTACCTTAAATGTTGTTTATTTCTTTTCCTCTTTCTTTCCAACTTTTCTAATCTCAAATGTTTTCAAGGTGTTGAATAAATTTTCTTTAGTATACTTCTTAGGATCATGCATCTCTTCAATAATTAAGATCTTATCACTATAGCAATTTGGTAGGGTGATCAAGATCTTCTCAATTATATCTTCATCGACTAGGTTTCCCCCTTGAATCCTAACTTTGTTTGCTACAAGTTCAACCCTCTAGAAATCACTTGTAAAATCTTCACCTTCTTCCATTTTTAGATTCTCATATCCGTGCTTTACCACTAGCTTCTTTGTCAACTTTACTCTTTTATTTCCTTCATATAGTTCTTCCAACTTCTTCAAAACTTCATGAGCAGTGCCTAAAGAAAGAACCTTAGTTCACTCAATTTTAGATAAAGCATTGAAAATAGAATACCTTTCCTTCTCATTCTCCTCATAAGAAGAAATCTCATCTACAGTAGTAAGACCACCCATCAGGAATACATACTTCATCTCAATAGCCTTCTAGGTCTTGAAACCAAGAGAGATAATATGTCCTCTCATCTATGCTTTCCAATCGATGTAATTAGATGCATCAATCATAGGGATCACCAAATTATGTGCCATCAGATCTTCCTTAAGTGGTTAAGCTCTACACCAATGTACCAAAGCTCTAATACTAATTGTTAAAAGGAGGAGGACAACTAAGAGGGGGGGTGATCAGTTTTCACCAAATTCAAAACTTTAAATACTTATTAGCTTCACAACCACACTATTTTGTTATTAGGTATGATCATGAAATGAAAATAATAGAAAGTAAAATCAACACAATGAACACCAAATTTTACATAGAAAACCAAATGAGGGAAAACCATGGTGAGGATTAACTCATAATATAAAGAGATAGAAAAATGAATTACAAAGGCTCATTGCCAAGGACTCATTGCCCAGAAGAGGACTCACTGTCTAGACACATAGGCTCATATCCTATATAAAGGACTCACTTTCCAATAGGGAGGATCATTGCCTACTAATAAAAGAAAACAAAAGATCCACCACAACAATTAACACACATTTGCAACCTTGATCAAAATATTGCAAAATCCTTTAACTCACTGCCTTGAAGAATCTAACAAAATGAACTATTGTTGCCTCAACTCACTTTTGCACACTTCTATTCTTTTAATTTGTGTCTTACTTCATTCCTTTTCATTATCATTCAATTCTACATAATTTGACTTGCATTTATACCATCTTCAACCTTAGAAACTTTCTCCAAGGTTGGCCACATACACCTCATTTCATAAATTCAAATTAGGTTGGAAACTCAACATTCCCTCAATAGAAAGGAATGATAGTGGAACAATAAAAAATAATTAACCAAGACTAAAAATAATGTCTCAAATCAACCACAAACTTCCTTAATTAAATTTAAATCTTCAAATGAAGTGTAAACACTAGGTCAACCAAACCTAATGAAAACACAAATGAAGATTTATGTACAGGATTTCCAACAAGAAGATATCATGCAAACAATGTAAAACACTTCATTATGCATGAGAACAGATCTTAGGTTCCTTCAGATACATCCATAGCAAATGCAACAATCTTCGAACACTGAACTCCTTCCATTAGTCCATCCAAACTGTGCAACCACATACAAAAATTTTGAAACTCAACTTCCAGATCAGCAAACCACAAACTTCTTAGCCAATACCTAGAGAACACCATTATGAGACACATTCCAAATCCACAAGAACTGAAATAGAAAAATGGAGGACTACGAAGAAGAAAAATTTCTCCCAATTCATAGAAGACCAACTCTTCCAAAAAATTTGACACACCGATGAACGTAAGTTTCACATCTCATCAAACCAAAAGCTATAACTTAAAGATATGTCACCACTATATTACCATTAGAAAACCTGGAGATCCACACAAGAATAGGATCAACATAGGAGAAATGTGAAGCACATACTGGAGCACATTTTGAACACATTCATAACTTTTACTTCTCTCTTTATTAATTTTCTCAAAAGAAACTCATCATTTCAACACATCTGCAACATCATAAAGATAGCTCCATGTACTCAGAACATACCAATAGCATCTCAACTATACATGTACAATTTGCAACATTTTGAACTATGTTGACATTAATGACAACACCACCAAACTTTCTCATACTTACAACAACCCCACCCTATTCCAAATGATTCCACATAGTCGCATTGCTCTAGAACTCCTCATACAAGCTTAGTTCCACTCTGTAGTGAGCTCAACCCATGGAAAAATGTAGAGAGAAAGAACCCAACAACACTAGAAAGTTTTGCAAAAACAAAATAAGCTTGGTTATCCACAAAACCATGAAAATAACACCCACAAAATGTGTGAGCTTGTCATTCAAAGTACTTCCTAGCCTACACAACCAAGCCATAATTTTATGGAAATCAAAGTTGTAATTATGAAATGGGCAGGGCCAAGGTTTAACATGCATAAACCTACTCAAAATAATAGTGAAGAACCTTTCTCCTATTTCAACCACCTTAAATACATGTCACCTAGTCTTCATTGGAAATAGTTTTAAGATTGAGTGAGTAATGATTCAAATATATCCCAATCATATTTAGCCACAACTCCCAAATTGGAAAATTCATTAGCCAGCATGTTAGCTTCTCTAAACACATTAGAGATTCTAATCTCCTCAAAAGAATTAATGTTGGAGATTGAATCATTAATAAGATGAGTGATAGACCATGATGGCAAATACTTCTTCAAAAGATAGTTTATAATATTAAGTGATTCCCCTTCTATCCAAAGTTTAGAGACCCCTAGATTCTTCACCAAAATAAGGACATGATAGGCTACAACTACCTCTACAAAGTGGTTTGTTTGCATTCCCAAAGGGAATGCCACCACAGAGACAAACCTACCATTCTCATCTCGTAAAACTACCGCACAACTAACAAGACCCAAATTTCCCTTAGAAGATCCATCAAAACTAACTTTAAACCAACTAGAAGAAGGAGCCTTCCATCGAACCCCCTCCCTGGGTTCTTTTAACTTCTTTACTAGATTAGAAAGGTCACAAGAAATATTCCATATTTTTACCACAAGAAAATCATAAGGAGAAATAGTCACTTTCAGGTTAAATGAAGGGATCAATGCCAAGAACACAAAAAGGAAATTTTCCTTGATAGCATCAAAAATTTTAAAGGCTAGCCTAGAAGGCAACAGTTCCAACTGATGGAAAACCTAATTGTTACATTCCTTCCAAACTCCCCAAGAAACATACAACAAGATAAGAGACAAAAAAAAAAGAGGGGCGGGTTAAGAGAAGGTGCCAACCATTGAGACAATAAGTCAGTGAAGGAGGCCAGGAACACCCACACAATCTGCCACAATTGAAAAATATGAGTCCAAACTTCCCAAGTATAACTACAAATAGTCACCAAATGAAGACAATCCTCTACAACTTCTTTACATAAGAAACACATATTCAGTAGAGACGTTCCCATTTTAAAAAGATTATTTAGAGTTAGAATCTTGTCTAGACAAAGGAGCCAAAATAAAATATTTATTTTAGGCAAGAGCATCCCATTCCACAAATGATCCCAAAAAGGTGGAGGACCAACCATCTGAGTCTGAAAATAAAAAGCTGAAGACAAAAAAAAATTACCATTAGGAGCCAATCACCAAATAACCAAATCATCATGAGCATCCATTGAGATATGAATCATGGGAAGAAAATCAAAATAGAGGCTTCAAATCCCTATTAGCCACATCAAGTCTATTCCAACTACCCTACAATATATAATCTGCAACAAAAACACCCCATTCCTTGATACAAAAATCTATGAAAGGGGCTTCCCAATGTTCATCCTTCAAGGGCCCATGCCCTATCAACCAATCATCCCAAAACTTGATTCTTCTACCATTTCCCAAAAACAACATCAAACCAAGAACCACAATTGAGCGAGCACGTATCATAAAGTTCCAAAGGACTAACCCCTATGAAGGAATAAAGTTCCCCCTAAAGAAATCTCTAAACTTATCCACTCCCCTAAAATAATTTGAAGAAAAAAATTCCATCCACTATTTGTCACTCACTAGCAAGTTCTATAACTATTTGGCCATAAGGGAAGAATTGAAGTCTTTCAATTTACACAACCCTAAACCGCCTTGGGATTTAGATCTACACACCTCCTCCCAGGGCAACAAGTGTAACCTTTTCCTCTCCTCCACAAAAAAAACACAAGAACCTTTTTTCAATTCCCTTAATATTTTCCCAAAATCTTCTAGGAATTTGGAACAAACTTAAAGCATATACCAAAAATTTCTGGAGAGTCAACTTAATTAATTGAATTTTGTCAGCTTGGTTAAGCACGACACCCTTCCAATTGGCAAGCTTCGAATTAAACTTATCAATGATACTATTCCTAAAGGAATCAAGAACAAAGATGGATCCCCAAATATGTTGAAGGGAGATCCCCAATACCAGATTCAAGAATGCTACCAATCCTCAATTGACAAAGCTCCAGAGTATTTAGAAAAAAAGTACTCTTAGGAAAAATTACCTTCTGACCCAAAGCAGCCTTATAATCCTAGAGGATAAGATGGATAGACTTAGCCACTGACACAGAATCCTCCTCAAGAATAATAGTGTCATCCAAAAATTGTTGATGGGAGTAGCAGAGCTAGCACAAAGAGGGATAAAAACCTTTGAGGGCCCCATTAGACACCGTCTAGAGAAGATAGCTACCCAAAGATTCCACCATAATGATAAAAAGAAATGGAGAGATAGGATCCCCTTGACACAAACCATGAGAACTTCTAAAAACAACCAAAGGATAACCATTGATCAACACCACAAAAGGAGAGGAGATTAATTGTCACACCAATTGTAACACCCTATCCGAAAACCCAAAATCCTTGATAATACTACTCAGGAAACTCCAATTCACTTGATCATAGGCTTTAACCAAATCCAACTTCAAAATAAGACCAAGCTTTTTGTTAACTTTAAGAGAATGAATGGTTTCATGCACTGTGATAATAGAGTCCAAAATCTGTCGACCTGGCACAAAACCATTCTATTGTGGAGAGATAATCTTTGATAATACCCTTTGCAACCTCGAAGCAAGAACCTTTGAGAAAATCTTATAAATGGAGTTACAAAGACTAATAGACCTAAACTCACCAAAAATCTCAGCCCTAGGCTTCTTAGGAATTAACATAAGTGAAATTCAACTCCTTAAGAAGTTGTCTACTTCCAAAAATTCTTTGGTGGCATTGATAACATCATTTGAAATAATCTCCCAATAAGAGTGAAAAAATAACATAGGGAACCCATTTGACCCTAGAGATTTATTCCCTTCAAAAGAAAACATAACCTTTTTTATCTCCTCATCTAATAGAATGGAAGTCAAGATACTATTTTCCTTCTTGGACACCAAGTTAGGGATAAAATTAAGGAAACCCTGTTGACAAATAGGAACCAGCAGATGATACTTCGAGAGAAGGTCCTCATAGAAAGACCGAGCCACAAATCTAATAAAATCATCCTCCTCTATCAAAGAATTATTCACCACAACAATATAAATCTTGTTAGAAGATCTATGCTTCAATGTCATGAGATAAAAGAACCAAGTATTTTTATCCCCACTTCAAAGCCAAATAGCTCTAGACCTCTACTTCCAAAACTCCTCCTCTCTAGCCACAATATTATGTAAACTAGACAAAAGAACACTTTCCTCCTAAAGTAACATGGTATAAGACCCAAAAGCCTGCATTTTTTTAGGCACAATATCCAACTTAGACTTAAGAACCAATTTTTCCTCAAAGATGTTACCAATAGAGGCATTATTCCATTGAATCAAATTCTTCTTAACAGACTCCAGCTTATTAGAAACTTTATACATAGCAAACCCATCAACATTAATATTCCACCATTGAGCAATTTTAGAACAGAAATTAGGGTGGTTGGTCCACATCTTCTCAAATCTGAAAGGAAAATCCTTTTTACGACCAAAGGGTCCAATGCTCAAGGAAATGGGGAAACGATCCGAACCAAGCCTAGTTAATGTAGACAGGGAGCAAGCATAAAATTGCAACCAATCAGGGGAAATGAGAGCCTAATCCAACTTAACCTATATCAAAGCATCCCTAGAATGCCTATTGGACCAAGTGTAGGACGCTCCCTCGAAATCCAGATCTAGAAGAATATTATCATTAATAAAATTCATGAGGTCAAGATGACTATCATCAGCCACCCGAGAACCCCCAAACTTATCAGCATCATTCAATGGGGTATTAAAATCCCCCATCACCTACTAGTTCTAAGAAGAAAACTGAGCCTTAAAAGTATTCAACCTTTCCCAAAAACACTTACAAGAGCTTTTCGCATTAGGAGCATAGATATTAGAAAAAACCTAAGAAAACTTTTCTGTGAAACAAAAAAATGAAGTAGTAACATGATTTTCAAAAGAAAAAAACTCAGTGCCAACAACCACCTTAGGATTCCAAAGCATTTCCACCACTCTAGAAGCACCATTAGAGTCATCACCTTGACAACCACAGTTCTTAAAGAACCTATTCTTAACTTTTTCAACCTTCTCTACACTCATCTTAGTTTCTTGAATCAAAATAATATCAAGCCAATGATCTCTTACAATATTTGCAAGAAGGTCCTATTTGTGAGGATTATTTAATCCTCTAATATTCCAAGAGACGATCTTCATAGAAGATTTTGTGAGGGACCATTCAATCCCATCTCAAGTAGAGTAATCTGTGATCCATTAGCAATATCACATTTACTTACTCTCTCCCTTATTTTCTACAAAGAAGGCCTTCCTTTTCCCCTTGGTTATGAACCACAGTCCAATTTCAAGCGGTTTCTAGTAGCCATCCCCAACCCAAGTGGATTTGGCGTCTTCCTAATTTGAGACGTAGAGGCCAAATGTACAGTAATCCAAGGCTCCTCCTCCTGAGATGTATAGTTAGAACAATCAATGATAAAAGAGGTGAGCATCAACTTCTTAGCTACCAAATCCACCAATGGTTCAATAGAGGATAAATCCTCTTTAGCCACAACAAAATCCACTAGAGGGGAATCTGAACAATCCTCCTTGGAAGTTAAAAACAACCCCTTATAGACCATCTTAAGAGGGGTCACCTTCTCTGGCTCAGTGACCAACAAAGAAAATAAGACATCACCACCCTCCTCCCCTAGATTAATAACCCACTCATCAACACAAAAATCCTTCACCACTTTCTCCACCAAATGATCTTCCCTAACTGGGAAAGAACTAAGAGAAACAACAAAGTTACCAAGAGGTGGATCCACAAACACCACTCCCTCCATAGGCTCAACAAATCCCTTTTCAAACCCAACATCATTTCACAACCCAACCTTCTTCTAAACTTTGGCCTCCTTTTGAGGGACCGAGTTATTTTTAGGAGGAACCACAAGCTTCAAAGTGAACTTCTTCATCCAATGCCCCACCTTCTTGTAGTGGAAGTAGGAAAAAGGGATAGATTCAATCTCAACTGTCTACTCTCACACACCCAACTTGGAGTTGATCTTTATTATCGAGGGAAGATTCGTAGCCTAGTCTAGAATTACACATAGACGAGCATAAAAAGCCTATGCCTCGAAGTAGTAAGACTATCAATATAAAGAAAATTTCAAAAATTAGATGTTATGCCTTTAAAGACTTGCTCATCCCAAAATTCAAGAGGAAGCCTGGGAAAATGAACCCACACTGGAGCCAAGTCAAAGGAACAAGAGCTCATGGAGAAGCCACCTCCCATTTATGATGATTGGTTGTTATATACATATGATTCCTTTCTTATATAGAAAAATGTGATGATGTTCCAATGTTAAATATTTTTATCATAATTAAATGACAAGGCTCAATATTAAACAAAACTAGGACACATGCATTAAATAAAATCCAACTAGATAAGATATGATAAGATCTTATCTAAACAACTAAGACTTATAGAAATAGAAACTAAAACCTAAGTGGTCTTAACAATGTAAATAAGACCTAGATAGGTAAAAAATCTGTTTATACCAACAAAGAAAATAATATCTCCCCCTCATTATTTTCCACATTGTAGTTATTTGGGAAAAGTGTCTACCAGTTGCTCCATCATAAAACTATTCAAGAACTTTGTCAATTTGATCCATATCAATATATCTAAGCAACAGACCATTAAATTATTTCTTAAAAAGTAAGCCATTAAAGAGTACATATGGAATAGATTATAACTTAAAATGCCTTATTTTAGCCCTATCCATTCCTTGTGGAAACTAACTTGTATGGAGAAAATGAGCTATTTCTTGTACCCAACTTAGAGGAGAAGTATGTGAAGTTATTTTGGAGTCTTCTTGCATAGCTAGGACTTATTTAACCTCTTCCTCGTTATCTTCTATATCACCATCTAGCTATTCACACATGTCAAATCCTCTTACCAACTTGGTTACCTTGATTTCTACATCATATTCCATGACCATGATGATCCAACCAACTCTCATTTTTCTCAAATACTTAAACAACACAAAATCCTCATACTTGGATTAGCAACCATTACAACCACCTTTCTGTTCAAAATCAAATGTCTAAACCTTTTTAGACTTATAATAATAGCTAAAACATGATATTAACAAAACTATACCATTTCTCATATCCATCCAAGCCTTGACCAAAAAATGCTATTGGCTACTCCAAATCCTCTTTATTTTTCTACACTAGTATATTTGAAATGGTATCAATGTTTCCATAAGAATATAGTATGAAATCTTTAGAAAATTTAGGATTTATAAGTGTTGTTGTTGTTGCTAATACCTCTTTAATGCTTTTAAAACTAACCTTCCCTTCTCTTGACTAGATAAAATGTTTTTTTTTTTATTTAACATGTATGTTAGGGGCTTCAAAATATTAGCAACACTAGATATAAACCTCTAAATAAATTTGATTCTTTCAAGGAAACTTTGCAAACCCTTTTTATGGATGGGTAGTGGCAAGGCTAAAATGCCACTCACCCTTTTAGGATCAATGGAGACACTATTATTTTACGCCACATGACCAAGTAAATTACCCTCATGAACAATAAAAACACTTTTGAGGATTGAGTGATATGCCAAACTCTCTGCACTTGTCAAACACTTCCCTAAAGTGACTGAAATGTTCATTAAAACTTCAGAAAAAATAATAATATTATCCAAATTTTTACCAACACTATTTTATGCATAAAACCTTGAAAATATATGTCCTTGTCTCTTTGAAATGTTTCCCCATAATTGGATAATTCAAAAGACATCTTATTGTAAGCCATGGTTCCCCATTTTGTAGTCAAGCTTGTTTTTAATTGGTCTTCTTCCTTCACTAAGACTTGATTAAAACTAGAAAATATATCTAGTAGAGAAAATCTCTCAAAACCTGAAATAATTTGTAATATTTTCTCCATAAATGGTAGTTGGTAGTGGCCTTTTAATGCAGTTCTATTCAAGCCTCTAAAATTCACACAAATTCTAATTTACCCACTCTTTCTTCTAATAGGGACAAAATTTGAAACCCAAGATGTATGCTTGATGGGGAAGATGGTACTACCCTCTAATAATTTATTCAACTCTTTCTTCATTAGGTACTTAATCTTTAGATTTAGATTCCTTTATTTTGTCTTATTGGTTTGTAATTTGGTTCGATCTTGATCGTGTGTTGTGCTAGTCTGGGTCAAAACCATTAAAATTGTGATATTCCCAAGAAAAAACATCATTGTATTCTTGACAAAGTGAAACAAAATCCTATTTTTTATTGTTAGTGCATAACTTGCCAATATTAAGGATTTTTTCCTTGAAATTTTGAATATTTTCATAGTTTTCTTACTTCACCATGATGTTTTTTTCACCTTTATTTCTTGGTAATTAACATTAAACATATATTCCAAGGTGACCAATCCTTTAGGTAGCTTGTTGGACCTTAATTGTATAATCTAATCACTGTATTGCTACTACAAATTCTCTTGGTTATTATCTAAAAAATTCAACCTCTTCAACAAAGAAGCTCAAAATATACTAATCACTATCAAAGACTTTCCAATGAACATTATTTTTAGGTATAAAATGACTAAAAACTACATTAACATAGTACTATGATTTCCCTCTTGTGATTTCACTTGGGACATCGTATTGTGCACCAATGGAAACCAAACAATATGCATTCTTTTTTTGATTTCTAGGTATAGAAAAAAAGTTAAAAGCATGAAAATGTTCTATAATATCCCATACCCCATGCTTGTATGACTTTAACAAATCATTCTTGGTGACATGCAGACTCCTTACTTGATTGGAAATTAAATCACTATTTCGATAGACCTGCAAACAACTAATTTTCTTCTTTCTTGCCCATTCTAACCCATGAACTAGTGTGTCATATGTAGTTGTATTGATGTTATAGCTGAAACAAATTATAAAAGAAAAATAGTATTGTTCACCTTGAGGAGATGTAAGAATTACACCACCCCAACACCATTTTTACCCCTTGATCCATCAAAATGTAACTTCCAACACTCATTGAGCTATTATTATTGCTATTTTTCTTGATACTTCATGAGGTTTGGTATGATTAGCTCTTGATCATGGATCATGTAAATTCTAAAGTATCTTTCTTCTAGCTATTATTGGGAAGAATCATCATTATTTTTAGTTTCCCATTCATCTAAAATTATACCAATTTTTTGTTCTATTTGTGTGTAAGACTCTTAGACAACTAGGAATTTCTCATCATTAAAGATGGTATAATTTGCATTGGTAACACTAGGGACATAGGGCTCGATATGATATTTGGTAATGGATTCTAATTTTATTGTTACTTATGTGGCATACCTTTTCCTAAAAAGCATATGTGACCAATCAAATGGCAAGTAACCACCTATCTTTGTTGTGAAGTCTCTTGGGAGACAAACCAAAGTATGGAGGTAAGTCAATCACATAGATATCTTCAAAAAAAAAAAAGTTAGGACATGCATTTAGTGTGATGCTCAAACCTTTGATGAATCCAGCCATGTTGATGGTTGTTCCATACAACTACACTACTCCTTTGGAGAGGGGTTGGTATTCTAACCCTAACTTGTCAAATTTTTTCTTTAGCATAACTTAGTTGCTAACACCTAAGTCAATCATGCAATTATGGAAAAGGTAGTCTCCTATAATGATATACACATAGAAAGGAGGTGATTTAACCTCTTTTACTTATTGGTCACTCTTTTGGGTGGTGTTTGCAAGAACTACCCTCTTTTTCTCTTTAGGATGTTCATTTGACATGCTCATATTAGACAAGGTAGCTTGCAAGAGGTCTTTTTTTCTTGGTAATGAAAAATAATCCCACATATTATATTAATGTTAGTCCTCTTAATATTCTCAATAATGTTAAAAGGCATTGAACTTAATTTACATTGGCCCTTTTGGACAACAATATCCACTTGCAAGGGTATTTATTGTGACTAATTTGTAGGTTGTTCCTTAGCTGCTACAAGTTGATCTCATTGAAAAAAATTCATATTACTTTTCATAGATGAACTAGAACTTGTTTGTTTTTTTTGAGGAAAATTTTGGACCACCTTCTCAACTAGATGTACCAAATCCACAACCATTTTCTTTCCCCTAGTGTTCACCACAATAGGGGAATAAAAAGAGAGAGATATAAAGGGGGGATAGAGAGAGATGGAGAGGGAGGAAAAGATGGATGGAGGGAGAGAGAAAGGTCTAGAGAGAGTACTCAATATATATAAAGAGGGAGAGATGGGAGGGTGAGGGAGAAGGCTATATATATATATATGGAGCTGGGAGAGGGAGAGGGAGAGGGAGAGGGAGAGGGAGAGGGAGAGGGAGAGGGAGAGGGAGAGATATAGATAGAGTGGGGTACAAAGAGATATAGAGGGATAGTGAGATAAAGGTAGAGAGAGAGGGAGGGTTGAGAGATATAAATATATTTTCAAATATAGAGAGATAGATAGATAAATAAGGAGATAGGGGTAGGGAAATATTTTTATAGAGGGAGATACTTGGAGATAGAAGTGAATTTTAGGTTTTATTTTCCTTCACATGAATACAAGTGTATTATAATATGCTCATGTTTTTTTCTTCTTTGGGTATTGCAAATCCTTAGGTTTGGGTTTTCCTTGGCCATTCAACCCAAATAGTTGGACTTATATCTCAACACCCAAAGGTACTTTTTGTAAACTCTAAAAAATGATGCAATCTCAAGTGTGTTCTTCATCAAGTTTGCATGTATTTCAATGTCAAGTTACAAAAATAACACAAAATTTTTGAGCTCTCTCTTAGCTTTATAACCATGTAACTTTTCTATAGTTAAAATATGTTAATATTTTGATCTTTAATTTATTTTTATAGTGTCTGATTTTTTTTCAAAAATTATGCAAGGTATTTTTTGTTTCAGTTTTTACCCATCCATAAAAAATTGAAATAAATTACTTGTTTTACAAACTAGACTCTATTCTATACAAATTTAAAATTTTAATTTTCTATTAGTCTCTAAAATATTTATGGGAAGCACACTCAATTTCTTTATTTTCAAAATGTGTCTCCTTTGAAAATTATTAAAAGATCATATATTCATTAAAAATTAGTAAAAATATTGGGCATAAACTACATGGAGTAAGGTAATTTTCTTTGAAGCAACTTTTGAGATACTAAAAATAGAACATTTTAGGGGAGCACACCAAATGCTATGTTATATTTTTTTGACAAAAATAGGAGCACTTTGTGTGCTCCCATTATTTGAACCCTCTTAATATCGACCATTTTGAAAGAGCAAAATAGTTTCTTTTGAAAGTAAATTTAGAGTAGTATGACTCTTTTTCTTGTTGCATCTTCAAATTTTGAGTGCAACTATCTTTAATTTCTCATCCAAGATCGGTTTTTTCCAATTTCCAAAATAAATTGACACTTAAGACCCATTTTGGTCCCCCATTTATATGTAATTACCCCATAATTAACACCCTTAACCTAAGAGTAACCTTTTCCAACCAACCATGCTTTGTGATTCTTAATAGCTCCATCTAAACCAATGTTTTTTTGAAAACCCATTTGCAACCAATATTCTCTCATCCTTCAATCAATAGCACTAGATCCCCTATATCATTCCTTTTCAATGATATTAATTCATAAATAAAAATATGTTAGTATTCTATAAAGTTCATGCATAATGCCTCTTTTAAAGATTTGGGTTCATCCATGTTAGTATTCAAAAAAAAAAAAAATTAGTCATCAAGTGAATATCTTTCAAGTGGTTTTATATTCCATGTGGACCTTCACACAAGCTATGTTGGAGGTTCTTCTTTATCTTTTGAAGATTTAGAATTAAATGATCTCTCCTCAACTTCTTGTCTATTTAGGGGCCTCAATTAAACTTGATCAAATTTAGAGGGAAGTTTAATAACATATTTCATTTCACTTTGTTTTAGCTACAATGTAACATTTGAAATAATGCTTAGTTTCAATATAAATAACACTTATGATACATATTACCTTTTTTAGTATTGAAAAATGTCATCGCTCACATTTTCACAATTAATCTAGGAATAAGTAATGATAATGCCACCTTGATCTAGTGATGCATGATGAGTATACACATCCACATTAGGTCTTAGGCCATTTTTAAGCTGAATAAACTTAACTCTGCCTTAATTTAATGCTATTTAAAGTGTATTTATTTACACCTTCACATTAAATTTAGGAGGCTTGTAAATTAAGTGGACCTAATCTAGTGTTGTAATGTGTTGTACACATTCACATGGGATCTAGGACCCTTTTTAGCTAAATAGACTTATTTTAGCCTTAATTTTGTGTTGTAAAGTGTATTTATTTACACTTTCACATTGGATTTTAGGCCCTATTGCATTTATAACCTTTATTTCATCATTAATAGGCCCCTATGACCCCATATTATGCATCAAAAGGTATATTTCAATAAAAAAACCTAACAATATCAACATGTAAACTTAATTTACACACTCCCCGACACTTTAGCACTAAAAATAGGCCCTATGGGACCCATTCACCACTTTGGGTGAATGAGTCCCATCCAGGTTGGACCCATTCACCCAACATGGCGAATGAGTCCCATTTGGCCTATTTTCAAGGTTTTATGTGAGAAAATTTGGTTTTAAGTTCAAATTTCTTCTATGTCGGCCTTTGGGACAAATAAACGGTCACTTGAATGCATTGCCTATATAAAAAAGCTTTGAAATCACTATTTCATATAAGAATTCATATTAGAAATTCAAGCATTCAAGAGTTAAGGATTCCAAGACTTTACAAGATCCTCTAGAGAGCATTCAAGATCATTTATTAGGTATTCAAGGGTAGAATTCTTCATGAATTGTTGTAGCAATTCAAGACCAATCATCATGTCAAGCATATAAATCATTAAGCATGTTATTGAGTTAGTGTTATTATGTAGCATTGGAGATCCAAGATCAAGCATTGTTCTACACCTATTGTCAAGACCAAGATCTACATCCTTCATGGCCATTTCATGTTGAGTTGCAAATTTAAAAGACATAATTTGTAACACATCATTCAAGGTATTATTGTTCATCTTTCATATCCTATGTTTCACGTTTCATGTCCTTGTTTCATTGTTTCATCATTTTTTCTTTCTAGAGATGTGGCTTTGATATGGTTGAAAATGGATTGTATAAGTACAAAATACCCTCTTATTATTTCAATTTAGAGTACAACAATGAGGTCATTAAGAAACATGTTAGTCATCCTTCCACTATCTTTCATAGTTATGAGAACATCTTAGAGAAAGCGGATCAACCCATTGACACAATCCTTAATATTACATTACCTATTTGTGAGGATGGTATGATACAAGAGGATACAAGCATAGAAAATTGTAACAAAAAGTCTTGTTCTTATCCCAATACCTCTCCTATTAGTGATGAAGTTATCTTGGTGAAAGAAGATACAAGCACTGAGAATCTTGATTGTCCTTCTCCTCATCTCGCTTTGGAAGATATTAGAAAACAAGAAGATGCGATCATAGAATCATTTCTAAACATCACCTTACCTAGTCTACATTAATCCCTTGCTTGTGAGAATTTTTTAGCAAAATAGGATGATACCATAGATAGCCATGACAATCAAAATTTCCCTTCTCTTGGTATCCCTCCTCGATGCAAAGAGGATAGGTTGGTGTTAGAAGATGCACCTATTGGGAGTCATGATAATCTTGTTCCTCCCTTCGCTAATGCTCCTACCATTTGGAAAGATCTATTTGGTAAGCATGAAAATCATAGTTTTCCTTATCTTGATGCCTCCCATACTTATGATGAAGCTACTTTACAAAATTTAACCATGGAATGTGATGAACATCTTAATAGCTCTCCTACTAGGGTAGAAAATAGGGCATAAAAGAATGAGACCTTAAAGGAAAAGGACAATCAAATAGAGCCTTATCCTAATATTCCCACTATCAATAAACAAGAAAATCCAACCATTGATAGCTCCCTTACATGTGATGAAGTCATTTTAGAAGAACCAATATTTGAAAGTCATGAACATCTAGCTTGTAGTTCTCCTAAAATCTCTCCTCCTAGGGAACATATCATAGTGCAAGAAAAGGAAAACATTGACAATAATTGTATTATGCTCTTAGATAAATATGATGAAGTAGTATTAGACTCTCCTTCACTAAGGTATGTTAATATTATTCAACCTCAACTAATCCTTTACCCCCCTTCACACAAATTGCAAACTCAAAACAAACTTGAATTCATCCTCTACCCACCTAAGAATAATGTTTCACAACAACGGAGTCATAATAACATTTCTCATACATATAACACTAGAAAAAATACATAACCAAGAAAACCAACCCCAACAACCTTACCTTTTCTTAATCATATCTTACCTAGTCCCCCTCATTTTCCTTTGCACAATGGGAAGGAGTATGATCTTGTTGAACAACTTAAGAATACTCCTGCTAAGATATCCTTATGGGACCTTATTCAAGTCTCCCCTCATTATCACAACATGATTCAAGTTGCATTACAACAAGTTTCTATCCCTTCTAATGGGTATGTGTGGGATCATCATGGAAAAAATTGGCCCTTAAGTGGCAAAAAATTCAAAAAAATTAGAGTTAGGCAACTTGATGTAAAAATTTGAATAAGTTATCTATATTATTTCAAAATTATGTAAGAATAGAATCTATAGAAAATTGAATGTAGTTTCTAAACTCCTAGGTTGATTTTTTAAAAAGACTTATACATGGTGAAAATTTGAAATTTCAATGTAGTAGTACTTAAATTTCAAGGAAAAAGTGAGAAGTGGGTGTCTGTTTGACCACCATAACCACAATAAAGTGATAATATTTTTTTAAAAGATTTTAGATATAAGTAGAGGACTCGTGTCCTGTTGTGATGCATATTTTTTTGTAATTCTTTTCCAAGTAAATAATTAATTTTTTTTTTTATTACAACTTTTCAGAAATATAAAAATTTATATGTCTGACCACCTTAACTTAGTCAAAACTTCATGAAATTCAATTTTTTTTAATCCTAGAGTATGAAAAGCATAGAATGTTATACATGTTTTGAATTCAAAAAATGTGATACTATTTGAAAGCTATAGATTTTTTTTCAATCAGCCTATTAATTAGGACTTTAGTCATAATTCAAATAGAAAATAAATAATATTTTTTATTAAATTCAAAGTAAAGCATAATTTATAATGGTGGAAAGCTGGGAATCTCCTTTAAAAACCATTTTTGTTTCATCAATTTTGGGTAAGAAAAAGTCGTCAGCCACATACCCTACACATACACATCATATCGCCACTATTTGGCCCATCATGATCCTGCACATACCCTAATGTACAACTGAATGACATAGAATCCATGATTCGATGAATAAATGCTGACATTGTTTTCCACCAAAGTGAACTCCCCCTTTGGAAATGCAAAAAAAAAATGATGCTTTCATGATATTAGTGAAATACAATAAAATAGGAATAGAAAGAACCCTTGTTAACAATGGCTCAACCCTTAATGTGTGTAGCGTAAAACTTTTTCATAGGCTTCATGTGGATAAATAAAAAATTCAACTTGATTCCTTGTCTATCCATGGATTTGACAATGTAGGAAAAAAACCACTTGGTGTAATTGCATAGCCTATTAAAGCTGAGGACACATTAGAAATGCCTATCCATGTTATGCCACATGATCTTTCATATAATATTCTTTTAGGAAGACCATGGATTCATTCAATGAATGGGATGCCTTCTACTCTTAATTGTAAAGTGAAGTATATTTACAACAACAAAGTGTACACACTCAATGTAGACCTTGACCCAAATAGTTGTTTAAACATTGAGAAAGACAAGGAAAATCCTTTAGCAACATTAACACCAACCACACAAGTGGAACATGTGCAATAGAATGACAAAGAAAAAAATATATTGAGGAATTCATGAAGCTATTAGAAGATGATTTGGGTTCCTTATATTTTGAACCAACGTTCATGGGAGAATACAAGATCATAAACAAAGATTCAAAAAAGTGGTAATTCCAATACAAAATTAGGATGGCCCTTCGAAAGCATCCACCCCAACCACTTTAGAACACACAACAAAAAATTATACAACAAACTTTGATGAAGTTGATTATCAACAACCACCAAATGCAAAAGAAATGAAAAAAAATTATGGAAGAGGTTATGAGCTTATGAAACAACTTAGTTACAATGGAAAAGTATGTGGTGCTAGAGAACAAGGCATCTATGTCCCTATAGTGCCTCACACACAAGAAAATACTAGTGGTCTTGGTTATTTTCTCTCAAAATAAATAAACAAATCTTCACTTGATACCAACACTATTACAAAACATCCTTCTAAGATGACTTTAATAGTAGTGGATCATGAACTGATAGACACTAGTGTTCTTGATTTCTATCCTTTGCAAGAAATGAAACAAACAAAGAAATATTTGCTTAATGTCAATTTCATCACACAAAACACTAATGATTTGAGTTCATTAGATTTTACACCCTCCTTTAAAGAAGAGTACAAAATCTCACAATCTAAAGAGTCTTGTGTAAGTATGACATCTTGTACTAAGCAAGAGATATCTTTGTTACAAAATAATGAAACATCCTCTACTTTTGATCAAGAAGGTATCTTGTCAAGAATCCTCCAAGATCATTTGATATCCCTCCCTCTAAGAGAAAAATAGTAATTTTACTACAAACATTCATTTTGCGCCTATCAAAGAGTTCATGGTCACTCTACTAATGAATGTAAGGATTTAAGTAACAAAATTCAACATCTTAAGAAGTGTGGTGATCTTCCTTGTGTTGAGGTGTAGTGCCTCTCATGTTACTGTTACTCTTATGATATTTTTTGGATATTTTTTATGTTGATGCAAACTCGAGACTTCGATGGTGATTTTTTTACCTATTTGACTTGTGTGTTTTGTTGGATGATCATGATATTGTTTTATGATGTTGATAATATAATGATGCATGGTGATTGTCTTTATTTGGTTATGTGGTATTGTGTGGTTACGTAAATTGATTATTACTCGCTTCATGATATTTATGATGATGTGCTATTTTTTGAGGTTCGGGTGAGAGGGACGGTGTTGCATTGCTCATCCATGAGGCCCCCGCCACACTACAATTCTCTCTCACAATGTGTTTGGTATTGAATATATATTTTGTTTCGACACTTGGCTTTATGCAGGCCTTCAAGCACCAGACACCAACTCCACCCACACCATCGGGTCTGAGTGTGCCCAACATACCCAATGGATACAATGTCACTTAGGGATTTGACAAGAAAGTATCCCCGTTTG
The DNA here is from genome assembly GCA_007258455.2 of Sequoia sempervirens. Taxonomy (NCBI): domain Eukaryota; kingdom Viridiplantae; phylum Streptophyta; class Pinopsida; order Cupressales; family Cupressaceae; genus Sequoia; species Sequoia sempervirens. The sequence goes on from VDFB02281492.1 coordinate 712,051,558, forward strand.
TGTTTGTTATCCCATCAATGTTTGATGATGTCATTCATCAATATCCTATTCTATTATGGTATTTTTCTATTTTATGTTGTTTGTTTCAAGTCATAAATTTTAATGTGTTTATCATTTTATTTAGATGTGTATCGTTATTGTTAATTGGTTGATTTAATTCAATAATCGTTAGTATTATGGTTGAAATTAAACATTAAATTTAATCATTAATGTGAGTTGTGGGAAGAAATGTCAAGATTTAATTAAATATTAAACTAGTTGCAAATTTTAATGTTTAAATAAATGAATAAATAAATAAATAAATATTTTGTTATTTATTATAATTAAATAGGGGTAAATTATATATATATATATATATATATATATATATATATATATATATATATATATATATATATATATATATATATATTCTACTCGATAAAATGTTAAAATGGTGGTAGGTTTATGTTTAATTTAATTTAATTTAATAAGGTGATAAATTGATCTTTAGGTAAAATATTAAACCAAAGGTGAAATTAATTACGGCAGTTGAAAATTATTAAATTTGGAAACTAAGTGGAGGTAGGTTTATGTTTTTTTGAAATGTAAAAATCTTGCAACAGCTAGTTAGTTGGGGAGAAAAGAATTGTTGGATGTTAAAAATGAATTCTAAGAATTTTCCACCTATTTTGGTGATTCTCAAAAATTTGTAAAGTTTCCCCATAATTTATTTTCAGAAGGAGGAATCCAAAGGATAGGGATAATTTGAAAACAATTTTTTTCTTACCATGTTGGATTCTCTGGTAAAAAGGGAGGAAGCTTAGCAATCTAGAGAACTCAAGAGGAAATGGGAAATGCGAAATTGTGGAGGAAAAGTATCCTTAACATCTTCATCCTCAATTAAAATTCAGGTTAGTCCCGTGAATTAGTAAATTTGGGATTTGGAAATAATATTTCTTCACTTCTGTAACCATATTAAATTGCTTTCATTTGAGTTTGCATGATGGTTTCATTTAGATTATGTTTAATGAAATGAGAACTTCAATTTTCTTTGAATAACCTATTACATAAAACTGCCCATGAAAAAAAAAAACCCCTTAGAATAATATATATTCATGATCTTTTCATATTGGGAAGAGAATCCCACTAGTGTTCTCTATATTATAGTGTTGTTCTCCTATTGAAATTCCCTCCATGAAAGTGTATATATTCTTCTCGAGATGTTGTAAGGACACTGCTATATTTTGAGTTGGGCAAATTACCTAACTTGAACAAGTTAGAACAAAATTCATAAGTCATAATTTTCCTTTTTTTTATACAAATCAGTTTGTCATTGTTAGAGAACATAGTTGGAAATCATTCATATGCAGGAATATCACACAATATCCTCCATGTGACTTCCTTAGGGTCATAAGCACACATTTCATTACTAAAACTAGACCCTTCTTGAACAATTGTCTAACTACAAATTTCACTTTCTTAATTAATTTAAAATCATTATCAATCTTGATAGAAGAGAAGATTGCTACCAGCCTTCCAGCTTTGGAAAACTTTTCTAAGTATGCCATGTTATATAAATGGGACACTTAACATGCACTCCTACCCTATTTCCTTTGGGAGGTCTGGAATTATGCCCTCCATTCTAAGTTGCTCTCTAAAATTCTTGCACTCCTTTCTCACCTTTCTATTTATATCCACCTTGCCTTGCATGATAGGTTTTCTCACAATTAATGAGACTTTTTTGAATCTGTATGGTCAATATTTATTTGTAGCTTCTAATTTCTATGAATGGTAAAACCTTTAGCGGTAAAAAATGCACCTAAAAAGTAGGCCGCACACCTCCATCTTAAAAGTGCATCAATGGAGGTTAGAGGGTTGTACATGGTAGCATCCTTCGCCATTCACCCGTGCCCTGACTTATTTCATTAAGTTGCATAGGCACCACAGACTTGACTGGCCTTTTGGAATAGTTTGTTTTTAGGTTCTTCAAGATAGCCCTTATGGGCATGTTCATCAACCACACTCTCCTTTTGATCAACTATATTTTTACAATGCAATAAGATTATTTCAGTGTGAATTATGTGCAGCCCTCACCTTTTTTACTGCATTGAGTTAAGCAAAGATTTCATTCATAATCTCCAAAATTCTGTTATCCTCTAGTCTCAATCATTGCACTTGAATTTAATAGGGAGCATTAAAGAATTGAATAACTCCCTTGATTCTTCTAGTAATTTATCACAGTTACTACACTTGGAAATAAAATATTAAATTAGATTTTGATTTTGTGCTTTAAGTATATGTATGCTAAGGTATTGATACAACTGACCCCATTCAATTACATTTTATAGATTTATATAGTTATAGTGATATGATTCTCTTTTTGACAATATGTAATCACTTAAGTGGGTATTCAATACAAATGTATACGGGTGTGTATAGGTTGTTCAGTTGTAAACTAGTATGTTGTTTGAATATTGCATTCTTTTATATCTGTATATTTATGTATGTGCATTTATGAGTAACTTTCTTATAATCTTTGATTTTTTTTTTGTAGACAATAGGCTGAATTGTTTGGTTCAAAATTAGGCAGTCTTCATAATAGGAATATATTCATCTTTGTAACTTCATGATTTTATTAGATAAACCAGTTGGGGATTTCTATAGCGAAATTGATTTTTGTATATTCAGTTAAGTTATTTATGTCAATCTTTCAACAAAGATAAATAAATTAGTTATCTTATAGTGGGGAAAGAATGTTATCTTTTGATATATTTCGTTAAATTCGAATTGTTGAATCGTTGGGTATTGCTAAAAGAATAATCTTAATATTAATATTTATATTGATAGTTTTAATTTTTGATTTTAAAGATATATATATATATATGTTTATTTGAGTTTAACATGTGGTTATTTCTCATAAAATTTATGGATTTAAGGAAATCTAACTTAAATTATTATATTTTATAGATTAAAGCTTTTTTGTGTTGATATAGATAAAATGTTTTAGTTAAAATAGGGAAATGATCTAAGTAATTAAATAGAATGTCTATGGTAAATAGATGGTAAAGAGTAGAGTTAATTAATTTGTGAATTATATCATCATGTAATGAATGCATTTTCTTACCTAGTTAGGTTATATGTCATTATGGATATGGTGGGGGTAAAAATGAGTCATGAATATTGGGCAAGTATATTTAAATGAGTTTTAAATTACAAGTTATTTAAAGTTAAATTTATTTACAAACTCCCTACTATTAGATTGTGATTTGTGTATAACTGTCTATGTTGGATTTAAATTATATTTATTTAGGGTGGAGTCAACAAATGTAAATGTTAGATTTTAATTAAATTTATTCAGTTTAAAAGTAAACAAATGTACATATTACCTTTTAATTAAATTTATTATTTTGAACTAACCAAGGTATAGGTTATATTTTAATTTTAATTATTTTGAGGTAATCAAATGAATAAGTTAAGGATTTTAAATTAAGAAAAATATGATGGGTTACATATTCTAGGTTTTCATAGTTCTTATCTATTTAAAAGATATTATGATATAAATTCATTTAATTATAGTCGATTATTTAATTATTCTTTACATTAGCAAGATTGGATTATGTTTACGTTTAAGTGAATGGATATTTATGGTTGACCTTGAACATGCTAGATAGTTATTTGTTTATTTTGAATACTCTTTGGAATTGACTCTTTATGTGTACTAGTGGTTACATGTTGATCATATTTTCCTCTTGTTTCATTTCGCTATTGAGGTAATCTTTATGTATAGACATGTTTTGGATAATTTGGGACCTCGTAAATGTTTACTTCCCTTGGTTGAGTTATGGGTGGTAGGTTGTTAGGCTTCCAAAGCAATGAGAAACCTATTGTGTGTTGAATTTTCCCATGATTAGACCTTTATGTTTCCATTGATCATATTCTTTTTGAGCTCTCATGCGTGTACCTTGTTCCATGATTTTCCTTACCTTTGATTATGACTTTGAGTGAGATGGTTCATGCCTCACATGTGCATTCGTTTGTGGCTCTTATTTTTGGTACACCCCTTGTTGTTGTGAGTCTTTTTTTAGAATTGTTGGGGAGGGTGGCTCTTCCTGGGGGCTGGTACACAAAAGCGTTATTACAGTAAGCCATGGAAGAGTTTCCTAAACAAGTGATAATATAATTAATGAACTAGTGGGTTTGGATAGTTAAAAATTAAACAAGATTAATTATGTGCCTCACCCATACCGTTAGTGCTTTCACAGGCTAAGGATGGGATGAGAAGACCTGGTTGATAAGATTACTACCTTGTTCTCATGAAAGGTAAGCGGTCCCTCATGAGTCACCCTATGGAGCAACACCTTGAGATAGGCATCAGAATAACCATAGATGGAGGTGGCACCTTGTGATAGGTTGTCTGGATAATCCATGTAAGGCCATGTGATGACACTCTCCCACAATACCCATTTACTTTCCTTTGTTTGGTAGCCTCTAGAAGTGTTGTTGTACTTGTTTCATGTTGTTTTATGTCGATGTTAAGTTAGCCTTGTCTGGTTGACCTTGTTTGGATGTGGATCCTTTCTTGTCATCTCCTAGCACAGGGGGTGGATCTTCAGGTCCATGTAGTCTTATGGAATGTGCTATGCACCCCATTGGATTCCTAGTTTGTGTTCATGATTCAGAAGCGAACACAAAGTTTCCATAGCTTCCCTTGGTTGAAGATGGTTCTTCACCTTGTATGTTATTCTTCATTGATGTAATTATTCTTGTAGTTGATGTACTCTTCCCGTTGTTATAAGGGAAGAATTATGTAATGTATTAATATATGAACATGATGTGTTGTATCTATGGAAATATACTCCATAATTGTAGTATTAAACTATGTGTTGAAATGGAATGCATGATGAATATTTTTTCCACTCTTTTGATCATTAATAGTTGTATGTCATCATTACATGTAATCTTGGTTGATTTTTTTTTTGAATTAACTTTCGTTTGATAAAATTTTATGATTCATAATGACCATTCCATGTACCCTAGAGGATGTGGATGACTTTGTAAATGCATATTTTTTTTTCATGTAATGCATGTACATATTCATCGTATGCAATGTTTCGATTTAAAATAAAAATAAAAATCATGTGATTTTTGTTGTCATTTGGGGTTCACATAGTGGTCCGTTACATTTTTGGTATCAAAGCCAAGGTTTGCAACTCTGGGTACTCTAGATTAATTGTGCCCATTAGGCTAACCCTTGTGCTTAACTCTTGATCTCACATGTTCCTCTCTAATGTTGCACAAGAGCATGCCTTGGGGTAGAGGTCATGGCCATGGTAGAGGCCAAGGAGGTGGTTCCCATAGAGGAAACCATGAAAATAATCCATCACAAAGTTCCCATGAATCAAAACATGAGGAAAAAAAGGGGTCTCAAAATCATCCAGGAGGAGGAGGCTCAAATCCGGAATAGTCGAGAATGGATGGTTTATAGTTACAACAGTTGTTGGAGGAGGTGCCTAGCCATTTATGTCCTAGGCCAAAAGGGGAGCAAAAAGTAGAGAGAGAAAGGGAAAGGACTTTGATATGGAAGGAAGTATTAGCAGAGTAGGATATAGTAGTGGCAGGTCACATGAGGGATCTATTGAGAGTTCATCCTCCCACTTTCAATGGTGTTGGCAGAGGAATAGAGACAAAAACATGGCTAATAGACTTGGATTGTTGCTTTGTGATATATCCTTATGGCAGCAATACTTAGGCTAGGTGTGCCATTATGAACCTCAGAGCCTTTGCATCTACATGGTGGTGACTAGAAGAATAGAAGCTACACCTAGACATCAACATGGTGACTTGGGATTTTTTTTGGAGAGATTTAAGGCCCATTTCCTCTCAGATCACTAGAGACAACACTAAGTAGATGAATTTCATGAGTTAAGGAAAATGGAAATGTTAGTTGACTAGTACGAGTGTCGATTCTATGAGCTCAAACAGTATGCAGGAATCAACAATGATGATTCAATGCTTGTACAACACTTTGTCAGGGGCTTAAACACCCGAATCAGTGGAGGAGTCTAGGTCTTCAAGCCAAATAAAATGGAGGTAGTCATCGAGAAGGCTCGTCTGGTAGAGGAAAAATTTTCCATGGCTTGGGGAGGTCACACAAGTGTAAAAATTGGCAATGCACCTACGTTTGGTTCTAGTTCATGAGGTGGGTAGCCTTAACCTACAAGATCTTGTAGGAGTCATCATGCACCTTCTAAGAGTGGTTAGCAATAATGACAGTCACAACGTAAGCACAAAAACTGTCAATCTCAGTAGAGTAGCAGAACTCAATTCAAAAGAAATTGGAGTTGGGAACAAAATCAATGTAACCATTTTGAACAACCTACATAGAGTTCACAGTCAACACCCAGTTAGAGCAGTTATCATCAATCAAATGCACCATCATGTGACGGATGTTTTGGTAAAGGTATAGGTTGTTTCTCCTATAGTCAGTAAGGAAATATTGCTAAAAAATGTCCATAGAAGAAGACTTCAAGGTTCAATCAGAGGCCAGCTGCTTCTGAGCTAATGGTGGGAAATATGGGAAGATCTCATTAGGTCTTTGTGAAGGTTGAAAACCTTCAAGATAATCATCAGGGAACCATGGTTGAGTCATCAGGTGTGTTACAAGGAACTAGTATATCTATTCTCTTTCATTTTGGTGCATCAGATTTGTTTATTTCACCTTCAGTAGTAGAGTGTTGTAGCCTGGTGGCAATAAGGAAAGGTGTTAAGTGGCAGGTCAAATTGGCCTCTCAGGAAAAGGTAGCAATTGAATCATTTGTTCAAGAGATTGGGTTGTTGGTTACTATGATGGAACTTTGAATCCTTCCTCTTGGGTCCTATGATGTTATTTTGGATATGGATTGGTTGAATGCTCACCGAGTGATAATAGATTGTTGTTGCAAGGCTATGCAGTTTGTAGATGATTCAGTAAATGAAGTAGAGATTTTTGGCATACAAAAACCCATCTCATTGTGGATGATTTCTACTATGCAACTGAAGAGGTATTTCTATCAGGGTTTTCAGTTGTTTTTTGTGTCAGTCAATGACTTGGATTTGGGAGAGAGTCAAGAGGTGTCATTGGATGACTACCCTCTCCTTAAGGATTTTGCAGATGTTTTTCTAAGTGAAATTCTAGGAATGCCACCGAAGCACGGCATTGACTTCAGGATTGATCTTGTACTTGGGGCTGAGCCTATATCTTGGGCTCCATATTGGATGACAAATTAGGAGATTTAAGAGCTTTGTTTTCAATTAGAGGAGATTTTAGCAAAAGGGTTCATTCATCCTAGTGTTTCCCCATGGGGAGCACCAATTATATTCATGAAGAAAAAGGATGGTTCCCTACATTTGTGCATCGACTACAGGAAGCTAAACAAGGTGACTATGAATAATCGGTACCCTTTGCCAAGAATTGATGACCTATTTGATCAAATAAATGGGGATCAATTATTTTCAAGGATAGATCTTAAGTCAAGATACCATCAATTGTGGATAGCTAAAGCTAATATTCACAAAACAACATTTTGCAATTGATACGGTAATTATGAATTCATTGTTATGTTGTTTGGGTTGACGAATGCACCATCGGTCTTCATGAGCTTGATGAATGGATTTTTTTGAACCTATTTGGATAGATTTGTTCTAGTTTTCCTTGATGATATCCTAATATACTAAAAGACTATGGAGGAGCATGAGGTGATAAGCCTAGTTTTTGGTTAAATTTTTGGTAGAATCTATAGTCTATTTGTTGGAAATCTCATAAAATTTAGTAGTTAAGTGTTGATATTTGCATAATGTTTCCCTCAAAACATTGACATGTGGTTTAACCCTATCTCTGTGAAGTTTTAATGACATTGGCATATTATGTGGATCATCTATATTGATTTTGAAAATGGTTGATGGGTTCTCTTTAAGGTAATTATAGACGTACAATTATTATGTGTACTGACATTGCTATGTAGATACAATTTGTGGATGCTAAGTTCAAAAAGGAAAATATTAGATGGTCATGCAAAAGAATCATTAAAACAGTCAACTAGAGGACCACGACAACACATTCCCCACAACAGTCAGTTGTAACCGCCTCACATTTATAGCATTTAGCAATTGTAGGCATTAATGTAGTGATGAGTCCACGTTTGGGCATGCATGTTTGACTAGATTCCCTACAAGCATAACTACTCTGACACTCTTTTCCCTTGCTTTCCCTAAATGGCATCCTCTCAATTAGTGGGAGTTGATTGCTCTGTTTAGCTAGTAGTATAAATAAGGATTTGAATCTTCTTCTTGGAGGTTCTTAGTTCTTGATTTTTGTTATTAGATGATATTGATGATGTATTAAGCATTCTTCATTTTTAATTCAATCATGCTACTACTCTATTAACACATTTTTCAATGAATGAAATGATATTCCAAGTTTGAGTATTTGATTTTGCATTAGTCTTAGTGGATACTCATCCAAGGGGACCCACTTGGTGAGTAATCTTTTCTTTAGAGTAATTAGTTTAGTTATTGTTTCTTGTTTTGTACTTAGTTCAAAATCTAGCATCGATTGTTCCTATAGCCACTAGAATTCTACTTTTTGACTATTCCTAAAGATAGAGTACTTTCTTGTTTGCTCGCTCAAATATGTATTCTTGTTATGCATTTCAGCTTAGCATAGTTGTTAATTGATGCTCACTCTTGCTTTATTCCCTTTTAAGGAATTTTCTTTCCAATATTATGTTTTTCTTAGTTGTAGTGTAGACATGGCTACTTGGAGTTCCTAGTGCACATATAGTGCTGACCCATTTCAAGTTCACATCCCTGGGTTGACAAGTTAAATGCACCTTCATGATGATTGAGATAGCTATTTAGGTTATATGTCCAATCTCTGAATTATGGTTGTAAAGGATTAGTTATTGAATCATTGTAGGAGGCCAACATTTTTGGTGCCATTGTTGGGGATGGTGTCAAGCTACGAATTTATTTGGAGTAATTGATAGTTTTTCTGATATTGCACTTTTTTTGAGTTGTTCTTAGAATACCCTCCCTTTCTTAGAAAAGTAATGATCCACTATTCATTTGCTCATTCTTTGTGTGAGTTGGTTGATGCTGAGTTGATACCGCATGCATACAAGAAGAAGAGATGCTTATGGGAGATTTCTTCCTAGTGATCCTGAATCCATTTCAACTAGTTGAGTTCCAAATTAGCCTAGAAACAAAGAAGAAAAAGCATTTCCCTTTCCTAATGTATATCCTAATTTGACTAGTTTTGATGTCTTCACCGAAGATCAAAACCAGATTGATAATCCCTTTTCCTTGGGAATCCATCAACAAGACATGGGTGAAGCAAATAAAAACAAACCTAACCACCCAACTTTTCCTTTCCCCATTGCTCATCAGAATGAGGTTAAAAACATCAAAAACATCCCTGCTTCAACACTCCCTAAGTTCTATGGAATTTTTATAGAAGACCCTGATACCTTCTTGTTTGAGCTTGACATACTCTAAAAAAGTTGACTATACCACTAATTCTCATAGGCTTAAGCTATTTCCTACCACTTTGGAAGAAGTTACACTAATATGGTTTATGAGTCTAGGCATATGTTTAAGAGTCTAGGCAGAGATACTGTGGAAACTTGGGAGGACATGACAAAGTTCCTTGAAAAATACAAGGAATATTATAGGGGAAGTGATATGAGAGGAGGTGATATCTTTAGGATGTAGCAGAAGGAAGATGAGAGCCTAGAAGTTTATATTTCAATGTTTATGTTTTTCCTATAGAAACCCTCACATCATACAATCAATGGAGAATCAGAAAAGCTATTTTTCCTGAGAGGAATTAATGAGAGTTGCACTGATGCTATGGACCTAATGGTAGGAGATATCACTCAAGTTCCTTGGGAAGATATCAAGAAAATATGTCAGAATTATTCTAGAGCAACTTCAAAGAAAGGGAGAGCTTACCAACCTTCTATGGGTAAGTCATCTACTAGTGAAGTTTCAAGAATGGATATTACTCATTTGGTGGCATATTTAAAGTAGGATATTATAAAAAATATAGCTATTCAACTAGATACACTTCAATCCAAAAATAAATATGAGGAGGTAGAGGCAATGTTGACATAATATTGCCCCCATTATAGATAAAAGAAGAGGGACTATAGATGCAATATGGTAGCTAAAATTGACAACATGCATATTCCATCTAAGTTCAGACTAATTCAGACTAAGGAAGATCAATTCTACTTTGTTGCACAATGGAAACCATGGGGTCCAAGGCAAGGTTTTCCACCAGATCCAATATCTTTTCTTGGACCATATTTTAATTCTTATTCATCTGGTAACCAATGGCAGCCTCCATATCCACCCAACTATGGGAGCACCATAGTCTTGGGGTAACCCTCCAAATACTTGGCCCAATTATCAGAATTCCTCACCCAAAAGGTAGAAACCTCAGGGGAACTAGCGATAGTATCAAGGACCTTGGTAGCCACTTCTAGGAAATTGGAAACAAAAATCTCAATGGAGAGGTCATCAATGGCCAAACCATACAACCAGTTGTATGCAACCACCTTCTCAACCCCAACAGTCTGCTATAATGCCTCCACCTACTAATTCAAGCTCTAATGCACCTAAACCTACTCAGTTACTAGCTCAACCCACACCTAACCCAAATAACAAACCACAACAACATCCAGTATATTCTACTAGTCCAAATCAATTCCCTACATGTGTTGTGAGTGTGAGTGACATTCAAATGCATTCAAGAACCTCTGAATGATTCCATTGAGCCATCTCATCTAGAAATATTGAATCAGTTCCTGTCAAGAAGATTGCACAAGAGCTAGCATTTACTCAAATATTGGAAGTTTCCAAGCATAAGGAAGACAAGGAAGATACAACTTTTGATATCTTGGAGCAGTTGAAACACGTGTCCAAATCCCCCTATTTCAGGCCATAAAAGATGTTCCTATATATGGAAAGGAAATCAAGGAAGCATGCCTCAAGAATCCATGTAGAAAGAAGAAAGATCTAACTATAATCCATGTGGTGGGACAACTCACTGACATCATGCTTAGAATAGTGACCATTCACAAGTACAATGATCTAGGTAGTCTTGTGGTAGAAGTTGTCATAAATGGAATTCAAATAAAGAATTCCCTAATTGATTTGGGAGCAATAATAAATGTGATGACTAAGGACATCCTACAGCAACCAAATGTTGTGAGCATGAGATCTACTCCTACTGTCCTACAACTTGCTGAGAGTTCTACTATGAAGCCTGATGGTATAGTAGAAGACCTTGTGGTAATTCTAGACTCTTGGGAGTATCCAATAGACCTCATGATTCTCTCTCCTAAATCCACACTAGGGGGATATCCTATCATTCTTGGAAGGCCGTGGTTAGAAACAACAAATACTTATATTGGGTTTCAGTTAGGTGATATGACTTTTTTTGATGGCAGGAATACTAAAAATCTTGTTCTTTATCCCCTTCTCAGTCGGCCAATGATGAGGAGAATCCTATATGGCCACATGTTGGTGAATAATCTAAGGAAGTTAACTCAATGGTGCAACTCATGATGTTAGGTAGAAGTCCTTTCTTGTAGCTTCAAGACAAAGATGAAGTATTATCTAGTATAATTCAGAACCATTGTGAAGTTCATGAGGCATCATCTTCTCATGCATCTAGTTTTTCTCATCCTATAAAAAAACTTCTACTTGCTCTACCTACTCTTCCTACAACCACTCTCCCTGTAGACAAACTTCCTACAGCCACTATGCCTGCACAAAAACTTCCTGCAGCAACAGGTATGTTCAACACAATGCTACCATATGAAGTCAAGGTACCATGTGTTAATGATGCAACTATGATAGAATTGATAGCCAAATTACAAGTGTTTGAAGGAAGATATTTGAATATTAACAGTAAGTTAAGTGAAGAACAACAGTTGCAATTGGAATACTTATTGAAGTCTCGTTAACATGCATTTGCATGGGACTATCATGATATGAAAGGATTGGATCCTAAGCTTTGCACTCATATGATCTACATTAAAGATGATTGTCAACTAGTAAGGTAGCCTCAATGAAGAACCAACCATACATTGAGAGAAATTGTTAAAGAAGAATTGCATAAATTGTTAGATGTTGGATTTATCTATCCTATTTTAGATAGCCAATGGGTGTTTCCATTGGTGATCATGCCAAAGAATGGAGGAAAATGGTGAGTTTGTGTTGACTATAGAGAACTCAATGCTGCCACCAAGAAGGACCATTTTCCCTTGCCTTTTGTAGATCAAGTTTTTGACTCACTTGAAGGAAAACAATACTTTTGTTTCCTAGATAGATTTAGTGGCTACAACCAAATTCAAATTACACTTGAGGACCAGGAGAAGACAACCTTCACCTAGCCATGGGGAACATATGCCTATTTAGTACTTCCTTTTGGTTTATGCAATGCACTTGCAACTTTTCAAAGGGTAGTCATTAACATATTTTCAAACATCTCCCTTTACTACATGGAGATATATATGGATGATTTTTGATGCAGGAACATCCAGTGGTGTAAGGGCAATCTTGCATCACCCAAAAATAGTTAAATTTCAAGTTTCTTAGTTTTTAGATCTTTTTACATTTTTGGATACCCTTTTCGTCATAATGAAATTCTCAATTTACGGTTTTTATTTTCTATTCCTAGGTTGAAAGATACTACAATTTTAGTTTCCTAGATTTACACATGAAAATCTTCCGAGTTAGATTTGAGGCACTTAGAGTTCCCAGAATGGCCCCGAAACTTGTCAAAATCAATGTAGAAAATTTTGAGTGCGTTATTGACTTCGAGACCTTTCCAATGGTTAAAATAGTTCACGAATCAGAGTCCCGGATCAAAAGTTATGGCCCCGAGAAGTTGGCACACTTTCTAGAAGATACAATTGCAAATGTTCTTTTGAAATTTGAACTTCAAGTTGTAATTTTTTTAGCACCAAACTACCTAAACTCAAATTTGAATGTTTTTTTGGCACCAAACTAAAGAGGAGCTCTATTTATGGGTGGGTTTCTAATTTTTGGGTAACTTTTTGGGAAAAAGCTCACATATTGTGAAAGGGTGATTCTGTAGCTTTCTATAACTTGCATATGTTGTAGAACTTGGGGATTTGAGATCCTCTGCATGTAAGAAGCTCCATTTTTTGAATAATAAAATTATTCTCTTGTTTGTGGGTTATTTTCTAATTCTTGGGCTACACCCTCATCAAGTGGTATCAGAGCGGGTTTTCTTGAGCGTGTGGAAAGATTGTCGATCGTGAGGCAGTTCGCACCAATACTGTGGTTGTGGGTCGAGGTCAAGAAAGATTCCTCCAAGAGTGATGCTTGGTAGGCGTGGTGGTGCCAGAGGTGGTCAAGGCGGTAGAAATGCTAGTGGAAGAGATGCACTGGCAGCCCTCCAAAGACAGATTGATGTGTTACAAGAGCAATTGAGAAGAGGGTTAAACCTAAGGAAGGAAAGTGAGGATGAAGGAGAGGAAGAAGGTTCAAATGTAGAAGAGGAAGAAGAAGCAATTGATCAAGAACAAATTCAGCCAATAAGGGCCATTTCAAAAATTGGGAAAAGACCCAGAGCAGAAGTCCCCAGTTATTCTGGAAGTCTAAATCCGGAAGAGTTGATCGACTGGATCAACGAACTAGAAGAATATGTTGAGTATGAGGAAATAGAGGACCCAGATCGGGTTAACTTTGTGAAAATGAAGCTAAAGAGCTATGCTAGTATTTGGTGGAAAGAGGTCCAATTGGAAAGAAATTAAAGAGGAAAAGGAAATATCACTAGATGGGATCGCATGGTAGAGAAACTGAAGAAGCAGTTCATACCAGTGGACTACGAGTTAGATTTGTTGAAGAAATTGCAAGAGTTGAAGCAAGGAAGCAAATCTGTGAAAGAATATACTAAATATTTTCACAAGATAATCATCAGAACAGGCCACATAGAGGCCAATAAGGAGAAGGTAGCCTGATATCTTAATGGGTTGCGACCAAGCATTCAGGAGGAGTTAAGCCTAGTCAGAATGACCACCATTGAGGATGTGTATTAGTTTGCTCTGAAGGTGGAAGAGAAGCTTAACAAAAGATTTGATGGAAAGAAAAAAGGATGAGGAGGTCAAAGTGGAAGGGGCAGTGGAAGACCTTCAGGAAGCCGAAATGATGATGAAAAGAAAAGTGAAGATGTGGGTACCAGCCGAAGCCAAAGGAATGACAACTTCTACCACCCTCGCGGATCGTCAGCAGGATCAAAGAGGTAGGAGGACAAGGGAGATATGGACAACGATCCGGAAAAGGTGGCTTCCAAAGGAACGCGGTTTCCAAAGTGTGGTGACGTATGAACTGCCGGCGAATGTCCACAACACCAAGGAAGGGAAGACAAAAGGCTAGAAGGTCATGGAAGGGTTGCGCATGCAGATGAGGAGGCCCAATATAAACATTCAGATGATGCTGAAAGGGGAGAAGCCCTAGTGATTGAGGAAAAGGAACTAGAATAGAGGAATAATCTATTTCAAGACAAGGCAAGTGTGAAGGAAAATGTTGTGATGTCATTATTGATCGTGGAGCACTGATACCCAGTGTCAGAAGAGATGGTCAAGCAAAGTTGAAGTTTTAGAGGGAAAGGTAATCTAAGACCGCATCGATTAAGCCCCCGGCTGCGTAAAAGACCACAAAGTTTTGGTCAATGAGAAGTGCCTAGGCAGTTCCGCTAAGATCGAGCTACCATGATGAGGCATCATGATATCATCCCCATGGATGCATACTGGCATGTTGTTGGGAGGCCGTGGGTACTGAGCAGGCGAGCTATACATGATGGCCATGCAAACACTTATTCCTTGACAAAGGATGGGTTCATCACAAGTTGAAACCCCTGAAGGAGACCGAAGAAAAGGTATGTAGTAGTGCTAGAATTTATTATGTAGATGGAAGAAAAATTTTAGAAGGTATGAAGCATGAGCATGTGTGTTATGCATTGATTCCTAGAGTGAGTAAGGAGGATAGTGAGAAGGTTCCAGAAGAAGTTTCTGGGATGTTGGATGAGTTTCTGGATATTGTTTCTGATAATGTACCTGAGGGTTTACCACCAATAAGGCAAATCACCATCACTGACTTGGATTCCCAGAGATAGTTTTTCCAAATAAGGCAGCTCATAGAATGACTCCAAAGTAATGAGGAGTTGGAACAGACAAGTTCAAGAGTTGTTGGTGAAAGGGTTTGATAATTTTGAGAGTTTGAGGGTCCATAAAGTGACTGCAAGATTACAGCAAGGCACCAAAGAAGGATGGGGAGCGGAGGATGTGCCGATTCTGTTTCATTAACAAGAGGAATAATCAAGTATACATTTCCCCGCCAAGGATGGACGGACTCTGGCGGGACTTATTTCTGAGTGGAGCTCGCGATTTGCTGGAAGATTAGATTAGAAGAGTGGATATCACCTAAACCGTGATTCAAGTGAGGGAGAGGAACGGAAGACTACCTTCAAGACCAAAGAGGGGCCTATACAAGTGGTTGGGTCATGCCTTTGGGCTAACCATCGTGACCGAGCACATTCATGTACCATGAATGAGGTACCAAGCAATTTTGGAAGTTTTATATTGTGTATTTAGGATGATATTTTGATTTTCAAGAAGACGCGGATGAGCATCCATTCATATTTGGAGAGCCTTTGAGAAGGGAAGAGAAGAGAAACTATTGATTAATCTGAAGAAGTGCAGTTTTGTGAAGAGGGAGTTAGTGTACTTGGGGTTTGTTGTCTCAGCAGAAGGTCTCAAGATGGACCTAGAGAAGGTGAAGGCTATTCTGGAATGGCCTACCCCAAGAACTGCTACCAAAGTGAGATCTTTCCATGGTTTGGCTAGTTTTTATAGAAATTTCATTAGAAACTTCAGTAGTATTTGTGGACCCCTGATTGAAACAATGAGAAGGGATAGAAAAGAATTCAAGTGGAGCACTGGAACGGCAAAGAGTTTTGAACTATTGAAGCAAAAGGTAATAGAGCAACTTGTTATAGCCCTCTCAGATTTCAACAAGGTGTTTCAGGTGGATTGTGATGTCAGTGGTTGTGCCATTAGAGCAGTGTTGAGCCAAGAAGGTAAGCCCATTGCCTATTTCAGTGAAAAGTTAATTGATGCCAAGAGAAAGTATTTTGTATATGATCAAGAATTTTATGCAATAGTTCAAGCATTAAAGAAATGGAGACATTATTTGTTGCCGAAGGAATTTTTTCTATATACTGATCATTAGGCCTTGCAGTACCTAAATAGTCAGGGAAAATTAAATCAGAGGCATATGAAGTGGGTAGAGTTTTTGCAGAGTTATACCTTTGTTTTGAAACATAAGAGTGTGAAGTCAAATAGGGTTGCAGATGCCTTAAGTAGGAGGCATACATTGATGACAAAGATGCAAATTGAAGTGGTTGAGTTCAATGAACTTAAGACACTATACGCAGAAGATCTTGATTTCGCAGAGGCTTGGAAATCTTGCAAGGAACCTGTTATAGTGGATAGGACAAGGTGGCTAGATTTCATAATCCAGGATGGCATGTTATTTAAGGGAAGTCAATTGTGTATCCCGAGGATTTCCATGAGGGAAATCTTGATAAAGGAGAAGCATAGTGGAGGAATGGTAGGACATTTTGGTCGGGATAAGACCATTGCCATTATCAGTGAGCATTATTATTAGCCTCAGTTGTCACAGGTTGTGAAGAAGTTTGTACAAAGTTGCAGAGTATGTCAGATGGCTAAAGGAGTGAGCTAGAATACAGGCTTATATCAACCCTTACCTGTACTAGAGAGGCCATGGGAGGATATAAGTATGGACTTTGTTCTTGGTTTGCCAAAGACGCAACGAGGGAATGATTCAGTCTTTGTGGTGGTTGATAGGTTTTCAAAGATGGCACATTTCATTCCATGTCAAAAGACCCATGATGCAGTCCACATTGGTGACTTGTTCTTCAAAGAGGTGGTGAGGCTACATGGTCTGCCAAAGAGTATTGTTTTAGATCGTGACACCAAATTTGTGGGGTACTTTTGGAGGACCTTGTGGAAGAAGCTAAAGATAGAGTTGAAGTTCAATTTTGCACACCATCCACAAACAGATGGGCAGATAGAGGTTGTTAACAGGAGTCTGGGTAACCTACTGAGATGTTTGGTAGGAGATAAACCCAAGGGATGGGACTTGATCTTACCCCAGACAGAATTTTCTTACAACAATTCTATCACGTACGGCGACCGGTAGATCAATTTGCTCCGCATTGTGTATGGAGGTAGCCCCAGAACAACTCCAAATTTGAGGAATATGGACCAAGAGAAGAAGATAAGTTCCAAAGCCAAATATTTTGTAGAGCACATCAAGAATATACATGATAAGGTAAGAGAACATATTAACAAGATGAATATGCAGTATAAGGACAAGGAAGATCATAAAAGGAGGAATAAGGAGCTCAGATTGGATGAAGTAATGGTCCACTTATGAAAGAAAGGTTTCAGAACCTATAACAAATTGAAGATGAAGAAATTCGGTCCCTGTAAGATTTTGAAGAAGCATGATTTAGGGAATGCATATGAGGTAGAGTTGCCTGATGGAATCAACATTTCCCCTGTGTTCAACATTTCAATTTGACAGAGTATCATGAAGGTGGAAAGAATTAAGCACCAGCAATAGGGGTAGTATGGCATTCCAGCACCTACTTCAGAAAGGGAGGAGATTGAAGCAATCTTGGATAGTCGTGTGGGAAGGAGTACCAGAAATAGCAATATGAAGAATATCTAGTGAAATGGAGAGGAAGGCCTATGGAAGATTCATCGGCTATCTAAGGTAGAGGTTGACCGGTTGGGTTTTCCTCAACCATCTGAGACATGACGGGTCACTTTCAAATTTCTTATTTTTTAATTTTTTTACATTTTTGGATACCCTTTTCATCATAATGAAATTCCCAATTTACGGTTTTTATTTTCTATTCCTAGGTTGAAAGATATTGCAGTTTTAGTTTCCTAGATTTGTACCTGAAAATCTTCCGAGTTAGATTTGAGGCACTTAGAGTTCCCAGAACGGCCTTGAAACTTGCCAAAATCAGCATAGCTAATTTTGAACATGTTATTGACTTCGAGACCTTTCCAACGGTTCAAACGGTTCGCGAATCGGAGTCTCAGATCAAAAGTTATGGCCCCAGGAAGTTGGCACACTTTCTAGAAGATACAATTGCAAATGTTCTTTTGAAATTTGAACTTCAAGTTGTAATTTTTTCGGCGCCAAACCGCCTAAACTCAACTTTGAATGTTGTTTTGGCTCCAAACTAAAGAGGAGCTCTATTTATGGGTAGGTTTCTAATTTTTGGGTAACTTTTTGGGGACAAGCTCGCATATTGCGAAAGGGTGATTTTGTAGCTTTCTGTAACTTGCATGTGTTGTAGAACTTGGAGATTTGAGATCCTTTGCATGTAAGAAGCTCAATTTTCTAATTAATAAAATTATTCTCTTGTTTGTGGGTTATTTTCTAAGTCTTAGGCTATGCCCTCATCAATTTTACTACCTATGGTGCTGATTTTAATGAAGCATTGGAAAATATAAGTAAGGTCCTACAAAGATGTGAAAACCAAAACCTATCCTTATATAGTGAGAAGTGCTTCATGATGATGCAAGAAGGTGTAGTTCTTGGCCACTACATTTCTCATAAAGGAATCCAAGTCAACCCTACAAAAATTGAGGTAATTACTGATCTACATAAACCTGCAATACAAAAGGATGTTAGGAGTTTCTTGGGACATGCAAGATACTATAGGCAGTTTATCAAGGACTTTAGAAAAATGACATCACCATTGTACAATCTCCTAACAAAATATGTTGGATTCCAATGGACAAAAGATTGTGGCAAAGCATTTTATGACTTAAAGGTAGCCTTGACCCATGCTCTTGTATTAAAAGGCCCTAATTGGGAGATCCCTTTCCACATTCATACAAATTCCTCTGATTATGCCATTGGAGCATTCTTAGGACATAAATAATGATCCATTGAAAATGCCATTTACTTTATCAACCAAAATCTGCAAGGAGTTGAATTCAACTATACTGTGACAAAAAAAAGAGATGCTAGTAGTGATTTATGCCCTAAAAAAATTTAGGCACTACATCACAGGCTATCAAATTTTTGTGCACACTAATCATGTAGCCATTAGATACCTCATGAATAAACCCTTGATCTTAGGAATATTAGCAAGAAGGTTATTGTTGATGTAGGAATTTGACATGACCATTATGGATAAGCGAGGGAAGGCTAATGTTGTTGCAGATTTTCTTTCAAGGTTGACTACATCTAAGGATAGTCAAGCCATAGATGACTCCTTTCTTGATGAGTATCTATTTTCCATCAATGTTCAAACACCTTGGTATGCTGACATAGCCAATTATCTCGTAACAAGGAGAGTTCCTCCTCATTTCTCACCAAAAGAGAGAAGAGTTCTCATTGAAAAATATTTTCTTTTACATGGATTGTTGGATTCTTGTTTTATACTAGACCAGATCATGTTATTAGAAGATGTGTGAGAGAAGGTGAGACATATGACATCCTACATGCATGCCATGATGAACCTTGTGGAAGGAATTTTGTAGCAAAGAGAATAACCATGAAGATTCTAAACATAGGATACTATTGGCCTACACTCCACAAGGATTCAATAACATACACAAGGAAATGTGATAGGTATCAAAGGATGGGCCAGCCAAGAAAGTCTAATGAGATGCCGCTTTATCCCCAAGTAGTGATCACTCCTTTTGACAAGTGAGGATATGATTTTGTAGGACCCATTGACCCTCCATCAAATGGTAAGTCTTATATCATAGTATGCATTGATTATGTAACTAATTGGGTAGAGGTTAAGGCCATGAAGTAGGCAAGAGATAATAAAGTTGTAGAATTTCTTAATGAAGAGATTTTAACTCAGTATGGAGTCCCAAGAGAGATAGTAACTAACCAAGGAGCTCAATTCACTTCAAATACTATTACAACCCTGGTTAATGAGTATAACATAAGTCATAGGAAGTCTACCCCTTATCACCCTTAGGCCAATGGTCAAATTGACGTAACCAGTAGCCATCCACAAAAAGGATTGGGTAAGCAGATTTCCAGAAGTTGTTTGGGCTTATAGGACCACTTGGAAAACCACTATGGGCTTCACTCCATTTGAACTACTATATGGGAATACAACTATGATTCCTATTGAATTTGATCACAAGACTATTAGGACTAAAATAGACTTGTGGATGGAAATATTTGAGGCACAAAAGAGAGAGCCATGTAGCTAAATGCTTTGGATGAGATGAGAAGAGTAGCCCTAAACCAAACCCAGGTAGTACAAAATCAAAGGATGAGATGGCATGATAAATATATCAAGGAGAAGAAATTTCATCTAGGTGATTGGGCATTGTTATATGACTCAAGGTATCAAGACAATGCAAGAAAATTGCAAACAAGGTGGCTAGGACCATACAAAGTTATTGAGGTCTTTCCTAATGGAGCTATTCAACTCACCACCATTGAACCTGTCAGATTCAAGTTACTTGTCAGTGGTCATAAACTAGCCTCCAAGGAAAATTTCCTGCAGTAATTCACCCAACATTCAGAAAACGAGCTTCCTACAGTTGGAAGTGGTGGACCTAGCATCCCACCTTTTTGCTAAATTAAGGTACATACCTACCACAACCATCCATTCGTATCACCTTTCACTCTCTTCCACCATTTCATTACACCTCACCTCACATAACTTCACTTTCATTAACTCCTCAATTATTTCTAAAAAAGGTAAAATAGTACTTTCTCTCCATGATCTTTGTAATGCATCCTTCACATGCTCAGGTATGGACACAGTAATTATCACTTATTAATTACCTTTTAAGTGCATTTATTTAATCATGGCACATTAATATGGGCGATTACATAATATGCCATTCCTTCCTGTCAATTCACCAGTCCCTTCTTAGATGTGTGGACACATGTCCAAATTTAGGTTGGGGGGGAATAAAAAATGGAAATATATTGCTCATGTGTCAAATCATAATTTTGCTACATCAAAAAATTTAAAATAAGCCAATTTAAAAATCTGGCTCACATGTGTGAAGTGATGTTAACTGAGCCACCAATTCTTTCCATCATCGCTCTCATTTATCACCCCTTTTCTTGCCTTAATTACCAAGTCATAGTCTTGAGTTATAAGTAGTAAGTGGTAAAAACAAGGAGAAAGAAAAAAATTCAGTTGACACTAGCAGTGAAAATTTAGCAAAAAGTTGTTGGCTTTCAGACAGGAATTACAGAGAAAAGAAATTTTACAGAGTGACAGTAATTTCAGACAACGAGAGGTGGCCTAATTTAGAATGATCCCTCAGTTCATGATGTCTTGTTGCAAGATGAACAATGCCTGGTAGAATTTCAATGTTGTGGATGGTTTGATTACTTCAAAATTTTGGATGGCTTTGACAAAGGCATTGCACTCGAATCTTCTCAAACATCCTCTAAAGGAAAAGCCATAGTAAAAGGGTTAGAATTTGTGTCAACTAAGGAGAGAATTGTAGAATTTTTAGGGTTACCTATTGATGGTGAGAATTACCTTGCCTCTAGCAATGCCAAGTTGGCCATAGCAGAATTTATAGTACATAGTGACCCACTAATTAGCATAGATAAACAGGGTGCAAATAGGACATCTCTGCCTAAACCTTGGAAGTAGACAATTGTTTACATTATAAGGTATATCACTTGTTAGGGACATTTTTCAAACCTGCATTTAGTACATTTCAAGCTCTTGATCCATATGAGGCACAAAAGAAGGATGAATGTGCCCAATGTTCTATACAACCTTCTCTCCATCATGACAGCCAAAACACAAAAAGGTAGGGACAACTCTATCTCCCACCATTGTTTGATAATTTTTTGGTTAAGAAATCTTTGCATAGTGTATCTGGGATGTCTTGGGAAGAATTTTTAAATGTTGATCAATTTAGACTTGAGCAACTGCAACCTAGGGTTTTACCCCAACCCTGTAGGGTTAGTAGAAGATTAAGCATAGCTGAAGCAACTCCTGGTGCTTCAAATTCTGGTGCTAGCTTTACTATGAACCCTTCTACAACATCAAAATAAACCATAAACATTTGTTCCCCTAAAATAGAGCATTCAGAAGAAGCTAGCTCTTCATCTGATTCTGATGGTAATGTCCCCCTAGAAACCCTAATGAGAGACAGGGCACAGAGGAAGGAGGATGAAATAAGAAAAGAAAAAAAAAATCCCAAACACAACCTATAGAAAAGAGGTGTCAAGTACTAGGAAGAGAAAGGTTGATCCTATTCATCTTCTAGCCAAAGAAAAATGTTAGAGCTCTCCTAGGAAGTCAAGATCGGTTGGACCTGCCTTTTGCACACCTCCACAGGAAAGTCCCAGGCATGGGGAGACATCACATGGGGATAGTGAATCTCCAATGGAGTAGGAGAACATTGAAGAAAAAGAAGAGGATATATTTGAGAGGGAAACAAAAATAACATCGGCAGACCTTGCTAGTATTGTAGAGGAGTTTTAGGATGAACATAGGTTCCTACAACAAAACCCATAATAGAAGCAGGAGTTCCTGTAGCCACAACAAGAGTAAGAACAAAACCAAGAAACATGAATGGGAGATCCTACAACAAGAATTGGGAGAAATAATAGTACCCCCACATCCAAGGACAACTGGACAACCCGAGTTCATGCAAATAGTACTATATGGGGAGCAACCATCGACAAAAACATTGGTAGGAATTCATAACCCTCCTAGTTTTACAATTCATTCAACAATTTTAAATTTATGGGAAGAAATACGAAGGAGGGAGGAAGAATGGAAACATGAGAGGAAGAGATTGAAAAAGGAAATCCAAAAGAGGGATGAGGTTATTGAGGAGAAAAATGAGGAAATTGCTATTTTGAAGAAGAAAGTAGATAACATTGTGACCTTGGTGCCACAAATTCTAGAATGCAGAGCTCCTCCAAGGGTTTATGCCCTGCACTTGAAAGAGAAATATCTCTCTTTCAAGTTGTCAAAAATTGTTTCAGATTTGAACCCCTCTATTGAAAATCCTACCAAATTCTTCAATGCCTACAGGATTGGTTCCCCTGAGATGAAATTTTTTTTTATGTGAATTTTATTTGCACAATTATGTTGTCACACAAAATCATGATTGGAACTCATTGCTATATGTTGGAGATATTTAGCTAAGAGCATTTATGTATTGGGTACAAAATGAGATTAGTTGGGGTGAGAAAAGTAATGCTTATAAGAAAATGGAATCTAACATCCCCTTAGCCATCAGGGTTGAGTCAAACCACCCAAGAGATATTTGCAGAGAATGGCTCAGGATACTTCTTAGACCAAGCTATGTGACAAAATTATGCCATAGATTGAAGCTTTCTATGCCAAGTATGAGGTTAAAGCAAAAAAAAAGAGGAGCTTGTAAGAGGATACTTGTCCCAATGATGGAACAATTTAAAAGATGAGCTGAAGCAAGTCGTTCCCCATTCTATCCATAATTATGTTGTAGCATTGAAGCAAATTGAAAAGTATATTCAGATTAGTAGAACAAAGGGGAGATTTTGGCTTCCCCTAACTTTCTAGCCACCCATTCTCATGTAGCCAGTACCAAACTACAAGTTCTAATAGTATGAAATTGTTGTAGAAAGATAGAGATGGGCTAAATTTGATAGATTGGGGGGATTTTATTAGGATCCAGACTCACGCTCTACTAAATCAGATGTTGGCCAGCTAGTGGTTGCAAACTTAAGAGCTTTAACCAAACAAAAGAACAACCCTTCCACTACTAAAGGACCAGCAAGACGTTAGGTTGGGGGGATGATAAGCCTAGTTTTTGGTCAAATTTTGGGTAGAATCTATAGTCTATTTGTTGGCAGTGTCGTAATGTTTAGTAGTTAAGTGTTGATATTTGCATAATCTTTCCCTCAAACCATTAACATTGGGTTTAAACCTATTTCTATGAAGTTTTAATGAAATTGGCATATTATGTGGATTATCTATATTGATTTTTCATATGGTTGATGAATGTTCTTTAAGGTGATTATAGATGTTCAATTATTATTCGTACTGACATTACTATGCAAATACAATTTGTGGATGCTAAGTTGAGACAGGTAGTTGTTAGATGGTCATGTAGAGGAATCATTCAAATAGTTAATTGTAGGACCACGACAATAGATTCCCCATGATAGTCAATTGTAACCACCTAGCATTTATAGAATTGAGAAATTGTGGGCGTTATTGCAAAGCTAAGTCCACTTTTGGGCATGCATGTGTGACTAGATTCCTTGTAGGCATAACTACTCTATCACTCTTTTCCCTTGCTTTCCCTAAATGGTATCCTCTCAATTAGTGGGAGTTGACCACCCCATTTAGTTGGTAGTATAAATAAGGATTTGAATCTTCTTCTTGGAGGTTCTTAGTTCTTGATTGTTGTTTTTAGATGATATTGATGATGTATTAAGCATTCTTCATTTTCAATACAGTCATGCTACTACTTTGTTTACACATTTTTTAATGAATGAAATGATATTTTGAGTTCGAGTATTTGAGTTTGCATTAGTCTTAGTGGATACTCATCCAAGGGGGGCACTTGTTGAGTAATTTGTTCTTTAGAGTAATTAGTTTAGTTATTATTTCTTGTTCTATACTTAGGTCAAAATTTGGGATTGACTATTCCTGCAGCCACTAGAATTCTATACTATGACTATTCTTGCAACCAAAGCAGACAAAGTAGTTTCTTGTTTGCTCACTCAAATCTTTATTCTTGTTATGCATTTCAGCTTAGCATAGTTGTTAATTGATGTTTAGTCTTGCTTTATTCCCTTCCAAGCAATTTACTTTCTAGTATTACATTTTTCTTAGTTGTAGTGTAGACATGGCTACTTGGAGTTCCTAGTGCACATACAATGCTAACCCATTTCAAGTTCATGTCCCTGGGTTGACAAGTTAAATGCACCTTCATGATGATTGAGATAGCTATTCAGGTTAGATGTCCAATCTATGAATTAAGGCTATAAAGGCTTAGTTATTGAATCATTGTAGAAGGAAAACATTTTTCACATCATTGCTATGGATGGTGTCAAGCTAGGAAGTTCTTTGGATTCATTGATAGTTTTTTTGATATTACACTTCTTTTGAGTTGTTCTTAGAATACCCTCCCTTGCTTAGACAAGTAATGATCTGCTATTCTTTTTCTCATTCTTTGCGTGAGTTGGCTAATGTTGAGTAGATACCACATGCATAGAAGAGGAAGAGATGCTTATGGGAGATTTCTTCCTATTAATCCTAATCCATTTCAACTAGTTGAGCTTCCAAATCTACCTAGAAATGAAGAAGAAGAAGAAGAAGCATTTCCCTTTCCTGATGTATTTCCTGATTTGACTAGTTCTAAAGTCTCCACTGAGGATCAAAACTAGATTGATAACCCATTTTCCTTGGGAATCCATCAAGAAGACATGGGTGATGAAAATAGAAACAAACCTAACCAACCAATTTTTCCTTTTCCCATTGCTCATCAAAATGAGGTTGACAACATCAAAAAAATCCTTACTTTAGCACTCCCTAAGTTCTATGGACTTGTTATAGAAGACCCTGCTACCTTCATTTTTGAGTTTGACATACTCTATAGAAGTTATGACAATAGCACTGATGGTCATAGGTTTAAGCTATTTCCTACCACTTTGAAAGAAGTTGCACTAAGGTGGTTTATGAGTCTAGGAAGAGATACCATGGAAACTTGGGAGGACATGAAGAAAAAGTTCCTTGAAAATACAAGGAATATTGCAAGGGAAGTGATATGAGAGGAGGTGATTTCTTTAGGATGCAGTAAAAGGAAGATGAGAGCCTGGAAGATTACATTTCAAGGTTTCTATTTTTCCTACAGAAATCCCCACATCATACAATCAATGAAGAATCACAAAAAATGCTTTTCCTGAGAGGAATCAATGAGAGTTGCACTGATACTTTGGACCTGATGGTAGGAGGAGATATCACTAAAGTTACTTGGGAAGATATCAAGAAAATATGTTAGAATTATTCTAGAGCAGCTTCAAAGAAAGGGAGAACTTACCAACCTTCTATGGGTAAGTAATCTACTAGTGGAGTTTCAAGAATGGAGATTACTCATTTGTTGGAAAATTTCAAGTAGGATATTATAAAAAATCTAGCTACTCAACTGGATACACTTCAAGCCAAAAGGAAACTTGAGGAGGAAGAGGAAATGTTGAAAAAATATTTCCCCCATTGTAGACAAAAGAAGAGGGACTGCAAATGCAAGATGGTAGCTAACATTGACAGTAAGTAGATTCCACCTGAGTTCAAACCAATTCAGAGTGCACAGTTGGAAATCCTTCATCTATAGGAATATCACACAATATCCTCCATGCAACTTCCTCAGGGTCATAAGCACACATTTCATTGCTAAAACCAGACCCTTCTTTAACACTTGTCTAACTGCAAATTTCACCTGCTTAAATAATTTAAAATCATTATCAATCTTGTTAGAAGAGAGGATTGCTACCAGCCTTAAAACTTTGGCAAAATTTTCTAAGTACACCATGTTAGATGAATGTAACCATTAAAATTTACTCCTGCCCTATTTCCTTTGGTAGGTCTTGAATTATGTCCTCCATTCTAAGTTGCTCTCTAAAATTCTTGCACTCCTTTCTCACCTTTCTTTTTATATCACCTTGCCTTGTGTGATAAGTTTTGTCAAAATTAATGAGACTTTTTTAATATGTATGGTCAATATTTATTTGTAGCTTCTAATTTCTATGAACGGAAAAACCTCTAGCGGTAAACAATGCACCTAAAAAGTATGCCGCACACCTCCATCTTAAAACCGCATCAATGGAGGTTAAAGGGTTGTACATGGCAGTAGCCTTCTCCCTTGACCTGTGCCCTGACTTATTTCATTATGTTGCATAGGCACCACATATTTGATTGGCCTTTTGGAATAGTTTTTTTTAAGGTTCTTCAAGATAGCCCTTATGGGCATGTTCATCAACCACACTCTCCTTTTGATCAACTATATTTTTGCAATGCAATAAGGTGACTGTAGTGTGAAGTATGCGCAACCCTCACATGTCTGACTGCATTAAATTGAGCAAAGGTTTTATTTATAATCTCCCAGATTTCGTAATCCTCCAGTCTCAATCAATTCACTTGAATTTAATAAGGAGCATTAAAGAATTGAATAACTCCCTTGATTCTTCCAGTAATTTATTGTAGTTGCTACACTTGGAAATAATATATTAAATTAGATTTTGATTATGTGCTTTAAGTATATGTATGTGAAGGTATTGATACAATCAACCCCATTCAATTACATTTTATAGATTTATATAGTTATAGTGATATTCTTGTCACTTTTTGACAATATGTAATCACTTAAGTGTGTATTTGATACGAATGTATACAAGCGTGTATAGATTCTTCAATTGTAAATTAGTATGTTGTTTGAATATTACATTCTTTTATATCTGTATATTTATGTATGTACGTTTATGAGTAACTTTCTTATAATATTTGATTATTGTTTTGTAGACAACATGATGAATTGTTTGGTTCAAAATTAGGTGATCTTAATAGGAATATATTCATCTTTGTAACTTAGTGATTTTATTAGATAAACCAGTTGGGGATTTCTATAGAGAAATTGATTTTTGTATATTTAGTTAGGTTATTTATGTGAATCTTTCAATGGCGATAAAAAAATTAGTTAGCTTGTATTGGGGAAAGAATGTTATCTTATGATATCTTTTGTTAAATTGGAATTGTTGAATCGTTGGGTATTTCTAAAAGAATAATCTTAATATTAATATTTGTATTGATAGTTTTTATTTTTATTTTAAAGATATATATATATATATATATATATATATATATATATATATATATATATATATATGTTTATTTGAGTTTAACATGTGTTTATTTCTCATAAAATTTATGGATTTAAATAAATCTAACTTAAATTACTATATTTTATAGATTAAAGCTTTTTTGTGTTGATATAGATAAAATGTTTTAGTTAAAATAGGGAAATGATCTAAGTAATTAAATAGAATGTCTGTGGTAAATAGATGGTAAAGAGTAGAGTTAATTAATTTGTGAATTATATCATCATCTAATGAATGCATGTTCTTACCTAGTTAGGTTGTATGTCATTATGGATATGGCGGGAGGTAAAAATGAGTGTCATGAATATTGGTCAAGTACATTTAAATTAGTTTTAAATTAAAAGTTATTTAAAGTTAAATTTATTTACAAACTCCTTATTATTAGATTGTGATTTGCATATAATTGTCTATGTTGGATTTAAATTAGATTTATTTGGGGTGGAGTCAACAAATGTAAATGTTAGATTTTAATTAAATTTATTCAATTTAAAAGTAAACAAATGTACATATTACCTTTTAATTAAATTTATTATTTTGAACTAACCAAGGTATAGGTTATATTTTAATTTTAATTATTTTGAGGTAATCAAATGTATAAGTTAGGGATTTTAAATTAAGAAAAATATGATGGGTTACATATTCTAGGTTTTTGTAGTTCTTATCTATTTAAAAGATATTATGATATAAATTCATTTAATTATAGTCAATTATTTAATTATTCTTTACATTAACAAGATTGAATTATGTTTACATTTAAGTGAATGGATATTTATGGTTGACCTTGAACATGTTAGATAGTTATTTGTTTATTTTGAATACTCTTTGGAATTGACTCTTTATGTATACTAGTGGTTACATGTTGATCATATTTTCCTCTTGTTTCATTTCACTATTGAGGTAATCTTTATGTATAGACATGTTTTGGATAAGTTAGGAACCTGTAAATGTTTAAGTTACTTCCCTTTGATAAGTTATGGGTGGTAGTTTGGTAGGCTTCTTAAGGCGATGGAAAACCTATTGTGTGTTGAATTTTCCCATGATTAGACTTTTGTGTTTCCATTGATCATATTCTTTTTGAGCTCTTGTGGGTGTACCTTGTTCCATGATTTTCCTTGCCTTTGGTTATGACTTTGAGCGAGATGGTTCATGCCTCACATGTGCATTTTTTTTTTAGCTCTTATGTTTGGTACACCCCTTGTTGTTGTGAGTCTTGTTTTAGAACTGTTGGGGAGGGTGGCTCTTCATGGGGGCCGATGTACAAAGGGGTTGTTAGGGTAACCCATGGAAGAGTTTCCTAAAAAAGTGATAATATAATTAATGAACTAGTGGGTTTGGGTAGTTACACATTAAACAAGATTAATTATATGCCTCACCCATATTGTTAGTGTTTTCATAGGCTAAGGATGGGATGAGAAGACGTGGTCAATAAGATCACTATCTTGTTCTCACGAAAGGTAAGTGGTCCCACATGAGTCACCCTATGGAGCGGTGCCTTGAGATAGGTAGTTAGGATAACCATAGATGGAGGCAGCACCTTGTGATAAGTTGCCTGGATAATCCATGTTGTACTTGTTTGATGTTGTTTTATGTTGATGTTGAGTTAGCCTTATCTGTTTGACCTTGTTTGGATGTGGATCCTTTCTTGTCATCTCCTAGCATGGGGGGTGGATTTTTGGGTCCACACAGTTGGGTGGAACGTGCTATGCAACCCATTGGGTTCCCAGTTTGTGATCGTGCTATGGAAGTGAACACAAAGTTTCCAAAGCTTCACTTGGTTGAAGATGGTTCTTCGCCTTGTACCTTATTCTTCATTGATGTAATTATTCGTTTACTTGATGTACTCTTCCCGTTGTGATAAGGGAAGCATTATGTAATGTATTAATGTATTCATGATGTGTTGTATCTATGGAAACATTATCCACAATTGTAATAGTAAACTATGTGTTGAAATGTAATACATGACAAATATCTTTTCCACTCTTTTGATCTTTAAATTTGTATGTCATCATTATGTAATCTTGGTTTTTTTTATTTTAATTCGCTTTCATTTGATAAAATTTTATGATTCATAATGACCATTCTATGTACCCCAAAGGACATGGATGACTTTGTAAATGCATAATTGCTTATCATGTAATGTATGTACATATTCAGCATATGCAGTGTTTAACTTTTAAAAAAAATTGTGCGATGTTTGTTGTCCTTTGGGGTTCACATGGTGGGGCATTACATGAGGCACCTAGTTCCTCTAATGGATACTTATTTTCATCCTTTTAGGATCATCCTTGTCATACACAAAGTGGGCACAAGGGGTTAGTTAGCCTTGTCATTGTATGTCACTTGTCATTGTCTCTTTTGGCTAGTTGACTGCCTTCCATGTATATTTAAGAGCAAGCTTGGGATGTGGATGACATCCCTTAAGTTGGATCACATGTGATGTACTAAGTTATACATTTTTGGGACAACCCCTTCCCTTCTCATAATGTAGCTTATTGGAAACATATGACTTCGCATAGGGATTTCTGAGTAAGCTCTCATGTCTTCTTCTAATTTAAAGAAATTTCTCATAGAAATGATGATAGCAACTAGTTTAAAGTGGGAGCATACACCGACACTCATATTTCAATGTGTGATCTTATTTCTTCTTGCAATGTGTCCTTTTCTTGGTGGTGTCATTAGACTCGATTCCCTCCGAGAGTTGTCCTCTCTTGGAGACATTAGGCATGATGTTCCCTAAGAATAGATCTTGCACAAATTAAGAAAAATCCATTTGAACAAAAAATACACTATTTTGCATCTACAATGTCTATGAGTTTCAAGCATAAAAAGCTTTGCTTGCCTCATGGAGCTCGAAGTTCATCTTTGTGTGGAACCTTATCAAAGTTATCAAGAGGTATAAATTTGGTATGGCTTGATGGGAAGTTGATTTGAGGCATGAATTTCCCTTATCCATTCGTGTGTGTAGTGAGCACATACCAGCTATGTATGTATGTGTGTCACACTCTTGGATTACTCACCCAACAAAAAAACATGAGTTCTTTTGCCTCAAAGTGAGCATGCATTGTTGGACAAACAACTTAGATCTGATCCATATTGTGTTGGACAAATGGTCAAGGCTTGATCCACCTATTTTGATTTTTCCTTTTTTTTGTTCTTCCTTTCTTTTATTGATATTGCATATTTTCCTATCTTATTTTTCTACATATTATAAACCTTGTGTGTGTCCTTTTGTTCTTATTTCAGTTTGACTTAGGATCTTGGATCTTGGGGCTTGATCATCTCCCTGATCATTTTTTATCCTAGATCATCTATATAGGTATGATTGGATCCCTCTTGGATGTCTACTTTAGCATGAGTTTGAAGCAAGTTCATCCTCTCACTAAAGTGGAGGCCAAATGTCGTGTCAAAAAATTTTGTCGCTCACATCTTCACACTTAATATAGGAATAATTAATGATAATTTTTCCTTGATCTAGTGTTGTGATGAGTTTACACATCCACATTAGGTCTTGGGCTCTTTTGAAGCTAAATAAACTTAACTCTACCTTAATTTTATGTTGTAAAGTGTATTTATTTACACCTTCACATTAAATTTAGGAGGCTTGTAAATTAAGTGGACCTAATCTAGTGTTGTAATGTGTCTATACATTCACATGGGATTTAGGACCATTTTTAGATAAATAGACCTATTTTTTCCTTAATTTGGTGTTGTGAAGTGTATTTATTTACACTTTCACATTGGATTTAAAATCCTATTTCATTTATAACCTTTATATCATCATTAATAGGCCCCTATGACCTCATATTATGCACCCCAAGGCATATTTAATTTAAAAACCTGATAATATCAACATATAAACTTAATTTACACACTTTGCAACACTTTAGCACTGAAAATAGGCCCTGTGGGACCCATTCACTCAACATGGCGAATGAGTCCCATTTGGCCTATTTTCATTGTTTTAAGCAGAAAAATTTGGTTTTAAGTTCAAATTTATTCTATGTCAGCCTTTGGGATCAAATAAATAGTCATTTGAGTGAATTAATAATATAAACAAGCTTTGAATTCACTATTTCATATAAGCATTGATATTAGCAAGTCAAGCATTCAAGAGTTAAGGATTCCAAGACTTTACAAGATCATCTAGAAAGCATTCAAGATTATTTCTTAGGAATTCAAGGGTAGAATTCTTTATCAATTATTGCAGCAATTCAAGAATATCAAGAATCAAGCATGTTATTGAGCTAGTTTTGTGATATAGCATTCGAGATCCAAGACCAAGCATTGTTCTACACGTATTGTGAAGATCAAGATCTACATCCTTCATGGCTATTTCATGTTGAGTTGCAAATTTACAAGACATCATTTAAGGTATAATTGTTCATGTTTCATGTTCTTGTTTCATTGTTTCATCATTTGGTTTAATTACCTAAAAGGGGTTTGACCAAGGAGAATCCATATTCCCTAACAATCAACACTTTTTCTCCCCTTTACATGTGTGATTGAAGATCTAGGTGCCTTGGAGCTTGAAGAATAATTGAATATTAGGTTACAAGCTTGTTGGAGTTGTCTCCCCATTTTCAAGGTCATAATCTTCACTAAAAGGTCATCCACAACCCCAAAATCAAAGTTTCAGATCTGAAAACCTAGAGAAGTAGATTGAGCAAACTGAGAGGAGAAGATTTAGACTTTGAATTCCTAAAAATGTGGAATGGGATTGATTCACCACAAGAGGTGAATGAGTCCCACTATAGGTGGCTTTTAAATTTTTTTGTAGATTCAAATACCCTTTTATCAAAAACTTGCTCCTATGCGGAAATCCAGAACTAGGACTTATTCACCCAGAATGGTGAATGAGTCCCACTAGGTCAAAAAGTTAGAATTTCTAGCATTTTAGAGTTCCTTCTAGTCATATTTAGATTCCCAGGTGCACATATTTCATTTCATAGCCTATTATTCTATTTTATATGCATTTTTAAGTCATTTACTTCAAGTTTGCATCATACTAGGGTTTTGCTTTCCATCCTTCTTTTCATTGTCTTTTCCAAGTATAAAATTGGTGGTGAAACCCTTCTATGATATGAAATCATACCCTAGGATACCCTTCTAGCAGATCTCTTGCCTCTATTCCACTCTTGAGGTGAGATCTCTAGGGCATCCTTGAATGTTAATTGGAGAAAACTGATGTTCTATTTCTTAAACCATAAAGCATCCATTTTTCCACTAATCACCTTTTATGCAACAAGGTCCTAAAGTTTGTATCCTTTCACATAATGGTTGTCCCTAATGAAGATACATTAAATAGAATTGTTCTCCAAATTTGTTTTCTTCTATTTTAGAATGTGCATATGTCTCACAACCAAAGACTATAAGATGTCACAATGAAGGCTTGTGATGAGACCACAAATCCATAGGTTTTTTATGAGCAATATTTGATGCAAGGGATATATTATTTAGGTAGAAATAAATGGTTACAACTTCGGCCTATTTATTTCGAGACCATCACTACTAAAAATACTCCTAGCCTTCTCTATCAATGTCTTGTTCATGTTTTTTGCAACTCCATTTTGTTATAGACAATATAGAGTTATCTTTTATCTTCGAATTCCATAATACTTATAGAATCTATCAAAATCCTTAGAGAAAATTTCACCTCCATGATGAGTCCTCAAGAATTTTATTTTCCTTTTAGTCTAGAACTTAACCATTACTTTAAATTATTTAAATTGACTAAAAACTTCAAATTTACTCTTTAGAAAATATGCCCATGTTGTTCTTCTATAACCATTAATAAATGAAAAATAATATGTAGATTTACTAATGGAAGGAATATCTATAAGACCAAACACATCAAAATAAATAAGATCCAATGCACCACAACATTAATGAGGAATCAAGTAAAATTGAACACTTTTTTACTATATATACAATTCTTACACAATTTGAAATCAAGACCACAATCAATCAACCCCTCAATAATATTTTTATTTTTGAAGGTCCTTGGACCCTTTTCTCTAATATGGCCAAGTCTTTTGTGCCATAACATAGTCTTATTTGTAGATAATTTTGATTGAAAAGAAAGAGCACCCTTGGGTACCCAAAATCTATGAGCATTCATTGAAGATGAAACCATCACCTTTTCTAGCAAAGTATCCAACGACTTTATTTTCATAGAAGTACTATTACACTCAAAGTGTATGCATCAATCTTATGGAATGTGCCAAATATGACACCTCTGGTGATC
Organism: Sequoia sempervirens; assembly: GCA_007258455.2. Classification (NCBI taxonomy): domain Eukaryota; kingdom Viridiplantae; phylum Streptophyta; class Pinopsida; order Cupressales; family Cupressaceae; genus Sequoia; species Sequoia sempervirens. Next base: position 712,085,786 of record VDFB02281492.1, read on the forward strand.
AACATAGGACCTCTAACCATCTTGTATCGTGCATTAGAAAAGGCCAATTATACACCCATATCTATTAGTTAGTTATCACCCTTTCTAGGGTTATCCCACAATACTGGTTTACAATTCCATTAAGGAAAAGAGAAAAAAAACTCCCATAAAAATAAATTTTGGTTTTTAGGGGTTCACACGAACTAAGGTGTTCATATGGACCCAAAAAGTGGTTCATATGGAACCCCCTTGAGAGAACCATCTTTAATGATGGGACCCACTTTTTGGCACATTTTCTAAAATGAAGACAAGAAAATTAAAATAAAATGGGGGTTCACTCAAAGGGGGGTCCATACGAATCCCCATTTTCCCCCCTTCCCCTCTTCTTCTAACCTGTAGACATGTAAAATGCACTGATTGGGATTGGAAATTTGATCTTGACCACTAACATCGCTTCATCCCAAATCATCCTTCAGTCTAACCATTTAATCAAATATCTTTATTTGATTAAAATCATCAATATTCCTCTCTTAATTAAATAAATCAGTTAAGGTTTAAATTATTTAATTTAATAGATAGACTTTAGTGATTTAATCAAATAAAATTGATTATTTAATTAAATAGGGATAATTAGACTAGACTGGTTAATTTAATTATCGAGAAAGGATGACTTAATTAAATAAATAAGTTATCTAATTAAGTCATCATTTCTCGATAATTAAATTAACCAGTCTAGTCTAATTATCCCTATTTAATTAAATAATCAATTTTATTTGATTAAATCACTAAAGTCTATCTATTAAATTAAATAATTTAAACCTTGTTTAATTTAAGCTAACATCACCCCTTTAGCTAAATAAATCAAAATATATTTATTTAACTAAATCTTTAAATCATATTCTTCTCATATTTGATTTAAACCAATCTATAAATTTAACTCAAATAGGTCACATCATTTAATCCTTCATTAAATTAATTAACCTTGATTAATTTAATCTCTTCTCATGTCCCATTCTCCATCTTTTGCAACTTGCACATGAAAATAGAGTTATTTGATTAATTAAATCTCTAATTATTTTCAACATGCCATAAAGGAGGAATATTCTTCAAATTTGAAATTCAAACCTAAGTTGACTTTGTCCTTCCAACAAGGAATTCATTCCCTCTTACAAGTCCTTTTGCATTGAGCCAAGTGGCCATTACTTCATTTGACTCTCCCTCCACCTTGTCATTAATACAATTTCAAATTTTGAATATTGACATTTATTGGCGCATTCATCAAAACTTGCACACCCTTGGCCCACTCACATTTGGACAAGTGGCACTTTGCCATTGGATGAAATTTAGTCCCACATTGCTCTATTTCAGGAATTCTTTCAACTTGTCATTCTATAAATAGAGAGCTCCTCTATTATATTTGGGCATCCACAAATTGAGTAAACTTACTATACTCAAATATTTAGCAATATTCATCCATATCATTGATTTTATAGCTAGGTTATGTAGATTTTTATCTTGGAGCATTCATCACTCTTCATAAAAGTGGATCAACTTTCGTCACCAAATCACCATTGCATCATTGGAGTTGGGAAAGGGTTAATTTTCATATCAAATTGGCACCAATTCCCTCAAGAGATTAAGAGTTTGATTTTCTTTAGAATAGGATTTGATATGTTTTAAGCTGTAATGCCCTAATCTTACACTAGGACAAAACAGTACTATTTTTTTTTTTGTAACCATCATAGATTAAGTAACTGGTTTGAGGCATCGGGTTAGTGTTAACACTATTAGCTTTATCAAAACAAATGTCGCTACATGCTTTGACATTAATAACGATATTAATATTGGCTCCTTGGAAGTGGGGTATCTTGATAAAAAGGATGCTAATATCATTACAACTATTGAGATATTGAACCTCCATAGAGTTATGATAAATATTTTTAGATCTATAGACGAGTAGAATAATTATCTCTTCTAGAAGAAACATAGCTTTACTTAATCACCCAAAGTTAAAATAGAAATGTAAGGAGGGTAATTATACATTGATAATCAAATTATATATCTAATCATTTTTTTTCTTAATTAATATTAATTTAATAAATTTCTTCTAAACAACAAGATAAATAATAACATGTCTATATTATTTAATTACTTTTCTTTTTCACTATTATTTATTTATTTATTTATTTACCTTTTTATTCACTATTATTTCTTTGTTTATTTAATCATCATTTTAAACATTTTAAGAAATATATTTTCAAAAGGAAGAAATTGCTAAAGAAATTTAAATATGTCTTATTTACTTTATTTAGATATTATTTTTCTTTAAAAAGGGAAAGAGCATCGAATTAAGGGAAGATGATTTCTTTCCTTTTTGAATCCATAATAATATTCTACTTAACCTTAAATATAAAATCTTATTTGACTTTTATAGAATCTCTTCCTTAAAATGTGGGATTTATTTTCCCCTCCTCCACTTTTCACCATAATGTTTCTATTTAATGTATTGCTCGTGACATGGGCATGTTTATAACACCTAGCATCATAAAACCTTTATTTTATTCACTAAGAAAGCTAGTGTTAATTCTGTGTTAAAGAAAGTTATCACCGTCCATTAATAATACATGCCCTAGATTGCACTAGCATCGATAAATTGCTATCCACATCATGTAAAAGTTCCTTACTCTATCAATTTAGGGAGTTCTAATTGAAATGCCCCCTTAGAATTAAATATTAAGAAGATTTCTACCTTGGTTAGCGAATTGAGGCATCACTATAATTTCATTTGGTCCTTAAAAAGAGGGACTTTCCCACGTAGACTAGGTAATGGCGGATTAGGGCAAAATGATAGCGTTTGTTTTAAGGAAACCAACAAAGAAATAGGAAAATTCCGCTGCATGAGAGGTAAGCTTTAATTTGCTTACCCTAATCTTTGATTTTCTCGTGTTTTTTTTTTTAAAGTTTTTTTTTTTTTTCTCTGACCCATGGGCTCAAGCTCATTTAATAACAAATAACATATAGCATTGGAAACCCTAATCGTTATATGGCTTTTCCTTCCTTTAGATACTTGCAATGCAATTTTTTTTTTTGTTCTGGGCGATGAAGGGAGGCGGCTAGGGTTTGCAGGAAAGGAGCGTGAGTGAAGGAGACATCACTAACTCATCAAGCTTCACAGTTGGCCTGTTTTAAGTAGAGTCATGTATACATATATATTCTTTATTGTTCATTTTCCGATTGCTGAGGAACGATCTGCTTAGCCTGAGAAATGAAATGGTTTGCGGGTGCCGATTTGAGCAATGATCTATTGACTTCGGGATAGAGAGCTCGTTCCAGGAAAGGAATGGGTACATGTCTTTATTTTTAATTTTTTTTCTCTTCTATTGACTAAATTTGCTCATCTTATTGTTCTTTCATTTAGCAGTCTTACAAATTTACGAACAGGCTGGGGTTTCCACCGTGACCAGTCTTGGCTTCAGATCAGAGGCATTTTGGGTTATGTTCATTTTATTATCTTTAGTACCATTTTTCCTTATATTAACACCTATTTTCTGACATTATTCTATATAGATGTATATGTTTTCTTTTATCCTAGATCTAGTTTCCTTTCTTTGCACTAGGACTCCATTATTACCCTCTGATCTAGATACTTGCCTCTTCCATGTACAAGTTTACACGAACTGGATTGGGTTTGAATTATTAGCCTGATTAAGGACATGTATATCCATTTCTATTCCTATTTTTTTCTAAAGAGTTACTCTCTTCATTAGTTTAGTGAAGAGTGACTATATAGCTTATGCAAATCAAAATACCCTACAAAGAGGGGATTACTTGTAAATGACTATGAAGACATAAGAAATTACTTTGAACTTTATTCACTGTACTATAGGTTAATAAGAGAAAATACTTTGCGAATAGAAATAAAGGAATTAAGAAATAAATTTGAGCTTTAGTTCCTATACTATGTGTTCTATCAGAGCAGTAAGCAAGTTATTTATATAGTCCATTACAAGAGTGCACAAGGGAGATAGAAAATAACTATATAATACAACAGGTAACTGGACAGCAATAATATCTATCATCCCTTTTGTATTACTTGTGCAATGGTGTACAACAATTACTAGCAAAATTTACAACTGAAACTACTGGTTCTTCCTTAACCACAGCAGTCACCTATATGTCTTGAACCTTGGGGATGCACATGACTTCTTCCTTCTTCTTTTTTTCTGTCAAGTAGCATATATATTTCATACTAAAATTTATTTGATATACATATTCATAGAACATTAATCCATTCAGCACAAAATGCATTTTCTTTTGAACCAAAACATGCCTCTAGCAGAACACCGTCTTGATACAGTGTACAAAATGCATTTTCTTTAAAACTGATAGTTTTCTTTATCAAAAAATATTTTTGGTTTAAGATACAAGAATATACATATATATTTTGAAACAGAAATATGTTATCAACAAATTACATCTCTTCTAGTGCAATACAAACCTTGTTTGACGTAAAATTCATTTCTGGGAACAAAACTCATTCTTTCTTACACAGAGAACTTTTCTTTTACAACACCCCCTTACAAAGTTGGGAAACACCCAAAACTCCAATTTGTACCAAGTCAAGCTTCAACCTGCACATTAACATAGAGCTATTCCAAGCCACGGGGTGCTCACCACCCAACCATAGGCTAGAAAACCAGCCACCCCCGAGCTGGGAGGCTGCCAAACAGACATGGGTGACACTCAACATCCCTTCCCAAACAGAATAGAGTTTTCACGTAGTTACACACCAATAAACAACCACAAGACAGAGAGGGAAAACACAACACAAAGGCCCGTCCAATGGTCTTATGGGGAGAGGTTGGGAGGATCACAACCAGAGAGCAACTAATAATTTAATGGTTCACATTGGCTTCAACTCGGCACTCTTCTCCTTTTACATATTCACCCCATTTATTATTTCTATTTTTTTATTTTCATTCATTCATAAAAAAGGGTACTCTTACCCTCCTTTCCACAACTGTATACACCGAATTTTCTCAATAAGAATAAATTGCATGTGCCCTCATGGGGATCTCTCCCCTCCTCAATCCCCCACTTGGGTTGCTCACTACCAACACTGGGGAGCCAACCTTACAACGTAAACAAATTTTAAGACACCACACAATAGAAAACACAGCTAAATAGCCAAATGACAAGACACTTGACAGATTTTACACTCATATGCATTTGACCAAAGGAGGAGGTGTAGATCCTACCTTTAACCTTGGAAATAAGTTGCTGATTTCTCCCTTCCAATCCTTCTTTTTAGTTCCTCCAGCGCTCCCCTCTCTCCTCTTCTTTTCTTAGATAAAATCAGAATGCCCAAAAAACTTAACCAAATCTCTCTCAAATCCTTCTCCCCCCCCCAACTACCATGTCCTCCTCTCCTTTATTATGCATGGCCTTCACATGGGTTGTATCCCCTCATTTTCGTCACCCCCTCTTACAAGCAATGTAGGAGGGGTCATTAATGAGATATGACAATGTTTCTAGTCTAAGAAGAGCCCTCAACCTTAAGGTCATAGGCCTAGGGTGGAAAATAAGCAACTATTAATTAAAAGCAAGACAAAATTGACTTTTAAAACAACACTGATTAATAATCCGAAATTACCACTTTCTTTTTGAATCACACTTAGTTCCCAACAATTTCAACATTTACACCCTCACCCCATATCACTAGACACACAACTTTTCAACACAACACACAAGATTTAGACTCAACACGGTGACACAACAACGTTTTTTTAGTAGCCTCCAACTCCCATGGCTTAAAGGTATTCACCTACACACTTCATGAAAACATTAGTCCTTTTTCCAACAAAATTAAATCCAAGTAAATAACATAATATAATGGAGTACAAAATATATATATATCACATTCTCTTTGCACACTAACATATGCATTCTTTATATTTTCTTTTCAAACATCTAAGCACATGTTACAATCCAAGAAATATCTCCTCAATTTCACCACATAAATCAACAATACTCATAGTCATTGTGTAGTCATTTCGTTACCCACTTGTAGAGACATAATATCAAATATGCATTCACAAATTCACCTAATTAACACAACATCACATATTCTACTCTAGGCATGTTATTTCAATTTTCATATAATTCAAGATATCAGTAAAATCAGTTAATCAAAATCAACATAATCATTAAATTATGGTCCATAAAAGTAATTAATCTAACATGCATCATAATATATAAGTTCAATGTTTGTGAATCACAATCATCCATCATAGAATATAAGTATGAGAATAATGTACCAATGTACGATCATGCAATAACAACAAAACATAATGTCCATAGATCTAGCTAATGGTGGGTCTCACATAAGCTTTTTTGTGTTCTTCATTCCATTTCCTCTTTCTCTTGCAATTTAAATTGAATTCTTAAGCAATCTCCATTCTAGCTTGCATTCGATCTAATTTGTTGTTTGTTTCTTGTGCTATTGCAGGTTTAGGATCTAGGTTCACATTTTGGCACTAGGAGGGCCCAATCTCATTTTCTAACCATTTTTTTGTGAAAAACTCATTTTTTTTCTTTGTCTACAGGAAAACTCCACTGCTCGGAGCTCAGCGTCACTATATAGAATCACTGAACACTCCAAACTATGACACCCCTGTCTCCCTACCCAAAATTTTGAATTCTAAACTGTCATTGCACCTATTTGACCTGTGAGAATCTTTCAAAAATACAAACTGCACCACTGGAAAAAACGGTGACGCCTTCATGCTCACTAGCCTGGTTGCAAAGCGATGTTGACTAGAAAACAATGCTATACAACACCACTTGTGAAATAAAATTGTGATGCCTTTGTGGATTGCACTGCTGGAGAGGAGTATGAAGTGAAATTTTATTTGTAGCATGTGCTTTTTTTCAAATTATGGTTCTTCTATCTATTTTCTACTTTTTTGTTTTATGTTTCTATAGAATCTAATTGAATTTCTTGTAGGTTGGATCAATCAAAAACGAAAAGGGAAGAGAAGCATGATGATGTCATTTCACAAAAACAAGTGTTTTTTTAACACTCTTAGGGTATGTGTAGGATCATGATCGGCCAAAAAGTGGCAATATGTAAGTAAAATGATGGCCCATGTGGCTGACAACCTTTTTTTTACCCAAAATTAATGAAACGAAAAGGGTTTTTAAAGGAGATTATCAGTTTTCCACCAATATAAATTATGCTTTACTTTTAATTTAATAAATAATTATTATTCATTTTCTATTTGAATTACGATTAAAGTCCTGATTGATAGGTTGATTGAAAAATATCTATAGCTTTCAAACAATATCACATTTTTTGAATCTGATACATGCGTCACATTCTATGATTCACATACTATAGGATTAAAAAAATAAAAATTAAATTTCATGAATTTTTGACAAAGTTAAGGTGGTCAGACATGATTTTTTATATTTTTTAAAATTTGTAATAAAAAATTCATAATTAATTATTTACATGGAAAAAAATTACAAAAAAATATGCATCACATTGGGACATGAGTCCTCTACTTATATCTAAAATATTATAAAAAAATATTATCATTTTATTGTGGTTAGAGTGGTTAGAAAGACACTTCTTATTTTTTCACTGAAATTTAAGTACTACTGCATTAAAATTTTAAACTTTCACAAAAATAGATTTTTTATTTTTTAAAATATACCTAGTAGTTTAGAAAGTACATTCAATTTGATACAAATTCTATTCTTACATATTTTTGAAATAATATAGATAAATTATTCAAATTTTTACATCAAGTTGCCTAACCCTAATTTTTCTAAATTTTTTGCCACTTAAGGGCCTATTTTTTCCATGATGATCCTGCACATACCCCTTAGAGGATTCACTATTCCTCTTAAGGAAAAAATTGTTACCTCTTTATGCTTAGGACTTACTAATTTCATTTTGGGCTTTAAAAGGAACCTTTTAAATTCTTGTTACAAAAGGCTTAAAAAGAACATTATGACTCAAATTTACTAGAGTTTGTGTTGGGTTTAATAATTGAACAAAGAAAATTGTCACACTTTGGTGCTTTAAAAAGAATTCACTTTTTCTTTGTGGATTTAAAATGAACAAGTGTTTTCATTATTTTGCAATTATTGTACACAAAGTAATATCATCAAAAGATGTATGTGCTTCTCTCGCACCTCACAATGATCTTGAGAATTAAAAGGCTTTGGTGACATTAAGTTGCATAAATAATTTCCCATACACACTTCAATTTGGGTTTAAAATTGAAAAAATTGTGAGTGTGAGTAAATCTATTGCATGTGTTTTCGCTTTGTTTCTAAATGAAGGTTGATCAAACTATGAATGCATTTACTCACTATTTTTTATCTTAGAGGGCCTGCATTGGGGGAAAAGTACTCACCCAAGGGAACGACTCAACCCGTAACACTCTGAACCCGAGAGTATTTCTAGTCAGGATATAAATGTGGGTATTGGAATAAATGGCAATATCACATGGTCGACTTTGACTAGAAGGGCAGCAATGGTCTCTCGCCACATTGGGTCAACTCCTATGAACGAAAATTCTAAATTAAAACCCTTGTTGTAGAAAGGCCAAAATCCCTATCTATTTTTTGGTGCAAGAATGGTTGTTCTGAAGCCACCCCACACTTTTATGGTCTTTAGTATAAATGGAAACCATACCATGGGAGTTTCATGGGTAAGTGCAGGATCATCATGGAAAAAACAAGGTCTTAAGTTGCAAAAAATTCAAAAAAATCAAAGTTAGGAAACTTGATGTAGAAATTTGAATAAATTATTTCTATTATTTCAAAAATATGTAAGAATAGAATTTGTACAAAATTGAATATAGTTTATAAACTACTAGGTTTTTTTTTTTAAAAAATCTATTTGGTGAAAATTTTAAATTTCAATGCAGTGGTACTTAAATTTTAGGGAAAACATAAGTAGGTGTTTGTCTGACCACCCTAACCACAATAAAATTATAATACTTTTTATAATATTTTAAAAATAAGTAGAGGACTCATGCCCTGATGTGATGCATATTTTTTTGTAATTTTTTTCCCAAGCAAATAATTAATTATGAATTTTTTATTACAAATTTTTAAAACATATAAAACCTCGTATGTCTAACCATCGTAACTTGGTCAAAAATTCATGAAATTAAATTTTTCTTTTTTTAATCCTATAGTATGCAAAGTATAGAATGTGATAGATATTTTGGATTCAAAAAATGTGATACCGTTTGAAAGCTATAGATGTTTTTCAATCAGCCTATCAGTCAGGACTTTAGTCACAATTTGAATAAAAAATGAATAATAATTACTTATTAAATTCAAAGTAAAGAATAATTTATATCAATGGAAAGTTGAGAATCTCCTTTAAAAACCCTTTTCATTTCATCAATTTCAGGTAAAAAAAAATTGTCAGCTACATACCCATCATATTGCCACCTTTTGGCCCATCATGATCCTGCACATACCCTCATGGGTGTTGATGCTTGGATGCCCCATATAAGTGAGTGATGTGGAGAAGATCCAGTGGGGTCAAGAATCTAACCATTTTCTAAAGATAATCATAGCTAGACTTGTCCAAGTGGGGACTCAACAAATATTGTCTTTCATATCCATAAGGTTGTGCTTGTTCTTGGTTACAAAACGCTTTGCTTGTTCGAAAACATTCTGGAAACAAACACTTAACATCATCATCAAAATTTCAAACCCTTTAGGAGGAAAATGAAACTAACCAAATTCATGTGTTATTGCTTGCCCTTGGGATTCTCATCCTTAGAGGTTTCTAAACACTTTGATTGACATCTCAATTTTCTTACTAAAGTTAAACAATAGGTAACCCTTGCCTTGAATTCATCAAAATTCCACATAACATACTTTGTGGGATTCAAAGAAATTGAGAGATTGGACATCTAGTTTGGAAACCTAATCAAATTAGTGTTTGTGGTAAAATAAAATCACTAAGCAAAGATAACAAAATTGGCTCTCACATGTGTTAATTCCTCATGATTTCCAAGAAAGTCAAAATCCTGAAACGAAAGTCCTTGAGCCAAAGTTCAAAATTTAGGAGTCACACTTGAAAGGTCATCAAGAAATACATTAGGAAGTGCAATCAAAAGAAACACATAAAAATAAAATAAAATTCACAAGATTCTATAGACTCATTCCTTTGAACAATCCACAAATGTATGCTCAGTTTGAACCACTTCTTTGTTGAGAGGTCCTTGGAAGTACTGTATGTTCTTCAATATTGAGGTCTTGTAAACAAGTGTCTTTTTTAGGTACATCCTAGGATCAAAATAAAACCTTTATCCATCTTTGAATGTCGAAACTAAAATCAACTCATCATCAACTATTCAAAAATCTTGAAAAAATCCTTCATGTTAAAACTTTGGGCAAATCATTTGAAATCAATCCAAAATCACCTTGTTTGGTTGAATATGTGTAGATCAAATTATCAAAACTTGTGAACAAATTCACCATTGATAACATCCAACATCTTGGGATTTTAGAGTTCATTATCAAAGTCATCTTGTTTGGATAGGAGTGTTTAGATGAATCCTTCTTCTCACACCTAGAAAAATTAGCATCTTGTGAACGATTTAACTCTAGGACAACATCCAACCTCTTAGAGTTTATGAGTCCACCAAAATATGAATCCGAAACGAATAAATCCTAAATCAAGTCCTAAAGTTTAAACATACCCTTCAATATTTTCTCAAAGAGTTCCAAACATCTGGAAAACATCCATCCATATCATTATCATCCTTTGATCTTGGAATCATCCTAAATTTTCTCTTTTATGCCTAAAGTTAGCTCAATCCAAAGAATTAGAGATTCATCTCCTATATTCTTCAAAATTGATCCATATTTTATGGTGCAAACTAGATCTCAAGACAAGAGGAACATGGAAGCCAACAAAGAAACATCTACTACAATTGACCTAAGTCAAAAAAAAATTGAAACAAATCTCATTGAAACAAATAATCCTTTAATCAACTTTCCTACATCATCACAAAACCCTCAAGAGGAGGTAGAGGCTCATACCAATAATTCCTTTGGAATTTCACACGAGAAATCACTGAAATAATTCAAAATCTAAAGAACCATAAGATTATTAATATCATGATGAGACTCAACCCTTCACTATACATGCTCGAATTAGCAAAACAAGGGGCTAAACTCCCTTCTAATTTGGACGTGAGATCTATAGTAGAACCATCTTTAGAGGTCATGCCTCTAATTTCACCCACACTCCCCATCTCATCTACACCCCCATCCCAAAGCATCACTCAAAACATCCCACAAATCACAACATCTATTGCTCCAACTCAACCTAATGTTAATAAGGAAAGTGCATTTCTCAATGCTATCCAAACACACCCCCTTGTCAATAATCAAAACTTGGATGCAAAAACCATTTTGGAACAAAACATACCCCAAAATCCATTACATAAGTATAACCCTCTCACTTTCCATGATCCTAATGATCCATCATCATCATCCTTTCGTGCAACACCCCAAACCTCTCTCCCCATAACTTCACAAGGAGAGGGTGACATATTTGGACTAGGGGGAATTTTCGACACTATGCCATTTCCTCAAGAGATTGCATCTCTTACATTTTCACCACTTCCGCCATTACCACCATCATCCACATCACTACTTTGCTTATGCCTTCCGCCTTTACCAAATATCAATCAAAATTAAACCAACATCCTGAACATCAATCAAAACATCACAGCAAACTCTCAAAACTTGTTGTCGACATCGCAACAATAGATGAAAACTACACAAGCAACCAAAACATCATCAACCACCCCCCTAACATCTCAAAGCATGGTCTCTCAAGGAACAACCACATCCATCACACAATCCACCACTCAAACCCCAAATACAACACCTCTCACCACCACCACCAAGCTCCAGCATATCAATCCAATACAACATGGTGTTGCATGTCACTCAAAGAGCTACCTATCAAAAGGCATTTTTGCAAGTACAAAAACAACAAGCCACACCATTAGCTACTCAACAAGCTACACAACTAGCTATGTAGCAAGCCGCTCAAGCTACTTGAGTTTCCCAAGCCACATTACAAGTACAATAGGCTTCCCAAGCCTAGATATCATTGCAAAAACAACAAGATGCACAAGATCAAGCTAAAGCTTAGGCACAAGCTCAAGAATACGCTCAATCTCTAGCCTAATATCAAGCACAACAAGCACAAGAACAAGCATAGTATCTTGCACAAAAATAAGAAGCACAACTAAGAGCATATTAGAAAGCGGTAAAACAATACCAAGAGCAGCAAAAATCAACCCAATTAGCAACCCAACAACAAGCATTGTCGGTGCAACAACAAGCACAATAGTAGGCTCAACAATAGGCAATCCTAGCACAACAACAACAAGACCAACAACAAGCATTTTTTATAAAGTAGCAAGTGCAAGCATACATGGCTCAACAGAATGTGAAAATACCACCAATCAACACATCAACAAATCCACCCATCATACCCACCAACAAACCACCTCAAAACAATTTCATCCCACCTCCTGATCCATAAAATGATGTGACAATACAAATCAGGTTGCTCTCGCAACAAGTGCTTGACCTTCAATTAGGGTAAACCACAAGAACATCTAGTAACTTGTGTCCTTATCCATTCAATAGGAGCCGTGTGATGAAACCATTCCCAAAGGGATTTGAGATCCCCATGTTTGACAAGTACAGTGGGATGGGAAACCTTGAGATCACATCAGGGAGTTCCAAGTTCATTGCATGGAAGTCATGTATGACGATACCTATCTAATGCGGCTATTTCCTAGGAGTTTGGTGGGCCATGTCATGGAATGGTTCTCTCACCTACCTACAAGCATCAAGACATTCCAATAAATCATAGATGCATTCATCAAAAACTGTGCATGCAATATCACCACGGATGTTTGTCTAGAAAAACTCTCCACTCTAAAACAAGGTAAAAATGAATCATTTGCTTCATTCCTACAATGATGGTGATCCAAGGCCAATCAAAGCAAATGGGTCATTCCCGAGGAACAAAAAGTATGCACTATCGTATCCAACCTTGACGGACTTTTGGCATTCCATCTCAAGGTGCAAGGGATTACCACATACAACCAACTAATTTCTAGGGTGCTCAACATCGAATGAGCCTTTATGACACAACCTAGAGGATCAACTTCATATCTTAAACAATAGAATAATTTCCCACCCACCAATTACATTGACAAACCTAACATATGGGAAAGAAACAAAAATATTACCAACGATGTTGTTGATTCCAAAGTTTTCATCAATGCCCCTCAACAAAACACACCTGCACCACAACAACAAATCCAAAACCATCATCAAAACAACCATCATGCGAACACAACAACACAACAACCAAGTGATCAATAATGCCAATGACCAAAGAGGACTGCGCTAGTGAAATGAGAACTTCACCAAATGGAAGTACACTGCTCTTGGGGAACCACTCGAAGTCATCATGAAGAAATTACTAAATGAAAACCTCATCAAGATTCCCACCTATGAGAACTACCAAGAACTAGATGTTAAACCTCCTTGGTACAATGAAAATCAGCTCTATGACTTCCAAAAAATTAAAGGGAACACCACGAACAACTGCATGATACTAAAGAACATAGTCCAAGACCTCATTGATCAAAGGATTATAAATGTGGAACAGCCAACAAGAAACCATAACCTAAAAATAAACACAAATATGATGCCTAACCATAATAATAAAGGAAACAATAACACTAATAAGGGGAAAGGAACCTTCAAAAATGTGAATCATGTGTATAAAACTGTCATCGCTTCCCTAGACGAATATTGTGTGATAATCACTATCAAAGGAGCTTAGGCTGATTGTGGAGTCACCACAAGATGTAGAAAAGTTACTATCGCAGGATCATCTCAACCAAATAGAAATTTCATGTCCAATTCAACATTCATTCCCAATGGTTACAATGTCCTTGATCAGCTAAAAAGAATTCCATCACAAATCTCCATCATGAAGCTATTAAAAATCTCATCCACCCACAAGAAAATCCTTGAGGAAGCATTGGCTTCATCCACCGTCTCCACTATCTCCGCAGATCTTGATGTGAAACAATTCCAAGCTATGGTTGAAAACATCATCACTCCAAATCTCCTTACATTCTCTGACCAAGATTTTCCTGCTCAACCATCTCATAAACATGCACTCCATTTAGAGGTCCTAGTGCAAAAAAGAAAATTTGAGCGAGTCTTTGTGGATGGAGGTACAGGCTTGAATATTTCTTCCCTCAAACTCATTAAGCAATTAAAAATATTAGAGGATTCCATCAACAAAGGAAAAGGTATTACAATCAGAGCATATGATGATCAAGAAAGAGTGTCCCAAGGCACTATCAAAATCCCTACTCAAGTAGGGCCAACTATCATGGAAACCACCTATCTGGTCCTGGACCTCAACTTTCCTTATAACATTCTCCTAAGGCATCCATGGATTCATGTAATGCAAGCAGTAGCATCAACCTTCCATCAATGTTTCAAATTAACATATGAGGGACAAGAGGTCACCATCCATGGAGATCCCAGACCATTCTCCTACTGCAAGAACCTTGAGGAAAAATACTACAAAATACCTGAAGTACCTAAAAATGATGAAGGCCCATCAACATCGTACATTGATCTAGCCACTCTCGCTTCCACTTTTGCGATAGAGACACCCACCATTCCCACCATCCCCACCATCTTTGATATCAAAATCATCATCCATGATAATGGTTACGAAAAACTACACAATTCATAAAAAATCTTTTATGGTAGGAGAGTTACCACAATATCCCAGATCACGAGGACACCAACAATCACATGAAGCCTCCACATCTCAAACATCCCCTAAAGAGTATCCCAACTTCATAAATTGGGGAGATCTATGCCAAGAATTCATAGAGGAGGACCCATCTCATCTCCTATACTAATATAATAGACCAGCAGTCGATCTACCAATGGATGATAGAAGCAAAGGTTTACAAATGATGCTCGCAATGGGCTATGACATAAACCAAAGACTTGGGAAAAATGACAATGGGATTATAATACCTATCATTCTAGAGACGCAAATGAGAAATCTTGGCCTTGGATGTACCCCTCCAAGTATAACCATACCTGGTCAAAGTCCTCTAGTTAGAAAGGTCAATAATCCTCCTTAGCTATCCGTAGTTGAACTTCGCTTACCCATATCTATAGGTCGCATCTTAGACAACTTCACAATTGACATAATAGATGTTTGTAGTAGTAGTGATGACGAGGATCCCATAACCAATACACCTAGGCTCTTCGAGGATACCACCCATCTCATGATTAGCACTTAATCCTTTGAGTCAAACCATCAAAATCATGAAATCTATCTAGTTTACCCCCAACTCATCAATTATGACCAGCAAGGACCACTAGTTCTTGACACATTCGAAAACAATGAGGCACTCTTATAATTCATGGGACTACGGGATAAAATTCTGTGTGGGGATCACAAGGCAATATTCATCATTGAGCTAGATACACACACATACTATGGGGAAATGATTGAATCCCTTAGTCACAAAAGTGAAAAATTAAGAATAATATTTCAGTCCTTGAGTGAAAACCACACTGTGGCACTCTTTGACCTGCAAAAAGTAAAAATAAAGGATGCATCCAATAGTGAAAACCTCTCTGAGGTGCCTGAGGATGCGGGATTCAATCTTCCTTTCAAATCTCTTCATCAGGAAAAATCAGTAGTCCTAGCAAAAAAGTGCAATCCAGTTAATCTAGGAATAGAAGAGACCCCACACATCATTATTGTCAGAAGAACAAGAACTCCTAGTAGCATTCTTAATAGAGAGACAGGTTAACTTTGCATGGAGCTATGCTAACATGCCAGGGCTCGATCTAGAAATTGTAGTTCATCACCTAGCAGTATACTTTGAAGCAAAGCCCATTAGACAAAAGCTCAAGAAAATGCACCCTTAGATTTCCCTTCTAGTCAAAATGGAACTAAAGAAGCGATTGTAGATAGGATTCATTTGACCAATAGATTATCTAGAATGGGTGTCAAACTTGGTTCCCATCTCAAAACCTGTTGGGGGCATCAAAATCTACACAAATTTTAGAGACTTAAACAAAGCATGTCCAAAAGATGATTTCCCATTGCCCAACATTGACATGATTGTAGACATGATGACGGGACACGAAATGCTTTCCTTGATGGACGGTTTCTCGAGATACAACCAAATAATAATTGTTAAAGAAGACCAACACTAAATGACCTTCACTTGTCCATGGGGGACTTACTGCTGAAATATGATGCCATTTGGCTTGAAGAATGCAGGAACAACATACCAAAGAGCCATGACATTAATCTTCCATCACATGATCCATAAAATTGTCAAAGATTATGTCGATGAAATACTAGCCAAATCTAAAACAAGGAAGGACCACATAGCAACTTTAAGCACCATTTTTGATAGGCTGGAGGAATACAAGGTTAGATTAAATCTAAAGAAGTGTGTCTTTGATGTACAATCAAGAAAGTTGCTAGGATACATAGTATCAATGAGAGGTACTGAGGTAGAACCTGCTAAGCTAAAAGCAATCCTTGAGATGGAGGCACCCAAAAAATTGAAACAATTGAAAAGTCTCCAAGGTAGGCTTCAGTCCATCCAAAGATTCATAGCACAGCAAGAAGATAAACATAATCCATACTCTCACCTACTTCACAAGGGAGTAGTATACAAGTTGGATAACAAGTATGAAAAAGCCTTCAGTAAGATAAAATAATATCTGCTTACACCACCAGTCCTCATGCCACCTATCCCAAGAAAACCATTAATTCTCTATGTGTCAGCAACAACAACAACCCTCAGTGCTCTCCTAGCTTAGCATGACGAAAATGGGATAGAAAGGGCCATATATTATATCAGTAGGACAATGGTCGGTCATGAGTTAAACTACTTATTCATCAAGAAAGCATGTCTAGCAATAGTATTTGCTTCACATAAATTCAGACATTACATGTTGATACACAAAATAAAAATCATCACCAAGATCGACCCTCTCAAGTACTTACTATCAAAGGAAATGCTCATTGGAAGAATGGCCAAATTGGTCATGATACTATCAGAGTATGACATTGAATATGTGGAGAAGAAAGAAATTAAAGGCCAAGTCATCATAGATCAACTTGCAGAAGCACCAATCTATTCAGAAAATCCTCTCATCTCAGAGTTCCCAAATGAATCCATCTTCAATCTCAACATAGATGACCACTAGAAACTTTACTTTGATGGCTCATATATGTAGCATGGATCAGGAGTTGATGTCTTCTTTATCACTCCACAAGGGGACTACATACCTAGATCATATAAATTGGCATTCCCCTGCACCAACAACATTGTAGAATATGAGGCTTTAACCATAGGTCTTAGAATAGTAGTGAAATGGCACATCATGGACCTTAGAGTATATGGAGACTCCCAACTTATAATAAATCAAGTGAACGATGACTACCGGATTAAGGATGATAAGCTCAATCTGTACAAGAAACTAGTGGAGACTCTCAAGGAATCCTTTATCAAGATCACATTTGAGCAAATTCCTAGAGCAAACAATAGAGCAACAAACACCATGGTAATGATTGGATCCCTACTGCAAATTCCTCGCAATGTTCTAAAACATGAATTCTTGGTAGAGCAGCTTCTCATGCCCACATTCAAGGTACAAAAATTGGAATTTATGTGTGAAATTGTTAGTCTCGATGAGCCCTAGTACCATGAAATTTATACCTACCTGCGAATAGGTGTCCTACCTACTGACTTACCCTCAAGCTTAAAATGAACCTTTTTCAAAAATGCATCCTGATTCGTCATCCTAGGAGATACCCTGTATCGTAGGAGCATATAAGGAACCTTATTACACTGCTTAAACACTGAGGAGACATTGACTGCTTTAACTGAGGTACATAATGACATCTATAGTTCACACTCAAGTGGAATGACCCTAGCCAAGAAATTGCTAAGTATGGGGTATTATTGGCCTACAATGGAACGAGAGGCACATAACTACATCAAAAGGTGTCTACAATGTCAACAACATGGGGACCTCATCAATGCTCCAGCTCAAGATCTTCATCCCATCATCACACCATGGGCCTTTTTGCAATGGGGACTCGATCTCATTGGAAAAATCACTCCCACTTCATCTAATGGCCACATGTTCATCATAAAAGCCACTGAGTACTTTACCAAGTGGGTGGAAGCCATACCCATGACATATATAACTAGGAATAAGATATCAAATTTCATCTTGAACTATCTCATTTGCTGCTGCAGTGTCCCACAAGCCATTATCTTAGATAATGGGACACCATTTAAGAATCAGGATGTTCGTGACTTGTGTGAAAAAATTAAAATCCAACATCGCTTCTCCACCTCATACTATCCCCAAGGTAGTGGCCAAGAAAAAACCACAAATAAAACCATTTTAAAGATCCTCAAGAAAATAGTCAATGACGCAGGATGTGACCGACATTTGCAACTCAATCCCACCCTCTGGGCCTACCAAACTAGCATCAACACACCCACCAGTGCCACCCCCTTCTTTTTGGTCTACATATCAGAAGCAGTACTCCCCATTGAGATCGAGCTCCTGTCACTAAGAACATCACTGCAAAGCCTTATCGTGGATGAACAGTACCGAGTATCAAGACTAAATGAGTTGGAGCTACTAGATGAGCAGTGTATAGACGCTTTAAATTATTTGCAAGTCTATCAGAATAGACTCAAGAGGAGCTATAACAAGAAAATTAGAAGCAGAACATTCCAAGTTAGAGAACTGGTACTAAAGGAGAATCAAAAGAATGGACCAAATCTAAATAGTAAAGGAAAATTTGAACCCAATTGGTTGGGACCATATTTTATCACAACAAGCTATAAGTCAAGGGAATTTCAGTTATCAAAACCCAAAGGGGAACCTCTGTAAGAGCCCATGAACAACTCTCATCTCAAAAAGTTTTATGCCTAATCTTTCAAGGTATAGAACCAAAAAATCCAAAAAAATCAGAAAATTCCCTAAAGAAATAGTTACCTTGGAAAAAACATGGAAAATAGGTGTCTTGGTGACAAAAAAAAATGAAAAAAACAAAAAATCCAAAAAAATCAGAAAAAGGATCAAAAATAGTAAAGAAAAAAAATCATCCTCTAGTGAAAATCACTTCGGTGGCACTTTGGACGAGTACCTTGGTAAAAACCTAGAAAATAGGTGCCTTGTGTAAATAAGCACTTTCCATCCACCAGGATCTTTATGGCTTGTTCTGCATCATCCATCGCATTCAAATCTCCATCCATCACCCATCCATTTGGCATCCACCTCATAGCTTGGTCTGATGTTCGTATCATGATCCCTCCTAGTACTACTCGACCCATCCTCAAGGTCAGTTTGTCCTTCCTTTATCGGAGTAGTCTATTGCATCACACTAGGGGCATGTTCTCATTGGATTGGAATCATGTATATTATTGAAATCCTAAAATCTTAGAAAATTTTAAAACATCAAAAAATTAGAAAATCCAAAAACATCAGAAAATCACAAAATCCAAAAACATTCAAAACATATCAAAATCCTAAAAATAGGTCAAAAAGTCTGTCAAAAAGTAAAAAAAAAAGTCATCAGTCGAACTACGAGTCTGTGAGCATTGAACGTAGGAAAGGTTCATCTTTGATCATCCCCCAAGACACTTAGGTTAGTCCTATAGGAGTCCATCATAATAGACTAACATTTCATCATGTATATCTTCATTTGTAAATCAGTCAAGTCATCAGTTGAACTATGGGTCTTTGAGCCTTGAACATAGGCAAGGTTGATCTTTGATCATCCCCCGAGACACTTAGGTCAGTCCTGTAGGAGTCTATCATAATAAACTAACATTTCATCATATATATCTTCATTTGTAAATTGGTCAAGTCGTCAATCGAACTACATGATCTCTACGTGTATAATGTAGGAAAGGCTAATCTATTGATCAACCTTTGAGGCCCCTAGGATAGGTCTTTAGGTTAGTCTCTTGGTCAAAATCTTAGAAAACCCCAAAACATTGGAAAATCAAAAATCAAAACATTTGAAAAAATCTCAAAAATACCAAAAATAACCTCAAAACATTTCAAAAACTCCAAAAAAATCCAAATATTTGAAAAGAAAATTCATCTGTCTCATCTCACTTGCACCCATAATAAATGGTCGTCATCCTCAATCTTTGGCGAAACAATCAAAAGCAGGTCTAGCAGGCGAAAAGTGAAATCTCAAAATGTCAAGTCTCAGGTTTAAGTTAGTCAATAAACAAGTTGATCAACTTTTTGTACCAATAGCTTATCAATCTTAAATCAATCTCATCATTGTCTGATAAAATAAATTCCTAGGATGAATCCTTCCTACAATGGGCACTTCTTATCAGACCAAGCACTTTGGATAAACAAAATGGCTTGCCTCCATCCACTAACATGTCCTAGGATGTATCCTTCCTACAATGGGAATTATCTTTTGGCTATAGTTTTGTTTCTTATCCTTAAAATAATAGTTTCCCTTAGCTAACGGTATGAAGAACATTAGCTTGTTTGTTTACATGATTTTATCTTATTTATCTTATTGTGCTCATTTTTAGGACCTCTCGATGATATCCGAACAAAGGATTTAGAGAGATAGGAATGGGGCAACAATCATTATCTTTTGTCTATTGTTCTTGTTGGACGTTCTTGTAATATAACTTGGAGAATACTTTGCTTTGTTAGATATGTATGGAGGGTGTTTTGGACAGCTTGTTGACTATTGCATTGATAGGTTATACCTTTCCATGTTTTGGTCTGATATGTTTGAAATTTCTAAAGCACATCCTAGCAAGGTTTCCATATGTCAAGTGTGAACAAGAATACTCCTATCTATTTGTCAACTAAAATTCCATCACACTAAGTACAACACCATCCTGGTTCTCTATACCTTGATGCATCGTACCACATGTGTTATCAAACATAAGGAAATTGGCCCTTTGAAAATCCTAACTCCTTGGCAAGTAGTCATCATCATTTATATTTTCATCATCTTATGTCTTGTTGGAATGTCTTCTTCTCTTTCATCCCTTCTTTCTCTTCACACTAACAAGGTACTATGACAGTTAATCATCATCATCATCTATCCTGCATCCACAAATCATTAGCATATTGCATAACATATCATATAGGAAACATATGCATTGCATCTCCATCATCATATAAATATGTTATTATAAGAATTTTTCATAAATAAGCACATCCATTTTTTATCACATTACATCCATTTTTCATCACATTACATCTATTTTTTATCACATTGCAAGGTATGTGCAAGATCATGATGGGCCAAAAAGTGGCAATATGATGGGTATTTGTAGGGTATGTGGCTGATGACTTTTTTTTAACCCAAAATTGATGAAATGAAAAGGGTCTTTAAAGGATATTCATAGCTTTCCACCAATATAAATTATACTTTACTTTGAATTTAATAAATAATTATTATTCATTTTCTATTTCAATTACGACTAAAGCGCTGATTGATAGGCCAATTGAAAAACATCTATAACTTTCAAACGATATCACATTTATTGAATATGAAACATGTGTCACATTCTATGTTTCACATACTATAGGATTAAAAAAAAAAAATGAATTTCATGAATTTTTGACAAGGTTAAGGTGGTCAAACATATGAGTTTGTATATTTTTTAAAATTTGTAATAAAAATTCATAATTAATTATTTACCTAGAAAAAAATTATAAAAAGATATGCATCACATCCGGACATGAGTCCTCTACTTATATCTAAAATATTATAAAAAATACTATCATTTTATTGTGGTTAGGTGGTCAAACAAACAGCTACTTCTTATTTTTCCCTAAAATTTAAGTACTACAACATTGAAATTTTAAATTTTCACCAAATATATTTTTTCTTTTAAAAACAAACCTAGTAGTTTAGAAACCACATTCAATTTTCTACAGATTCTATTCTTACATATTTTTGAAATAATATAGATAACTTATTCAAATTTTTACGTCAAGTTGCCTAACTCTGATTTTTCTGAATTTTTTGCCACTTAAGGGCCTGTTTTTTCCATGACGATCCTGCACATACCTTGGCACATTCATTGCATAAACCATCACATAACATTCATTTGCATAAAATATTGCATAAATCACTTCATATTACCATCTACTGCATAATCAAACATAACAGGTATGTGAGCATTATAGATAATCCATCGCATTATAAGCATACATTTTCACATCACACAAACATCATTAAGTGATCTATCACATTACATTCAAAATGTATAACGTAAAGCATCATCATACTACTTTGCATTAACATATCATTTCATATATTACATCACATACATATCGTCCATCATTCATTCATATCATATAGAACATCTCATAAGTAACCACATCGCAATCATTTTTTGCATTTGATATTACAAATCATTCCATTTCATTATAAGCATTCAACATACAATTAAAATAGGAACATAAACATTATAAAATCCACCACATTAAAAATTAATTTAAGCATACATCCATCCATAATTATAAAAGCATTTATAATCATGACTCACATATCATTTTTTGTATACATCATATATCATCTCCATACCATTTTGCATATTACATCATAAACATCGTCACGAGCGCATATCATACAAATCATGTATATCCATATATTCATAACCACATAGCACAATCACTACATCATCATCACCATCATAACGAAAAAAGGAATTGAAAAATAAATCATTGCACAAATCATCGCATTTAAATCATCATATAGATTACATAATCACAAAAATGTACATATCATCCATTCATATCATATATCAATCACATAACCATCACATAATGCATCCATACATACATCACATAACACCATAACATTATTACATAGCATATAGAAATAGAACCATCCATAAATGCATAATAAATAAATGATACACATCACATCATATCAACATCATCATCTCATATATATATCATCAAATAACTATCATAGTACAAAATAATTGGATCACTATACACATGTATTTCAATAAGTACAAAAGAGCCCAACGGGCTATAAAAAATGATCCCATATGGCACCAAAAAAAAATATATATCTTGATCAAAATGAGGCCTACTCCTCATGTCTACTACCCTCACTTTTGTCACCATGACTCTCTACCAGTCTGTGGCTAGTTCACTACAAGTAATCTGGGGCCTGGTCTACTCTGGGTATGGCCTGATGATAATGCAAGCCATAATAGTCCACCTTCCAGATGGCCTCACTATATGAAAAAAGAGGCACTATGCTCCTAGAGGAGGAGGCCGCCATACTCTCCAGCTGTTGTCTCTAGCCCATTTTTTCCACCACCTGTAGCTCTACAACCTACCTCTCCAAAATGGCCTAGTCTCTCTCAGCCCTAGCCTAATCCCTCTCCCCCATCAAATTCTAAACCTAAACCTACATTTGTGCAATCAGTGCATCTCAAGGATCTAGATGTCTTGTCAGCTGTGCTCGTGGGGGCTGCACATGAGGCTGGTCCTCACCCTTAACTCATGGTGGTGTGTTTGTCTAATCCTACTGCCTAGCTGGCCCTGGTCCTGATCCTACATATCTACATTTTCCTACACTAGCTAAACTGGATCCCTAACCAGTTGATCCTGCCACTCACCCTTTCTCTGTCCTCATTCTCCCCCTCTGCCCCTTGATCTTCGTCAAGTAGAGGGTGCTCCTAGAACTGTCAATCATAGGGGTGGCTGAAACCAATCTCTATAAGCTTGTGTCACACCTAGATCTATGGTCCCCTAATCATATACCCATAGTCAGGCCACCAACTGTCTAAAGTTGTCCACTACCTCAAAAGTAGGAATATATCGCCCCTATGAACCCTACGATACTATGTGGGAAAATATGGCAATGTAGGCATCATCCGGTCGGTCTTGTGGCTCACCAAACTGACACTGAACATGCCTTGGTAGGTATCTTTCAACCATCATATGCTCCTACCCCTACATAAAGTGGTCCTAGTGGGAAAAATATATCTTTTGTGCATCATCAGCCCATCCGGGGTGACAAAGGTACGGGTGCCATCTAAAAACCTGCATATCATCCAAGACCCTCCTCCAGTGAGGAATCCCGTGCTCACCCATGTGTGTAAAAAACACACCACCTCTGTAACGTCACACTAGGGGATCATCAAGCCCCATCAGCATTGGAACAACTCGTGGCTGGAGAATAGAGATGTGTTCCCATGCCCACATGTGAAGAAGTGTAACACCTACTCCAAGTGCTCTGTCCTCAAGGTAGATGTACTCATGCAAGTCCCTATAGAGGGAGGCTAGGAGAATAGGCCCCCAAACAAAATGAACAAGCCTATTGCACATCACCATCCACTTCCAGTAGAGCCCCCAACTAGGACTGAAATACCGACCTCGTCGATCCGTGGCAACAAGACCTAAAATGATTGTTGTAACCACTAGGTGGAAGGGTGAAGTCAAGGCCTTGTGATGCTCTAACTCTATCTGACCCTTGCAATATATAACATCCTCTGTAGTGAGGACCGTGTGACAAGCATCTCGTCTAAGATCCATATTGTGAATAACGTGCCGCCCATTTATCAGCAATCTAAGGATCCGCCACATGTCCTCCAGGGTGATGGTGGCCTCGTCAGTAGGAAGGTGGAAGGACAAGATCTCACTATGCCATCTCTCGGCAAGCATTGACATCATTCCAAGGTGGGTCCGCATAGGTGTTCTATAAGCAGTATACCATAGACCAATGTCTCATAGCCGATTCTGCTCCCTATCGCTCAGATCTCACAAGCAACTAAAAATCTCCTGCGATTTGTGCTCCTGAGAATAGAGCTCCCTCATAACATCCTACATCACGAAAGGTCACCATGTTAAATTTTTTGAGAAATTTTATCCTAAGTGTCCAAAAAGCCATCCCAGTGTCGCTATCTGTGAAGGCATCATAGTTTGAATTTTAAACTACGATGTTGAGCCTACCAAAGTCTTAGAGTGAACCACCACGGTGCACTTTTCTGAAAGCGACGCAGTTTGGTAGAGATCCTAGTCTAAAGTCTACCACCGCGTTGGACTTTGAAATTCCCCCGCTTGAGGTAGCATATGCCTCAGAGTTTGAAGTTTGTTTTCAAACTCCAAACTCCACTGTAGTAGTTAATTCCATGATGGTGAGTCAGTTTGAGCCATCGAGTGGTGCAGTTTGAATTTTGAGCGGTGCTATATAGCACTGCTATAGAGAGGCTAAGTTTAAAAGCATTAAATGAGCACAAAAAATGAAAGAAAAAGCTCAGGTAAGGATCACTTACCGGTGCCCCAATGCCTTGAGGTCACTAATATGTCTGAACTTGATTAGAAATATGCATCGAAAGCTATCATTGCGCCATCTTGTCAAAATATCAGAGCTCAAATTGCAAAATCGCTAAAAAGCTATATGTGAAAATGAATTGAAAGTGACCCCTTAGAGCCTTTTTAAGCTTGAAAATTAGGGTTTCTTGACCTTGTTTGGCTATCCTACCAAGGTTTTGAACTCTTGAACCCGTTGAGGCCTATTTTACATTGTTTAATTGCATTTAGACATGTTTTTGGCCTCCTAGAGCCTTTCTAGACTTGTCGAGAACCTTGTCCTCTTTTTCATGAGATCACCCAAAAGTCAAAATTTTCATCCAATCTCTCGAGGGGTCAATATATTGGCATCTTTTCTCTCACTAGGGTAGTAGTGGGGGAAGATTTTAAAAAAAAATAAAAAAAATGGCTTTGATCGAGACCACTTATTCTTTGAACCAACGCAATGAGTGCATTGTTTCAAAGAGGGGCAAAACGTAGACACGTAAAATGTACTGATTGATATTGAACATTTGATCCTAACCACTAACACCACTTCATCCTGAATCATCCTTCGGTCTAACCATTTAATCAAATGCCTTTATTTTATTAGATTCATCAATATTCCTCTCTTAATTAAATAAATCAGTTATCTAATTACATCATTCTTTCTCGATAATTAAATTAACCAGTTTGGCCTAATTATCCCTATTTAATTAAATAATCAATTTTATTTGATTAAATTTCTAAATTATATCTATTAAATTAAATAAATTAAACCTTGTTTAATTTAAGCTAACATCACCCCTTTAGCTAAATAAATCAAAATATATTTATTTAACTAAATCTTTAAATCATATTCTCCTCATATTTGATTTAAACCAATCCATAAATTTAAGTCAAATAGGTCACATCATTTAATCCTTCATTAAATTAATTAACCTTGATTAATTTAATCTCTTCTCATGTCCCATCCTCCATCTTTTTCCACTTGCACATGAAAATTGATTTATTTGATTTATTAAATCTCTAATTATCTTCAACGTGGCATAAAGGAGGAATATTCTTCAAATTTGAAATTCAAATCTAAGTTGAATTTTTCCTTCCAACAAGAAATTCATTCCCTCTTACAAGTCCTTTTTCATTGAGCCAAGTGTCCATTACTCCATTTGACTCTCCCTCCACCTTGTCATTAATACAATTTCAAAATTCAAATATTGGCATGTATTGGCACATTCATCAAAACTTGCACACCCTTGGCCCACTCACATTTGGACAAGTGGCACTTTTCCATTGGATGAAACTTAGTCCCACATTGCTCTATTTTGTGCATTCTTTCAACTTTTCATTCTATAAATAGAGAGCTCCTCTATTATATTTGGGCATCCACAAATTGAGTAAACTTACTATACTCAAATCTTTAGCAATATTCATCCATATCATTGAGTTTATAGCTAGGTTATGCATATTTTTATCTTGGAACATTCACCACTCTTCATCAAAGTGGATCAACTTTCATCACCAAATCACCATTGCATCATTGGAGTTGGGAAAGGGCCAATTTTCACATCAAATTGGCACCAATTCTCTCAAGAAATTAAGAGTTTTCTTTGCTTTAGAATAGGATTTGATATGTTTTAAGCTTTGTTGTGTTCTTCATTTCATTTCCTCTTTCTCTTGTAATTTAAATGAACTTCTTGAGGAATCTACATTCTAGCTTCATTCAATATAATTTATTATTTGTTTCTTGTGCTATTGTAGGTTTAGGATCTAGGTTTACACTACCAAATATCTACAAAATTTTACCTTTCGAAGCTCGGGTTGAGGATGAAAATGGAGGAGACTTCATAGAGCCAAAAAGATAATGTTAGTCCTCAGAACGAGCTATCCATTGAATATAATTTAATATGTTTTAGTTTTATTATTTATTTTAGTTTTAGTTTGATTAAACTTAGGTTTTTGACCAAAAAACAAGCTCTCGATTCTTCACATGTGGAAAAATAGTAGATTATCAAAAAAAATTGAAAAAAATTAGTGCACTAGATATTGATGTCCCTAATCCAACAAAAAAAATAAAATTGACACATACAAAAAAAAAGTTATGTTTTATCCAATAAATCATTTTTAAATTGTAACTGGTTTTACTTTGAAACTTAATTAAGAAAAAATTATTTAATGAAATTCTATGAAACCAATTCCATGCACTAGATATCATAGTTACAAATCTAAATTCTAAAAAAATAGAATTTTATCCTTCATAGAAAAAAGTTATGTGTTATCCAGTAATGTCACTCTTAAAAAATGGTGTTTACTATTAAAACTACTTTTCACAGGAGATGGAAAAAGAAGTGCAATATGATTCCAAAAATAATTAAAAATATATATTTAGAATCTATAAATAAAATTTCACAAATCACTCGTTTTCATCATCTTCAAATTCCTCATGGTTTAGCCACTATGGGTGCCTGAAAGTGAAGATTTAATTAAAAAAAATCATTTCAATGTCCAGTTTGGCAAAAAATTGTAAACTAGTATTGTGGGATTACCCTTTAGGATATTTGGATCTTTGCTTTGACTTAGATTTATCATGCTTCTCTCTTCTTTCCTTTTCCTTAGGTCTTCCATAAACATTTAGGGTCTCTCTGGCATTGATGGATACCTTGAACAATCTCTACATAAAAAGAATAACTCACACCATCTTCAACTCTCAAAATGATATAATTATTCTCAAAAGCCATAATGAGAGAATCTCACAAATTAAGAACAAACTAATATCTAACATCTCTTCTTCTCTATATCTTGTTTTATTTAAATCTTAAAATAAAATAAACTTAAGTGTGCATCATGCATTTTTTATTTCAAAAAATACATCTAGGATTGATATTAAAATGAATCTATCTATATGTATATGTATATGCATATGCATATGCATATGTATATGTATATGTATATGCATATGCATATGCATATGCATATGTATATGTATATGTATATGCATATGCATATGCATATGCATATGTATATGTATATGTATTTATACATGTATATGTATATACCAAACCTACAACAAATATTTAGGAAAAGAAAATGAACAAGAAAAATATATTCATAAACCCAATTATTTCTTATAGATATAAAAACATACACTGTGTGTATATACATCTAAAAAAAATACTTGCAAGAAAACTAAACATAAAAAATGGCTGGCAATCATGATTCATTAAACCATGAAGGGTTTCTCTTCATCTTCTTTCTTTTCTTTATGTTCAACCTACAATACAAGAAATGAAGGTTTGAAATGACATAGAAACCCTTTTGTTATGCTCATCCTTTGAGATTAGGTTTTCTTTAGTTTACCTAAGATACAAGGGATTGTGTTAATTTTTTCCCAAGGAATGAAATTTCTTTCTTAGCATTTAATTAAATTAAATTATCTTATTAAGGGGTTAGACCATGATGGGGACCCATGAGTCTAGGTACCCTTGACTTAAAGTCATAACTTGGAGGATTTAATTTTAAAATGAACAAAATAAAATCTACCCTTTTGGGTCCAAAATGAGTAAAATATTAAATTGAATCTATTAATTTCTTCCTATTGTCATTTAATGGAAAAATATAATAATATAAGCATAAAATTAGTTTATCTTATCAAATATGACTAAGTCTTTTTGAGGATTTTTTTTAAGGGTATCCAATTAAATTTGTAACTCAAATTCCTTGACATAAATAAAAGAATTGGTCTTGAATAAGAAATATAGTTTAATAATAATAAACACTACTTGTAGTTATTTGAATAAATTAATTTATTTGGCTATTTAATAAGTTTTAATAATTGATCTCTCAAGAATAGTAATCAATTAGATGATTTTCATGGTTTCATATGGAAAACACTAAATTAATTAATATAGTAGATAGTTTTTAATTATTAAGAAAATAATTAATTAATTATTTAAAATTTATTTAAGATTGAATTATCAGTTGGATTTATGGTTTAGGTATCATCTTAGATACTATACATACTTTCATTCATATAGTAAACCCTAGTGAGAGTGATCCTAGAACGAACCACTCTTAAGGGGGTCTTATATAAGAATCTTAATTCGTACTAGGATTGCATTCATTTCCAAGGTGGATAATGGGTTCCCTTAACACCAATACAATATTCCTTTCCCCACTTTCTATGTAAATTTCTTGTGATGCCATTCAAAATGCATTGTCACCAAGTGCACATTGATAGCTATCACACCAAACATATTTTTGGGAGAAGTTCCAGTATTTTTAATTCAAAAAAAGATGATCTTTGTGTTATGTTCATACGTGTAAAATGTGGAAATGACATACTCCAAATTGCCATAATGAGATAATCTCACAAATAAGGTAAAGAACAAAGTAAATTTTGAGATCTCTCCTTCTCATCCATTTTTTACAGTAGCTAATACCATTTTAGCCACCGAAAAAAAGAAACACTTCTAGGTAATCTACAATTTTCCCACTTTCTTCTATTCTCAAGGAATAAAATTTCTTCTTCAATAAAAATCATGTTCACTAAAAATTTGGTTTTATATATCTTACCAAGTTTCTTCCATAGCTTCATTGTAAAGGACTCTTCATGGACATTGATAAAAATAGAGTCTATCAAGCACAAACTAATTATAACCTTGTCTTTATGGTCCATAACATCATTTTAATAACCAAAGTAGCATCTATATGCCTTGAAAAAATTTCATCAATAACATTCCACAAATCTCAATCAATTAATGGAACTTTGCCATCTTCAAATTACTCAATTCAAATTGTTACCAAAAACATTCTCTACCTTTATTCTCCTTGATGTGTTTTCCATATGAAATTTTATGTAACAAGATCACAAATTACCTTCTACATAAGCTCCCACTCAAAAACAGATTACTTCAAAAAACCCACCAACCTATAGTTGGAATGAAAGGTATAAAAGCTTTGATATCACTTACAAGGACACTAAGGTAGTGGAAATAATTCCTACACTAATCTTGAGAGGAGGATTATGCAATTTTTTTTATATGTTTACAATTTTTACAAAAATAAAAAGAAAAATGATAAATATAAATACCATTCCTACCACAACATGGTGATTTATATGGGAAAAAACCCTTTTCAAGGAAAACCCTACAATCCAAAATCTGCCCAATATATTATTTAGAAATCAACAAGATTATTAAATACTTGCAAATAAAGATTTAATATGAGTATAACTAATCAAGAAACCAAAGGAAACTCAACATTTCTCACACAAAACCTCCATCTCAAGCACCTAATATATAGGAGATTCAATACATGAAATCCTCAAATGATATTTACAAAACTATGATGTAAAACCATTCCAAATAGTGCCCCATGGTGTGTCAAGACACAAACTAGCATGTGTAACTCCCCCTTACATCTCCTTTTTGTGTCCAACACATTTTCACATTTTCGAATTTAGAAGACCCAACTTCTAGAGGCCATAAATTTTGATATGGGAGGTCAATTATTGAACCTTTTGAACCATTGAAAATTTTATGAAATGTTCTATCAAGGTATAACCAATTTCACTAGTTATGACCACATTTAGGCCCAAAAAATCCCTCTAAGTGTCTCAAACATAACATTGAAACTTTTAAAAATGAAAACTTTAATATCTTGAATTCTAGACATGATCTTAGATTGAAACTTTACCAACATCTTTATTTGGAAATTTTATAGCTTTGAAAAAATAAAATTGGACCCATCTATAATCAATTGTAAAATTATATGAAATAGTAACATTTTTTATTGTAAGGTTGAGACAACTTCTTCCTAACATCAATACCAATCTTAACAATCTCAATAATATTGTAAAGAGCCCCCAAATTTTTTAATATCATTTATAATGATAATCTTGACCACAATGATGTTGAAAACATAAAATAAAACCTCAAAGAATGGCTCTATCAATGAAAAAAGGGAATTTATGACCCAAAATTTCATTGAAAGTCTATTATAAAAATCAAACTAATAAAAAAAATTTAAAAAAATCAACAACATCAAGCCAATCCAATTATTTCTATGGCCAATTCCTAAACAACAACTAGTCAATGCCTTCATCTCTAATCTAAATCAAGAAATAGCATTTCATTTGTAACTTCATTATGTTAATATATCTGATGAGATTAATGTGGAAGGAGTGTAAAGTAAAATATGTGTTATGAAAAAATGTCTAGTGGAGATAATTTCTAGAGACCACAACCAATTGAATAAACACAAGTTCTTTAGTAAAAATAAAAACATGGTTGGTGATGGATTTTTAGGTTTTAAACAAATTTAGGTCCTAAAAAATCTACCCAAAATAACTATTCAAATTAGACAACCAAAGCAAGAGAAAAAATGAAGATAATATAAATTTGTAGGACAACCATTAGAGGTAGTATTTCACTAACTGGTTAATATTGATATGATAGTCTTTCCATATAATAAAAATTTCAATAAAAGAAAGCCTAAGATAGTATGGTAGAAAATAACTTGAATATTACAAATAATCCAAGATCAAAGGCCACTAATTAATAGGTGCATCAAATTTTAAATAAGTATGCTTATATTAGATTGCTAACAAATATATTGAGATAGAATAAGTCACATCATCCTTGTGAAATAGGAAATTAAGAATTTATAAAGATCCTTTTTTGAAGCATGACCAATAACTACCATAATCCATGTAAAGTCAAAATCAAAATAATCATGAAAAAAATATTCAATTTCATATATCATATCACATATATATGATGTCATAATCAGTCATATTGAGCATCCTAACAAGCGAATGACCACTATCAAAATTAAATCCCCCAGTTACAATATTACCATGAGACTTAATAAGATCACTGTCAAAGGGCCTCCTCTATCTACTCCCAAGGGCCAATACAACAGTATTGAAAAACTTAACAAAACTCCTATGTAATCTCAATAATGGAACTTCTCAAAATATCTCATATTCACATGGACATATTATATAAGTCTTGTGAGAGTCAAATTTCTTGAACAATATTGATCCATCACTAATTCAAAACTCATAGGGCACTTATCCAAACCACAACATCAAATTTAGCTGACATGGAACACCTCTTGTAGATCCATCTCATAACCTCCTATACGTTGAATCCTTCATCATCAAACATAAAGTGAAAATATTACTTGTATATAGTAGATCAAATGTGAATATTCATTTTAAGATTTGTACAATATCTTGATTAATCAAAAATTCCTTATAACTGTAAATTATTACTATCAAGGCTTACGATAATATATTGACCAATTGAAGTTGGCCCTAGTATGAAACAAACTTTACAACATGTCATTAATGTTGGACCAATCCTCTTGGGTCATCCCTAGATCCATGCCATGCAAATCATTCCTTTCAATTATCATCAATACATCAAATTCACTCATTCAAGAATAAAAATAACTATTTTTAGATATCATCTTTTTCGATAGTATAAAATAATGGAGGGTCACTAAAAAAATTCCAATCATTACCTTGTTACTTAAGTAACTTTAAATTCTAAATCCAAACATTACTCACCTTGAATAGATCTGAAATAACCTTGCATCCACACCCACTAGTCTAGATCCTAAAACCCACATCAAGACCAGTAAAAAAAGTTGCAAGGATTTGAGATCTAAGATGCCTTCATATAGGAATTTTTCCTCTTTCTTCTTGATCTCATGGAAAACATATCATAAATCAAAAGAAAGAAAAAGTTTTAATACAATAAAAAAAGGATGATAAATAAGATAAATAATAATATAATTATTGATTAACTCTAAACAAGGGCCTCACCATGGCTAAAGAGCCTATGTAATTTGATTGCTTGTTTTTGGGATGTTTGATTTTTTGTTTGAGTTTGAGGTGTACAGTTTTGTTTGATTTTTGGATGCAACAATATTTTCATTTTCATCCCATTATTAAAATAAATAAATTATACCCATTTCCATCCCATTATTAAAATCAATAAATTAAACCCATTTTTATCCCATTTAAAATAAATAAATAAAATTATCCCTTCAAAATTCAAATAAATTGCTCCACATCATTCATCCATAATAACTAAATTAAATTTAAATTAAATTAAAGAAAGCCCCATGCACATGATTCAATGTCACAAGTGTTTATCCACCATCCATCCATCTTTAAATGTCAATCACCTATAAATTAAACCTTCAATCTAGCATACATAAGATACTCATACACAAGACACTAATGCATATCAAGCATTAATACTACACACATGCACATCAAACACACCCATACAAGGAGAATATATAAGCATGGTGAGTATCCTATTGAAATCTTGAAGATTCTAAAAGCACCTATATTGCTCATATCCATGAGCAAATTCTAACAACAAATGAGATCTCTCATTTGAAAAGTGAAAATAAGAATCATTTGATTTGATCTTCTTTATACTCAATCAAAAAATATTTTGCTTAAATTGAAAATGAAGAATTTAATATTACTTAATTTTTTAAATTTTAATATTTTATTATAGATCTAACATCATAGATGACAACTTTGGACAATTCATAAAGTAGTGTTTCTAAAAATTTATTGCTAGACTCGATCATTAATTGGAACTTCAAATACACATTGAGCATCTATCTCAATAAGAGAAAACAATTCACCGCCGAAAATTCATGCAATTAATTTTTCGTACGATGAATTGTCATGGCAGTCAATTTTCCTACAGTGAATTACTGACAGTGAATTTACCGTATGCCATATATATATATATATGCACGGAATGCTTATTTTTTAATGTTTCAAATTCATTCCTTGAAGAAAAAACATTCACGCCACTATAGATTTCACCAGTTCAAAGCAATATGCGGAGCTTTGATAAACACAAAAACCAACTTCTAGCAATGTTATAGAAGAATGAGGAGAATCATATGGTGTATGATCTACTGTGTGCCATAGCTAGCACTTGATTTACTGTTAAAATATGTACTCTGTAGAGAGAACACTTATAACGGTCATTTTGCATAATTGTCAAGTTCTTCATTCTCTTGTTGAGGCAAAGGCCATGAGAGATGCGTGGCTTTGCAGTAAAATCTAAACCTTTGAAAAGCCAGAATGCCTTCCATTGAAACATTGTATCTGCGCAATACTGATCTCAATCTCTTCCATTCTAGCTTCATTCTTTTTTCTTCCTCCCTGTTTTCATACTTCTTACCATGTTTCCTAATTTGGCCTTTTGGATCTTTTAGTAGCTTAATTCTATTTTTCTTCTCCTCATTTTCTATACAGAATTGATTCATAACCAGGTCTTTCAGGTCATTCACTTCCTTCTTCAGTTCATCCAACTCCTTTCTTACAGTTTTTTCTAATACATCAGCAAGTTGTTCTTTCACAGCATTGTCCAATGTTTCCGTTGCCGCCTGCTCCTCTTCCTCCTTTTGTTTCTCCATTGCTCCTTGATGTTGGACTGCATCTTCGTATTTCTCTTGTTCGCCATTACTACTTTCAACTAGGGTATTTGCTTTCTTAGAATAACTATCTTGAGGTATGGTCTCTTTCTTTTCTTCTAATTCATGTTCTATAAAATGGGCTACAATCATTTGAAGTGACGGTCCTTTGGATTCAGAGGTTTTCAGATCACGAATGCTATTCCACTTCTGCATAGAATGAAATCCAAGTGTTAGTTATTATTTAGTTGTTAATTTGTAAGAAAGAAATATATTACTAGGGCTACATACCTCAATAACAAAATTCATGTTTTCCTGCCATTCCCAGCAGATAAATATCCAGGTGATTAGCTGTACCTGCCATCCATCCATAACCTGCCAGCCATCCAAATCCTTGGCTTCCTTTGTTAGATAAAGAATATTCCACACCAATCTATGATAAGCGATAAGACGCTTCCACTCTCGAGGAAGTTTTCTGCTATTTGTCGCCATTTTATGAAAGCAAGAAAACGCATCTTGTTCTCCCTGGCTATACCTAACAAACAACATCTCTCTTATCCAAATCGCCGAGGAATTCGTGTTACCTGAATAAGCATGTGCAGAATATTTTGAATAATATAGTCTTCAATGGTGAACAGAAACTTATAAAAGAATAGAGAGCCTAAAAATCGAATGAAGATGGCATGTGAACTACTTGTTCTATTTTCAGCTTGCTGTTTTTCTGGAAAATTATGTCCCGGGGGATCACCCATTCCTCTTTGGTCGGATAGGCTTGTAGCAGTTTCTCTTTCTACAGGCTCTGCATCACTTTCTACAGGCTCTGAATCACTTGTGGTTGCTTCCATTTCTACATTTTAACAGATAGGCAAGTTTATTTAAGCTATCTTCATCTAAGATGAAGAGATTGACCATAAAATATTCCTATTTATACTACAACATCTAACATAAATTGGACGAAATCTTAGCCATTGTTTATTCAAATATGTTAAATATCTTGGCATTCAAACTCTGTGTTTGTGGTGAATGTAAACTTCACATGAATTCAAGTGATCAAATTTTGTGATTGCTTGCAACTTTAATCAATTAAAGCAAACGTATTTTGTTCCACATTCTTTTTTGTTGAAAGCTGCATACCTATAGCAATTTCCGGATCTCGACCAGTTTCTCTTCTCATTGTATCCCCTAGCGATGATTCTGTTGGCCTCCAAGCATCTGTGACTAGTAAATTTTCCCCATCGTACATGTTCTGATTTATTAGCATCTAGAAGATAAGCATAAATAACAAAAGTAAACAATTCTTCCTCTTGCATGAAATCTTTCATTTACTCTTTATTCTTACCCGGCATGGATGTTTTCAGGCTTGATGTGTTTGACATTTGTGAGTTCTCTTTCATTTCTGAATCATAACCCTTACGTACTTGGAGAACTCCCAACTGTCCTAAAAACATTCTGGATTGTTCTTCGCTAGGTTCAGGTAGGTCAAGTGGGAGTTGTATTATTTTTTGTAAATACTTGTCTGCTAGTTCCTTATTATGCTTGGATGACCTATTACTCATATCTCCATGTTTTTTTATTACTGCCTTTTCTATCAGTTCTTTATCAATTCCCAGTACTACGCTTATTTCACACACAGCCAACACCAGATTGATAGCTGACAAAACCTATACCAAAAGTAAAGGTTTATCAGATGTTTGGGATTAGACACAAAGGCTGTCAAGGATGTTTCAAAGTTAATAAATTACAATAATTAGTCCTTCTCCTAAGAAAAGATAAACAAATTACCCTTTCATACCTGCAAAATCACTAATTCTTGACATCGATCAAGATCATCAATAAAAACAATTATTCGCAGATGGGCCCCCGACGAAGGGGCTACCTTTGGAAATAGCATGGTATTTGTAGGGAATATTGGATGGAAGAACAATGATGGGATCCACCATTTTGAAATTAGGAGCCATAGTCTAGCAATAGCGAAGTGTACCGAGGAATAAATAGTGAAAACAATATAAGGGTTTTTACCAATTTCATCTTTTAAGAAATTGATATCTGATATAACCCTTTCCTGATACCCCAATTTATCTGTGTGATCTGGGAATGATATATAATTCATAAGCTTAGTACTCACTGGTTTTAAAATGCCCATTCCGGACTTTGTCACAGTCCATCCTATAATGACTACAGCTGCTGGCAGACATGCATATTTTGTGTTTGCCCAATCCTTGAAGTTGTATCTATCGAACATTATCCATATAATCCAAGTAAATGTACATGCTAAAACTACTGCAAGGAGGCATGGATAAATAATTTCAATCCATATATCGTATTTCCTTTTGTTCCAAGTATTTCGCCAACACGTGCTAAGCCATTGAGCCTGGGTCATAATTCCCTCCAACTCTTTAGTGATCTCAACTGCCATCCCGGCTAATGCTTCTGTTTCATTCCTATATCTCCATGCATTATATTGGACTGTTAGAACGGCAGAGACATTTTCTTCCGATGGATAATCTACTTTTGAGCGTTGACCTTTTCTTGATAGCTGCTCACATGAAAATAGGAGAAAAATGAGAGTTCGATCTTGGTGAAAGAAATATTGACAGCACTAACACTTTATTGAACTCTAAAGTTATAGAACTGTAATTAATTATTATAAAAAAAAAAGGCTCAAAACTGAGCAAACAGCATATATAAAAGAAAGACAATTTTTTTTATGAGTTGAATCAAAATATATAAAATTCTCTTACAATACATGAAATGAAGCAACTACGGAAATAATAAAGTTTTTCCTTTCACATGTAAGAAAAACTATGAAAAAATATCCAAACGGCGCAGCATGCAAACTGCAGTTGCATGGGCCGTTGAACATGCTAACCAAAGATGATCGTGCATTGCACGCATTGATCATGAGCCCTCACTTGGTACCAAAATGAATATTAAAACACTTCATATTTGGATTCACACTATCACCCTGTAAGGCATAGTCATCGAATGCAAGTCTTCATCTTTTATTGTTTTTGTGGTGAACTGAATATAAAAGGAAGAATAAATTGCTCTTAAAGTTATGAACAATTTGTGAACAGAAATGAAAATAAGAGACAAATGAGAGCGAATCGTTAGGAGAAATAAAATAGAAAACATTTCACAATGAACTTCACAGCGTCACCATGTGCCATATATTCTTTGAGCGCGAGTGTTGATGTTCTTGACTTTCACTTGATCTTCTTGTGAGCTGAAAATGAGAGTGAATATTCACCATTAGTGACTTACTGTTGAATATTTCATGTTATGACGAAGATAAAATGTTAAATGAAATGAATAATTATAGTAAAAGGAAAATTATTGGAATATTTCATCTCCACTGAAAAATAATAAATAGTTGTCTTAAAATTTACTTTTGATCCTCAAATGAAGTGATATTTAAAAATAATTTGAAATAATAAAATTATCAATTGCTTCATATTTAAGTCCACCCTCTCACCATGTTCCATATAGCTTTTAAAGGTGATTGTTGATGTTTTGAGTCTTCTTTTGCTCTTGTTGTGAACTGAAAACAAGAATGGATATTTTATAATAAAACCACGATTTAAATTTGGACAATACATCACCGAACAGAGTGTCAAGTGCCAAGTTGTGGTGAAAAATGAAGTACAGCACTCTTACCATGTCGCTGCTGTTCATGGCGGCAAGCAATTTAAAAAATCTCCGATATTCAACCTTATAATCTCTTAGGAAGTCGGAGAGAGAGTCTTGATCGGCCTGTGCAGTCTAGTAAACATTCATTTCACACAGAATTTAGTTTTAGAAATTTTTGTATGCATAGTAATGGAGCAATTCTCTTTATCATGGCACTGAAGAATTTACCTCTTCCCCGGCTTCGTTTGTTTTTCTTTTCTTTAGACAGCTGACTATTTTATCCGTCACGGTGGAAAATAAGCTTCTCTTACCCTCGTGTTCATTGTCAATAGGTTTTCTAATTTCTCCGTGGTCCTTTTTCGCCTTTTTGGATACTAGATGATCCACGCATCTTTTGATTTCTCCATATTTCTTCTTACCCTTCTTGGATAATTCAAAAGTTTTGACATCAGGCAATTCCAAAGCTGAAGTTGGTAATTTTGACGATGGCAATAATGCAATTTGAGCTGCTGTTTTTAGCAAAATGCTTTCTGTCTGAATTGTTCAAGAAACAAATAAAATATCATTAAACTGATTTTTAACTTAAATTTCTTTTGTAAAAGCCTCAAATTTAGTTACGTGATACCTGGACCATTAAGCTAGACTTTCCCATTCCCCATGATCCAGAAATTCCCACAGTAATGGGAGGTTTTATGTAAGGATTCAAAAATAATGCCACAAGCCCTTGAGCATAGTCGATTCTCCCTGCTCAATTGGCATAATTAAGATTAAAAACAACACTTTTATTGTGCCAAAAAATTATGATCCATAACTTTCTCGTTTAAAGAAGCGCTAATTATTATTTACCAAGATTGTCAGATATAGTTGGTTGGTCGTTTCCCTGTTCTGCAATCTTCGAAAGTTGTCTTGAAACTACAAACAAAGAGACAATGAAAGCAACGTTTAATAAAATGGCACTTGTGATTTGCAAATAATAAAAGAAGTACTGCATGGGCATTTATAGCTTACCACTATCTACTTTCTCTTGTTCTGCTGGTTTTAATGTTTTTCTCCATTCTGGATAGTAAATGTCCCCAACTTGATAGCCTCTGGTGATCAGTTCTTTGGTCATGTCTATATCTCCCACTTTAGCAGCCGTTTTCAACAAATTGCCAGTACCCATCTTATTCTTTTTATCTACAAGAAATTGGTGAAGTGGATCACTACTTCTTAGATTGTGATCAGCAGTGCCTAAGCCTACAGCAGAAGCCCATAAAAAGAGCAATTTCTCATCATCGGTTTTGCATCCTCTTAAAAGAGAATCAACCAAACTTATTTTATCTTGCTGAGTTTTTGATTGCACACAGTAATGAAGTGCAGTTCGACCGTCACAATCACGTTCTTTTAGTGGCTTTGATCCTTTCTGCACAAGAATATTTACCGTATCTGAGTCCCCAGAATATGCCGCGTTATGAAGTGCTGTTTTCCCCAGGAAATCTGATTTCTTTACATAATTCTCAGGGTTCTTCGACAAGAAAAGCAGAGCTTTGACAACTTCTGTTTTACCCAGTGAAGCAGCAAGGTGCAAAGGCGTCTGGCCGCTGCGGTCTATCAAATCATCCAGAACAATATCTCTCTCGACCAAAGCCGAAACCATAGCTTTCAAAATAGCTGCCTCAGATCGTTTTCCTTTCACTGCGTCGTACAGAGCATTTCGGCCATCTACATCTTTGATAGTTATTAGTTTTGAATTTGTGTTCATGAGATACTTGCAGACTGATTCATGCCCTCGTAATGCGGCCTCGTGGAGAACTGTCCTTCCTTTTTTGTCACTCCTGACGAACTCCTCCATATTTTCTTTATTTTCTCTGAGTATGGTAATAATCATTTGCCGCGCTGTAGGCTCGACATCACACATAGCAGCGTATTTCAAAGCGCCAGGCAGCTTTGCTACATGAGAAGACAGCTTTTCCACAGCATCTGCGTGACCTCTGACTAGAATTTCACGTAGAAGATGTTCCCTAGTTTCAGTAGGAAGGTTTCTTAGATAAGCATCTGGTTGTTCGGATTTTGAGAACAACTTTACCACAGTTCCTGTACTAATATCCGTATCTATGGAGGAAAGAAGTGCATCCAAAGGGCTGTGTTCCCATTTGTCTTTTAAATCAACACAATTTGCGATGAGATTGTCTTCCCCAAACACATTTATAACTTTTTCTTTGATTTTCTCGACTGCAAGGTGCAAGGCCGTCTTACCCTTTTCGTCCTGAGCATGTATTTCAGCTCCGTAATGAAGAAGCAGTTGACAGATTCGTGAGTTACCCGCTGAAGAAGCTCGGTGTAGAGCAGTCCTTCCTTTCACGTCACTCGCTCTAACCAACTCGTCCCTTTGTTGTCCGTGAAACCCGTCCAGCAAACATTTTGCACACTGTATACCAAGATCTTCGTTCTTCCATTTCACAGCATAGTCGAGGGCCCTTTTGTATTTGTGCTTGGTAAGTTTAATCCATGTTGTAGGTTGAGCTCCGCATTGTAATAGCCTGTTTATCATAAGCAAATCAATTTGTTGGTTGGGTACAACAACGTAAGGATCAATCCCCCTCGTTGCGCACACTAAAAGCTTGTTTAGAATACCATAATTGCCGGTAGGCTCGTAATACCTCCACAGTGCATTGTTTCCAAGTATCTGGTTAAAACGGTCAACTGCATCCTTTCCAAGATTAGCCGCCTCATTTCCTGCGAGAGTAATAATATGCTTTGCACAGTAGTTCCTGTAGCCATGCGGGATTGCCGCGTGTACGATGTTGCATCGATAATAAGAGAGATATAAGAGAATGGAAGTGGCACACATGAAATTCATTTGACTTCTACTCATAGTGTTTCTGTCAAATTTGCTGTTTTCATTATATATATATACAAGACAACTATCTGTCAAAAACCGTTCAATAAAGTGCTCTGCATAGTTATCGTACAAGAAGTTCCAGAACACGTTTGCAACAGCTTTCCAAGCCTCACCTCCCTCGTTGACAACATCTGCAAGCCACTGGGACTCAAGCGACCGAGGAAAACAGTTGGTTAGACCATCAAGAAATTTAGTATAGATTTGATGTTCAGTCATGTTCGGATCTTTTTCCACAGAATTGATCCTTTCGCTTAGCATAGACCGGGCTGATTGTGGACCAGAATACTTGCTCTTTGCCGCTTTCATGCTCTCGATAGGGCCCTGATCCCCAAACTTTCTGGCTAGATAGCCTACCATTTTGTTCATCTCTTTGAACGTATTGACATCGCTGAACGGTATACTCTCTTCGATCACATCCTGTATGTCCATAGCCTCTCTTTTCGCCCAAGAATTGAGCAACCAGTAAACTAGCTCAAGATTCCAATCTTCAACAGACAAGAACAAGGCCACTTCCTTTCCTAAATCACTGAGTATAAGACCATCGTAGGCACTACCTAAAAACACACTCAAATATTGATTAGTCGTGGTATACATTTATCTATGTGTTCGACTTAGCTTATATGGACTCACTCATTTAGACTTAGCTTAAGGTATTTAGACGCACTTATAAATGCTGAATAATGCTGTAGGAATTCTAAATACTGATCGAAACTCACAAGGTGATCAAAAGCGGTCTAAGTAGAAAAAATAGAAAAGGAACAAAATAAAAAGAAAATTATTATTATTATTTTAATAATAATAATATAATTTGACATGATGAGAGTTGAAAACACTATCAAGCAATAGGCCATTTCAAGATTATTAAATGATTATTTGCTTAGGTTGTGGCCATTTATGGTTTCTACTACAATCATCTATATATATGTGATATTCTCTTGTATTCTATTTTTATGTATATAGCCGTCTATCCCTCTTTTAAAATTAACCAGGCATAAATTTAAGATGTGGAAATTTTGATTTCTATTTTTGAAGATGATGGTGATTGGTTGTGATATTTTAGTTTGTTGTTAGTGTAATATCAAAAATTGTATGTTCTTGCAATTTTACATTATATTTTGAATACATTTTGGTGTCTTCCTCCCTTAGCATGTTTTTAGGTTTATTTGATTCTTGGTTTAGTCATATTCTATACATGGTCTCAAATTCATACCTTGTGTGGTCTTTTTGTTTTAAAATCATCTTTCAAATTAATTAGATTTATAGTTTCTTAGTGTTTGGACTTTACAAGAGTTCAAATTGTTCAAATTGTTTGAATGTTGTGCAACATGTAGACATCCATGCAACACATTGATGACCTATGATAATTTATTATTCAATAGCTATTTTTGAGCATTTTACCACCTACTACCAACTAAGTAGTGGTTACCACTCTAGAGAAATTGTCAATGGTTCTCCATGCCTTTGATTCACTCATTTTCCCTAACATTATCTCATTTTTAACTCATTTGTCACATTGTACATGAATTCCATCAATTTTTTATGCTCTTAGCAGCAATTTTTACCTTCCTATAATATTATTCAACATTTTAGTTTTCATGTGAGTATTCTACAACACTCAAAGTTTTTATTAACATTACATAATCCAACATTGTCCCTCTTGGCTCCTTCAAAATTTGAAGTGATAATGTGTATTTATTATGTTCTTAGCTTTCTATTTTGTTTCTATTTCAACTAGATCCTTTGTTTCTTGCACTTGGAAAGTTAAGATCTCCATTTCCTTTAGGCTATTATCATTTAAACACACTAGTTTACAATCCCTATAGTTTCATTCATAACTTTGACACTACTTCTACCTTTCTAGACACACTTAGAATAAGAACTCACATTATTCTTTATCTTTTTGGACAAAAGCACATCATGATACCATCTTGAGTAGTGAGTTTCATACTCTAGTGTAAAATTCTTTACTTTCTACTATTTCTAGTACTCTAGTGTAAAATTCTTTACTTCTTACTATTTCTAGTTTTGTATCTAGTTTATCATTTTATCACTTCTACTTTTTTGTTATCTACAAATTTTAGCTACACATCTTACAACTACACCACATGCTCAACTTCATTAGTATAATAATAAATTTTTAGTAGTTTTTATTTTATATTACAATTAATTAAATAATAAAGTGGTGTTGTTAAGATATCTATATATTTTCTTGTATATAAGATAATGATCCAAATCTTTTGAATAAAAAAATCTTTCAATAATATACTCAATTTTACTTTTGTTTATTTTATTTATCTTCCTAAAATTGATTTTCTTTTGTATAATTATTTGTTTTTCATTATAATAGATTTTTATGCACTAATGTTCATAATATAGCTTCAAATTCTTAGACTGGGTAAAATTGTTTTTTTTCCTTGTGATTCCTTTTTCTAAGGAAACTTGCATATTAAAGAGTGTCTAAATTGGATAGAGTGCTTGACAATCCAAGTTTAAAATCTTTGAATCTCTTAAAGAATAAAAATCCATAAATTTTAGGAAAGCCATGTATACACTATAATTTTTAAAAATGTAAAAAATATAAAATTCCACATAAATAAAATAAAATTTATATTCATATGCGAGAAGGGTTGTTAGAACAAGAA
This sequence comes from Sequoia sempervirens, assembly GCA_007258455.2. Taxonomy (NCBI): domain Eukaryota; kingdom Viridiplantae; phylum Streptophyta; class Pinopsida; order Cupressales; family Cupressaceae; genus Sequoia; species Sequoia sempervirens. The sequence continues at coordinate 712,129,859 of VDFB02281492.1, forward strand.
TTTACTTGTTTCTAAGTCGACGAAGTTCTAAAGCCCCAACAGAGAGGGTACGTGGGAAACTTCGATTGATTTGGCCTCTAACTCATGATATTTTGGATGTCTTCAACATTATTCCATTAAAGCTATAGATACAAGAGTCCTGACTAAATTTAGTTCATAAAATATTATTGGGTTCAAGCATTTTCAAAATATTATATTTGAGGCCTTGGCATGCACAAGGCTTTGTATAGACTGCAGCTTAGCTGGGAGCTCTATTTTGTGGTGACAAGCTAAAAACCCCAAAGAGTCCAGCAGAGATGAGCCTTCCTATACACAACCGTATACTGACTGTTAGGGAAATAAAGTTTACATTTAGTAAATTAGTTAATTATTAGTTATTAGTTTTAGGGAGTTATTTCCGTGAGAGAATTTGGGTGGTTATTCACGAATTTACGAGAATGCAATGCGTTTTTAAACATTTGTAATGCACATTGTAAATGACCCAAAAAAATATAATATTTATTATTATTTCTCTTCAGCAATGATATAATCTATGCAATTTTCTTTTCTTTTTTATAACAGTGGTATTAGAGCATTAATGATTCATGTGTGCTTGTGGTAAAAAAATGTATGGAGACTTGTTGTGTAGAAGGTATTTGAATGTTCTTTTTGCACAAAAGTCATTTGAACCGCTACTTCTCTTGCCTTTACAACAACTTCTATAGATGGGGCATTTTGATGCATAGAGCTATTTGGAGGGATGAATAAACATTGCTACACAAAGGGAATATGAGTGAACAAGGCAGAAATCAAAATCTATTTTTTGGTTTTTGGTAAGCACTTTTAATGTGTGAACCAACAACATTTTTTTAATGGAAAAGTAAGGCATTACAAGGATACTCTAGATTTTTTTATTATAATGGATGCATTCTCAGTTGAACCCGACATCCCTATATATGTACACTTTTATGCATTTATTAATGTTGCATTCAAAGCCATTAATGTTGTATTTGATGACTAAGATCTTAAGGGGTCATATTGGAGGTAGAAGGAAATGGAGGCAGGAGGATATATATCATTCCAAGCTAACTTCTCACTTAGGGATGATTCTTGCATGAGAAGCATTTGTGTCATTTGCAATCATTTTAGAAGAAAGCTGAGGCATGCAATGTTTTATGGATAATTGAGTTTGTCTCGATCCATAGTTTTTATAGATGTGTTTTTTGTGGATAATTGAGTAAGTCTCAATGCACAAATGGAGCACTGTTACTATGGATAATTGAGTAAGTCTCAATGCACAAATGGAGTGTTACTGTGGATAATGGAATTAGTCTCAATTCATGGAGTGAGGTGTGTTACTATGGATAATGGAGTTAGTGTTGACTCATAGTTGGTTGGTGATTTTCTTATGAATTTTTGAGTGTCTCAATTCACTGCTAAATGGTTGGTTTGGTGATTTTCTTGTGAATAATTGAGTGTCTCAATTTACAAGTAAACATTGGAGAATTTGAACATTTATCCAAACATAAGGAGTTTGGGTTGATGTTGATGCAAGGTTGCTAATCATGACATTTTCCTAAACCAAATAATTTAGGTTGATGCTGATACAATATTTTGATTATGTAAACTTAAAGGGAGAATTGTTATGTAAATAAAGTTTACATTTAGTGAACTAGTTGTGAGAACTAGTGATCACAAAGAAGATTGATCATGTACAATAAACACAAATTTTCTTAAAATCAACTTGTGAATTATGTGGAAGAGCTATACATAAATAGGAAAGAGGATAGGACTCCTCAAAGGTGGATTGGTGGTGAATTTGCTTTCCCCTAAATAGTGTGATGTGTCAAAACTAAGTGACACATCTAGAACTCTTCAACAAACTTGACAACTCATTTGAACAAGTGCCAAGTTAAGAAAGATGTCTACGAAATTAATGAAGCTTAAGTGTATGGTATCAGAGCTTTAGGTGGAGATAGTGCAAACCATAGTTGAACAAAATGTATCTGTTGACAACTCATTTGAACAAGTGCCAAGTTAAGAAAGATGTCTATGAAATTAATGAAGCTTAAGTGTATAGTATCAAAGCTTTAGGTGGAGATAGTGCAAACCATAGTTGAACAAAATGTATCTGGTTTGTTTCTATTGCTGTGCGCAAGCGTAGGAAGATGGTTAGATGCCTGTAAAAAAAAATTCTGGTGTCGTTTGGAGTCAACCTACTTACAGCAAGAAGATATCAACCCCACTCGTTGGCATAATCTCCGCTCAAATATTTTCTGACACCTCTACTCAAAGGAACAATTTTTGTAGATAGTCAAGGTTTGTGGCAATCAACCTACACACACAGCTAGGTGGAGAGGAGAAACGTTGGAAGAAAGAGACGACTTTATGCAATTTGTAGGAACTTTCATCCTCACCCACATAATTTACCTTCCAACGGAGCATCCAAAGGCCACACCATTTTATAGCTGCAAAGGGCGTGATTCATCTGCAAAGGTAGCCGCGCATATTTTCAAGGGGTCTACGCATCATTCCAGCCTGTGCGTGATTACTGTCCCCAGTGACACTTCTACAAAGAGCCCGCGTAAAGTTTGCAGGCACAAAGGTCTTTTGAAGCTGCGACTTGCAAGATTTTTCAAGCCACGGTATGCACTCCTCATAGTCTGCTGATAATTTGTTATTTTCTATCTGCCTTGGATTTGTTTGTAGCGAAATGAGGGCTAAATGAGTAGTGTGACAATAGATCAAAAAGTCCAAAAGGACTCTATATCCAATTGGCATGATCAAAACTACACATGATTTCTTCATCTGAGTGCCCTCCACCAACTCATACGTTCTTGTTTGCAGTCCCATGCGACCTGCTCAAGTCCACGACTCCCTTCACACCCGGTCAAGGATCTCACCACTTGCGTGTAGATTGTATACTCGGCATTTGAGATTTGTTGTGCATAGGTGGAAGAGGCGTGAAATTCTTTGCTTGAAGGAGTCTTATTTCCCTATTTACCAAGTCAAAAGTTAAATGCCCACTTTTTCACTTTCTTTCATTTGTAAAGAAGGCAAACTTTTGTACTAGTCATTTGTGGTTATTTAACTTTCATGGTTTAGTTAAAATATCCAAATTAACATAGTGGTTTTGATCAACCACAAGAGTTTGTACTTTAAGGGGGTCATATTTAGATTTTATTTTTTTATTTTGCTCTCTAGATTCTTAAAATATTTGATTTTCCAAACTTTGTAAATATATGTACTAAAATAAAGCGCCAAACAAAGGGGAAATAAAAAATATTAAAAAGGGGGCTGTCAAAAGTTGTGATTAAAAATCCTCCAAATTTCTTTCAATTTTCCACAAAGTTGAAAATCACAACTAAGAATGGAGCCAAATCAAAAGGAGCCAAATGCAATTAAGGATAAAGATATACAAGGAGCAACAAAATCACAAAAAAAGGAAAATATGAAAAGGTCTTTTTTGTTGGCATGCATGTTTTTTTATCATGCATTCTCTTAAGTCCAACTTGACATTTATAACCGTAGGTGTGCATTTATTTTTCTTGGTTTGAAGCATTCATTTTGGGTGGTCACCTGCTGCGGCATGTTACCCATGATCTTTTCTCTAGTATTTACCACATTTTTCCTGAATTTTTCCCTCCTTATTTATATAGGGCCCTTTGTACATTTCTAAACATCTCATTCACATCAATGGTGAAATAGTTTCTTTTTGGTTGCTTCTCATTGTTTGGCTGTTTTGGCTTGCAGCACAAGCTCCTAGGTTCATCAACATGGTATCAGAGCTACTGTGACTATAGCCCTTTTTTCCCATTGAGTTTTCATTGGGTTTGAGGTCCATATTCCTTCCTGTGAGGATATTTTTTCAACGATTATTTTTCCATTTTTGTGTTGTCCTCCAAGGGAGCTCACCTATTGATTGAGTGGGTTCTCTTCCATTTCCAGATCGAGTGCATAGGGGTCAGTTGATGAGAAGTTTTCTTTTCAAACAACAACAATTTATTCCTTGTGTTAGAGAGGGCTCTATAACAATTTTGGGGTTCATTGTTGGTGAATCCCTTCTTGTTCATGTCTAGTCATTCTTCATTGATAGGCTCTTTGCATTACAAACCGAGTTGTTCATAACAGCTGAATTTTGCATCTTATTTTTCGCTCTCAGTGATTGGTGTTTCAGATCAGAACAACAATCAATTTTTTTTCCAACTCACCTCTCATTGGGCGAGGCGATTTGTTTGGACTTTATACTAATAAAGTCTCAACAAAATATTTTGCATGCTAGGGTTCTATGTGTGAAGAGGAGAGTCGGGTGGGACTCGTTGAATGCAAGTCTGGGCATGAGCAAGGACTTTAGTCCCACATTTGACGCATAAAACTTTTTTTAGCTATTTATATAGCTGATTACATCGCATTTAGATGTGAGTAAAGGCTCACATGGACAACTAAAGGTTGGATTGTATTGTTTAATCTCACATACCTTTTATGTGGAGGTTTTTTCTCTTTGTTATGTGGTGGCTTACACTAACCATGCTGATTTCTGCACTCATGGTGAATGATATTCTTTTGTGGTTTGAATATGTGTGGTGGCGTGGCACTAGAACCCATCGAATATCTCCCATTTCGCTATCAACTTGGCCCATTGCGCTCAATTTTTTTGCACTTGTTTTTTGGTGGTCACGTGGAGTGATCAAGAGCTATTGTGGACTTTGAGAGTACCTAAAATATACCTGTTTTTTAAATTTAACTTTCTTTTTAGCAAATGAGCTATTGTTGGAAAGTTGCTTCAATGATCTTCATTGTGGACGAGGTGTTTTCTAGAAATTATGTCATTTTATGCCATTTTTACTAGCTTGAAGTTGCAAGTTGTTACTATTGTATCTCTTGGCAAATTTGGTGCTTGTAAATTGTAAAATTGGTTTGAATATATTATGGGGGGGTGTTCTTGTTTTTTTAGTCCTTTGTGTGTCCTTGTATATTATGTCAGACCCAAGGATTGATTTTCTCACTCCACACAACTAACACACATGGAAGGTCAAGATGTCACAATTTTTGCAATCTCGAGGTCTATGGCAACTGTTGGATGCCAACCAACCCAAATTCACTAAAACATTTGAGAAATTTGTTCATAGAAACAAAGTGGATGAGGCTAAAGGACTCATAGGTCTTCATGTGTCTGATAATTTGTTGTTTCATATTGTTGAGTGTAAAACACCTAAAGAGGTGTGGGATAAGTTTGCAGAGTTGTATGGTAAGGTCAATTAGTTTAGGATCTTGTAGCTTGAAGCCGATCTCTTCTCTCTCCAGATGCTTTTCCCTCTATTCAGGATTTCCTTACACAATTCAAGTTGATTTCATCTCAATTAAAAGGATGTGGTTATGCCAAAGAAGATAAGGAGTGTATTTTCTTGATCCTATCTAAGCTTATAGAGGTATTTTTCAAGTGTTTGCCTCTACCTTCTATTCTACTATGGATGTTATGGGGAAAGATCATAATATTCCATCTTTTGAGGAGTTTTTTGATCGCTTGACGAGTGAGTAGGCCAAGTTGATTTAGATGGATCCTCTTCCTAAGAGTCATGCTTTAATGGCTCAATCTTCCAAGGGAAAGGGTAAGAATAAGAAGAATTCTAAGATAGATTCATTTTCCAGTGGTGAGCCTTCCTCCAAGCCTAAGGAAAACACTAATTAGAAAGATAATCCTCCACCTTCTCCTCCTTCTAACTCAACCGAGTCATCTTCTAAGTCTAAGATGAAGAAGGAGAATTGTTCCTTTTGTGGAAAATCTGGGCATTATGACACACATTGTTTTGTGAGGCTAGCAACATTAGAGGAGGCTATGAGGAAGCATAATCTTGCCATGCCTAAGTCTTCTTCCTTGAGAAAAGGGAAATCTCTCTTAGCTAGGATTCTTTCCTCTACCAGTTCCAATTGGATTCTAGATTCCGGTGCTTCTCATCACATGACTCATACTGTAGATCTTCTTGATTCTATTTCTAATTGTCATACTTCACATATTGTTGTCGGGAACTCTTCTCAAATTCCAATTTTGGGGACATGCTCAGTTCATATGCAAGATGGTAGCATTGATGATGTTCTTCTTGTTCTTGATATTTCACAGAATTTGCTCTCTATCTATCAGATTTTCAATCATGGTGATGGAAGACTTGTTGAGTTCTCTCCTACTGATGTGACCATTCGAGAGATGCAAGATCCTGAGAAGGTCATTGCTACAGGCACAATGTACTATGTAGCCCGTTTGTATAGGTTTGATGGGTTTGAGTCTTCATCAGGACCTTCCCTTATTGCTCATGTAGATTCTATGAGCAAGCTTTGGCATGAATGGTTTGTGCACCTAAATTATATATATCTTTAGTAGATGAGCACACAAAATTTGGTAATTGGTCTACCTCAGATCTCTTTTTCAGATGGAGTTTATCAAAGTTGTGTTCTTGGAAAGCATCATAGGGATCATTTTCCAAAGGGTATGGCCACACATGCTTCGGCACCGCTTGAGTTGGTGCACAGTGACCTCATGTCCTTCCCCACTCCTTCATTTTTAGGGGCCAAATATGTGCTCACCTTCATTGATGATTTTTCTAGGTGTACTTATGTGTATTTTTTGAAGTATAAGAATGAGGTTATTCTCCATTTCATGTCATTCCTTGCATTTTTGGAGAAGCAATCAGGACATTCCCTTCAAAAGATTCAGACCAATAATGGGGGGAGTATGTCAATCAGGCTTTTCAAGAATTTTGTTATGTTATGGGTATTCTTCATAAACGCATAGTGCCATACACTTCTTAGAAAAATGGTGTATCTAAGCAGAAGAATATAAATTTATGGGAGATGGCCAATTGTATGCTATAGTCTAGATCCATGGATCCCACCTTTTGGGAAAATGTTGTCAATTGTGCCAGCTACATTCAAAACTGTATGCCCCATAAGGTAGTGTGGAATATGACTCCCAAGGAGGCTTGGTCTCATGTCAAGCCCAAGGTTTCCTACTTTAGAGTATTTGGGAGTGATGCATGGAAATTCATTCTAGATGGTAGGCGCAAGGCAATAGAGAAGAAAAGTCATCGATTCATTTTTGTTGGCTATTGTGAGGATGTGAAGGGTTATCGGTTGTTTGATACTATCACTTGAAAGGTTCATTTTCATCATGATGTTCAATTTGATGAGTCTTTCACTTCGAAGGATTCTCCATCACAACCCTCTCCCTCTCTTCTTCCTAGTTCTTCTTTAGAGGATGTTGTGCTTCTAAATGATGATGATGATGCTTGTAATGATGTTGTACCTGATGATGTTGCTCTTGATAATGGTATAGATCTTTTTGTTGATATTACTCCATATTCTCCTTCTCCTCCACGTGCATCCCATCAACCTTTATGGGATCGTACACTTCTTGAGGATGTTGGTTCTCTTGCAGGGGATCCCATAGCTACATAATGCATGTGTTCTCACACTTCGGATATTAGTCTTTTGAGTCATGGATTTTCTACTTATCCTCTAAAGTTTTTGTATGCTTTGGGTGTTCCAAAATGGGATAGTGCTATGATAGAGGAGTATTCCTCCTTGATGAAGAATCATACTTGGGATTTGGTTCCTCTTCCTAAGGGACAAATTTTGGTTTGGTGCAAGTGGGTGTATCATATCAAGTTTGCAGCTAAAGATTCTATTGATAAGTATAAGGATCGTCTAGTGGCTAAGGGATTTTCTCAAGTTGAGGGTAACGACTATTCTAAGACCTTTTCTCCTATCACAAAGATGGATTTCATATGTCTTGTTCTTTCTATTGTTGCATCTCAAGGTTGGTCAGTGTATCAAATGAATGTGAAGAGTGCTTTCTTGCATGGTGATCTTCATGAGGAGATCTATATGGATCAGTTACCAGGCTTTATGCAAGACCCTTCACTTGTTTGCAGGATCTAGCGTTCATTGTATGGTCTCAAACAAGCTCCTATTGGCATGAGAAGATGGATATTTTAGATTGCTTGCTTTTGGATTCACTAGATGTCACTCCAATCCTATAGTTTGCATTCAGAGGCATGTGGGGGATCTTCTTATTCTTTTTCTTTATGTGGATGACTTGATTCTCATGTGGATTTCTCTTTCCATGATTGAGGATACTAAGAGATATTTGATGAAGCATTTTGATATGACAGATCTTGATTTGTTGCACTACTTCCTTGGTCTTCAAGTCCATTAATCTTCTACTAGTATTTCTATCTTCCAACAAAATAATGCTCTTGATTTGCTTCAAAGGTTTGGGACAGCTGATTGCAAGCCAACCCCTACTCCTTTTTCAGACAAGTGTTGTTTTTTCCACCAGTTGCACTACTCCATCCATTGATGCTACTTTTTATCATAAGTTGGTTGACAGCCTTTTGTACTTACCACATAGTCATCCTAATATTTCCTTTATAGTTGGTCTTGTCTCCCATTTCTCTCAAGATCCTCATGAGAGTCATTGGAAGGAAACCAAGCATATCTTACGGTACATTTAGGGCACTACATAGTTTGACATTCACTACCCATTAGGTTCTACTGAGATTGTGGGATTCACTGACTCAGATTGGGTTGGTGATGTTGATGATCAAAAGTCTACTTCTAGCTTTGTTTTCTATCTTAGTTCTGGTCCAGTTGCTTGATCTTCCAAGAAGAAAACTACTATTGCATTATCATCAACTAAGGTTGAGTATTGAGGAGTTATCTTGGCTAGTCAAGAGGTTCTTTGGCTTCGACAATTGATGGTTGAGTTTGGATTTCCTCTTGATCATCAAACTATTCTTTGGTGCGATAGCTAGAGTGTTATACATATTTCTCACAACCACATGGAGCATCAATGCACTAAGCATATTGATATCCACATGCACTTCATTTAGCAACTCATTTAGGATGGTGTTCCTACTTTGGAATATTTGCCTATGGAGTAGTAGGTTGCAAACATCTTCACTAAACCTTTGGTGTCTCCTTGCTATCTTTAGTTGTGATTGATGTTATGGGTGAAGGAAGTTGTCCTTGGGGGGTCTTTAGGAGTCCTCCTTCCTTTCACTTTTATTTTTTTCTCTCTTTTAGAGAGGAGTTTTCTCCCACATGGTTTTTCTCCTTTCCCCTGGCTATGAGAGATTTGCATTGCATTGCATTGTAGTTGTACATGGGTACCTAACAAGGCTTTATTTTCGGGACCCATAATGCATCTCATATTGCATATTGCATTTTCATTCATTGTTTGCATTTCCTACATATTTCTCCCTAAGTTGCACTTAAGGGGGGGTGTTGGCATGCACATTTTTTATCATGCATCTTCTTAAGTCCAACTTTGAATTTATAACCATAGGTGTGCATTTGTTTATTTTAGTCCGGAGCATTCATTTTAGGAGGTCACTTGCTATGGCATGTTACCCATGATCTTTTCTCTAGTATTTACCACATATTTCTTGTATTTTTCCCTACTTATTTATATAGGTCCCTTTGTACATTTCTAAACATCTCATTAACATTAATGGTGAAATAGCTTCTTTTTGGTTGCTTCTCATTGTTTGTTTGTTTTGGCTTGTAGCTCAGGCCCTGGGTGCATCAACATTTTTTTGGACGATAGGTTTTTCCCATTGGGTTTTCTATCTTTCTCCATCATTTGTAAAAGACTACATTGTAAATGAGTACCTTATTAGGCCTTATTGCCAGGATTCATATCTTTAGTGTTTAGCTTACTCCCTAAGTATCACTTAAGGGGGGGTGTTAGTGTGAAAGTACTATTCACACTATACTTAAGCTCACTTAGGTCAATATGAGGTTAGACAACTTCTTGTCTAACTTAATATGCAACCATTGAGACCTCTAGAGGTTACCAATTTCTTTGGTAAAACTTATGAGCTACCTTTTTGAGGTTAGAAGCATTTGCATCTCACCTCTAAGGTCACTCAACACTTGGTACACAAGGTCGATGACTTGGTCATGGAGGTTGATGGTTTGCACACTCCAAGTGTTCCTAAGGTTGACACCTATAGGACACTTATCTACTCATTTGGGCCACCTTTATGGGGCACTTGTCAATTCACATCATAGGTGGATTTCCTCATCCTTGCCTATATAAGCAAGGTATTGTACTCATTATCTAATGGGTCAACTAATACAATATTATATTGTTCATGTGCTTGTTTTCTATCTCCTAAATCTTCCTTATTCTAATACTAGTTAATTATTAGTTGTTAGTTTTAGGGAGTTATTCCCATAAGATAATTTGGGTGGTTATTCATGGGAATGTAATTCACGGGAATCCAATGTTTTTTTAATCATTCACAATGCACATTGTAAATGCTCAAAAAAACATTGGATTTCCCAAAACAATATAATATTTATTATTGTTGTTGTTCAACAATGATATAATCTATGCAAAAAACAATTTATAACATTGACTCTAGGTACGGATTTTAGCAAATTTTCTTCTAGAGCTTGACTTTTCAAGGACATGTGCCATGTAGAGATTTATCCCAATGAATTGACAGTCGATGAATTTCATTCTGATCAATGGAGTAACTTTCCCTGAGGCTGTGGGTTTTTTCTAATCAATTTTTTGAAAGAAAGAATATTCTAAGTGCATTGAATTTTGGGCTTTTCATAGTTTGATTTCCTAATACATAGTGGTAGCTACAAGAAGTTGAAACCTAGTCAGTTTTAGATTTTGATTTTCAGGACATAAATGATACCTTCTATGAGCTTGTGGAATTTTCAATGAAGTATTTGTTGCCTGTATATGTGATCCTTTTTAATCTCATAGATGATGGTTAGACTTGAATTTCATGAAGTATATACTTAGTATGTCCTCTAGTCAAGTTATCTTTTGGGTGTCAATGATGTTAGTTCAAGCTATTGTTTTTTCATGCTTTCTATCTTTTGTGAGTGAAGGAAATGTGTCATAATGCTAAAGCTTTGTAATGGATAAGTGTTATCATTAGAATATTCAAGGGGATTGTATAGAATATTCAAAGAGATTTGCATGTTAATGTGTTCTTGAGAATACATTTGTTAGTCTAAATATTGTATTGATTAGTTGTTTCACAAGTGTGTTCATAGTTGTCTAGAATATTCGAGAGGATTTGTATGTTAATGTGTTTTTGAGAATACATTTATTTAGTTTAAATATTGCATTAATTATTTGTTCCACATAGAAATTTGTGCAGATATCTCAAAGTGTATTTGAAACAAATCTTTATAGTATGTCAAATGAGATCTTATTGTTTAATTATGATTTTTTTATGAATGCTTACTCACAAGTACTTCTAATACTATAATATATTTGGACAATTATACAACTAGATTTATGAAGTTTTCATATGCAAGCTTAGTGAACTATTATTTATAAATATCTATATTTAATATTATATTAATAATATTAAAATAGTGCAATATTCCCAAAAAAGGTTAGGGTGATATAAATGAACACCCACAAAGTCTAACAAGACAATGATCGAAACAAAGATGAAAGCAAAAGGCAAAGCCCAAAAAGGATTGAGCAACTAATGCAATTCCAACAGAGGGCTCGGATCTTGATCATTAGGCTTTCCCCACACATCTTTAGGGTGGTCCAAGTAAGATAATATGTTGAGTAAACAAAGTGGTATAGTTTATAACAACATAGAAACTAGTTTTATTTATAAGGATAGATGAAATGGAGACAATCTCTTCCTAAAAAGGAGTGAATAATATTAACATAATAACAACTACATCTTATTTCCACATAGTTTGTGCACTCATCTCCACTCACAATGTATTTTAGTGATCCACTATACTATATAGTATAACCTCACACAATCAAATGTATGGTTCTCCATTCATAGTCCTTACATGTAGTTGTGTGACTCAACACATGGGCATTTTTTCACTTAAATATGCTTAGTTTAGCACCATGTATGTAAAGTACATGGCCACACCTCTACACATGATCATGGAATCTATTTGGCATCATGCGATTTTGAGATCTATCATGCTCCTTGTCTCATGAAGAGTGTGGCATACATGTAGGTCATTTTTTGGCCCTTTTCTAAGGCCTATTTAGACACTTCTTGTATAAATTCATATAATGTATATAATATAGATAGAGAAAATAATAAAAACTTATTTGAATCTTACACAATATTAAAAAAAATGTAGTATAAATTTATCCACCTTTAATTTTTTTAATATGCATTTGGATCCTTTCCTAGGATTCTTTACAAATCTTCTAGGATATCCACTATCTTGTAAGTTCCATGGACCTATCCTCATTAGGTTTATTCAATTTCAGTTCTACCCATGAAGCTTGAATAGTGTTCTAATGTTTAAGGACTTTGTAGTAATTAGGACTAAATTGTTTGGTTGAATCTCAATTTGGTCTTCCCTTAGCACATGACTATAGGAAGAAAGGCTAAATGATACTGTTAGTGTGAAATTACTATTCATACTATACTTAAGCTCACTTAGGATAATATGAGGTTAGACAACTTCTTGTCTAACTGAATGTGCAGCCATTGAGACCTCTAGAGGTTACTAAGTTATTTGGTAAACCTTATGAACTACCTCTTTGAGGTTGGAAGAATTTCCATCTCACCTCAAAGTTCACTCAACACTTGGCACACAAGGTTGATGACTTGGTCATGAAGGTTGTTGGTTTGCACACTCCAAGTGTTTCACCTATAGGACACTTGTCTACTCCTTTGTGCCACCTTATGGGACACTTGTCAATTCACCTCATAGGTGGATTGCCTCATCCTTGCCTATATAAGCAAGGTATTATTCTCATTATCATTGGGTCAGCTAATACAATATTGCATTGTTCATATGCTTGTCATTTCATCTGGGTAAAGCCAAAAAATTTATTTACAATTTGAGTGAGGAATGAAAAATGGCAAAAAATGACCCCATACAAAAAAAATTAGTTTTGGGGGTTCAAATGAACCCTTTGGTTCAAGCAAACCAAAAAAGGGTTCAAATGAACCCTAGTTCGTGCGAACCAGTTAAATGCAAGTTGGAACCAATTCCCAGCAAAAAAATAAAGAAAAAAACTTTTTGGGAGGGGGTTCGAATAAACCTTGGTTTGAGCAAAAACCCCCTAGTTCGCTCGAACCCCCTAATTCCCACCTTGTCAACTACTGCCATCAAAAAATTCCAGAATTTTGTGTTTCGAAGCTCGGGCGGAAGATGAAATTGGAGAAGACTTCACAAAACCAACTAGAATCAGGTAGTCCTCATAACGAGCTATCCAATGACTATAATTTTAATATTTTTTGGTTTTATTATGTATTTGTTTTTTTAGTTTTACTAAACATAAGATTTCACTGAAAATCAAGATCTTTGTTTTGCACATGTGGAAAAAAAGTAGATTATCAAAAAAAAAAAAAAATGAGTGCACTAGATATTAAAGTCCTTGATCCAACAAGAAAAATGAATTTTGATACATACAAAAAAAGTTATGCATTATACAGTCTACCTATGTCTAAATTGTAATTGGTTTGAGTTCAAAACTTGATTAAAGAAAAAATGTTCAATAAAAAACTATCTAACCAAGTGGAAGCACTAAATATCGAAGTTATAAATTTAAATTTGAAATTGGAATTTTATTCTTCATGGAAAAAAAGTTATGCATTATGCAATTAGTGTCACTCCTTAAAAATGTTGTTTTCTAAAAATAAAAATAAAAACTAGTTTTCGAAGGAGATGGAAAAGAAGTGCAATCTAATTCCAAAAACTGTGAAAAAAATATATTTAGAATCTATAGAAAAAATGTCACAAAACTCTGTTTTGCATTATCTTCAAATTCCTCATGGTTTAGCTACTATAGGTGCTCGAAAGTGAAGATTTAGTTAGAAAAATTATTTCAGTGTCCAGTTTGGCCAAAAATTGTAAACTAGTATTGTGGGATCACCCATCTCCTAGATCTTCCTAATTCTAATTTGGTATTAGAGCATCAAATTATATTAGTTGAACCAAGAATAATGAGCTCAAACCCTCAATATAAAGCATGAGGATGAGCAACCACATGCCACAAAATAGGCACACATGCCATAAGAATATGCACACATGACATGGATTGAGGAGAGGACTCCTCATCCAGTAGTGGTGGTGAGTTGCTCTCCTCTATGCAAGGGAGAGGTTTCAAGAGGGATTTGACACCTCTTAAGTCACCTCAACAACCTTCACACCTCATGGGGAATGAGGGTATGTGCAGGATCATGAAAAAATATTATCATTTTATTGTGGTTAGGGTGGTCAGACAAAAAATTACTTATTTTTTCCCTAAAATATAAGTACTACTATATTGATATTTCAAATTTTCACCAAATAGATTTTTTTTTTAAATAAACCTAGTAGTTTATAAACTACATTCAATTTTATACATATTCTATTCTTACATATTTTTGAAATAATATAGATAACTTATTCAAAATTTTACGTCAAGTTGTCTAAATCTGATTTTCCTAAATTTTATTGCCACTTAAGGGATTGGTTTTTCCATGATGATCCTACACATACCCATGAGTCAAGGATTAACTCCAACACCTAACTAGGCTTAAGTTATCCTAACTAGAGTAGAATACACTAACACCCGCACTTAACCATAGCTTAGGTGGGTATGTAGAAATGGGTCTCGGCTACTAGCCATGTTAGCTACCCATGCACAATGCAAAACTCTCAAAAATGGAGAAAGATAGAAAACCCAATGGGAAAAAACTATCCTCTAAAAAGAGAGAAAGAAAAAAAAATGTAATAGTGAAAAAAGAAGAAAGATAAGAGGAATCAAGACCCCCTAAGAACTACTTCTATCACAAAAGTACAAGAGATATTCCCCCAATAGGAGAGAAAGAGAGAGACTTGGAATCCCCCCATAAGATATTTTGTAGTGCTCATAGATGCTCGATGAAGTATGCCAAAGAGAATCCATGAATGTTGAACTACATTTCTGCCTTAAGGAAGAAGGTGAACTACAAAAGTGTGCAAATAATCTTCCCATTCCTAATAGGAACATACTGAAAGAAGTATAAAGGTCTCTGAATTATGCACAAGATCCAAAGATGTAGATGATTCTCATAATGTCTTTATAGAATGCTCAATGATCTCCAAGCCAAAGCTGATGTGTGACAAAGATTTTGGAATAGGGACCACATGGATCATAGATGTATGATGATAACTAGAACCGTAAGAATATGATACTGTCACTATAGAAGCTAATGTAGGCAAGGAATGAGCAAGAATATCTAAAGAAGACAAGGTTGATGCAACTTCAATGAAGCTAACATTGAAAATAAGAATCTGCAATGTTGTCTTCATGATCAAGAAGTAGAGACTCTGCAAACAAATGATGAATGTCTGAAAGGATAACATCTCATTGATCAAGAGGAAAAGAGTGAACCTGCAAAAGAGAATTTGAAGTATCCTTCAGAGAAGCCAAAGTCTCTGTTGAAATAACAAGTGGCGAAGATTGAATACCTGCCAATATAAGAGGTGTAGAAAGAGGAGAAACATGAAGAGATGTCTTTGTGTCATCAAGACAATCAAGACTATTCCAATAATCAAGTTCCTCTTCATTATCATCATCATACAAAGGATCATCCTCATTATTATGGGAGAGAAGCATGTCTATAGTGGGATTATCTCAGAATGGAGGTTTAGTGGGATCTCCATATATTTCCCATAGAGTCATCTAGAGAGTGCGCACTTAAACTGATTAATCCTAAGATATGACCATTTCTACTTTCCCATATAGATTTCTGCCAAAATGTAGTAGGTTTAGGAATAAGTCCAAATAAATGCAACAATAAAAAATATTAAAAGGGGGGGCTATCAAAGAGTTGTGATTAAAAATCCACTCCAAATTCCTTTCAATTTTCTAAAAAGTTGAAGATCACAACTAAGCATGGAGCCAAATAAACAAAAGGAGCCAAATGTAGTTGAGGATAAAGAAATACAAGGAGCAAAAAAATCACAAAAAAAGGAAAATATGAAAAGGCCTTTTTTTGGAGGATGGTCTTTTCCCATTGGGTTTTCTATCTTTCTCCATCATTTGTAAAAGACTACACTGTAAATGAGTACCTTATTAGGCATTGTTGTCAGGACTCATATCCTTAGTGTTTAGCTTACTCCCTAAGTATCACTTAAGGGTGGGTGTTAGTGTTAAATTACTATTCAAACTATACTTAAGCTCACTTAGGACACTATGAAGTTAGACAACTTCTTGTCGAATTGAATGTGAAACCATTGAGAGCTCTAGAGGTTACCAAGTTATTTGGTAAACCTTATGAGCTACCTCTTTGAGGTTGGAAGCATTTCCATCTCACCCCAAAGGTCACTCAACACTTAGCACACAAGGTTTATGACTTAGTCATGGAGGTAGATCACTCAACACTTGTCACACAAGGTTGATGACTTGGTCTTAGAGGTTGTTGGTTTGCACACTCCGAGTGTTCCACCTATAGGACACTTGTCTACTCCTTTGTGCCACCTTATGGGAAACTTGTCAATTCACCTCATAGGTTGATTGCCTCATCCTTTCCTATATAAGCAAGGTATTGTTCTCATTATCATTGGGTCAACTAATACAATATTGCATTGTTCATGTGCTTGTCATTTCATCTCCTAGATCTTCCTAATTCTAATAGATACTTATAATTCTATTAATTTTTTGAAAGATGCATAATAGGAAGCAAGGAAACCTCTAGGATAATAAAGGATGGTCTTCAAATTATTTATAAAAAAAGGAAGGTGAACATTGAAGACACCTTTATGATTAGCCAATAGCTTAACAATAACTAAAGTTTAGTTTAAATTGCACACTCCAAGGAAAATCTCAAAGTGACTAGCAATGAAAGAATAATGAGAATTAGTACCTATAATGCAAGATATTTAATGTATTCTATATTTTTAATAGTCTATCATGTAATTCACAAGCATTTTTTCATTTTACCCTATAATGTTCTATCAAATCAAGGTAACTTGTTTAAGTGTTAAGAATCTAGATTATATGGACTAGAAGGTCCATCACCTATATAATTATCTTTAAAGATATAAATTTTGTAGCTTTGTAGGTGGAGTTTCATGTATTGGTAAATTAAATTGAGAATACAATTTATTAATGCTTGTCATTTCATAATCTATGGTTACCCAAATTATTGAATTGTTAAATCTTACTAAAAAATAACTATGTAAGACATGTGAATAAATCTGAAATAAACTCTAGAACTTCTAAAAGGAAATCCTTTCAGTTCTAAACATAGTCTAGTTTAGTATGATTCTTTGTCACTCTACTTAAACATCATCGGTTGTAATGATTAAATAGTCCATATCAATTTTCATTTCATCCACACCAAAAAGGTAATTTTTTATTAAACAAAATTAACCTTTCAAAATAAACATTATGACCTTGATTTTACTTTTAAGAAAAAACTGTTTACTATTATTTACCTTTATTAATTTTAGGCTTTCCTCTTGTGGAAGTAAGTCGTAAAGTTTAGTCTTAAGAGATTGGTGTCAATTCAAATTCGGTAAAGATCAAAGTTGATTCATGTAGCTTAAAAACTATTGAGTCCTTGGAGCAGATCTCAACCATACATATCTCAAAATAGATCCTAGTACTTGTTGGAGTTAACCTTTGAGTGGCACATTGTGCTCAAAAGATGAAGTGTAATTATATGGGAGAATGAAATTGCAAAACTCCAAACTGTAATATAATTATGTCAGTCTTAGGAAGGTTCAAGATTGCAAGATCCTTTAGGAGTATTTTGTTGCGAAAGTCCAAAACTTAGGAAAGTGGGAGAGAAAGAGTATAGGAAATCATTAGAATGATGGGAGTATATACCATTTGGAGACGATACTTAGGAAACTTAGAAGATGATCATGAGAATTGAGTAGCTCGAAAAGCCGGGGGTCCAGTCAAGTAGGTTAAAGCTGCAAAAGTTTCCTGCCTGCATGTTCTTTACATCATTTTTCGACATGTTTTTCTTCGTACTCTTGTGTTATGCTGCTCTTTAGCAGCGTTTACCATAAACCCCACACTTCAATTAAGCCACATCATAGAAGGGTAAAATTTAACAAGAAACAAAAGAAAAATTGTTTGAAATTTTTTTATCAGAATTTTGTAGTCCATTTGGGTTGTGGCCCGGGATCTCTTCTCAGTTTATCGAATCCTACCTATCGAAGGCTATATCTATTAATTGCCACTTTTAGAATCGTATCATATTGACTCTCTTAAGTCCCTTATAATCCTTTATATTGATCTAGAGGGAGCAGATCTGAAATCACTTTTCATTTTAGTAGTTGGGTCCAAGTTGAATGCTGTTATCCCTATCCGTTGATCCTTTAGAGTGATCATCAACCATTGATTCATACACGTGTTTATAGAGAGACAGGAACACAATTTGCTAAACATCTAGTCTTTTTTAAGTTAGACTTTATAAAATTCTCATATTTGTTGGATAAAAATGATTATTCTTAAACATCATTTAATTCAATTATCAAAGATTAATTTCATCTAGGAAAATATGATAAATATTTATCACATTTTGATGTGAATGAGATAAAAAAAATTACTATTGAATATTTGACAATTGAATTGGATGATGTTTAAGTAGAGTGCTGAAAAAGGTTGGCAATAAACTCTCTGTATTGCCCAAGGAAACCGCAAATCAGTTGAACCAATCAATGCATGCTATATGTCTACAGTGGAATAGTCCAAGTCTTCATCATAATCACTTTGCGATTTGGAACCAAAATTTAGTTAAGTTATATTTAAGTAAATATCACGTTCCTATGATTCTTAAAAAGCATTCACTAAGTGAAACTAAATATAGAAGGTTTAGTAAATTTGAGTTTTTTATAATTTTTGCATTCACAAACTCCTTAGATGAAATCACTAAATCAAGAAATAAAAATAAAAATAAATTAATCCTTAATGAAACTTTATGTTAGTAAGACTCTACATAGGCACTCTATTATCAAATCCAAAATCAAAGTTATTTCAAAATGGGAGGTATCTTGTGTCTGTGGAGTTCTCCAAAATAATTCAATTATAAATATACAAACCAATTATCCAAGCAAGCCAAATTTCATGTAATTATTGGGTCTACAAAGCAAAATAAGACTTGAGAAATAACTAATTAATGTTCTTTTGAGAATCACAAGAAACTAAACAATTTAGATCTGGCCAAATGTCCTCTTCACATGGCTCAATAAATGAGTACTTTGGAATTGGTGTTTAGATAATAAAATTTTGCAAGAAACCCAAGATTGACAAGTGTCAAATTTAAAGGTGTTGTGGAGTTGCCATGTATTACCCTTGGACTTCATAAATTGTGACAATTGTTTACTTTCTAAAAAACATAATCTTAGACATAAGGAATTGTAGAAGCTATATGTAAACTTGGAACATACTTGGAGATAATAATTACATAGGATTAAAATTTAGATTTTCTTAGATGAAGGGAGTATCTTGTGTCTATGAATGTTGTAGTCCAAAAATACTTCTCAAGGATTTGAGTGATATGTTTGATGTTCCTATAGAGCTCAAATAATGATTAAATCAAATTAAATTTCCCTATTGGTTTGGTGCCTATGTCACAAATATAGGGTTAAATTTGATTAAATGAATAATGATTCAATTGTATCCTACTTTTGTTAATTAAAAATAGTTTTTCATTTGATTTTTTATTTGATTTTTTTCATGTTATGCCTTTGCATTGTCCTTTCAATAATAATATAATACCATCAAAACATACAATATCTTATGATAATTTGTACTTGATAACTATATTTAGAGGATTATGCATTAATATTTCCTCAATGTCTTATAATTGATATCACATCAAGGTGAAAATTTTGTTTACATTAATGAATTCATACATAATAAGTTTATATTTACTTAAAAGAGGTATTTTAATCTTGTCACTAGTGATCTAGTATAATTAATATCTAATTACACCTCTCTGAGGTTTTCTTGTACAAAATGGGTGGGTATTAACTAAAAATCTTATTGTATCGTTGTTTTATTGTGCTTCTTTTATAATTGACATGTACAATTACCCTTCTCAGCCTTCTTAACATGTAGAGGAGTTGTTTGCTCCTACCAATTGGCCCTTTGTTTTCTATCTCTAATCATGAGTCTTGTCTCATTAGTCTAACCTAACACAACTCCCTAGGTTTAATTTGAGACTTCATACTCTAGGATTGTGAGCATATAGTTTTGAGAATTGAACAATGTGATTTGGTCTCCTAAACACAAACTCATCAAAGACACAACTTGGAATTCTACACTTCTACACACCATGTTGATAGTTCACTTGGAATTTCCATATCAACTTGGAGGATTGCGGGTATTTTGAAATGTTTTTGATAAGTTGTTGTAAGGTTGTAATGGTGTCTACTTAAATCAAACCATTAATATTGTTGAACAATTAAAGACAAGAATCAAACACCTAAAATACAAATTGGTTCATGCTTTTAGTACACCAAGTTTGTCATTATTGATTTCTCTTCCATTGCTTTAGGATGTTAATAGACTATTCAATTGAGAGATGATTGAAATGAATTCAATAAATGTCTTCAAATATTATTATTAAACATCAAATCATAGAAGCGTGTGCTTAGTTGGCTTTGGAAAAGAGAGAAAATGGTGAACAATTGGCTAGTCTTTAAATTTGAATTTAATTTTAGGGTATGCCAAGTTTTTTTGTCTTAAGGATGTCCTCACAACCATGAACCAAACCTCTAGTACAAATGATATAAGGGTCTAATTATGGGTGTGATAAGCAAATAGACAAGATGAATGTATAATGATGTACAATCATATGGATAAGGTAGGTCCTAAGAACAAAGGAATATGTAATCTTGAGAATGTTGTAAGGGGTAGGTATATACCTAAATGTGACATCAGTAAAGATAGGGCTAAGAATAAGTGTCCATCGAAGTAGATGAAAGACTAGGTAAATGAGCCCAACTTCACATAAGACTATTATTTATCACCAAGTAAACGTAACAAAATATTTTTAAACAAAATTTGAAAAATGAACAACCATATATAACATATAACATATATTTTTTAAAGAAAAAAAGGAAAAAATTTGAGCGTTGCTAAAAGGGAGGGTTCTTGCGTGCGAAGACACTCTGCCATAACCTGTGTCAGGGTCTCTCACGAGGCTTTGGAAGAGGCTTGACCCTCCTCTGGACGTTGGATTCCACTTGCGGGTATGGGCCCTACCTTTGGATTGAGTTTTTCCTGCCCGAGTTTGTATCGGTGTGAAGTGGTTTTTCACTTCCCCTCTCTGCCCTCGTTCATGTGAGGTTAATTGCGGAGGTTTCGTCTAATAATGGAGGGAGATTATATAGATCCCCACGATGGCTCGACTAAAGAGCCAACACCATAGATTGGAGGCAATTCTCATTCAAAATAATTCAGAGATATTGTGGCGGGAGATAGGGTTCCACTCCCGCCTGGTGCGAAGTTCATTGTGCAAGCACGAGAGGACGGAGAAAATGGGGGAGACAGAGAGCAAGGTAAACGCCCTAGTATTTCCTCAAAAACGGATATTCTAGTTCCAAATCATAATTTAAATCAAGCAATGTGCGAAGGGGATTGTAGGATTAAACATTTGGCAATATTTCATGTTGTCGTGGACATAACCAAAGTCCCGACGAGGAAATGTATGGATGAATGGCTAGAAAGTGTGTGGGTTAAAAAATTAGGGATTCACTTCTCTTATTGCAGAATGATTCAAAAGGTTTTATTTGTAATCTTCTTAAAAATCACTCTATGCAAGAATATTTAATAAAGAAATAGGTTTGGAGCACTGGAAAAGTAGTGTTTCGAGCATTGCCATGGTCACCAGATGCTCTAAATGAGGAAATCTTGGCTTTATCAAGCCCTAGATGGGTGGTCATTAAAAACATCCCCCCTCATGTCTAGAAATTTATTCCGCTCCTCCGTGAACCATATGGAAGCGTTACCAGACTTGATGATACCAAATCCTCCCTTCAGCATTCTGATGCTAGGGCTTTAGTTACACTATTTCCCGGGGTTGACATCCTGTCCAGTGGTAGTTGACAAAACTGGAGACAGGCGATGTCAAATGCACCATTGAAATTCTTGGAGGGCTGAATGTGTGCTATCTCTATTGAAGAGAAGTTCACGTGAGAAGAAATTTCCCTTTAATAACAAGAAAGAAAAAAAATCTCAGGCCTGACAATGGGAATGAAGGAAATACATCATCTGAGAAAAAGAATTTTAAAAGTCAAGAACCCAACCTCAAAGGCATTGGGGATAGTGATACAAATGTGAATGTTGTAACACTAAGGCCAAGTGTAAAGGTGGATTAAAACACAAACATTACAATGGACATGAAAACTGCAAATCATAATGTGAATAATGAAACTATAAATGATACTGTGAATATGGAAACCGATGATTTGGTTGATGTATAGGGAAAACAAACGCAAGATGAGGGGCCAGAATCCTTTTCGCAGCCCAATGGTGAACCAAAACTCTCTAATAGTAACAATATAAATGATTTTATCTCTCAGTTTGACAGTTTAATAAAGCAGATAATAAAGCCTCCTTCGGACACATTGTTTGAGTCTAAAACTAACCGCAATAAGGTCGACCCCTTGATTGAGGCCACCAACAGTAAACAACCACCATCTCAAGGAGGGGGTGCAAATAATTTTGGTGAGAAAATAAATGCACAACAAATTTTAATGGCCAAAATAAGGCAAAGCATACTTGGAAATGAGAACAATAAAAGGAATAACAGTGACACTAAAGTCATGAAAGAAATACTCTGCACAAATAGATACAAACCCCAAGAATCAAAAGAATGTAGTAATGAAGGTATCCAATGCAATGAAAAACTAAAGGAGGCTGGTCCCCAATCTAAAGAGGTAAATTCATCCTCCTCTATTAAGCATATGGTAAATTATTTTGAGGTAAGAAAATCTACTATTAGTAAACTAGATATCGCTGGTGGGTTAAGCCTAGATCAAGTTGGAAATGTGAACAAAGAGGAGGATATTATTAGGCTAGAGTTACAAATGGACCAAGGTACTGATGATATCCAAATGGATAGGAGTGTACTGAGTTCTAAGATCTTGGATGCACATTATTAAAAAGTGGACCTTATCTAAGAGGCTACTATGGTTGAAGTTAGAGAAACTTTAGAACATAAACACAAGCCTAATAACTCGGGTAGTGGTGTTGGAATAACACCTGATTGCCCCAAGGTCCCAGGTGAATCTAGATTGCTTGGAAACAATGACAAGTCAAGTGGTTTAGGGGCTTCAATTTCTAGGGAGGTCATAGAAGGGGTGGCTGAGGCGAGAAATGGACCTATACAAAGAACAAGGAAATCTCAAAAAAAAGATAAAGAAAAATGTATCCCAACTGGGAGAGGCAGCTTCAAGCACATGAAAAAACAAAAAAGGAAAAAGAACATTATTGTCATCCCAATCCCCACTGATAAAAGGGTTTAAACAAATTCAAGGATGCCTAAGTGATTTGGTAATTTCAGAAATGAAAAGGAGTCAACCCCTAACCTAGAGACAAATGACCCATAAATGTGTTTCATGGTATGTAAGGGGATTGGAATCCCCTAATAGAGAATAAATTATAAGGAGATTCCTTAACTAGGTCAAAAATAAGGATATAGCCCTCATCTAGGAAATCAAAGCAATAGGCTTTACACTAGAAACAAATTCAAAGTTCATATGGAATGATGCAATGCACACTGTCACCCACCATGAAAAAGGAAGGGGTGATGGGGGGGAGGGGGGTAAGGGTAGGGCGTGGGGGTAGCTATCCTCATCTCCAAGGACGAGAATCAATTTGTTACCAACTCTAGTATATCCCCTTGTAATAGGGCTGTCTCAATTATCTTAAAAAAATATGAAGCCACACTTGGAATATGCTTTGTATATGCAACTAATGAATATAGAGAAATAATCAAACTCTAGAATTGATTGTATAACCTAGAGAATGTTTCATGGATCCTAGGTGGGGATTTTAACATGATTGAGAAGCTTGAAGACAAATATGGAGGGATAAACATGGAATGGAAAGGAAATGAGAGGTACTTCTGGATGAGGATGAAATCTAAATTAAACCTTGCTAACCCAATTGAGGCTCAATAATGTGAATTCCCCAACATATGGTTCACCTAGTGTAATGCACAGAAAGGTGGCAAGTGAATATATTGTCGATTACATAGGTTCTATATTAACAAGGATCACTTTGTTATAAACTCCCTTAGGGATGGATGTAAAATGGAAGTCCAACCTCATTCATTTCCTAACCACTATCCCATCAAGGCAAGAATCATTCTAAAAAATGCTAAGAGGGATGAATGGAAAAAAATGGAGGCTTCATCCTTAATACAAAATTTCTAAAAGATGAGGACTGTGTGGCTGCAATGAAGACCATAAGGGGCATTAATAGCTAGATGCACAAAGAAAATATTGCAATGGAGAAGTGGGAATTGAACACCAAGGCCTAAAAAAATATTATTTTGAATAATTGGAAATTAAAGGGCTATGGATAGGAGGAAAAATGAGGGGCTCCTTTAGGAGGAGCTACTCCATGTTGAAGCCAACCTCTAGGATGATCCTAAAAATGAGGTGTTGAGTAGCATGCTCATATTTGTCAAAAATTCATTAAGGAGGCTACAAGCCAATAGGATCCAATGACTCAAAACAAGGGCCAAGCTTAATTGGCTAAACAACAACGACAAAGGAACTAAATTCTTCTTTAGATTCCTAAAAGAGAAAAGCATAAAGGAACATATTGAGAAAGTTTGGGTAGATGGTGTCTCCTATACCAATCAAGAAGACATCAAAAATCACTTATTCCAATTCTATAAAAGTCTTCTTACCTTCGACGGTGGTAGTGGGTTGATCTAATGCAAGGAACCTCCTCAAGAAAATCATCCCAAAAAGGATTAGGGAAGAAGAAGACAAGGAGTTAAGCAAGGATATTTTGAAGGAAGAGATAAAGAAATCAATTCTTTCACTTCACAATGACAAGACTCCTGGAGATGATAACTTACCTCCTAGATTCTACAAAGTCTTTATTGACAGGATTGTTGATGATTTGCACCTTGTGTACAAGGAAGCCTTGGAGAGAGGATCATTGGGAACAAATATCAATAATGGCATCATAAAGCTACTCCCAATATAGGGAGACGAAACTCTCATAAAAAATTGGAGGCCAATTACACTATAAAATTTTTCATACAAAATCTTGGCCAAGGTGTTAGCAAGGAGGTTGACAAACATACTATTTGCTTTCATCAACAATGCACAAATGAGATTTATCAAAATAAGTTACATTTTGGATCTAACATAATCACTAGCTAGGAAGCCATGGAATTAGCAAGGTACTCCAGCTAAGATGCAACAATACTACTCCTTGATATTGAAAAGGCCTATGATAGAGTCGAGTGGGCCTACATAAGATTATGTCTTGAAGTATTTGGATTATCATATTTTGTTTGCAATATTGTAAGCAAACTTTACAAGGATGTTGTGGCCCAAGTGGATATAAATGGTTCACTTACTAAAGTGTTCAATTTGGAAAGATCAATAAGACAGGGTTGTCCCCTAGCCCCTATATTATTTGTAATAATGGCAAATGCCTTGCACTACCTCTTGAGTGCTAATGAAAGCACCCCAAAGGTGAAGGGTATAACCTTACCATATGGTAATGACCTCATCAATTCCTAGTTTGTAGATGATACTACAATGTTTATCAATCCAAAGGAGCCCAATGTCTCTAACCTAATGGATAAATTTAGTTGCTTCTATTTAGCATTAGGTGCTAAGGTCTCTCTAGCAAAATCTATCATGCTAGGGTGGCAAGAAAATCCCCCCAAATGGATAAATAAATATGGAATTCAATGGGGTGGCCCCTAAAAACAAGTAAGGTACTTGGGCATCCCATTTGTTGGCTGTCCTAACCTTAAAGATATGTGGATGTGGATTAAGGGTAAGACATAAAAGAAAATTGGGAAGTGGAATAGACAAATTCTCTCTTTGGTTGGTAGGATGCAAGTGTGTCAAAAGATCTTATCCTCCTACAACCTATAATTTGATTCAGTGTGGCTCTTTAGTAGCTACCAAATCAATGAAATTCAGAAAGAAAAAAAAAGGGGGGGGCTTTCTTTGGTCAGATGGCAAGGGTAAAATGATAAAAAATGTATTCGAGTGGGATTGGTGTTGTTTGGAAAAGACTACTAACAGTCTTGGATTGAAAGATCTAAAACTCCAAGGGATAGCTTTGGCCTCTAAGTGGATTGTCAAATACTTGGATGGGAATGAACCATGAAAATTTCTTATAAAGACTAACATCAAGAATGCTACACCTAAACATGTTAAGTCATGGAAGAACCTCCCTGTATGTGACCTCCTTAGAAATTGTAACCACATAACCCTTGAAGGGTCTACTATTTTCAAAAGCATTTGGAGGGCATGGGAATAGGTAAAGGAAAAGATGACCAATTGCTAGTTTATTCAAAATAATACAATGTATATACATAGATCTATATGGTGGAACCTAATACACAAGGGCAAACCTTTGGCATTGTTGCAAGGGTGCTTGGCTAAAAGTTGGGATCATAAAGGCTTCAAATGCTTTGTTGATATTCTAAAAGATGAGAACCTTAAAGATTTGAATGAGTTAATCAAGGAATTCAACCCACCCACCTACAATTGGAGAACATGCACAATTTTAAAGGAAGCTTGTAAAGAGATGAGCTTCTCGGTTGAATGCAAACTCAATAAAAACCAATTTCAAGAATTTTAATGGCATGATGGAACACAATTTATGAAATCAAGCTAGACTAATATACAACCTTCTTGTTAATCAACATGAAATCATTGAACATGTCAATAATAAATGGGGCACTGAGCTAAGTAGAAATGAATGGTCTAAATTTTTTCAGGAACAACTAGTTAAACATTTTGGAGCCTAAAAAGGCATGCTTCAAATGGTTCTTAATATATCAAAAAATTCCTTATAAAATAAGCTCTAAAGACATAGAAATTCACAACATATATAGGGTACCAAAAACCATAAATGACATCTTCTTTGAATGTTTATATGCAATAGAGTTATGTAAGTGAGGAACAATGCATCTAGGGAAACAATAACAAACTCAAAATTGATAGAATTCTATTAATGAAAGATAATAATATGGGAAAGGATTTTTCTATGTTACGGTTTTGTCTATCTATTGAAATATTATGGGCTATTTGGAAAGCAAGAAATGATGAGAAGTTCAATGGTAACAAAAGGGCACTTACTGAGTCTTGTAAAAGACTCACACTTTACAATGTTGCAATGTAGGCCTCCCCAATAGTTGAGGTGCCCAAATCCAAAATTTTTAAGGTACTAGATGATGGCACTTTACAAATTAATATGCATGAGGTCAAATGTGGGCATACTTGGCAGGTGGGGCAGCCTAGTATAGAAATCTTCCTAAAGCCTCTACAGTAGTTTCAGAAGGACTTTAATGAGAAGGTGACAAAAGAGAGAGCAATCTCAAATGGTCCAAGTCAAGTCAACCAAGTAGAATATACAAATGAGGAGATCTCAATAGCAAAGGCCCTTCTAGCAATGAAGAACTAGGAATAGGAAAATAGGGAGCATGACACTGGAAACTGAAATGGGATCTGCTATACATAATACATCTATTTTTTAATTTTCTTTTTTTGCATCTATGTAATCTAGTATATACTATGTAAAGGATGGACTGCATAGATAATGTAACCCAGTATATGCTCTCATTATACTTATGCCATTGACTGCTTTTGTACACATTTTGTACATGGGGAAGGGGTGCAATGCAATCAATGTAAATGGGCTCATAAGAGGGCCATAGGGGAATAGGGAAATGTAATACCTTCTATTATTGCAATGATACTACGTACCTAAACTGCGTGTAATCTTTTTGATGCTCACACTTTTTTTAATACAAAAAAATTATTTTAAATATTTAAATATTAAATTGATTTTTCCAATTATAATATTTTTTGATAGTTGAACTGCAACATTGAGATCCACTCCCTTTTATATCTAATTTTAATTATTAATAATATATATATATAATTATTTATT
The DNA here is from genome assembly GCA_007258455.2 of Sequoia sempervirens. Classification (NCBI taxonomy): domain Eukaryota; kingdom Viridiplantae; phylum Streptophyta; class Pinopsida; order Cupressales; family Cupressaceae; genus Sequoia; species Sequoia sempervirens. The sequence continues at coordinate 712,157,961 of VDFB02281492.1, forward strand.
AAAAAATTCAAAATATTATAATTATTTATTTAAAAAATTAAACAAAATTAAAACAAAAAGTAATTAAACTTTACTTTTTGAGCAATATTCAATTTGATTCTGAATTACGCCTTTTATCACTATGTCTAATTTAGATTTGTTAAATGTAATTAGAATCACTAAAGTGTAGGCAGCCTCATTTCCAAGGGATACATACTATTCTCGCACGACTGTGATCAAATATAATATAAGTTGTAAGAGTACGATGAAAAGGTATTATATCCTGCCGTATCAACAATATTTTAGTTACCTTTTACTAAATTTGAAATGACATGTTCTTCCTACCAATGGTACAATGACACTTGCTATTCAGAATTGCCTTTTTCTGGCACACACTAAACAAAATCGAAGAAATTGATTTACCTTAGTTGATTGGAATACACCAGTCTGAACTGTATCAAGATAGCAAAATTCCCCCTCTTCAACTAGGTAGTTACTATATCTAAAATTTTAGAAAAGACTAATTATCCAATTATTTACTAACACTTTCCGCAACAGATACACGTTTTCATAGAAATTTGATGTTAGAATAAGAGAGCATACCAGATATCCTTGCTTCAGTTTGAATGAGAAGCATGTAGCCTAGACACCCTCTGAAGTTATTTCCCATTTGGAAATCATAGCCCGGACCAGTTATCCAACCATCCAAAAGACGAGCTCTGTCCCATTTCTCTAATACATTTTTCTGCTCAATAGTCTTCAGCCCTTTGCTGGCTTCCTCATAAGTAGCTAGACGCCATCCAGCTGGAGTGCTGAAATAACTCCTTTCAGCCCTCCGGAATTCCATACCTACTTTCTCCACAGACTTAGCACTTCTCAGGTCACCTTGCTGGGCTAGATCACAAACCCTTTGAGATCTAACCTTGAATCTGTAGAAGAAACAATAAAAGAGAAGTAAAGAAAAATAAACAGACAGAAATTTGTTATACAAGAAGCATCAACCGCTTAGTTTTAAATGTTATTGTATGTAGGAAATAAATGAAAATAGTTTAACAAACATGTAGATATGCTACCTGGAGGATTACTGCAGTGCTGAACCTTGTGACATCGGGTCTAATATCTGATCTGCACCATTCCACTCCACTAGTCGCTGCACAGCCCTTTAAATCTAGCAAGAAATTGCTTTACTTCCATTCCTGCAATTCCCCTATTTATATAGATTTAGTTCATTATATTATGCTAATCTCTCTTACGTTTTAATCTGTTTTATTTACATAATCTCGCCTCCTTTAATCTAGTCTAGTTTGTAGCTTTAAAAAGCAGAAGCCGACATGAAGAATATCTCCGACAAACTTTAAAAAGAAAAAGTGTAATATGTCTCCTGACAGCAAAAAAATAAAAATTACAAATACGGGGAGAGTCAATAAAGAGAGCATTCAAACGAGGGACGTGTTTAATGACACGTGTCAATGATTTTAACTAACTATCAGCAGAATTTTACAGTTTTGGCCTCGTGATCGCGTTTTATTATTATTAATACCGTTTGATTGTCGAATGTATAATATTGGCACTTTTAGTTCTATATATTTTTTGCCTTAGCTTTCCAACATTGATACGAACTGCCCACCGTTGGTGGCAATTTACTTCGTCCTCCCTTTTCTATATGATTTGGAGTTTAGAGACTTTCGTCCTCCCTTTTCTATATGATTTGGAGTTTAGAGACTTAGAATTACGTGGTTAGGGTTTTGCCCCTACGCACTTGGCTATGTCTTGTTTTAAGTATCTTGTGCACGTCTTTGCTTGACCTTTTGTGTTACGTTGATGCCCTATGATTAATTTTATGTCAATCTATTGGACCCCTTGTTTTTACTATCATTTCCCACTTAGTATGTTATACTAAACTCATTAATTATGAACTTCTCGATGGAATAGTCATCCGCATCAACCATTTGATTATCGTTATTATAATGTTTGATGTGAAAGATCCATGTAAACATATAAATATGAATTATACATTTTAAGGTAGGGGAAAGATCCAAAGTTGAGCATGTTCCAATAGTTATTATATTATTTGTTGATTTAATGCTCAATATTTTTAGCCATATTGAACCAATAGTTGTGACTTTAAAGTTGTTAGTGTTGATGATAACTACCAATAATTGAATAATATGTATTCCTTAGATCTAAAAAGCAACAAATCATGTGATGCCACATCAAGGCACCAATAAAATATGATTTATTGCACAAGTATTGGTCTCTCTTTTTTTGGACTTTTTGAACACCCTGACAAAAAGCATGCTGATGTGGCATTATATTTGATGAGGTGGCCCTAAAACCTTAGTTATAAGCAAGGGCATTACCAAGCAAGCTGCTATAAAAAATTGGGAATTTTTTGAAATTTTCACATAGGATTTTGAGAAGCACAAAGTTAGGGTGCTCAACTACAGAGTCCTCTCCCCTACATGTCACACAATTATTAACTCCATTTGATTGCTCTTCCTTTTGATTGTGTGATTAGCTTGGTATTTTTTCCTTTTTTCATACACATGAAATCTAATTACAATACAAGTTTTACTTTGATGCACTATCCTTAAGTTCTGCCTTTCTCACTTATATCATTTAATCTAATCACTCATATTATCTTGAAAATTGATACTTGGATTTTCAATGTATCCTCTAATGATTTTACTAATATTTAAGCTTTTGGATTCAACTGTGTCAATTTTTTTTTCGACAAGGTCTGCAATCCGCTTTGATAGCTTGATCCTCAGCTTCTCAAGAAGCTTAGCTTTGAAAACCATTGTGGGTAGATATCAATGATTTCCTATAAGATTGAATTCTCCATTTTTCTTGGTTGGCCTAGTCCTTATCAACAAACTTCTTGCATAGTAAAAAATTCATTGAGGAATCCAATCTCTTAAAATAATCACTCGAGGAAATCATAGTCTAAAATAATTAATTTTTTTAGATAAAAACATTAATCTAAAATAGTTACTTGAACATCAAATAAGCTAACTAGATTTTGAATAATGTAAATGTTATTCTATATTACTTTTAGGATTACTCATTAGCTTAAATAAAGTTAATCTAAAATAATTTAATCTGAATACCTTTATCAAGTATAAATCACATCATTCCAAGACATAATTGTTGAGCATTAGGAGCCTTAAAATAGGAGATTCGATGCATTCCCCAACAAAATAAACTAGGTGTAACTATCACAAGCCAAATAAATACTAACCAATATCCTCATTCCCACTAAGATAACCAACCAAAACATTAAAAAAATGAAAAATATCAAATAAATTACTTTTAAATTCGTTGAAACCCTAGCCTTACTAGAATTTCAAAATGGAATTTACCTTGCCACAACATTGTCTAGAGAAGGAGAACAAACCCCTCACAACATCTCAATTCTTCTTCGACCATAATGAATTGAATCTCCATAAAGAAATGGAATTATACAATAACAAAGAACAAAAAAAAGGAATCCAACCCTCTATCCAACATAGTAGGAGAAGGCTTCAATGTTCTAGACCTAGCTTTCCACTCCATGCATTTACATGCCAAAATTTATTTCTACACCTAAGACATTTCTTAAGAACAAAGGTTGAGTTATAATCTTCATTCTTTAAAAGGAATAGAAAAAGAACTTTTCCACAAAATCATTTTTGATGGATATCTTAAACCTTGAGGAACCTAACAATCCTAGCCCATCTTCACCCAAGTCTACTTTCAAAAACCCTAGCTTGAGAGGATAGTTAAAAATGAAGAAATATTATCGTCTAATAGAACACCATTCTAAAAAGTCTCATGGTCTATTCCTACATTAGATTTAGAAGTAATAAATCCTACAATTTTAAAGATCAACAACAATCACTACCCACAATTTATGCCAAACATCCAAAAAAATTTAAACCATTATTAATTATGCTTAATTATAAGACCTAAGCACCACACCTTATAGACAAATTTTCCTATTTCATAAATGGCATTCCATACATTGCATAAATTAACATAAAAATCTTTAATGAGAGATTTAATACATTGAGTAGAAGAGTACACATATCACCATCTTTTGGAGGCCCAAGAAAATTATATTGGCTATGAAAGCAAGGGGAGTGAGAAGAAAATTAAATTTGATCATGGGTAAATGGAGCCTCAAACCACCACCAATAATTCTTGACCAAAGGAATCTAGTCCAACACTTGATAGAAACAATTTCTTTCTTTAATAAATGACATTGTACACATTGCACACTTTACATAAAACTCACACATGAGAGATTAAATGGATATCATATAGAAGAGTATGTAGCCTATTGTTTCCTAGGGACCTAAGAACATTTCATTGATTATTTACACAAGAGCAATGAAAAAGAAAATTAAAATTTACAATGGATAGAAAGAGCCTTCTAAAATGCATAGAACTAAGGTGGAATATATCTTAAAGAATGCTCTATATGGGCCCAATATTTTGCATGATGGCCATAAAGAATTGTTGGAGGCTCTTGGTCCATTCACAATTTGACATAAACCATGCTATAGAGTTTATATTATGTTTGTAGCATTGAAATCTTATGGACCTAAAATTGGCACTAATCAACAAAGTCTCATCTACAAAGTGGTTTAATTCTTAGTTTGAGAAATGTTAGGAATAAGGTGTCTCAAACTTTTTTATCCTAGAATTTATTATTTAACGATTTAATTTTGAAACTATATTTGATGATTATCTCATGTTGTATTGTGAGTTACAACTTATAGTTCTAGTTCTAAGGAGGAGTCAAGTTGGAAGTTATTGTTCATATTTGGAGTTGTACATGTGAAGGAATTTTCTAATTCATGGTAAGTTTAAATGGAATGTGAATACATTGGACATGCAATTATATTTTATTAGGTGTAGATTTTGCATGTGTACGTTAGGCGTAGGTTTTGCATGTGCAGGTTAAGTGACAATTGTGAACATTACATGTGTTGACAATTGAAAACTTACTATTATGTAAGTGTAATGTTTTTGGTACCTAGCCTTTTTTTCATCACTCTTGGGCATTGGATTTTGGAAATTCCTAATTAATGCATTGTAAGCTCCTATATAATGAGAACTTGTATTTGGATTTAGTTGTTTGTTGAAGTACCAATATGTTGCCATAATTACTCTAGAATTCCAATGAAGTAAGAAAGATCCTCTTAATGAGTTTGTTGATGATTATTATTGTATTATATTTTGATTACTAATAATACAAACCGTTATGCTTTTGGAGTGTGGAGTTTTCTTCTGAAAGGGTTTTCCCGGTTTCTTCTGAAAGGGTTTTCCCCACATAAAATTTTGTTATGGTTTCATTGTTTCACTATTTATAGTATGTATGTACATATAAATTTGTAAATGTAAAGGTTCTTAAGAAAAAAATTATAACCCTCTCTTTCTTAAATATTGGTGTAAGAAGTTGATTTTGTTCACCCAACTTCCTTTCAGTTGGTATCAAAGCCTAGCCAACTTTGTTTTCATTGTTGGGTTGAAGTTATTTTGTACTAATCTTAGTTTTAGTGGTTTTGTAGAAGGATATTTTGTAACATTGTTGCATTAAAAATATGGAAAGTGTTGAAAGTATGTTGTTGGTGTTGTCATTGACATCAACAATTACTGGTGTTGGTCATTGATGTCAACTATATGGAGATTGTGTGTTGAAGTTGTTGGAAGGATGTTGGTGTTGTCATAGTTGGGGAGATTTTTGTTAAGAGATTGTTATGGTGTTGTCATTAGTATTGTCATTGATGTCTTGATGAATAAGAGTTGCAGTTGTAGTAAGTTCACTTGGTTTCCAAGTTCTTTTGAGAAAATTTGAACAAAAGAGAATACCGTGTGACAGAGTGGTGTTTAGTGTTGTGCTCCACATATCTTCATGGTTGAAGTTATGCTTGTGTGGTTTGGAAATGTTGATCAAAGGTATTAAGAGGTTTTATATCTAGAGTTGCAGGTTCTGGATCATACATTAGTAAAAGTTTTGTTCACTAGTATGTGTGTTTGTGAAGAGGGTTGTCTAGGAGAAGTGAGATTGATCTACATTTCTTCTCATTGAGGTTTCTTTCCTTTGTGGATTTTGGGACATGCTTATAATGTCTATATCTACTTTCCCTTGAGGTTTTAGGTGCTGAGGTAATTCATAAAGTTGGTTAGTAAGTTGGATGTTTGTGTTAGTGTGTTTGGTTGCACAAAATGATGTTCTCAGTTTCAAGTGGTTGTGGTAGAGTTGTAGAATATTTTGATGATGTTGGAATATTTTGAGATCTTCTATGGATATTGTGAAGTGTTGTTATGTGGTACATGAAGTTGTATCTGGACATGGTTAAGCATGAACTTAATTGTTAAGGACATTAATATAGGTTTGGTCAACCTGATATGTTAGCGTGGATTATAGAAGTGTGTTGTTTATGGAAGCTTTGAAAAGCATGTCAATGTAGATCTATGTCCTAGTTAACCCATGGTTTGTTTGTCCTTCACTTCTTTCCACTATAAAAGTGTTTGGTGTTGACCTATTTGATGTTGCACAGTTGAGGAGCATACATTTCCTTAAGGATGGCCTAATTGAGATGGTTTTAGGTCGTGGATGGTATAGATGCAAGATGAAGGTTGTGTGGATTGTGTGGCAAGTTTATAAGGTGCAAAAAATGTGAATGTGTTCAAGTGTGGTGATGTGAGTGTGAGATTTGATGATTAAGGCTACCTAAAGTAGTGAGTAGAAGGTGTCTACATTTTTAGTTTACCTAAAGTTACTGAATGTTCCAAATAGTGCAAAGTGGTTGTGGTGGATCTTCCTATTGCTCCAAGATAGAGTTCTCTTTATAATAGTTCTTTTCTTTCCTATTTTTAATTTGGAAATGAGCCATTGGCAGTGAGCCCTTCTTTCTTTTGGGAAATGAACCCTCCAACAATAAGCCTATTATATTCGGTGTTGTTATTACTTTATGTTGTGAGTTGATCCTCACTGTAGTTTTTCCCTTGGGTTTTACATGTAAATATGGTGTTCTATTGTGCATGGTGTTTTGATGTTTTGTTGTTTCACTTGTTTACTTTCATGCTAAATTTGATTAAGGTTTTAAGGGCTAATAAGAATTTGAATGTTAATGAGAGTTTTGATGTTTTAATGTACAACTAATTCGCCCCCTCTCATTTCTTCTATGCATCTAACAACTGGTATAAGAGAAAGGTTCCTTTGAAGAAGCTTAACCTCTTGAGGTAGATCTAGATGGCACACAAGAAGGAGGCTCCCTTGTTTGATGGTCCATGAATTATGCATTCTAGAAAACTAGGATGGAAGGTTTCCTTGTTTCCCTAGGGTTTGGAGTTTGTAAGTCAATTGAAGATGGATATACCATGCCTACTAATGGCCCAACAACTGATGATGAGATCAAAGAATATGAGAAAAATGGAAAAGAAAGGAATGCAATTTTGAGTGGTCTTGTTGATTCATAACTTGTGAAGGTTATGGGCTACAAATATGGTAAAGAAATTTGGAAGAAGCTGGAAAGTATCTATGAAGGAGATGATAAGGTCAAGCAAGGAAAGATGAAAATTGTAAAGACTACATTTGAAATCTTAAGGATGACAAAGGATGAAGATATCACAAGCTATATATGCATAAAGTGGATGAAGTTGTCAATTCCATCAATGGACTTTGTGGAAAACTAGAAGAAAATGAGGTGGTAAAGAAGGTATTAATAACTCTTCCTAAATCAAGTAATAGTTTTAAAGTTTTTGCTATTGAGGAAGATTAGGATTTAGATCATTATTCTAGAGATCATTTGTTTGGTTCTTGAATTACTTTTTAATTGAGAGAGTTTGGTCAAAATGATTCAAGAAAAGAGACTATTTTTAAAGTTAGCAAAACAGAGAACGATGATGGATCAGATTCAAATGATCTTGATGAGATAGAAGCAAATTTTTTTAGGAGATTGAAAAAGGGTACTAGAAAATATAGAGGTAAATTAGCTTTCAAATGTTTCAATTGTGGAAAGACAGGTAATTATTCTTCAATATGTCTAGCCAAAGTTTTAAATGACAGATATAAGGGTAATAAAGATAAATCTATCAAGAAAAATTATTATGTTCAAGAAGATACTAACATATCTGATAATGAATCTGACTACCTGGATGATGAAAATGATGAATTCTTATTCATGGCTCTGAATGTTGGAACTAATTTTACTAACTGTAAAAGATGTATGAAGAAAATTGTCCCAAAAATAGCTTACAACATCAAAGGAGACTGCTTTTCATGCTAGAGAGGATAAAAATCATTAGATAATTGATAGTAGATGCTCAAATCATATGATAGGTGATAAGAGTATTTTTTTAAACTTGAGAAGTTAGAAGGTGGTCTTGTTAAGTTTAGTGATGATACATCTGCTAAGATATGTGGAAAAGATTCGTTTTGATGGAAAGCATAATACAAATGATGTTCTTTATGTAAAGGGTCTTCAACATAATATTCTAAGTGTACGAAAAATGTGTAGCAAAGGATATAATCTTATATTTTAGGATGGTGGTTGTGAAATCAAAAAAGGAAGCTCCATAACTCTAGTTACTATAGGAACGAGGACAGATGGGAATGCTTATTAGCTCAAATGTGCTAATGGTAAGTGTGTTATGACTCAAATCAATGAAAGTTGGCTATGGCATAGAAGAATGTGTCACATCAACTTTGATAACCTAGTGAGGATTATCTCTACTCAAGTTTTGAGAGATCTGCCAAGAATTACAAAGCCTATCAATGTAGTTTGCAAGGAATGTTAGGTTGGGAAGAAAACAAGAAAGAGGTTCAATATCAAAGAATATAGTACTTCAGGACCTTTGGAATTGGTGCATACAAACCTATGTGGACCTATAAGAACATGAAGTTTTCAAGGTGATAGGCATTTCATGTTGTTAATTGATGATTACTTTAGAATGACTTAGGTAGCTTTTCTTAAAGAAAAATCAGAAGCTCTAGACAAGTTTAAAGCATTTAAAGCTATGGTTGAGAATTGAACAGATATGAAAATCAAGTGCTTAAGGTTGACAAAGGTGTAGAGTCAACCTCCAACTACTAGGTATGTGCAGGATCATGATGGGCCAAAAAGTGGCAATATGATGGAAATGTGTAGGGTATGTGGTTGACAACTTTTTTACCCAAAACTGATGAAACAAAAAGGATTTTTAAAAGAGATTCTCATCTTTCCACCAATATAAATTATGCTTTACTTTGAATTTAATAAATAATTATTATTTATTTTCTATTTGAATTATGACTAAAGTCCTAATTGATAGGATGATTGAAAAAATTTTAAAGCTTTCAAACGGTATCACATTTTTGAATATGAAACATGTGTCACATTCTATGCTTCACATACTATAGGATTAAAAAAAGAAAAATTAATTTCATGAAGTTTTGACTAAGTTAAGGTGGTCGACATACGAGTTTTTATATTTTTTAAAATTGTAATAAAAATTCATAATTAATTATTTAATTGGAAAAAATTACAAAAAAAATGCATCACATCGGGACATGAGTCCTCTACTTATATCTAAAATATTATAAAAAATATTATCATTTTATTATGGTTAGGGTGGGACAAGCACCTACTTCTTATTTTTTCCTTGAAATTTAAGTATTAAAGATTGAAATTTCAAATTTTCATCAAATAGATATTTTTTTAAAAAAAACCTAGTAGTGTAGAAACTACATTCAATTTGCTACAGATTCTATTCTTACATATTTTTAAAATGATATATATAATTTATTCAAATTTTTATGTCAAGTTGTCTAACTCTATTTTTTCTTAATTTTTTTCCACTTAAAGGCCTATTTTTTCCATGATGATCCTGCACATACCCTACTTTAACAATTTTTATGAAGATCACAAAATAAATAGGTATTTGTTAGCCACTAGAACTCCTTAGTAGAATGTAGTTGTGGAAAGAAAGAATAGGATAGTTCATGAAGTAGCAAGGACAATGATGAAGGAATAAAATATACAAGATATCTATTGGAGGGAAGTTATTCATACTATAGTATGCATACCTAGAAAAGTACAAGCAAGAGCAAACAATTCAAAGACACCCTATGAACTATGGTATGGAAGAACTCTTACTATCAAATATTTTAGAGTATTTGGAAGGAAATGCTATATTAGGAGAGATGAAGAAAACTTGGAAAAGTTTGATGCAAGGTCAGATGAAGGAATCTTACTTAGATATTCTACAAGAAGTAAGGCTTACTGATGCTACAATAAGAGGATAAAGAAGATATTTGAAAGTGAAAATGTCAAAGTAGATGAAGAACCACATAAAATCTCATTACTAATAGAAGGATATGAATATTTTGAGTCCTCTTGTAGAGAAGAAGGAAAAGAATAAGAAAAGGAAAAAGAGATGTAGGTTGAAGAGGAAGAAGCTTCAGAAAGGATTCCTAAGGCTCTTAAGTATGTGCAAAAGAATCATTGTGGTTGTGTATGTTGATGATATAATTTTTGGAGGAAATGAGGAAATATGCAAGAATTTTGCAAAAGAGAGGTAGAATGAATTTGAGATGCCAATGATTGGGGATATGATTTTCTTCCTTGGGCTTCAAATAAATTAAATAGAAAAAGGAATATTTATTTCACAGTCAAAATATGTTAAGGAAATGCCGAAGAAGTTTGGAATGGAAGACTCTAAACTAGTATATACTCCTATGGTTATTGGTTTCAAGTTGAGCAAGAATAATGAATATCCTAAGACTGATCAGAGCAAGTACAAATCAATGATTGGTGGATTGCTATATCTAAGAATTACTAGATTAGATATCATGCATACAGTTTATCTTGTGGCTAGATTTCAAGATCCTAGAGAGTCACATGTAGCAGTAGTAAAAAGGATATTCAAATATTGGTAGGGCACTTCAGACTATGGCTTATGGTATTAAAAGGATATTGATTTCTCTTTAATTACCTATATAGTTGCAGATTGGGTAGGCTATGTGGATTACAAACAAATTACAAGTGGAGGTGCTTTCTTTCTTGGAAGCAGGTTGGTTTCTTGGCTAAGAAAAAAGTAGGATTCAATATCTTTATCTACTATAGAAGCAAACTATATTTCTACAACATCTTGTTGCACATAGGTGTTGTGGATGAAGTAGACATTGAAGGATATCAGAATATCATATAATGAACCTATTTCTATTTTGTGTGATAACACAAGTACTATCAATATATCAAAAAAAATTGATAGTGCATTCAAGGATAAAGCATATCTCAATCTAGTATCACTTTCTAAGAGAGAATGTTGCAAAATATAAGGTGAAGCTGGAGTATGTTCCTATAAAGGATCAAGTTGTAGATATTTTTACAAAGGCTCTTCCTAAAAATACTTTTGAGTGTCTCTAGTAGAAGTTAGGGGTTATTGCCCCTCCTTTCTATTAGATGCATAAGTGTGTGCATTTGTTTGGGAAGCATTTCAAGATACATTCTTGGTCCTGAACTAATGTTGAAGGCTACCTCTCAGGTGGAGTAGGTAGTAGTATTGTTGGTTGGTGAAGTTTGATGGAGAATATTTTGTGCCCCTAATGGGGAGAGTGTAGAAAAATGAGTGCAATACAATTACTTGCCGGTGTTGCAAGTGGTGTCAAAGTGGTGTATGCAGAGGTCAAAAGGGAAAACAAAAAATAAAAATCCTATGCAGATGATGTTTGAAAGGTGTAGGTGTTTCCCTTTGAATATTGTCAAAGGGGGGGAGAAAAAGAGTTCGATACAGGAAAGAGAATTGGATGAGTCTATGGACCTTTTCCATTGATGTCAAAGGGGGAGAGAGCTGGTTGAAAATCTATAATGTAGAAGAGAATATGGTCTGAAGACCACAGTGGGAGAATAATCAAGAGAAAGTGTGTTGAGAGTATAAAGAGCACCTCAGGTAAGGGGAGAAGAAGTATGTGAAACATAGGTAAAGGGAGAAGAGATACCCTAGTTAGGGGGGGTGCTGCTTGTTGTTGCTTGTTGTATATTTTTTGTTGGTTTCTTTTTTCGTTGATTGTTTTTCAGAGTTCTAGTGTTTCCATCAATGAAAAGGGGAGATTTTTGCAATTATATTGTTGGTGTTGGTCATTGATGTCAATTATATGGAGATTGTGTGTTGAAGTTATTGGAAGGATGTTGGTGTTTTCATAGTTTGGGTTGTCGCTGTTAAGAGCTTGTTATGGTGATGTCATCAGTGTTGTCATTGATTTCTTGATGAATAAACTTTTTAGTTGTAGTAAGTTCACTTGGTTTCCAAGTGCTTTTGAGAAAATTTGAATAAAATAAAATACATTGTGACTAATTGGTGTTCAGTGTTGTGCTTCATTTTTCTTCATGATTAAAGTTATGCTTATGTGGTTTGGATATATTGATTAGAGGTGTTTAGAGGTGTTATATCTAGAGTTATAGGTTACGAATCATATAGCAGTAAAATTTGTGTTCACCAATGTGTATTTTTGTGAAGAAGGTTGTCTAGGAGAAATTAGATTGCTCTACATTTCTAGGCAGGTGCATGAAGTTGGGTTACACTTTTGTGGCCAACTCCAAAAAAAATTGAAAATGAAATATTGTGAGCACGTTATAATGCGCTCACGTTATTTCATTTTAAAAGCAAAAAAAAGTGAAAGTGATTCATTTTGTCTTCTCTGTTTTTCTGCTCTGCCCATGGCCAAAAACCCTCAATTTTGCGCTTGCGTTCTAGGAGGAGGTATTCTACAAAATTCATCAACAATAGTTGCTTTTCCTTTGCAAATATGGCGCCACAATGACAAAGAGGTGTAGGAGGTAAGTATTGCTTGCTATTTGTTTTGAATTTCTTAGTTTCAAGTTGATTTTGTTTTTTTAGGTTAGATTTGATTTTTTTTTTTTAAATTTGTAGGAGATGCAAATGATCCTGCAAATCTTCAAAATCATCAACAATAAGAACAAGCAAATCCTCCTCAACAAAATCAACCTCCCCAACCAATCACTCAACACCCTCCTGGCACTCAACAAAATTTGAGTGAAATTGAGAGCAACAAAAAACAAATTGAGGATCTTATCAGTAGGTTGAGTGATCCAGATGCTTCAACTGTAGAAAGAATGACACTAGAAAATTCTATGAAAGAGATGTTAAAAAATGTAGATACAATAACCCAACAAATAACGAGATGGCAAGATAGGAGGCAAGCAACTAGGGCATATTATGCAAATAAACTATCATATAAACAAGTAAAAGATTTGAAAATTACTAAAGGTGATTTGTGCTCTTTATTCACTAACCCTAGAACAAATCAAAATCTTAGCCTCAATGCGAAGAGGTTTCCTATTCATTGGTGCCACCACCAAGAGATTAGGAACCGTTTTTATGATAGGTGGTACTTGGTCTTTGATTACCCACTGTGCAACAATTGTGAAGTTCACCAATATTTTCTTAGGAAACTATACAATGAGTTCGTATTGAACCAAATCCAAAATTATTTTGATATGAGGGAGTTCCAGGGGAGAGGTTTGGGGTCGGCTCAGGATAGGCCTGCTGCATAGTCGGATCTTGCACAGCAAGGGAGATGACCTCTTGCTAGGCTGCCTCGTGAGCACATTGTTATGCCTGTCATTGTGAAGGAGAGTGCCGACATAGAGACATTGCAGTCGATCAACACTTTGACCCCGAGTGTCATCCATCATACTAGCCCTATTGTACAATGCCATCTAGGGGAGTCTTCGGGTAGTGGCCTTCAAACCCATGTGTTTCAATCTTACGGGTTGACTTGTTCATATGACCCCACTAGCACTCAGGAGGCTGCTACACAAGATTCGTATGCTACTACACAAGATCCATATGCTACTACAAAGAGGATCCATATGCTACTACGGGGATGAAGAGGATGACTTACATTTTGCATCATGCATATGGCATTGATAGTCAGGTAAAAGTCAACATGTTCATTGAATTTAATTTATTAAAATTTGATTCTGAAATGCAAGATTAACTAATTTAGTTTTATTATTTTAATAAAATTGCAGGGTCACAGTGTTGAGATTGGATACACCGGTCCTCCACCCATTTATTTTTGTAGTACACCTATCAGTGGGGTATGTAAGTAGTAAACAATTATAAATTTATTACATGTTAATAGCATTGTTTTATGAATGGTATTTTAATATGTGATTTTGGATGTTGAACAGGCTAATATTTGAGGTTTCAAGCAAACACCTCCTAGTGCTAGTGGATTTACTCAAATGTACGCAGAGGTAATAGAATAAAGAGAACTTAACTAATGAATTCTACTTAATATATTTGTGTTGTTTATATTCATATTGTTGGTTATGTTGCATTACACATCATTCAAACTCAAAGCATTATAATTTCAAATTCCATAACTAATAACTAGATGTTGATAGATGACAAAATTTCAACTATACAATATAGTTGTTTAGAAAGTCAACATAAGCAACACGATGCAATTACTTCACATGGAGGCATGTGCTTGCAAAGGTGCACCAACACGACAAACTATGGATGCTTGGAAAAAATCTATGAAACCATAATAATAAGCAATAGCATAGATAAGGAAGTTAGTGATGCAGGGCATCATATCAAAACACTCAATCATCAGGGTACATCTAATATAGAGCATCCAACAAACACCATCAACATCATTTCCTCAAGGGATTTCTATCCCAAATAGAATCAGGAGAAGATCAAATATAATTTTATCAGAAATCTACTTTTCATTCAACCAAAATCCACTCAAATTCTCTTAGTCATTCCATAGGCCATCATTCATCATTCCACTAATCAGTATTCCAATTGACTCATTCAAAGAAAAAACCACATTAAAGAAAACTTTGACTTAATCAATTAGATTCACATCATTCTTAGCCACCATAGAAACAACATAAACCTGATTATTGACACTTGAACAATTCATCCTTTCATTTATTCACCAAGGCAACAAATCAGCTAAACCATACCTCACTATTATCAGTCCATTATCAAGCACTATAGTCACCATATTTTGACTGCAGTAGCCCATTTATAGGTTACAAACTCCTGCTACAACATAATCTTGATTATCATCTTGTGGTTAATCACCAATTTGCTCAAAAGGTTTCATAATACTCACCCATCCAACCATCAAAGTCACCAAACCTGTCTTATACACCTTAACCAAACTTAGTAACATCAATCATATCATTAGTTTGATAGTAACCAAGCACTCAATATCATCATTTCCACTATTTAAACAAACATCTTTGTTTTGATTAGACAATATCATTTTCCTCTAGTAGGTCTATCAACCATTGAATTGGGTAGTTACATTCCTATCTCAAAGCTTATTAAAAAACTCAATGCACACTTAGAAACACTTTCCAACACATCAAAACATATCAAAATTCTTAGACGTTTGACATAAAGAAAATCATCAGATTTCAAACTATCCTCTGAAGAAAGGCTAGTAAATTAGGCTTGTTTTACAAAGGAGGCCCCTTCAAAACCATTCCAAATCACTCAAAACCTCAAAAAAGTCTTCAATCATGTCTTAAACTCAAGATTTCACCATTTATAGGGATTGAAAACCATGAAAATGTTTTGATCCAATAAACCCTCATTTATAGGGTGTAAAAGCATAAATCAAGGAGGGTTTATTGAAAAATACTCTTGCAAACCTCTATTTCTCTAGCCACCACCTAGAACATGATTTTTTATGTCTTCCAAGACCTTCTACATCATTTCCAAGCCTTTTCAAGCTTTATTTATTCATGACCCATGACTGTAGCATCACTTTGTGTAGGAAAATCCTCTATTTTCTAGTGTAGCAACAACTCCACCATGGTATTCTTGCTTTTCCCTACACTTATAATCATCAAAACATGAAAAAAATCCTAACATTAACCTACTCCACCAATTTACTTGACCTACATTGGTGGAGTAGTGAAGAAAAACCCTATTGGACTCTCAAACTTGCTTCTAAAAGGGCTCTGTCGGGCACTGAAAATTGCCTCTTATTCTTTTGTTTCCTAAAACTAACCAAGTCCAACTCTTGAAATTGGAAACTAACTCCTCTTTACATGTATTCACACTATGCTTTAACTTTGGGTGTTCCTAAATTACCAACACAAGAAAACAAAACAATGGAGTAATGCTACAAACTTAGAAATAAGGAATTTTTATTTCAAAATCTAATTACAAGAACACAAAATTCTGATTTTTCTCGCCTTTACATGCCTTTTAAAGATATTTAATTTTCCATAATTGTATTTCCATCTGTTGAAACTACCCCTTTTAAGCCTTAATATGCCTGATTTCCTTGTTTTTGTCGATTTAACAACTTTTAACAATATCACATTATTGCATTGTTTGCATTTTCCCACTTTGACCACCTAGAACTTACCCATAACCTTAAATAAATTCAAATAAGACCTCTTATGACCTTGAACATGCTTTACATAATTTTTCCATGACCTTTTGTGATTGAATCGATACAAATTTGAACACTCATCCCTTTTGCAAAATTGAAAAGTATTTGATGACCTAGGTGCTCCTGCACCAACATCTGACCCAATTGAATCAAGAGAAGATAAAATTGAATAAGCAACTAAAATTTCTTTCTCTTTTCATCAAAAATCACATTGTTGCATTTGCAAACCACAAGGCAACAACAAGCCAACTCATTTCAATACTTCTTATCATCCTCAAGCTTCAAACATCTTATTTATTAGCAAAAATGACTGATCCGTGCACAAGAAACCTAATTAGAGTCACTAAACAATCCACTTTGTCATCATTCACCAAGGCACCCTTCCACTCAATTTTCTTTACCTGGGAAAAATAACCAAAAACCAATCTTTCATGTTACAACCTATATCCATCAAATCCTAACACACCTTGTCATCATCAATTTATCTGAATTCAAAGCAAAAACTTGATAAAGAGCTCTAAAGCTTTCAATTCCTTAAACAACTCACCAAATTTTCACTTTTATCAACTAGTTCCTCAAGACCAAGACACTACAATCAACCATTTACACCTCAATCATTTCATTTGACTTCCAAGACATTACTCACATCATGTTTATTGACTAAGCTTATTCTATGAACAAATCAAGCCCTACAAATGAGGGTTTATTGCATAAGGTACTTACAAACCTTAAATACTCCTTCCACCACCACAAACACCATGGAAATAGCCTGCATAATCTTTAGAAATGATGTAGAGTGGCAGGGAAGGAAAACTCACAATCACAAATGGCAAAGCACTCCATTGAATGCTTCTCTCAAATACTCTTATGAGGAGTCCTAAACTCCAATATTCTTTAAGAGATCAACCCCACACACCTAAGGTTCACAACTCAAACCACTCAAAAATATTGAAAACATTTGGATCATGTCTCATTATGTCAAAACAAGGTTTAACAACCCTCTAGCACGTAGGTTTCAACAAACACCCATCACTATGGTGACTTAGACCTCACTCTCTCTTAAGGCTTGCGACCCTTGCCCGATAGGATAGTCAGAATAAAAAAAACAAGGAAGACTATTAAGACACCAAACCTATGGATTCAAACCCCTAAGATGGACCCCTACAAGGTTCCAAAACCCTTCCTCTTGACTGTCAAAACATCACTCACAATGGCCCTTTCTACCGCTGCTCCAAAAGGCCTAATTCACAGACCTACACCTAGGTATTGACTATATAGCCTCTCCCCTTCACCCCAAAGCCAAAATTCAGACTCCTACAGGTTCTCCACACTTTTTACCACCATTCCTAAGTGCCTCTTAAATAGATTCTTCCAAATCAAGCAAAAACTCATTTTTTTTGCTTGTCAATTATGCTTGCCACATAGAGATGTCAACCCAAAATTCATGCACAACTTCCAACAATAAGCCTTCCATTCTCCAAAACATTGAGGACATGATAGTACAGCCTTATATCTTCCATCCCACTAATATTTAGCAATTTTACAACATGGGAATGGAAGAAATATACATTTTTCACCCAAAACCTTGATTTTAAGGGTTTTCATACCACCTAATAGAGAAATTGGAATATCTCCCTTGATACTCAATGAAATCTCACCACTCTAACACCAAAGGAAATATTATTCAATTACCTATCCAACCATTATGGGCTTGGAGCATGAAAGTGAACATACAGTCTGTACCAAGTACGGGATCAACAAATTATTTAGAAAAGTACAGGAAAAACAACAAACTTCTTATTGAAACTTCTTCAAAACATCAACATCAACCTTGCCTCAACAAAGAGATGAATATTTTAACTTTTAAAAATGCCCTCCAACTTCTTGCAATTCTCTTTTGAAAAGAGAGACGTTGGAAAACAACTAATCTCATGCTTTGACTTCTAATTGCCTAGTTAAGGCAATGTGAGCAACTTCTACCAACTCAACCATAAAGAGCCTTCCAAAATGTGTCAAAGGCATTTGAAACCTTGTCAAAAAGTAAGGTGACTCCCCTCAGGTGTCTAGATACAACAAGACATCCTTTTACCTTATTTTTCCAAGATGCACTAGACTAACAAAGGAGGATGGAGACCTTGTTGTACAAAGAAGTTGGTCACCAAGAACAAAAACTCAACCAAAAACCTAGAAGACCTACTACAAAGCATTGCAATGGTCCATAAGACCTTATTCCATCCATAAAACAAGAAAAAAAACATGAAAAATTATTCTATGTCCCTTAGACTCATGGGTGCTCCTGCACCATACTCCCAAGCAAGAAAAAGATCACAAGTCCTCTTTGAGATAAGGTCTTCTATAGTAGTTCCATGTTTAATATCATTTTATGACATCCATGTTGCATCCTCTTCAGGTAGACCTTGCCATTTGACCAGGTATTCCTTGTAGACCTTCCTTCTAGTCTTCTTTGTCTCCTTGGTGTCTAGGATGCATTCAAGAGTCATAGGTTGGATGGGGGGTAGTTCCTTCACCCAATCTTCATCCTCCATTGTTGTTGTACTTGCTCCATCACCTACATTCATAGATTCTTGGAAAGGAAACAAGTCAAAAATGTTGAAGATAGGAGAGATTGCCACCCCAGGAGGTAGCTCTATTTCATAAGCATTTTGGCCAAACTTTTGGACCACCTTGCAAGGTACTATCTTCTTCATCATGAGTTTGGAATACTTTCCTTTTGGAAGTCTCTCCTTCTTCAAGTGTGCCATCACCAAGTCTCCAACCTTGAATTGGACATTCCTTTTCTTTAAATCTTCCTTTTCCTTATACTTCTCAACATTCTTTTAAAGGGTTTCCTTCACTTGATGAATATCCCTGATTGTAATAGCAAAGTCCTCACCTTGAGCACTTATCTTAGCAACTCATTGTAGATCTCTTAGTTCATAGACCCCTCTAGGGTGCTTGCCATAGACTACTTCAAAAGGGCTTCTACCAATGCTCCTATTAATGGAGTCCTTATGTGCAAATTTATCCTAAGGTAAAATCAGATCCCAAGCTTGTCCATGCTCCTTGGTAAGGCATCTTAAGAAGTTTCCCAATGATCTATTCACCACTTCAGTTTGTCCATCCGTTTGTGGATGGTATGCTGAACTAGATTTTTTCCAAGTTTCTTCCACAAGGTCCTCCAAAGGTGACCAATGAATTTAGAATCCCTATCAAAAACAATGATTAAAGGCAGTCCATGTATCCTAACAACCTCCGTAAAGAAGAGACTTGCTATATGAGATGCATGATTGGTGCATTTGCAAGGAAGAAAATGTACCATCTTACAAAATCTATCAACTACCACAAAGATACTATGAAAACCTCTTCGGGTTCTAGGAAACCCCAAGACAAAGTCCATTCTTACACACTCCCAAGGCCTATTAGGAATGGGCAATGGCTGATAGAGTCCTGCATTTGATGAGCTTCCCTTTTCCCTTTGACATATTGTGTAGCCTTCCGCATACCTTCTCACATCCACCTGCAACTTTGGCCAATAGTAAAATCTCCTAACTTGTTCCAAGGTCTTGTCAAGGCTAAAGTGACCTCCAAGACTTCCACTGTGTTTCTCTTTTATGATATTCTCCCTCATTGAGCATTTATGCACACATAATTGGCTTCCTTTGAAGAGAAAACCATTCTACAATAAAAATTCATAGAATTCATCATGAAAAGAATTCAAATGCGGCTCACAAACATTGTATACCTCCTTGAAATCTGAATCTTCATGATACATATCTTTTAATGCTTCAAACCCCATGCTTTGGAGTTGGATCTCTTGCACTACAAGTGCCCTTCTACTAAGAGCATCTGCCACCTTATTTTCTTGGCCCTTCTTATGCTTTATTGTGAAAGTATGGGCTTGCAAAGACTCTACCCACTTGATGTGCCTATGACTGATTTTGTCCTGTGCATTCAAAAAACTCAAGGCATGATTATCAGTAGAAACAAAAAATTATTTAGGTAACAAGTAGTGCCTCCACTTTTTGAGGACTTGGACTATAGCATAGAATTACAAATCATAGGAAGACTACTTCCTCTTTGCTTCATTCAGCCTCTTACTGAAAAATGCAACCGGTCTGCTTTCTTGGCTCAAAACAACCCCTATTGCTTGATTGCTAGCATCACACTCAATGGTAAAAACTTTATCAAAATCAGGGAGCACAAGTATAGGCTGTTGTGGTACTCTCATTTTCAAATATTCAAACCCTTTATCAGTATCATTGGTCCAAGAGAACTTACCTTTCTTACCTCCTTTAATGGTGTCCAAGATTGGTGCACAAATTTGGCTAAAGTTCTTGATGAACTTTCTATAAAATCTTGCAAGTCCATGGAAGCTTCTCACATCTCCCATAGATTTTGGTGTTGGCCAAGTAAGAATAGCATCCACCTTTGAAGGATCCATCTTCAAACTTCCCTTGGAGATGACAAAACCAAGGTAGACTAGTTCTTCCTTCATGAATTCACACTTTTCCATGTTGATCAACAACTTCTCTTGTAACCTCCTTAGTACCATGTCAAGGTGCTTCAAATGTTCCTCTTTAGACTTGCTAAACACAAGGATTCCATATAAATAAAATACAACAAACTTTCCAATGAAAGGTCTTAATACCTCATTCATAAGACGCATAAATGTACTAGGGGCATTTGATAACCCAAAAGGAATCACTAACCACTCATAGAGCCCTTCATTAGTCTTAAAAGTTGTCTTCCATTCATCCCCCTCTCTGATCCTTGTATGATGGTACCCGCTCTTTAGATCAATCTTGGAAAAGTAAGATGCTCTTGATAGACAATCCATGAGGCCCTCCATTATTGGCATCGAGAACCTATATATGATTGTGATACTATTAATGGCTCTTGAATTAGTACAAATCATCCAATTCCAATCCTTCCTTGGTGCTAGAACAATAGGAACAACACATGGGCTCAAACTATTTCTCACTAGCCCTTTATCCATCAACTCTTGCACTTGTCTTACAATCTCCTCATTTTGAGTAGGTGTCATCTTGTATGCAAACTTATTGGGAAATGTAGCCTCTAGAATCAGATCAACATGGTGGCTTATATCCCTAATGGGAGGTAGGGAACTAGGTAATTCATTCACCGTTATGTCCTTGTACCTTTCCAACAACTCTTGGACTCTGTTTGGTGCATCTTCCTTCTTCTTTGTGGGCATATCTGCTTCACTTTTTGGCTTCATAATCTGGAAGAATCCTTTTCCACCTCCTTCCTTCAAGGTCTTCATGGACTCCTTCTCACCCACCATCAAAACACTAGGCCCTTCATGCTTTTCCTTGTCTTCTTCTAGGAGAGGTGAAAGGTTGTAAGGCTTCCCATCCTTCACAATGGAGTATGTGTTCTTCTCCCCATCATGCTTGGTCTTCCTATCAAACTACCAAGGCCTACCAGAAATATATAGTTTAATACTTGTACTTAAAATTTTGTTCATTAGATCTCATACATTATAAGTCATGATGTGGATCACTATTGTAACTTTTTTGTGATTGAATAATTTGTTCTTTTATTTTAGATGTTGGTTGTGGAAACACCTCCAAATTTTACAAGGGCAATGGATATTGGCGTTTCATCTTCTATACAATCCTCGATGGCTCTGATAGGGGAGGTATGAGGCAAATTACTAAATTTCAATTTACATTCGTTGTTATAGATGTTAGTTCTAGTGAAAAATCAAACCATTATTGATTCGTAGTTTAATTCCTATTTGGATGGTTTATATAGGGCTTAAGCATGCCTGAGCATTGACATGCAAATATTTACATCGTGGAGAGTAATCATGAGATGGTCGTAAGTGATTATTTTGTTAAATATATCATTTTTTATAATGTAATTTCTATATATTAATGTCTTTACTTCTTATTGTAACAGTTAAAACTTCACCAGGAGCTAAACTATATGAGGAGCAGTAGGAGCACTCCTTGAGCACAACAGAAATGAGTGATGGACTTATCGCCATCGAATCGCCAAACAAAGGGAAAGAATTTATTTCTAGAGCATGGAGAGAAATGAATTTTCATTCCACAACCCTTTGTTGTATGCCTAGACATGGCAATTTTTTACATATTTTGTATTGGATATATTTGACATTGTATGCCTATATGGAATTCTTGTATATATGGCTATTTTGTAACTATATTTTATACTTATATCGAAATATATTGATGTATGCGTACATGGTTATTTGGTTAATACAAATCTTTTTTATCGATGGTGTCCATATTTGTTCTTTTTGACAATGTCAAAAGCATGGTTGTATACAGATTAGGCAAAAGACTTGTCCTTATAGATTAGCAATGCATGGAAGTTTCAAGAAGTATCCTTGATATTACAAAAAGATATGTGTTTATACCATAGCAGAAAAAATATTTTGGGGAAAAAATCAGCAAACTAAAAGTATAAAGATTTTTTGAAAAAATGGGAAAAGTCTTGAAAAAATCGGAAAAAAATCAGATTTAAAAAAGGTAAAAAAAAGTAGAATTACAGGATAAAAAAAAATTAATTTTTTTAAAGGCATTTCCATAGCATAGAGATATAGAGAGCAAACAAAATAAAGAGTTTAACTAATGAATTGTAGAAAATAGATTTTTGTAGTTTATATTCGTATCGCTCATTACATTCATTGCATTGTACATCTTTCAAACTCAAAGCATTGCTTCACATTGCATAACTAATAACTAGATGATGATAGATGACAAAATTTCAATTACAATATAGTTTTTTACAAAGTCAACCTACAAGCGCTATGTAATTCATTTCCACATGGATAACTACTAACCAGGGAGCAGCCCCAATTGCATTTGCTTGTCATGGCATTTTATTATGAGACCACATTTCTTTTGAGGTACTTTTTCAAAATATTCACTACCTTGTCTATACTACCATTTTTT
>VDFB02281492.1:712181409-712202545 GCA_007258455.2 Sequoia sempervirens
TAGCAATTTTCTTGTTATGGTATTCGTCATGCCAATCTATAACCATGAAACCACATTTCTTTGAGGCATTTTTTCAAACAGTTCACTGCCTTGTGTATGCTACCAGATTTTTGATACATGTTTACCAAAGCATTTTATCAAACAGTTCACCTCCTAGCTGCTATGGCTAAAAGCCTAAAATAGCTACTTCCAAACAAGCTATGGATGCTTGGAAAAAATCTATCAAAGCATAATAATAAGCAATAGCATAGACAAGGTAGTGAATAGCTTGAAAAAAAACCTCAAAGAAATGTGGTCTCAATGGTGGTGAAATGCCATGACAATCCATAGCAATTTTCTTCTCATGGAATTTGTCATGCCATTCCATCACCATGAAACCACATTTTCTTTGAGGCATTTTTTCAAACACTTCACTGCCTTGTCTATGCTACCACATTTTTCATACATGTCTACCAAAGCATTTTATCAAACAATTCACTGCCTTGCTGGTATGGCTAAAACCCTAAAAAAAGTACTTTTGAACAAGCTATCGATGCTTGGAAAAAATCTATCAAAGCATAATAATAAGCAATAGCATAGACAAGGCAGTGAACTGTTTGAAAAAAAGCCTCAAAGAAATGTGGTCTCAATGGTGGTGGAATGCCATGACAATCCATAGCAATTTTATTGTCATGGCATTCATCATGCCCTTCCATCACCATGAAACCGCATTTCTTTGAGGCATTTTTTCAAAAAGTTCACTACCTTATCTATGCTACAACATTTTTCATACATGTTTACCAGAGCATTTTATCAAATAGTTCACCTCCTTGCTACTATGGCTAAAATCCTAAAATAGGTGCTTCTAAACAAGCTATGGATGCTTGGAAAAAATATATCACAGCATAATAATAAGCAATAGCATAGACAAAGCAGCGAACAGTTTGAAAAAAAGCCTCAAAGAAATGTGGTCTCAATGGTGGTGGACTGCCATGACAATCCATAGCAATTTGCTTGTCATGAAATTGGCCATGCCATTCCATCACCATGAGACTCATATTTTGGGTATTTTTCAAATGCTTCACTCCGCTTTGTGTATTTTTCTCATATACATATTTACCAAAGTATTTTATCAAACAACACCTCCTTGGCTAAGTATGGCTAAAATCCTAAAATAGGTGCTTCCAAACAAGCCATGGATGCTTGGAAAAAATCTATAAAAGCATAATAATAAGTATTAGTGATAGGATTGAAGGCAAACTTAACTATTTGAAAAATTAAAGAAATGTGGTCTCAATAAGTGGTGAATGCCATGACAATCCATAGCACTTGTTTGTCATGGCATTCACATGCCATTCCATCACCATGAGACTACATTTCTTTGAAGCATTTTTTCAAACAATTTCACCGCCAGGTATGCTCCCAAAATTTCATACATGTTAACCAAAAGCATTTTATCAAACAACATCCTTGTCAAGTATGGCTAAAAGCTTAAAATAGGTTCTTCCAAAAACAAGCCATGGATGCTTCTGGAAAAATCTATCAAAGCATAATAATAAGCACATGACAGTATGCAATGCTTGAAAATTAACCTCAAGAAATATGGTCTCAATGGTGGTGGAATGCCATGACAATCCATAGAAATTTTCTTGTCATGGTATTCATCATTCCATTCCATCACTATGAGACCACATTTCTTGAAGCATTTTTTCAAAATGTACCACCGCCTTGTGTAAGTGCTCAAATTTTTCATACATGTTTTACTTCAAAGCATTTTATCAAACAGCTCACATCCTTGTCGCTATGGCTAAAAGCTGCAGAAATAGGTTCTTCCAAACAAAGCTATGGATGTTGGAAAAAATCTATCAAAGATAATACAGCATAGATAGATAAGCAATGTAACAGCTTGAAAAACAACCTCAAAGAAATATGGTCTCAATGGTGGTGGAATGCCATGACAATCCATAGAAATTTTCTTGTCATGGTATTCATCATTCCATTCCATCACCATTAAACCACATTTCTTTGAGGCATATTTTCAAATAGTTCACTGCCTTGTCTATGCTACCACATTTTTCATACATGTTTACCAAAGCATTTTATGAAACAGTTCACCTCCTTGCTGCTATGGATAAAAGCCTAAAATAGGTGCTTCCAAACAAGCTATGGATGCTTGGAAAAAATCTATCAAAGCATAATAATAAGCAATAGCATAGACAAGGTAGTGAACAGTTTGAAAAAAAAACCTCAAAGAAATGTTGTTTCAATGGTTTTGAAATGTCATGACAATCCATAACAATTTTCTTCTTAGGGCATTCGTCATGCCATTCTATCACCATGAAACCACATTTCTTTGAGGCATTTTTTCAAACACTTCACTGCCTTGTCTATTCTACCACATTTTTCATACATGTCTACCAAAGCATTTTATCAAACAATTCACTGCCTTGCTGCTATGGATAAAATCCTAAAAAAAGTACCTTCGAACAAGCTATGGATGGTTGGGAAAAATCTTTCAAAGCATAATAGTAATGAACAAGCTATGGTATCATGGTTTTTGTTCACGCGAAAATCAACGTGATTTTATTCACATTTTTTGCAGATTATAAACACTTTTTTTCCGGCAATTTTGTTGTTTTAAATGACATTCAAGTTTATGGTGGTTTTGTTGTTTATATGATGATATGTGATATTCTAATCCTAATTCCTGCTTCTAGGTTGCATAGATATATATTTTGTTTTTACATGTTTTTTGTACCAACGAACCCAAAATGAACTGAAACCCCCTCCAAAAAAATTTGGCCAAACCGGTGAACTGAACCCCCAAACTTCAACCTCAAAACCTATTCCAACACTCTTCATTTTTCTTGCACAAACTTAATTGACCACCAAATTATGTTGCCCTTTGACTTTACCCACGTTTACTCCCTCAAACCTCTCTTTTTAATTCAAAACCCCTATTTTCCCCACTAGGGCATGTCATGCCATAACATACTTTTGACCTCCTCTGTCCTTGTAGACCTTTTGAACACATCAAAATCATAATCTCACCCTATTTCCAACCTATTCTAACTTATTTTCATGCAATTTCTTATTTTCACCTCTTCTAGCCTTGCTTTTAAGGGGCCTCAATTTTGAATTTTCAACAGGGTCAGCATTAGTAATCTCTTGCAATGCCCTCACTAATGCTATTTTCTTATTCCTACTCCCTATCCTACTTACATCAGGCCCATTTCACAAAAACATAACTTGAACAATAGGTGGAATGGCCTATTTCAACATACTACACTCAAACCCTTAAGGGATCGATCTGGTTGAACGTAGCTCAGAGCGATTCCACATGTTTGGGTGAAAAAGAAGACCTAGAGTGAACATGCCTATTTAGACACGTTGGAATAGTCCATTTGGTCACATGAGTTGCAAAATGAAAGTTGCACCACTTTGCAGTTTTCCACTACTTCTATTTGACACCTTTTCCATCAATTGAAATCTGGACACCACAGGAATACTGCTCTGAGATAATGAAAACCGAGAAATTTTATTGTAGAGGGGCCTAACGCGATCCCATGGGATCAAATGAGAAGTTTCTAAGCGTCACAATGTCCGAGTAACCTCATGCTGAATTTTGCAGCCATTTTTCCCTTTGGACCCTTAAGGGATCGATCCGGTTCAACGTAGCTTGAAGTGATTCTATGTGTTTGGGTGCAAAAGAGGACCATGCCTAGCATAAAAATTCATATTCATGCATGTTGGAACAGTCTGTTTGGTCACACGAGTTGCAGAATGAAAGTTGCACCACTTTGCAACTTTTCACTACTTCCATTTGACATTTTTTTCATCAACTGAAAACTAGACACCACAGGAAAACCACTCTGAGATAACAAAAACTGAGAGAGGTTATTGTAGAGGGTCCCAACATGATCTCATAGGATCAAATGAGAAGTTTATAAGTGTCGCAGTGTCAGAGTAACCTCATGTTGAAGTTTGCAGCCATTTTTCCCTTTGAACCCTTAAGGGATTGATCCAGTTGAACGTAGCTCGAAGTGATTCCACGTGTTTGGGTGTGAAAGAGGACCATTCCTAGCATAATAATTCCTATTAAGATGTGTTGGAACAACCTGGTTGGTAACACGAGTTGCATAACGAAAGTTGCACCACCTTGCAACTTTCCACTGCTTCCATTTGACACCTTTTCCATCAACTGAAAATTGGACACTGCGGAAAACCACTCTGAAATAAAAAAAAATTGAGAGAGGTTATTGTAGAAGGGCCCAACACAATCCCATATGATTAGACAAGAAGTTTATAAGCATCACAGTGTCTGAGTAATCTCATGTTGAAGTTTGCAGCCATTTTCCCCTTTGGACCCTTAAGGGATCGATCTGGTTGAACGTAGCTCAAAGAGATTCCACGTGTTTGGGTGTGAAAGAGGACCATTCCTAGTGTAAAAATCCCTATTTGAATGCGTTGGAACAGTTTGTTTGGTCACATGAGTTACAGAATGAAAGTTGCACTATTTTGCAACTTTTCACTGCTTCCATTTGACACTTTCTTCATAAACTGAAAACTAGACACCATAGGAAAAACACTCTGAGATAACAAAAACCGAGAGAGGTTATTGTAGAGGGGCCCAACGTGATCCCATTGGATTAGACGAGAAGTTTCTAAGTGTCACGGTGTTTGAGTAACCTCATGCTGAAGTTTGCAGTCATTTTTCCCTTTGGACCCTTAAGGGATCGATCTGGTTCAACGTACCTCGAAGCGATTCCGCATGTTTGGGTGTGAAAGAAGACCATGCCAAGTGTTAAAATTCCTATTCAGACGTGTTGGAACAGTTTGTTTGGTCACACGAGTTGCAGAACAAAATTTGCACCACCTTACAACTTTCCACTACTTCCATTTGACACTTTTTCCATCAACTGAAAATTGGACACCACGGGAAAACCACTCCAAGATAAAATAAAAATAAAAAAAATGAGAAGTCATTTTAGAGGGACCCAACATGATCCCATAGGATCAGACGAGGAGGTTTTAAGCATCACAGTGTCCGAGTAATCTCATGCTGAAATTTGTAGCCATTTTTCCCTTTAGACCCTTAAGAGATCGATTTGATTGAAAAAAGGATCTATACTATAAACTTATCCAAACGTTACCAACTCTTGGGGCAGCAATTCTAAGGTGTCAAAACTTCAAAATCCATAATCAGATCTCAGTTATACCACCGTACAATGGGTAAACCAAAAAACCCTCTATTGTAGCCTAAACCCTAAGGGTTTATTGAAAATGATACTTCTAAAGCTAACCACAACCTAAAAATTACTCAAACAAGTTTTTGATACCCTACACAAGCTCAAACAATCATAAAATAATGCTACCCTACACAAAAACACAATTTGACTCTTCAAAACCACCATTTTTCTTAAACAAAACTCACTTTTACACACATGGGTTTCACACCCATCTCACTTTTAGACTTCCCCAACACTAACACATCATTCCCACACCTTAATAATGTTAGTGCAAACCCATCTCACAAGTTCAGGCCGGTTTTAGTAAATTGATGATATTCTACTCCTTATTTGCTTTGATGAACAAAACCTACTGAATGGCGCTCCTGCACCAATCATACATTGACCTTCTTGTCCCTCCTAAATTTTGGACCACATCCATTACCTCCACATAAAACTCAACATCCTTGGTCTTCTTGGTTCCCATGCCTTGATATGGTTATGCAAATGAAAATGAAGCAAAGTAATCATCTCCTTCTCCACTGGTTGGAAGAATGCATGCTTAATTTTTTGATACATGATATCAACTCTCTCATATACTCTCATGGTTGAATACCAAAATCTAGTATGGTGGGCCTCTAGAGTTCCAGTCATCTTTCTTCCTCTTCCACCAAATGCTGGCCCAATCCACCCATATGCCAACCTAATTGACTTTGTTTTTGAACGCTGAAGTTTAGACTCCTGAGTCACCAGTGTTGCTCTGTCTGCCTTTTCAGACTCTTTCATTGCTACAGATTGTCTATGGGATTTAATCATTTGTACCACATGTGGTTGATGTGCTTTGAATCCTTGCATTGAAAGGAATTTTCCTCAACATAAATACTCTCTCAAGGTTAACAATCATACATTGACCTTCTTGCCCCTCTTAAAGTTTGGACTACATCCATTACCTCCACATAAAACTCGACATCCTTGGTCTTCTTGATTCCCATGCCTTGATATGCTTATGCAAATTAAAATGAAGCAAAGTAATCACCTCCTCCACTGGCTGGAAGAATGCATGCTTAATGTTTTGATACATGATATCAACTGTCTTTTGCTCTCATGGCTGAATATCGAAATCTAGTATGGTGGGCCTCCAGAGTTCTAGTCATATTTCCTCCTCTTCCACCAAATGTTGGCCTGATCCACACATCTGCCAGCCTAATTGGCTTTGTTTTTTGAAAGCTAAAGTTTCTCCTAAGTCACCAATGTAGCTCTATCTACCTTTTTAGACTCTTTCATTGCTACAAATCATCTTTGGGATTTAATCATCTGTACCACATGGTTGATGTGCTTTGAATCATCAGTAATAGTCTTCAAAATTGGCTGCTAGTACAAGTTCATTCTACTTTCATAATACTTTATAACCATGGAGTTCAGCCATTCCTTGATGCCATCAAGTGAAGATTGGGGAATGGCGTCAATGCAGAGTACATCCCGCTTGAAGTCTTTGAAAGCAATAGCCATATCAAATTCCTTTTGCCCAAGTCCTACTCTCTCAAGGTTAACAATCTCAATCTCACTAATAGTGATTACTAAGAAAGGTAATTCCACCAACTCTACCAAACAGTTTACCATAAGAATAATAAAAGTAGAGGATTTGAAAGGAACTCCATGAAACCCAAGCTCTCTAAATGGTACATGTCAAAGTATAGTTCAAAATATTTTAGATGAGGCTGCTCCCATAGCTCTCTGACTCGCTTGACAAATCCTTGAAACTCTGTATTGATTTTATTTTCCCTGTCCCTCTCTTGTTGTTCTTCCTCAATTTCATCAAGATCATACATTGACCTTCTTGACCCTCCTAAAGTTTGGACCACATCCATTACCTCCACATAAAACTAGACATCCTTGGTCTTCTTGGTTCCCATGCCTTGATATGATTATGCAAATAAAAATGAAGCAAATTAATCATCTCCTTCTCTGTTAGTTGGAAGAATGCATGCTTAATGTTTTGATACATGATATCAACTCTCTCTTCTACTCTCATGGTTCAATACCAAAATCTAGTATGGTGGGCCTCTAGAGTTCTAGTGATCTTTCTTCCTTTGCCACCAAATGCTAGCCCAATCCAGACATCTTCCAGCCTAATTGACTTTGTTTTTGAAAGTTGAATGGTGCAAGAGCACCCACACCTCACCCTCAATTTGTGATTGTTTGATGGTAAATTGGGAGGAAAGTTGGTAAATGTTAGTATGTTGAGGTCTTTTTTTTCTTCAATAAGGTCTAATAGACCAATCTTTTATGTACTTTGGGAATTAGTAGGTTAGGGTGGACAAATGTGCAAAAGCACTCTTGAATTAAATATTTGTTGATATTGCCATAAAGGAAAATTATGTAAAAATTAGGTGGGAATGTAGAGAAAGAGTCTAAAAGTCATGTTATAAGGGTGTCTAAGTGGTCCTAGGCCTTTAGAATAATAAATTTGCATGATAAAGCTTATTAAGCAAAACCATTGTTAAATACTAGTATTTGTAGGCTTAATATAGGTTTGGTGGTTCAAAGGTAGTTATGGGAATTGAAGGGAGATGATTATCATTTTTAATGTATTAAAAAAATCATTCAAGCCTGAATGGGGGTTCAATCAATAGTTTTTTTGAAGATTGGTGCTCTTCACAATGCCTAAAACTGTGGAATTTCAACATTTTTCTGAGTTTTTCAGTTTCGTTTCTCTGTGTACGGCCTAGTACAGGCCTCTTATGAATAGAAATTCATGAAAAATTGTGGTGGAAGGTCCTAACCTAGATTTCAATCTATTTTGAGACTCATTTGGTTGTTTTGGTGAATGGAAAATCCATTTTTCTTTATTCAGCCTGTATAGACTAGTAGGGTCTAAGTTTAATTTAATTTTTGTGATGGATCCCTTCCTCCTACTGTGGTCAATTGTGACTCAGAGGAAAGGTTTAAAATGTGTTTTTTTCAAGTTTCCTTAACTCTTTTAATAATGGTAAGGCATTTATAGGGCTGGTGATGTTGTTTTATGCTGAGAATGTGAGATTTTGGCTTGAAATGGAGGAACCAAAGTGATGTTTTTGAGATCTATTGAGTCTAAAGGCTAGGTGAAGGTTTATTATGTGTTTTTAGACCCTAAAAAACTTGTTTTATGCTTTGGTGAGGTTTGGAAGGCCTTGGAGTTGTGAGATGCTAAAAACCCTTGGTATTTGTTAGGAAATTGAGGATTTTAAGAAATTATGGCTTAGAGGTTGAATGCTTTTCTAAAACATATGGAATTGGGAGTTTTGTGACCTATTTGATGACTGTCCAAGAGCTTGCGGGGTTAGAAGTTTAAAGAGCAGTTTGTTTGTAAAATAGGGCTAATTTTGTAGCCTTTTTGTAGGGCAGTTTGAAGGATCTCCAAGAAATTGCAAAGAAACCTTGTATGTCTGGCTTGGGAATGGTGTTGGGGGTTTTAGTAGATGCTATATTGATGATGAGATGGTACTTGGGAGGAATTCTCTAAAATTTAAGCCAAACTGTTGAGTTTGGAAGCCTTTTTGTTGGTAGTTGTTCCAAGATGGCCAAATGAAATAACAAAAGGTTGTTGATTTACTGAAATCTGATTTGTTTGAGTCTTCTCCACCTTGACTCTGCATCACTAAAGTTTATCCTGAGTCACCAATGTAGCTCTCTCTACCTTTTTAGACTCTTTCATTTCTATAAATTGTCTCTAGGATTTAATCATTTGTACCACATGGTTGATGTGCTTTGAATCCTTGCATCTAAAGGAAATTTTATCAACATAAATATTGCTACTCTCTGAAGGTTAACAATCTTAATCTCACTAATAGTACATTTAACCCCATATTCAAATATTTTCCTTCAAAAGGCTACAAATTCAAATATTGACTTAAATAGCCTTTACAAATGATTCTACATCTTTCCAATCATGCCTAACTGTTATTTTTGTAACTAACATGACTTATTACATTATAAATCAATTTTGGATGTGTTATGACCTTATTCAATTGACAAAACTCAAAACACAAAACTAACTTAAAAGATTTATGTGAACCAAATTTGCTCAATAACCTTGGTGCCCCTACACCAAATTTCATTATTTCAGTAAATGTCATTATGAGTAAATCTCATTACAATGCCTTAGGTACTATGTTCTCACTGATATTTTACAATGTCACTCATACATTTGAGATTCTTTTATAATGTCTACATCATAGGTTCTCATTTAGAGGTTAACTTCAAATGAGAAACTTGAGATTCCCTCACAAAACTTTGCACACTCTTTTATAATGGCTTGAAATCAAAATTGAGATTTGTCAAGATCATCAAAATAAGGATGTTGCATTGCTTTTTTGGCTAAGATTCTCTTCGATGGCTCCAAAATCAGCATTTTATGGAAGGAGAGACCAATCAATTTTTACTAGTTTAGTTACAGATAGGCAAAGTAAAAGAATAAAAAGAAACAACTCATGTCCAAAATGGAAATGAAATGAAAATAGATGGAAGGAACTTACAAATAGACATGGAAGTATCTCAACTTAGTCACTCCTACTCATACATCTTCACTACGAGTTCCAAGATACCTATTGCACACAACACCTCTCATGAATCTAGAATATCTTGACATTTGAGATGCTCCTATAATGTATACATCATAGTGCTCATTATAAGGCTAACTTCAAATGAATAACTTGAAATTCCCTCACCAAGTTTCGCACACACTTTTGTAATGACTGAAAATCATAATTGAGATTTGTCAAGATCATCAAAATAGGGATGTTGCATTGCTTTTATGCCTGAGATTCTCTTGGATGGCTCATAAATCTATATTTTCTGCAAGGGGACACCATTCAATGTTTACTGGGTTACAGATATGCAAAGTAAAATAAGACATCATAGCATTGGCATCAAACAAATTAACGTGGATACAAGTATAAATTAATAAGAACTATTGTCCATATACTTAAAAATTAATCCAATGAACCATCTGGATCTGCTCTACTCTTTATTGTGTCAAGTATTGCCTCATGGTTAGACTCACGGACCTTCCACAAGGTCTTGTTCAAAGGTCTACCCCCATATTTTCTCAAACAAACATTGGATGCCACAACAAGGTTCAAGTAATGAAGAATCTTACGATGCATGTCAAAGTACTCAAACAACCAATGTTTAACACTCTTATGTGGGTACCTTCTAAGCCACATTTTAGTAACAACTGAGCCTGTAGGGTATTCGATGTTTTATCCATCTATAACTGGGGCTTCCAATTTCTTTTTGGCCTCAACACGACGACACAAGTAATAGTCCATTCCCTCTTTGTTTTCTTCATCTGCAATAACTACATAAACATGCCCTCCATTGATATGTGCATAAAATCACTTGAAATTAGTCAACATTACAAATAAAGTACAAAGTAAGATAACAATATGGAATTTCAAAAACTAAGCAAGTAGATATATTACTTGGTTGAACTAGATCTGATACGTGGTCAAAGTCGACCAATGATTCCATCTGTGTTAGTTCCAATGTTGTCGGAGGGTGATATGTGTGAAGTGGGGTAAGATAACTTGTCAACCATTTTTCAACCCACTCCCCTAACTCACAATCATTCGAGGCTTGCATTGTACATGAAAAACAAAAGCATGCCATCTTACATGTATTGATACTCCATGAACCTGCATTTGAGCTAAGGAAAGAGTGTAGCTCACTCAATCCTATTAGTGTACAACAATCCTCATATGGTGCAATGTTAGTATCATCCATCAACCAAAAAAGTATACGAACTGAAGACGTACGTTCATTACTTGAACCCATCGAAGCATTACACCACTCGACGATTGAACTTACATCTATCAACTTTGTGTTGTCTTTATACTTTAACTCTTCTCGTGCTAATGCACTTTTCACGCATGCTCCTACACCATCATGCTCCCCCTTTCCATGCTTGGCCTCACAAAAGTTCCACATATGCTAAACACCTATAGCGAGATGCATCCTACACAACCAGTAGAACATGTGTGCGTTCTTGAACCGTGCTACACAGTTATCCGACCATATTCTATGTCGACCGTATGCTATGGCGCTCCGAGCCAAATCACTACAAAACATCTGGAAGCAAGCTTGCATGAACTCTGGAGAATGTGTGCGATCATCACTAATATAAAAGTGATACTCCTTCTGTACCTTCCTTTGGTCCTCTATACTATCAGCTGCATGAATGAATGCTATGTGCACAAATATTGAATCCTTTGTGGAGTTGTAATACTGTGACTGCACCTCACACTATGGTTGTAGAGTGTAGTTCTCTACAAAGTCAACCATTGATACTATGCTACCAACTGGAAAGGTGTCCTTGCATAGCTTGAATTGTGTGTCTAGCCATAGGGCTCTATGGGTATGCCTTGCATACTCATACACTAGATTCTCATGAAACATGGACATAAACTGATACACTGGAATCTTCTCAATAACTAAATCACACCTTTCTGCTTAAGACCCATCTTTTGTAGCATATGCCACTGTTTTATACTTCCTGAAATCTACTAGTTTATGTCCCACCTCATTTGTGCTTTCCATATGTTGACATATTGGCATTCGTTGCAAGCCATCACAATGCTCACTTGAACCATCCAAGCATGTTGTTCTGTAGAATATTTGTCCATCCTCTATTTGACATAATTTTTTTGATAAGACCTCTCTTGAATATTTTAGTGGGGCTTCTATGTCACAATCCTGTAAAACATCATTAGTATGTAAATCTAAACATATAGAACGATAAACATCATAATGGTTAGCTATTTCAATATGTAGTCTACAACAACAAGTAGTGTGTGTGTGATTTATCTTGACATAAAAAGTTTTAAGCATTTGAAAACATATTCAAGAAATACTAATTTGAGGATAAGCATTTTGAAATTTATAAAAAAATTGGGTTTGAGACGTATCCAAAAAATGCTTTGGATGTGGCTCACGGTTCCGACTACCGACTCTCCTTCTTACGACATCCCTTTGATTTGGAGATGGCCTTGTATTATTCTTCCATTAATCTTCAATTAGTGTTCTCAATGCTTCAACAACTTTTTTATCTTTATGTGGTAGTCTTCTCGAGAATTCCCATAATTCATTTGAATCAGTGCCCTCAATTCTTTGTTGCCTTTGAACAGCTTTTGATTAAAAAATTCTACTAATTCTCATTTGTTCACTTGTCTTTTTAATGAGACGAGATCTCTTTGTTTGATAGTTTACCAAAGTTGATGTAATGACACGTCGGGTGACATTACTATCCTTTGAGTGTGAGGTAATACCTACACTCTCATAAGCATCCATTAGATTCTTCACAATAATGTTTTCACTTGATGCATTCGATGTTCTCAACCCAAGAGTTTTCATGATATTTTTGTATTTTAAACCCCACATAATTTGAACAAATAGTTGACATCTTCTGGTCTCATTTAGCCTTTCAAAGAACATTTTCCAAATCTTATCAACATATCTTCTACAAGTGCGTTCTGGAATCTTACCTTCCATGTGTTGCAAAATATCCTCATTAATATTAATTAAAAAATTTGGCTTTCTACGCAAAATTCTAGGTGGTGTTCTCTGAGGTACATACATTTCAACATTACCAATTTCATCAATATTTAATTGAGGTAGGCTAGATTGCGTACCTTCGACCGAGGGTGGAATACAATACATACCTTGAGGTTCATTGGGGATGATGGTATAACTTGTTCATTAATTCGAGTGATGATGCACTCTCAACTTTAGATGTGATGGATGGTGTCCAACCATACTCACTTGTGGTAGATGGTGTCCCTCCATATTCAATTGTGCTTAATGGTGTCCCTTTGTATTCACTTGTGGTAGAGGGTGTGTCTCCAACTACTATATCTGCATCTCCCCCAGCATGACTCTTTCATATTCATGCCCTTTGTGCTGCCAATTACTTTTCTCTTTTTGACAGTTTAGGTTCCTCTTCCACTGGCTTGTTTTCGTCAATCGTTCCCAATTTCGACTTTTCATGATATTCCCTCATCCATTTTTTCTCTTTATCTCTGAAGGCTTCAAGCATTCATGACATTTATATCATCATTAATAGGCCCCTATAACCCCATATTGTGCATACCAAGGCATATTTTAATCAAAAACCCAACAAAATCAACATATAAGCTTAATTTCTTAACTCTGTGACATCTTAGCTGGCAAAATAGCCCCTGTGAGACCCATTCACCTAACTTGGTGAATGAGTCCCATTTGGCCTATTTTCAAGGTTTGAGTTGGAAAAACTAGGTTTAAAGTTCAAATTTCTTTTATGTTAGCCCTTGGGGTAAAATTAATGGTCATTTGATTAGATTTCCTATATAAACAATCTTTAAAATCATTATTTCATATACTCCTACATGATATCAAGCTAAGCAAGCATGAGTTAAGCATTGCAAGTCTTCACAAGGTCATTAGGATAGCTTTCAAAATCATTTCTAAGGCATTCAAGGGCAAGATTCTTCATCAATTGTTGTAACAATTCAATTTCTATCATCATGTCAAATATTATCAAGCATCAAACATGTTATTGAGCTAGTGTTGTGATGTAGCATTGAAGATCCAAGATCAAGCATTGTTGTATACTTATTGTCGAGATCAAGATCTACATTCTTCATGGCCATTTCATGTTGAGTTGTAGATTTATAGACATCATTCAAGGTATCATTTCCCACGATCCATGTTCTTTGTTTCATGTTTCATGTTTGATTCCTTCATTTCATTATCTCATCATTTGGTTTAATTACCTACAAGGGGTTTGACTAAGGCAAACCCCTATTCCCTAACAATCAACACTTTTTCTCTCTTTCTTTGTGTAATTGGAGATCTAGTTGCTTTGAAGAGTTGAAGATCATTGAAGATTAGTTTACAAGCTTCTTGGACTTGTCTCCCCATTTGCAAGGTCATAATCTTCACTAAAAGTTCATCTACAACCCCAAAATCAGAGTTTTAGACCCAGAAACCTAAAGGAATAGATTCAGCACACTAAGAACTGTAGATTTAGACTTTGAATTTCCTAAAAATCTAAACAAATATCTTTGAAAATTTAGATACCCATTTTCTTAAAACCTACTCCTATGCAGAAATTCAGAACTAGGACTGATTCAGCCAGAATGGCGAATGAGTCCTTGTAGGCCAAAATTTTAGGATTTGCAAAACTTTCAATCTCCATTCAAATCTCTATAAGTTTCCAGGTGCACACATTCTGTTTTGCAAATTTCTATTTTGTTTTACACACTTTTCCAGGTCATTTTGTAGGCCATTGCATCAAACTAGGGTTTAGTTTTGCATCTTACATTGCATTAATCTTTCCAAGTTCTTACTTGGTGGTGAACCCCTCTTGTAATCTCTAAACATATCCTAAGATATACCCTGTTGTCAAATCTCTTCCTTTATTCCACTCTTGGATTGAGATCTTGAGGGCATCCTTGAATGTTAGTTGGAGAAAAGTGTTGTTCTATGTTTAAAACCATAAAGCATCCATTTTTCAACAAAACAAATATTAGGATTTGGGGATTAGGGATACCAAGGGAATCATCCCACATGGCATGCAAGTAAAGATAGGTCCAAACTCATTAACCCATGAAGATAATTTCAATTTAAATATCAACGATCGAGAATTGGAAACAATTAAAAACCCACAAGTACCACAATAGACATTATCCCACATGTTTGAGCTCAAGAAAATATGTACATGAAAATATTAGGAGTTAGGGTGTTGGAAGAATAAGGAGGTTGTCATTGATGCATTTGTTGGCAACATGAGCATGAGGGATGAGTGAACTTATTGTCACTGATTTCAACATTATATTCTAGTATGAAGACCATTGTGTTTGGATTAGTTTGTATAGATCAAGCATGTTTGAGGATGATGATAAAAGGAGATTTTGCAAGAAGGTTTGATCCGGTGAAGGCAATTGATATGGAAATTGACTATGTATCTACATAGTTATTTCGATGTATAGGACATCTAGTATTTGGGTCCACATTGGTCCACTATATAAGATCTTTCTCTATAGTTTCGATATAATTTTGTTGGATGATAGAGGAACCTTAATCCAGAATTTCATATTGTGTTGGATCATGGTGTTGAAGTTATGAGTGATAGAGTTTCGACCTGGCAGTAACATGTGCTCTCTAGTCTAGTGCATATATTTTGGTGAGTCCGCACTTATCTATGGATTGGAATCTAGCTTTGCAGATTTTTGGAGATTTTGATAGATGTCAACAGAGTGTATATTCCAAATGGCATAGAGTTTGGAGGTTTGTGTGTTCAAATATGGTTGTAGAATTGGCAAAATTTGTTATTAGGTCATTACCAATGTCAACCTGCTAAGTTTTGAGTATTACAGAGTTTGAGTATGCATTGATCCATTATGTGGGGCTATTGTGGGTCCATGTAGACCTATTTCAATTTGTTATGAGTTTTGAATCTTGGTGTGAATATAGACTCAACAAGTTATATTTCATATTATACATCCAATTAGGCTAACCTAATTGATGTTGTAAGTGAAGTGGGTATATAAAAGGGTCTTTTTCAATGTTTTAGGAGAAGTAACATGTGATAAGAGTTTTTTGATGTGAATAGTGTGATTATAAGGTGAATATAGATTATTAAATGAAATCAGTATGAAGTGTTTAGAGTTTATATTTGAGCTTGAATGGAACTGTAATTCATACATATGCTAGATGTAATTGTAACAATTCAAACATGTTTGTGTGCCACAATCTCTTCTATCTATCTCTTATTTTAGTGGGTAGTGAGTCCACCTATAATGAGCACTTTTGTAATATATTATAACATGTTATAATATATTGTGAGCTAATCCTCACCATGGTTTTTCCCATTTTTGATTTTCCACATAAAAAATTGGTGCTCATATGTTATGTGATGTTCATTGTTTTCATGCTTTCCTTCATTACTGCAAATTGATTATGTTGTGAGGATTAAGTGTTTAAATTCTTAAATGGTTTAAAAGAATGTGGATTCATCCCCGCTCTCAATATTCTTGGTGTTCAACATAGGGATCAAAGACACACCATATCTTATGCTCCAAAGAAACAAGTTAGAGGTATGCCCACATCTTTGAATGTAAGAAATTATATGAAGGAAAAAATTATGAGTTGGGGATTGGGTATATGTCACACCTCGTCTTGTTGTTACTGAGTTACTTTTACCTTCACAGGTAAATAGGATGATAAATGTAATCATGATATGTTTGATAAAAGAATGTAATACTAAAATAGGTATTAAGATGTTATTGCTTTAAAAGAGTAATTATGATGAAGTACAATGAAAAAATATGTATTGCAATATGAATATTCTAATCTTTTATGATGAAAGTGGATTTCATGTGAACATCTAACTACCATTACAAATATGCTAAATTGGATACAGGTACAAGTTCACGCCTCTAGAAGGGAGGGGAAGTATCACTCAGGAGAAGTGTTTGGTCGGGTAACCTCGAATGAAGCCTAATTGAGCTTTCACACACAATCACTAATAGAATAGTTGAGTCAAGTCATAGATTTGGGAATTAGTAAGTCATCATTTAGTATGATGTGGTTGCATTAGGAATGACCTTAAATTCTTTGGTGCATGTAAGTTATTCTTTGAATTACTATACTTAAAATATGAGATATATATAAAATAATGTATATATATGTATACATATGCATGTTGACAATAACCCATACACGTGAAGGAACACGTACATGAGAATACATAGGTAGACGTACCTATGCACACTTATGGACGAGTTCCTCATGGGCATGGAGATATCTAGAAGATAATAAGACATGTATGTATATACATATATAAATACATCACATGTATGTGTACCTATCATTAAGATAGCATATGTTATGTGAATGATTGTTTAATCAAATGTATATATATATATAAAAGCACAAAGTTGTGTCACACTTTACAACTCCAAAAACTTTTTCCTTTGTGCTTTTATATATATGTATATAAAAGCACAAAGTTGTGTCACACTTTACAACTCCAAAAACTTTTTCCTTATTTCCAAGGTAAATAAAATAGATTAAATCATGTTGCATAAATAACATTATTTGCAACACAAATACACTAACTATAAAATAAAATTACTATTATATTCACTCAAAAAATATTGCATCTCACAAACTTAGTATGGTTGAAACAACAACTTCATGAAACACATTCATAACATCTAAATGAGTTTATCATGCAAAACCAAGGGGGTTTCATACTTTGATTCTCAAAACAAAAGTCTTTTCATTCTCTGATTTCTTCCAAATCTAAAGGTTTTCATCCTTAAATCTAATTGTTTGAATAAAATGTTTTGGAAAATGCAAACAAGGGTTTTTGGGTATAGATTGACTAATTCCCAATGAATACATCTACCATCTTTATATAACTAAGATCAACACTTGGCTAAGGATCACATCTAGATGAATGGCTTAGATCGTGCATGTATCAACACCATTAAATGCTACTATGTTTTCCTACTTGCACTGGTTAGAAATGTGATATTTTCTTAAAACTATTCATTTTCTTATACAATTCACGAACTCACAAACTTTGCAACATTTAAAAATTTATCCCTTTTTACCTCTTCTTTCCTTTTGTTCCCCTCTTTTCTCCCTTCACTTTAGATTTGTGTACTTTTTATATCTCTATGAACCTTATCAACATTTTGTAAAGTTCAAAAATTTGTAAAATTAATGACATCATGAACCAACTGAATTATTCCATCCCTTTTCATATTTTTCTTCAATTAATAAACCTTCAAACTCTAAAAAAAAGGAACTTTGCAACAACCCTTTCTTGCATTTTTAGAAAGTTTGTAAACTTGCTAACTTTGTAATAGATAAAACCTTGTAATATTTTTGCATTTCTCAAATTTGTTACCTTTGTGAATAAACTAACTTGTCGAGCTTAGCTTCATCCCCTTTGTTACCTCCTTGACTTATAATTTTTTCAAGATCATGGATAGCTAAAAAATAGAAAAATAGGAGGGTTCACCACCAAGATGAATGGATCAAGATGATGAACCAACTAATGGAGAGTACAATAATGCTCATCCATATCCATGTCTTTGATTGTGAAATATTATTTTCCTATTGACTACTTCTTTTACTTTAACATGATTCTTGTAGTATCATGCTTATATATCAAAGCAAGGGGAAAATATAACATTAAAAAATATAGATCACCATCCTTTTCATTAATGTTTTGAGCTCACTTTGACTAAGTCATCCTCTATGCATTTATTAAGATGCAAGTTAAGCCATTTTTATGTGGAATTTATGAAAAAAAAGTGTTCTCCAAGCCTTATTCTATTTATCATGTTTATTCAAATCTATGAATGTACAATTGAAATTTAATTTTCATGTATGTAAATTTGTAAAATTGAAATTTAATTTTCATGTTTGTAAATTTGTAAAATTGAAATTTCATTTTCATGTACGTAAATTTGACCCTCAAAATTTTAAATTAAATTTTTAAATTTAAACCCATGTTCCCCTTCTATTATTAGTAGTTAAAAAAAAAACATTGTAGGGTGAGATATTTTACAATTACCTACATCTAGTACCATCACAAAATTGACATAAAAGCGTATAGAGCATCCTAAGAATTGACATAAAGGCATATAGAGCATCCTAATTACATTACCAACTTGGACCATCATATTAGGCATAATGCACACTTGGTTGTTGTCTTTGTTCTTTATCACTAAATCCACCCCTCCAAGATTTTGATCTCTAATGAACTAATTCTTACCTAGAAAGCTTCTCAACAATATCCCTAAGCAATGCAACTCTTCAAATGCATGCAAAATAAGATAGAACAATTAAGCTTGAATCAATAAATTTTATTCATTTCATGCAAAGATTGAGTCCCACAAGGCTTAATTTTGTAGATACAAATCAATTTTATAAATTTTTTTCTAATTCAAATGTATTCATTTAACACATACTAATTTTCTAAAAATTGATTTCTAACTTGGCTAGGTCTTTTGAGAGGTGGGAAAGGTGGGAAACATAGTTGGATGATCTTCAAGCCATTGTTGGTATTGAGGAAGAAAAGAATAATTTATTGACTAAAATTGACACCATACACTAGAACCAGGAGAAGACCATGCAATACTTGAGGGTTATCACCGACTACAACAAAGAAACCATGAAAAACACTACCCTCACTCTTCAGGTTTTTCAGGATGAGATAAGGAAGAGCCAAGGGAAGCGGCTGGCAGAAAGGGTGGATTATGGTCACACAAAAAAAGAAGGGCAAGAAGGTGGACACCTCGATTCGAGATGTCACTATGAATACTAGGCCATTAATTCGAGAAGGTCGAGTTACTATCTCAAAAGTGGAATGTGATCATTGGTCTCAAGCTATTGGGATACATGTAGGTGTCTAGTGGTTTAGTGCTAGTCCTAGCTTTGTGGGTTTCTTTATGCTTTTTTTCTTGCTGGTTGAACTGTTTAAGCTTTAGTTTTAGTTTTTTTTTGGTTTTCTCACTATTCGAGAGTCCCTGGTTTTCCTTTGTGGTTGTTTTAATGGGTACTATCCTTCTAGTTTTAATATTATCAAAACTATTCCCTAATCAAATTAAAAACTAAAAACAATAATTCGTACTTATTAAATTCTCATATATTCAATTACAATATTTATTAAGTTAATTATTAATGGACAGCTCTAAATATCAGGCTTTCATTATTTTTATTTTTTATTGAAACAAAGAAAATGAAATTACATAAAATAAGGCAACAACAAACTATCAAGAATATAGAAGAAAAATGTAAATAACTAATAACCACTTAAAACTAATCATTGATATGATTATTATTTGTACTTATCATTAGACTATTATTACAATTAGATTTTGTTTAATTAGTTATTATTCTTTGCATTTGAATACAAACTAAATGAGATAATTTTTTCACTAAAAAAATATTTCTCTTTTATAAAATGAACATGCAAATTTCATTAAAAGAAATATATAAAAATGAATTTTACCTCTCTAATTGAAAAAAAAAAACTTTACCTCTTGAAAGACGCTTAAATGAAACTTAAAAAAAAACATGGAAGAAATTTTGGATACAATTTACCAAAACTCACTCGTAAAATAGATTAGTGCAATTAATAAAGTAGTATCTATGCCACCATGTGGCACTTGGCACTTGTTAATATTAAATTTTAAAAATGATTGGGGATTAATAGGGGATTGTGGCTGCCATGATTTTCTCATTTATCAGTTGCTTCTATCTTGAATAGAAATATGAGCGTCTCTGCCCCCATCAAAAGGAAATTCGCCAACGTATGATTCGTTGGGGAGAAAATATAGTATTTAAAAATCTCTCCACACATTTTCTTCTGCCGTGTTTGCAAAGGCGAAATCGATAACATCGTATGAATACAGTCCGCTCTGCCTCACCATTGAAGTGTATACAGCTCCAAGCATACAACAACTAGGTTTCTAGTCTTTATTTTGAAGTTTTATAAGCATTTTCTGTTGAAGATTTCAGGGAATAATTTGAATTGTGAATTTAGAGTAAAGGAATTGGTTGTTAGCTTCAAGCAAATGGAATAATGCGTCGCAAAATGATGAGAAAACTTCAAAACGGTGCAAACTTCCGCACTGCTTTTCTAATGGAGGATCGTGAGAGAAATAAAAATACTCAAATATTGATTTACTATATAGAAATTCTCAAAAAGATATTCCAATAATTTTCCATTTAGAGCTCTTCACATTAACATTAACAAATTCCTTAATTTGGCACATGCTCTGCTAGTTATCTTCTAGAATTTTTTAGTTTGATCCTTTCATTTAATTTATAGACACCTGATTTGTTCTCTTAACTAGCATAAAAATACAAAACATGGCCCCGTGTCTAATGAT
>VDFB02281492.1:712202645-712253879 GCA_007258455.2 Sequoia sempervirens
AAAAAGATATTCCAATAATTTTCCATTTAGAGCTCTTCGCATTAACATTAACAAATTCCTTAATTTGGCACATGCTCTGCTAGCTATCTTCTAGAATTTTTTAGTTTGATCCTTTCATTTAATTTATAGACACCTGATTTGTTCTCTTAACTACATAAAAATATAAAACATGGCCCCGTGCTTA
Source organism: Sequoia sempervirens (assembly GCA_007258455.2). Lineage (NCBI taxonomy): Eukaryota > Viridiplantae > Streptophyta > Pinopsida > Cupressales > Cupressaceae > Sequoia > Sequoia sempervirens. The sequence continues at coordinate 712,202,830 of VDFB02281492.1, forward strand.
ATGATCGAAGTTGTAGTTTTTATTTTCTAAAGAGTGGAATGGGTTACAATTTTAAATGGTTGTTTTGGTAAAACCTTTATTTTTGTAAAGAGAAAAAAGAAACTAACCTTCCATTAATAAATTATTCAGTGTAAACCAGTCTTGCTTTAAAACTCTGAAGTTCGTTGACGAATCATTGGGCTCTGTCATCAATAATGGACTTTGGCTCACTATCGTAAAACACAAACTCGCTTTGGTCGATAAATTGTAAATTGTAATTAAAGTTAAAAATTATTATTTATTATTTATTTATAATGTAAATAAAATAAAATAAAGTAATAGTTAACTCACCATTTACTTTAATGTATTGATACCGTAGGTAAATAAAAAAGAGATACTGATTTTATCAACTCATTCGTAAGCTTTAGGAAACGGTTCAGACGGCTTCGAAATGGCCGGAACCAGTTAACGACGGCAAACGCGTTTCGACCGTGAAATGTTCTCTCGTCGCGTTTTGGTAACGTAGCTGCTAAATTGCTAACACCTCACTTATATGGTCTCTGTCTTTTTATCTGAACAAATGAGGAATTGTAATCCCCTTTTCTAGTTCACCTAAATAAGACATGCTAAGCCCCATTTCTAGTTCACTCAAATACAGAGATTTATGGAAAGAAAAAAAATCAGTTGTGATGAATCATGAGATTCTTCTTTCAAATGCAACTATTAAATGGGGTACAGTTAGAAGGTTTATCTTTCACATGGCATACCCGATGAAAGAGGCATAGGCATTTACACGTAACAATTACACAATAAACTTTGCTAAATACCTTTTGGCATTTACAGTAAGTTAGCATAACAATGACGGAGTTTATCGTTTTTGTATTTAGCAAAACCAACGCTCAAAGAACTTTACAGGCAGAGTCGCCTCCTATTTAAAGCACACAGAACAGAAAATTTCGCCTGAAATTGTATATCCTTCACACAGACATAGACTAAAATAAATTTAATAATAAATAGACAAAGCAATGCCCTGTACAACGCCATAGCAGAGCAAGATATATTGACAGACTGGAAAAATAAATTTACGAATAAGCATGTACCTGGAAGCTTTTCTGCAACAGAAACCCATCAAACCTAACGTCACCGGCTTGACTTCATAGGCTTCAAAAACACGCTCTACGCATGAAATTGCACTTTCTGTAATAAACCTACAATTTCAAAGGCATTGCATAGAGTTTTGTGGAGCTTTCTTGTGGAATCCATTCTTCAAAATATGATCATATACAGGATACCCGAACTTAAATTTGACCAGTGTGCCATTGAATAAGAATAGAAGTTGAGCTGCAGAGTAACAATTGGGTTCTTGAAGCATTAAATTCACTTTTACTGCGAAAGGAAACAATTATTACAGTTTCTGGCAACAAAACGTCATTCGTCAAACAATAAGAGAGCGATGTTGAGTGATATTGTATTAGGTTCCTAGACGTACAACGTAAGTTAGTACCATGTCTTATTGCCGAGTCAAGGGTACCGTAGAAAATGATATTGCAGTTGTACATTTAATCTATGGTACAAGTTAAGCCAAATACCACTCGTTCACGTAATCTTTATACATTTTATTTCCGCCCATTTTCTAAGGCTTGTACTCTTGTGCAGACTGCAATGAATAGAAGAAAATGAAGGATGGTGTAAGCATCACATGGCACAGCTGGACCACCTGGTCTTTTCACGACAAGTAAATGCCTTCTTCCACAAAGTCATTTTATATTTTTTATTTTTCTCAGAACGCGTTAAATAAAATGTTCTTCCCGTCTGCTACTTCCTCTCAGGTAAGATTGCAATCAAAACTTATGTTAAGAGGAGAATGTTTTTATATATATTTATACTTTATCTCATCATCATGATCACATATCTTTATGTATTTAGCCCTCATCTTATTATTATGACCACACATGCTTATGTATTTATCCCTTCTCTCATTATTTTGATCACATTTTGATATATTATGTTTATCCATATTTTTTATTATAGATATACATGCACATGTTCTTTACCTTGATCTACCCCTTTTTGGTCTTAAGTCAAGTCCATAGATGCAAGGTCAACTTCAAACCCTAGACTTGACTCTCAAATTCAAATTTTAGTCGTCTCACACCAATCATTTACCCTCCAATGATCAACTAAACACAAATTTTGCATGATTTATTATTATTTCATTATTTTTTATGGCATTTAATGCATTCATTTACTCATCAAATATCTTGAAGCATTCCAAGTCATATGATTTCCATTTCAACACTTCAATTGATGCAATAATAAAGAATCTAGATGTGCATGAACATACGAGGAGGATACAAATTTTTTAAGTGTTGTTTTTAATATTATAAACACATTTCAATAGGTTGGCATAGGAGATCATGCCCCCTTGAGATATATTAACAACCCCTCCAAGATATTTTTAGACATCACCAATCATTAGAGATTAAGATAATAATCTAGAAAATAAAGGTGAATCTAGTTAAGTAAAAAGTATAGTTTACAAGTTACCAAATCAAGTTTGTAAGCATATAACGTATTTACAACTACATACCCAACCCTAACCTCTAAACTCAACCTTGGGTAGAGAAAAAAATACACTCTTGATATGAGTAACATATGAGATTCTCTATTCTAGAACCTAAAACATCACAAATTCTAGAACATTCATTCATATCATTACTTCTTTTATTATAGAGATAAGTTCTATTATTTTCTATTTACTTTCTACTTGAAATTTAATTATTGTTAATAATCAAAATATACACACTTGGATGTTTTACCACATTTATTAGTCTAGGATAACTTTGCTTTTACAAGTACACACTTTATTAAATTAGCCTAGAGTACACTTAAAGAAAGTATGTTTTCCTTCAATCAATCCTAAACATGACCTAATATTTCTTCTAGGGAACTTCTTCTCCTCAATATTAGAAGTTTAATTGAGATATAACTATAATTTACCATCTATTTACAGAGTTATAATCTTTGTATGCTTATCTCTCTTACTTGATGCTTGGGTATACATTGTGAATTATATTTCATCGCATCCCCCATCCTAGATTACTATTAGATTATGACACCTCTTTGGGTCTATTCCTTGGATAATCTACATTTATTCATTGTAGATCTTAAAATATTCATATCATTCATATGTCATGATGTATCCATCTTGTATAAGAAGTTTTATGTTATAGATTAGAGTACCCATGTCTCATCTTTCTCATCCTTACTAAGTTGATTAATTTCTATCCTTTTATGTTAGATATGCTTATCACTTTCATCCATACCTCCCATGACCCTATGCATTTATGATAGTGAACATCATAGAAATAACCTATCATGTGATATCACACCTATTTTGCTCATACATAACACTAGTATAACTATTTAGGATACATAGTATACATGTTATATTTTCCTTATATTTGTAGATTTGCATGCTTCGAATAAATTATTTTTTCATGCATGATAATGAGCATATTGTTGATTCACATCTCATGTTGAATCTATGGGTGCTTGTTTTTCATGTACCTCTACCCTACATGATGATAGCATGTGCCTTGATGATCTTTTATTAGTATTTTTTTAAGTATTGAAACATAGAAAAATAGGGTTTATCAAGGTGAATTAATCAAGATGATAAACCACTATGTTTTTTCTAGGGATGTTTCCCTCAATTATGAGGGTCAAAATGCATAAATAACAATCAAAAATTATTCCTAACTATTATTGCAACTATGAGGGGAGTTTTTAGAGCTCAAAATGATTTGTAACTGGTTGTACGAAGGTTGTTTTTAGGGCATAAAAGGACTCATTCGCCTTTGAGTCCCTGTTAAGGTTCTTGAAACTAAGATCTGGGTTCTTTTCCTTGATGTTTGCACTCTCAAATCCTCAGTTATTAGCTCCTAAAAACCTATAACAAATTATATAGCCTTGATTTTGTGTTCTTTCACTATGAATGACCACTTTGCAACTTGACAACTTTGACAATTTTGCTTCAAACTTGTTCTCCACTTGATCTTCAAGTTGTAAATTTGCAAATACACATTCAAGAGAAAAAAAGCTTGTTGATTGTTAGTGAATAGGGGTTTGACTCAATCAAACCCCTTTTAGATAATTAAACCAAATAATGAAATAATGAAATTGAAGTATGAAACATGAAATAATGAGATGTTGATACCTTGAAGTTGTCTTGGAGTATAAATATGCAATCTAACATGAAGTGGCCATGAAGAATGTAGATCTTGATCTCAAATTAGATGTGGAACAATGCTTGCAAGTAGATCCTCAATGCCACATCAACAATCTTAGCTCAACAATATGTTTGAATGGACTATGTCTTTGACACGATGGAATGAGCTTGAATTGTTGCAATAAGACTTCACTAATCTACCTTTGAATGCCTTAGAATTTCTCTTGTAAACTCAAACTTGCTAGATAATGCATGAATTATCAAAATTGCCAAGAGAAACAATATGAATTAACCCCTTATTTATACTAAATCTAGATATTAACCCCAAAATTCAAACAATTCAAGCCAACACCAGATCTAAGATTGAAAATCATAAGGATTTGCCAAAATTAATTTCAAAAAAAGGGGTCCCAGGCACAAGTTTTTAAGACCTTGCTCTGAAAGGGTGAAAAAACATCAAAAACCCATGTCAAATATGCAAAGAAAGGGGTGTTCTATGTGGAGAGGGCTCATTCGCCTCTAAGAATGGGTCCTAACACCACTTTCTAGGACCTTGATTTTGCCAAATTAAATGTTTCACAATTTGAATATTGGGTGTCAAGATAGATCCTTCGGAAGGTGTCATTAAGAAAGCTTAAATTTGAATTAAAAGGGCTAGTTAAGCTCAATTAACCACAATTGATTAATGAAATCCTAGATAAATGTGAAAGTGTAATACAACACCTTAAATAAGGTACAATTTGAGGACATTTTATTAAAAAGGGCCCTCGATTAATGTGAATGTACAACACATTACAACATTAAACCTAAGCACCATTAGGTTAATTACAAGTCAATTATTCCTAAATTAAGGAAAAGGGATACTTTTTCCATTACTACAAATATGTCACTATATTTTAATTTTTGCTAACATGTTCACACCATTACACTCAACCTTTTGCTACCATTGTAGTTAGCCAATAGGCTACATATAGTGTAAGATTTGGGCCTGAAACAAGTCTCACACCTGCAAATTACTGTTAAGTCATCAAAAAACAAGTTTCAGTTGTTGTTTAATAGTAAATCAGTTGTTGTTTAATGGTAAAAGCCTTTAAATTCTGACTTATCATGTAAAAGCTAAGCAAGTATTGATTTGTCAATTGGATGGCAACATTTGAATTCCATTTGCATTGTTTTCTATCAATTTTGTCGACAACTTTTGTTTTTCATTTGCATTGTTTTATGTTTAAAATTTGCATACAAATATTTCAAAATAGATAAACCTAATTTCTTTAAGAAAAAAATCTAGACTTGTCTAAGTTTATTTCATTCTATTATTTAGCACTTATTATTAATTGTTTAATTCACATACTAACATATTAGCATATATATAATTTTCTATCACATAATCCTTGAACCTCCTTTAAATACAAAAGCTAGTTAAGATAAATTTCATTATAAGTGTTTATTTTAGAAAACATTCCATTCTTGCATAGATTTGTTATCATTACGAAGAGACCAATATACCACCGTCATCTTAGAATATGTGAAAAGGCATCATGTACAAGGTACGCAAAAACACAAACGTGGATGAAACTTAAACTAGCAATGGCACCTTGTGCAATGGGTACGCCGAAGAGGAGTAGAAGGTCAATTAGAAAAAAATTGGTCTATTTGTTGGACATTTGCATAGTGTATGAGATCAATTGATAGGTATGATTAGTTGTTTCTGGATTCGATTATGTAAGCTTTTTTGAATCAACGTTTCGAATCACACTCCGTGGTCATATCCTTAAGCTCTCTATCCTGATGATGGATCACGGAGTGTGATTTGAAACGTTGATTCAAAAAAGCTTACACAATCAAATCCAGAAACAACTATTCATACTCTTATGGATTGTGGAAATCTAATAACTTTAATTGATAGGTAATTTAGAAAAAATTTAATAATAATATTTATTTTATTTTATTTTCTTACTATAGAATAATAAATTTGATGTATTAATTATTATATTATTATGTTATATTTATTATTTATGTATTAACTATTATATTGTTACATAATATAACATTATATATTAAAAATTAAATTATTTATTATTTTTTTTGTTAATTTTTCTAATCATATTTTGTATGCACATGTATTAAAATAGAAACAAATAACCTTACTTGAAAAATATCAAATATTTTATTTATTATTATTCTTTATTATTTTAAAATGTATATCAATAATATAAAATTATTTTACTTAGACTTAAATAATAATTAAAATTATATAATCACATTATCAATAAATTAATTAAAAATTCTCACTATTGTCATGAAAACTTCTTTTCTATTATTTATAATGAAAGTTTTTTTATATTATTTTATAATTAATAAAATAATTATAAACTAAATATTATTTTATAATTAATAAATAATTATAAACTAATAAAATAATTATAAACTAAATACAAGTCCCGCCCCTTTACTTTGTCGAAAATAATTATAAACTAATAAATATAAGTCCTGCGCTTTATTAATATTAAAAATGAAGACAGCAGGGGCGCGGCGGGAGGATTAAAAAACGAGGTGGCAATGGTGGCGGAGGTAACTTAAGCTTTTCCCTCTACTGTGTTTTTTTAATTACTTTTTTTTTTAACCTTTTAACTTCACTGCTTTTCGCAGCACAGCTAGCGTGTCTCATTATTTCTGCAGATAGGCACGTAGGAATCGCTGACTGATACACACTTTAAACTGGTGAAACAAAAATTGAAAAAAAATGGACGGCTGAGATGCGTTTTTCTGTCAACCAGGGTTTCTGGTGGCTTTTCAACCGTCCGTGGAGAAGATGAGCTTTGAAAGTTCATATAGGACAATCCTTCGGTGTAAAAACAAGAATAAAGTAAGTACCAATGGAAACCACATTAATATTTAAAATTGCACAAATAACTACGACTCATGAAAATCTTGCATAGTAATTTTGGATTTTGATAGCGCGTACTTGAAAACTTCAGCCGAAACCCAAATCATTCACTACCCAAGAGCCAGAGCCAAAATTGTGACACAGATAAAGGAATAATTCCGTGTTTAATGATCGACGTGAAGTAGAGTTATTTTTTAAGGAGTAAATGGGTTACAATTTTAAAGGGTTGTTTTGGTAAATTTTTTATCTCTATAAAATTTGATTTTTTAAAGAGAGCAAAGGAAGACTCAAATCTTTAACAATTAATCTTCCACTAATAAATCATTCAGTGCAAACCAGTCCTAAAAACTCTAAACCAGTAGCCGCTGTTATTAATAATATACAATATCTCACAATCATAAACACACAGCTCTTTCTGATCAACAAACACGCTATTGAGATCAGCTGCTCCAATCGTAGTTCACAGTCCTTCGTTCTTCTTTTTTCTTTGCACCGTTATAACCCATTTTTGGGCATTTGCCAAAAGCCCAGAGCTGTTACCAACCTCCCCTGTCAACTCCTCGCTTTGCCAAAATATCATCAAACTAAATTATCTCTTCCGATTGCTTTAACATTTCCAAGCATCACCCAGTTTGGAAGACAACTTAATTTCTCTCTGCTACCTCCTTCCTTTAATGTTTATTTTATTTTATTTTCAGAACAAGTAAGGTATTCTAAACCCTCTTTGTGGCATTTCTAGCTCACCCTAATATAGAGATGTATGAGAAAAAAAAATCATGTGTGATGAATGATGAGCTTCATCTTTCAAATGCAGGTATTAAATAAGGGACAGTTAGTTTGTCTTTCACATCGCATATCCGATAAAAGAGGTTTATTAGGAGTTTACTAATTAACGCAACAATTACACAATAAACTTTGCTATATACCTTTTGGCATTTACAGTAAGTTAATGTAACAATGACGGAGTTTCTCATTTTTGTACTTATCAAAACCAGAGGTCAGACAACTTTAAAGGCAGAGTTGCTTGGATTTAAAACACAAAATACACATCATTTCTCCTGAAAATGTATATTGTACACAAAGATATAGACCAATATAACTCTAACAATAAATAGACAAAGCAGTGCCCTGTAAAACGTCACAGCAGAGGAAGATATGTTGATAGACTTGAAAAATAATTTTACGAATATGCATGTACCTGGAAGCTTTACTGCAATAGAAGCCCTTCAAACTGAATGTCACTGGGGTGACTTAATAGGCTTCGAAGGCACGCTCTGCGCATGAAATTGCACTTTCTGAAATAAATCTACAACTCATAAGGTATTGCCCACTTTTTTTGGAGCTTTCATTCAGAGTCCCTTCTTCAATGGCACTCATACATATGAGACTTCAACTTAGATCAATGAGACATTAAATAAGAGCAGAAGCTGAGCTACAGAGGAAGAAAGAGTTGTTCAAGCATCAAATTCACTTTTACTGCGGAAGAAAAAAATTACCACAGTTTCTACCTGGTAATAATTAATTTTCTTCGGCAATATAGTAACATTCAAGAGCATGAATTTGGTGCATTTTGTCAAAGAATGTCAATGTCAATGTCAATGCGTATAACGTGGAGGGATCAAAAAGTCATTTTCCGGATAAAATGTGACACTCATTATCCGGAAAATGACTTTTTGACCCCTCCACGTTATACGCATTGTGACACTCATTATCCGGAAAATGACTTTTTGATCCCTCCACGTTATACGCATTGACATTGACATTGACATTGACATTCTTTGACAAAATGCACCAAATTCGTTCTCTTGAATGTTACTATATTGCGGAAGAAAATTAAATATGAGAGCTACCTATATTGGGTGATATAACATGGAAGTCGTAGTAGGTTACTAGACGTGTAAGGTAATTACCACCATGTCTTATGCGGAGTAAAGGATGCACTTGGAGTAGAGTGCATCCAGACATTTGAATGCAATTTCAAAAAACTCTTTCTTGATGGGAATCCGTAAAAGGGCGCGTCACTAAAATAGTGGGTATCTCTGTGTAACATATTACTGTAGCGGTACGTACAAATAAAGTAGGTGGTGAATAATGGTTTTATCTACGAACACGAGGAGTCCGCTTTGTTCAACATGTGAGTATCCTGTTCATATTTGGACATTATTAATGTCCGATTGGATGTTTCCTATAGAAGACAACCTTACAATCAATTTTAAATGAATTATTGCACTTCATTTTCAATCTCGCCTGGCAACCACAAGGGAAATGGAAAGGACATTTCACATCGCCACTTGATAAAAAGTTGAAAAGGAAAGTTGACAATCGTAGGAAAAAAGCTGCAAAAGAAAATGACACTGCTATTGTACATTCCAACTACTCTTCCTTTAATTTTAAAAATTACATTAATTTCGGAGTTTATTGGCGTTTCTTTTTTAAATTTTCCCTGGGTGAAAAAAATAGCAGCAGCCGAAGAGAGTTTATGCGCGTTTTACCAAGCTCATCAATGTATTGAGAATTTAGCAAACAAAAGGACGGTGATATCATAACGCGTGACAGCGATATGCTTAAGATCTGGTTTTCTGAACTACTCCAATACATATATTTATATGAATTAGAGTCATAATTAAAATTACGAATAGTGTAATGAACATGTTGATAAGGATTTATATGTCAGTTTAATCAGTATTTTATTATTTTTTGAAAAATTATTTTAATTTAATGGTAAATTTTAGTCAATAAAATAAGATAATTATTTATTATTTTTCTTTAAATAGAATGTTTATTAAAAATATTTTTTTGATATGATTTAGAGTTTTGTAATAAAACGTTATATTGCTACAATATTCTACTATTAAATTGATAGGATATAGAAACATGACCTAATAAAAAGCTCAAATCTTTAAGAAGGCAAAATATCATTGTGCAAAAAATATATTTTATTGAGGGCCACAATAGTAAAGGCAAAACCATATAAAATTCAGTGATACACTTACATCTACATCAATGCTAGATTATATAAGTTTGAACAATGTAATTAATAGTGGCACCTTAATTGCATGTTTATGCCATCTATGCAACAAGTCAAAATTCACATTTCATGTATAGGAAGGAATCAAGATCTTTCCTACTATAAGATTTTAGTTTATTTAGTGATTAGGTAAAACTTGTTGGTTATTGATATATTCAAGAAACAAGGATTGTAATGTGGCTTAAATCCCTACCAAGATCATTCCAGTAATTTGTAGGTAACTTTTTATTTTGATTTTGATTAAAGAAAACATTAACCATGGAAGGAATAATGCACACAACTAACATTTTAAATTTATTCATAATTTAAGGAAAGATTGGCAATGGAAAGAGGAACGGGAATAGAGTTTCAAATGTAAATATAGTAGGAAGATGTTCTTCCATACAAACCTAGAAAATTCACACCAAGAAATAGCCAAAAATGTAACAAGGAATGTTATTATAGTGACTCAACACTCCAATAGCAACACAAAACAAAGAAGTAAAAACCTACACTATGCTTGACCTCAACCACAAACCTTTGACCCAAATGTGAGATTTTTTTTAGAGGGGAGGATATTTCTTCCTCCTCTAAATGACCTTCCAAGAAAGAGAGTTGTCCATATCCTTGGCGCTGAACCATAGATTTTTGCATAGGATTTATAAGCTACTCTTGCACTCTTAGGATGTTTCACTTAAAAGGAGAGAGATAAGCCCCACTCAAAAGTCTAGGTGGTTCACTCAAATTAGGAAATGCATGATGTTATTAAGGCTAAATGGAATGATCTAAGTAAAATTAAATGAACTATTTGACGGATTATGAATGCAAAACCTAAGAATTATGTAATGTTGGAAAACATAATGTGATGTGCAAACATGAACTAAAGTATGAACAAATGCAAAATAGAAAAAAAGAAGGTTGAATCAAAGTGCAACCAAGAGTCTGATGAAGACTCTAGAGTATTTTGAATCCTGACAGAAATCACTGAAAATCACCTATGGGATTCATTTTCCACTAATGGCGAATCAATCTTGCTTCTGATGAAAACTTCTAGAAACTAGTTTCTAAGTGTTTGGATCCAAAATCTGACAAAATATGGATTCCAGCCTCAAAGTGGGACTCATTCGCCACTAATGGTGAATCAATCCACTCCCAAAATTCTATGAAATCAGGGACCAATTTCATTGCTCAAGATCTGAGGTTGTTTGCTTGTCAGGTTGACAAAGTTAAATCTACAAAAAGAGGATAAAATGTCTTTTCCAAGCTTGAAATAAGTTGTAGTTGATTTGAAACACTTTGTTGACTTTTTGAACACCTGTCAACACTTAATTGCTTGATAAATCTACATACACAAGTATGCAAATACACATGCAAAGGGGAAAAATGGTTAAGGGCTAGGTTATAGGGATTTACCTTGGTCAAATCCCACTTTGGTAATCAAACTCTTAATGAAGAAATGGAATGAAATGAACAAGGAAAGATGAATAAACATGTAAATGTCCTAAACTTGCCTAACTTGTTGAAGAAATCTGAATATATATTAATGGTTGCTCCAAGATACTTGATTGATGCTTAATTGAATTATGTAAAGTGCTTGAATGCTTGAATGAATGAATGAATTAGTGAACTTGATGAATGGGGGTTAAATGGATGTAAAAATACTTATTTATACACTTGTGCCTTAGTAACCTGAAGATACCTCATTATAGGCTGACATAAGGTGATTTTAAATAAAAATCTGAAAGAAAATTTGAAATATTTTGAATTTTGAGCCAAGAGGGACTCATTCACCACCCATGACGAATGGGTCCCACCTTGGACTTGAAAGTGGGTGTCAAGAATTATCTTGCATTTAATGTTGTTTGTCAAGTTTACATTCAAAAACACACTTAATTAAGCCTTATAAGGGCATAGTGTGGTCAGATAAAGCATAAGAGAGGTGTAAATAGTGAAATTAAGCCTAGAAAAGCATGAAATCTTGTTACAAGACTTTACAACACTTCAAAATAGGACTTGATAAGTGATGAAAGGGTGATTTTTAGGTGAATTGTAATGAATAGAGTCTAGAAAAGTGTAGAAATGTTTTACAACACTTCACAACACCTTCACAAGATGCCATAATTTGAATTTTAAGGACCTAATGTGAATTTTTAAGCCACATTTCAACATTAAATCAAAGAAAAATGGACCAAGCATCATGAAGAAAGACCTAAAAGACCATGAAAATGCTAAGGGGCCATTTTTCTACATCATAGGGGCAAAGGGAGATAGGAGGAAATCCCACCTTTACCATCCTAACTTGGATCACCACATGAGAAGGAGATTACTTTAAAGATGCATGAAAAAAAATTATACAATGGTAGTAAGTATCATAGGCTCCATGTGAACAAGAATCTTATCAATATCCACCATAAGGGAGATGGAAGCCAACATAAGAGCACCGAGAGTTGGATTTAGAGAAGATGTCACAATAGGTACACCAAGATCTAAATATGTATATATAATATTCAAATACTGTAAGATAGAATTATCCTAGGTAGACATAGGAGGATTGAGAGAATTCTTAGAAGAATTTAGCCTTGGCTTAATTAAAAAGGAAAATTTTAGCTGAGAAAAATCATTAGAAAAATAAAGAGAACCATTAATTGTGAGGAGGTGAGGGAGAGCATCCCTCTACCAAGAAAAAATTCCATTTGGATTACTTTATGACTAGGTAAAATCATAAGAAAGGTGACTAGTCTCAAAACAATGATTGTAACAAAAGAAAAACCCTTCATAATCAATGGGTTGAATCCAAGATTAATTCTCAATCTCAAGAATTGATGGTAGATGCTTCAAAGTGATACCCACATCAACCAAAATCCATGAAAAATTTGTTTGGGTGAAGCCTAAAGTAGCTAGGTCCATTACTAGTAATTGACCCAAAGTATTACCAATGGATTCATAACAAGAAACAAGATAAAAACTAAAGTGGGAGGTTGGGAATTTTGATCCAAATGACACAAAATGGAAAGATTTGTGCTAGGATTAAAAGATGGGAACCATATTTTAAGCACAAGAGAGTGTTGAGCTCATAACCAAACATAAGCATCAAGAACAACATATCTATCAACAAAAAATTAAAAGAAATTTTGAAGGAATATCAAATGTGGGGTAAATGTATATTAACAATAATTAGTGGATCCATTCTCAAATAACAAAGAATGAAGTGGAGGGACATGAATCCATAAGGGATTGAAGAAGCAAATAAGGACCTTTTCAAACAAAAGGGTCTCTGCCAAAATTATTTATTGGTTAAAAACCACCATAAGGGTGGTTAGACACAAGGAAAGGGAGAGAGATCCCCTTAAGTAGAACCATATTTTTTTGCCACAACACCAAAAAAGCTATTTGAACTAGGTTATAAACACAAGGAAATAGGTGAAGCTTGAGTAAAAACCTCCAAACCATGCATTCCATTAATTGTGTCATAAAAAGCACAACATTGTTTGCTAATCATTTTCCATGACTTACATCTGAAACACCCCCATAGGCAATCAAGAAGCTAAGGTTGTTGAAAGAACCAAGAATTGGAGAACTAAGTCAAAATGCAAAACAATGAGAGTCTACTTAGAATTGAGGAAATGCGTAGGAGAATTGTTAAGAGTTATTTTGTTGACTATTAAAAATACACATAAGAATTATTTTATTTACTTCAAAGTTATTTTAGTTTAATTTTATTCAAATATATATTTTATTTTATTTACACTATTCATTGTAGACTTATTTTTTATTTACTTAACATTGTTTGGTTGTTATTCACCCAATAATTATTTTATTTAAATAATTAGAGTAATTTTGTAAGTAAATAAAATATAATAACATAATTTTTAAAATAAAAAGGTAAAAATAATTTTATTATAATAACATAAACATATTATATTTTAAATTTTTTTTATTTCCAAATGGGAAGAGCAATGACTAAAGAAAGAAGAGGAAAACCCCAAGAAGGTTTTCCACTATCATGAAACCCGTAGAATCTAGAGTAACAAAAATAACCATAACCAAATAAGGAATGAAACCCCTTATTCCTTTGTAATATGATCATGATGAATTGGCTAGAAAAGCTAAGAAAAATGATCAGGAGGCAACAATCCTAACTTAAAGATCATATGGGGAAAAAATTCCTCTAAATCTCACTTGGCCAAGAATTTTTCTATAATATTTCATTCCATAGGAATATGACCAAACGAGATATCCTCAAGTTCAAATAGGGATGGAGTATTTGTTCTACTAAATGAGAAATCCTCTAAGAGGGAACCTAAGAATCATTTATATATTTAGAAGAGAAAACAAAGATCAAATAATTTGATTCACAAATAATCTTCCTCCAACCAAACTTACATACTTTCTCTAAAGTTACTAGAATAGTTTGGGATTCCATCAAATTATTTGAACCAATTCTCATACATAAGAGAAAATAAAATGATCATACTATCACTATCATGACCAATACCTTTAATTAAAATAACACCCAGGTTACCACAAAAAGAGTCATCAATATTAATTTTAATAAAACTAGAAGGGAGAAGACACCACTTACCACATCATATATAATATTTGTATTAAAACAAGTCATATGTGTAACTACATGGAAAAAAGGCGTAGATTTTAATGCCTTAAGCATGTGAACAAAAACTCTAAAATGACTATTAAGTAAATACAATTAAATAAAGAAAAATAACTCTTAAGTAAATAAAAATAGTTCTTAAAAAAAAAATTAACATTATTCTTCCAATATGAACTTCACACAAACATAAAATATAAATTTTAGTGTAAAGGTTGTTTAGATAGATGTTAAAAATAATATACATGTAGAAAAAAAAAATTGTAAAGTAAAAATTAAAGTAATGTTGGTTGGTTTTTTAGGAACTATATTGATCTTCAAAGAAGCCTATGGAATTGCCATTTCCAAATCTCAACAACCATAAGGGATTGGCCAATGAATGAGTGAAAGCAACAATGTTCTCCTCATGCACTTTGGGCTCTACAAAACCCAGGAAGGTGATCCCACAATGTACCTAAAGACTTATGCACTTCATGACTAGATACATTGCAAATAATATATACATTCTCATATAATAGCTCAATAAATGGAATATTTTAAGAAGCTAGCTACTCCTTGACAACACTCAACATTTAGAGAATGAGAATGAAAGAACTTAACATGAAATAATAACAATTACAATTCAATAGAAAGTTTTTTTGTGAATTTAATTTATTGCTAAACGACCAAGAAGATGTATCATGAATACAAAGCTCAGACCAATGCCTTAACCAATGAAACAAATTCAATCTCAACTAAGATATAATAGGATAATAGATTAATACATAGCATCATAAAGCTTTGACAACACTACATTACAACATCACATCATTGTATTCCAAACCACAACTTCTTATAAAGATCTTGATACTCAAATTATAAGAACCTATAGCTCCATTCAAGCAATTTCATTAATTCTTTAAATTAAAAACAAGGACAAAACCACACATCGATTGGAAATCAATGAAGATTAACAAAATAACCCTTGATCATTTTATTAATAGTTCATGAAATGAATACACTAGGAGAGAAATGGCTTTGAATTTGCACCATTTTCTATTCAATTGCTAGTACTATTTTCAAAAATTACACGTGCATATCAACTAGACTCAAAAACTAAGATAAGACTCCAAACTATTCTATGTATTCTCATTACAAAAATTTTACTTTGTGATCAATCAACAACCTATACATTTGGCCCCAAATTTCTTCTTATAGAAATGAAGGAGCAAGCAAGCCTTAGGCCAAAATATACACATGTCCAATTCCTATTTGACTAATACAATAGATATTCCCTAATATAGTTATATTTTCAATTCAAAGGAGGGAAATATCACGTGGGACAAAAACCATTTAGATTTGTCGATTAATATTTGTCCCGCCTTCCCAAAGGCACCTTTTTGTTGTTGCAATAGTTTATCCACATGCTTTGAGAATTATATCTGCATACTCCAAGCTCTAAGGAAGAAAACCATAAAGTGAAGAAAGAGAAAGAGGACAAAATCACCTTCACATCTGCATCCCTGTCATCAATTTCAAATTGGAGAGAACATAATGTTTTAAAATTACTTTATCAAAGGCCTAATTCGTATTGGTTCCAGGCCATGTATTGTATTCTCCCTACTATTACTCTCAATTGTTGTATACTTAAGAACAAAATTGCACTAACCATCCCCACAACAACAACCTAATCCTCCAAGATATCAAGATACTTGTCCTTCCATAACTAAAATTATTCTTTAGAAGGCCAATTAAAACCAATAAAAATGTTAGCCTTTGTTCTATATGGAGCACATTTGGTCACCACCTGATTTGCTTCCTCGTCAAATTCCTCAAGGGAAATCCCTGCTTGGGTTGGCATATCAATACTACTCCTTAGCATTTCGCATGTCATCCCCTTCACAAATTAGGGATGCTTGCTTTACAATTGCACCATTTTTCTGCTCTTTCCAATCTTGCAAGGGTTTGATCTCACCATCCTCCTTCAAGATGTCAGGGAGGAGACCAAAATTCAACTCATCAAACCTCCTAACCAACTCCCTTATTTTTTCCTCTAAAGGCTCAATCTTTCCTTGGAATTCATGAATTCCACTCACAAGTCTAAGGGTCAATTGGATATTTTCTAGCTTGTTTATATCATGCTTAGACCCCATAGCCATTAGCCTCAAATCTTGAAGCCTAGGAATCCATTTCTCCATAAGTGGGATGGCCATTTCCTTGTCCCTATCAAAATCTCTCACATCATCAAACATAGAGGAATAATTAGCATGGATGCTAATCAATATCTTATCAATTCCCTTGTTTAGATGCTCCAACACTGATGCCAAAATCTTTATATTGTTGACCAGGATCAATTTGTCATGCTGCTTGCATCTTTCTTTATATGTCTTCAGCTTCTCAAGCAATTCCTCTCTACTAATTTCCTCTATTTGATGTGCCTCTTATGTACTTGGTTCTTCAATTGATATAGGCACATTTCCCATGTTTTAAGGCACAATTTCCAATGAAACATTTGTGGGAGGAGTAGGGGAAGAAAGTGTTTGATCTTGTGGTGAGGAAGGAGAAGCATAGTCTATTTGTAGGGGCACACTAGATTGCATACTTTGCATCTTCTCCTTTAATAGTGCCATTTATGTTGGTAGCTCCAAAATCTTATGTTGGTGCTTTCCATATTCAACCAATAAATCATTATACATCTTTCTAATTTTCTCTTTTTCTGTTGTGACAAATTCTACCGTTGCCTTTGTGAATTGGGAAACATTTACAAATAGTGTGGCCACTTCAATTATAGAAGTATTTGATACTCTTTTTATTATCAGCCCTCCTCTGCAATTTACAAACGGCTATGGAACTTTTGGCTTCTTTGTATTCGAGGCTAGATCCCAAATAGCCAAAGTGTCCCACTACTCACTAAAGGAAGACCCTTGCACTACAATTATGGATTCCTCTTCTGAATTATACAAGGGCCCATCATACCTCCTCACTATATCAAAAGCTATAGGCAACACAAGGTCCCATTCTAGAAGCAAGAGAAGACCACTCTTTCTCACCAGTTCTCTACCCTCTTGAGTTGTTCTACCTTGGAAACTTTCTTTCATTTCTTTCATAACCTAAGCCTATATAACCTTATCAGGCAGTTCTAGGTTTGGGCTCCTTTTCTTGGCAATATTGTTAACATATTCATCCTTTTTGGCTCTCCATGCAAACTCCATGAAAGTAGATGACTTAACGAATGATTCATCATACATAAATTGTTTGCAAGCCTCTTCCCTGACATCGTCTATATCATTCATGCAAGTTAGGTCCACCTTACTTAGTTTGAGGTCCATTTGTTGTGATACCATCTCCCTACAGTCCAAGAAGGCATAATTTGTTGCATTTCTTCCTTAGTAACCAATATTTCATCCTTAGAATCCTCAGCATATTCCACCAAACCACTTGATTCTACTTTTTGTTTGGTAGGAGGCGGTTGCCTTGGTGGTGATGTCAACCTTTGTGGCGAATCAATCTCAATAATCTCAGGGCCAGTTGACCTTGGGGGAGACAATGGTGGAATTTCAAGTGTCGGTGAAGGGATTCTTGGCCCCTCTTGTTGAGAAGAGGTGGGCACTACTTGCTTTTTCTTCACCTTATCCTTCCTCCTCTTGAATAAAATTATTTTCTTTAAGGGTTGGTAGGTTGGTCTTTCTTCCATCACAGAGGCTTCCCCCTTATCTTGCTCCTCTCCTACAACAGCTTTTCCCCTATCTTGAACTATTGAATGGTTTCCTTAAATTATAACCATGTGCTTCAAAGCTCTTACCATAGTTTTGTTCATTGTTTTGGGTGTTTTTCAATGTATTGATTTTTGATAGACACATTGTACTGGCACATTCCAAACAATTTTTCAAGTTTTTTATGAACATGTTGCACATACTACATTATAAAATGCTTTGTTATTACAATCTAAATGTTATACTATTGAATACTATAGTTGAATTATATTGGGTTGTTTTTGAGTATTTTTGGGTCTAATCAACATAATGCCAAAGATGTGCAGATATGAAAACTGATTGTTTGAAATAGTTCTATGCACTTTTTTTGGTATTTTTCAATATTTTCAGTTATGATAAACAAATTGTTGTGGCAGAGTATAGACAATTTTACAACTTTGCTATGAACATGTTCCACATAATGCACTGTTAAATGCTTTCTTATTAACAACATCTGATTGCAATGTTGTAGAATACTATTTCTATATCCTATTTTTATTCTTTTTTAGTATTTTTGGATCTGACCAGCACATCGCAAAAGATGTGCAAATATAACAAGTCATTGCTTGGAATATTCTATACATTGTTCTAGGTATTTTTCAATGTATTCGGCTATGATAAATACATTGTACTGGCTGGCTACAAAAAAATTTACAACTTTCCTATAAACATGTTGCACTATTAAATGCTTTCTTATTAACAATATCTAAATGGAATGTTGTTGAATACTATGGTTGAATTGTACCCATATCCTGGCAACCCAAATAGTAGTTCTAGATGCTAATTCTATTACTCTTCAGTATTTTCCCATTTGATCAACATAACGCCAAAGATGTACACATATAACAAGTGATCACTAGAAATACCTTGCAATTTTCATTGATACAATAATAGAGATGAAAAATGTAGGCATATAAACATTGAATATCTTTACAGTTTTATACTCACCCTTTGCACATACATATATATGCAACTACTCCTATATTGTTGTAGTTTTTAAGAAAGATATGTGGGTGCAATCGTATGTATACATTCTTGTACCATGAGAATAAAAATGGTGAAATGTATTATCACCCTTTACACATACGTATATATGCAATAGTTCCTCTATATCTGTAGTCTTTAAGAAAATGTCATATGTGGGGGAAATTGTATGTGTATGTGTGTGCAACATGACATTCAAAAAGGTGAAAAGTTTTAAATAAAGACACTCAACTTAATAGCATAAAAAAGCTTAGGGTATATAGGCACAAACAATGCAAAGTTGAAGATAACTACACAACTTTGGACTAATTAAATGCATTGAATACTATATTCTCATAATTATTGGATACAGGAAATGTGCAACTGTAATGTTCAAAACATATTATTTTTCTGATAGGCATCCATACATATAGATCTATATACACATCAATGGACATATATGTCTACAGTTATCCATGTGTGTGTGTATATACATATATATATAGATACATATATATATATATATATATATATATATATATATATATATATATATACATATATATACATACACACACACAGACAAACATATATGCATATATGCATCAATTTCTTGCAGTTGTAACTGTATATTTAGAATACTGCATGTATTTGGATGTCATATATGCAAACAACAAACCAGTCAAATGTTCGAAAGAAAGTTATGTAGATTAACATTGTTGTGTGCATATTTGCATGGTGAATTTAAAACAAATTGTATTGCTAAGAATAAAAAACTCGGTAAACAATAAAAAAATTATCTTCCATGTCTAAAGTTGAGAAGGATGCAAAGAAAATGGATAAATCCAATGTTGCACCTAATTCGAGCTACATTATTTGGTACTAAATACTATAGACAAATTGAGAAATTGTAAAAGAGCTATTAGAAAAACTCTTAAGAATCACAAGAAAATGACAGATGATTGAAAACCCACATTAAATAAAACTTTAAAATACAGAGAATAGAAGAGATGAACTACAATAATCTATGTGATGAGGCTTCATGAAATCACTCATGGATGTTTCATACTTTTCTTGCTCGAGGGTTTGGCTAGAGCCCACAAGGCTTCATGATGCCAATATGGTAGGGAGGAGAACGAGCATGGGTTTTGTGCTTTTTCCTTTTACGTCAAATATTTCTTGCTAGATAGATAGATATGTACACAAATCCTTCCATAGACTTGGCTTCCAGAAACATACTCTACTGTACCCATTGGATTTCTCCATGTGTGTACAACCATCCTTTTAGCTTATCTGATTGATTATTTGTACAAAGTTCTTTACCAGGATACCAATTTCCCCTAAAATTATCACAACATTTGCATTATGTTATTCTAAATGTATTTGTATAAAATATACCATCACTCTTTTCTACTTTTCTTACTTGGGGATTCTGCTTAAGCCCATGAGTCCTCATCATTTTCACATAGGGTTCCCATTGCATATAATTCTCTTTCAGGTGATTTTAACATGTTGTATTCTAAGCATATAGTTGTAGTTGTTACAAATTAATACATATGCACATGCAAACAACATTAAGTGTCAAAGATGCACAAAGATACCAACCAACAATAAGTAGAGGCTGAAAGTTCTATAAGTTAGTAACATGTTTTGAACATTCCAATATATTAAACTATATATGCACATATTACTCTAGAAACATTTTCAAACATATTGTGTTGCATTTGACTAATAAGTTTAAAATTCTGTAGCTATGTTCTGTTTTCCATTTTTTGTGCCTATATACCATGAGATTTTTCATTTATCCTTCATGCTTTACTTGCACATATTCTTATGTGTTTTTGCTAGCATAATGGTAAAATACTTCCATCCACCTCCATTGATAGTAGATTGGAGGGTTTTACAAGTGTTGTGCTCTACAATCTAAAGTGTTTGACCTCCTGATGTTGCTATAAGTTGTTTTGCAATGTATTTTTTCGTTCCATACACATCTAACTAGGGAAATATATTTTGATATATTCAAATAAAATGTTGCATTGTAGTAATGTCATGTTGGGCTCAATGCAAGCATATATGGACAAGGAGATATGAAGCCCATCTGTGGGACAATTAGTACCTAAAAGATGACCATAGTTGTAAGCATAAACAAGGTTTGTTTTATAAATTTATATTTTAGTAAGTTATACATTCAACCCTTTTCTTCATGATGGCTAGATAGGCTCTAATACATATCAAAATCAGGTATGTTTATAAAGTTATTTGTATGCATTCTATATTTTGAAGAAAAACCTTTGATATTTCTTTGATGTCTTCCTTTTAACAATATTTGGGCATTTCATCCACGAAATTGGTTCTGTTTTGAAACCACATTAAATAGAACTTTAAAATATGGAGTATAGAAGAGGAAAACTATGATAATGAACAGTTTGCTATGCAAAAATGAAAAAAAGAATATCATGAAGAACAGTTTGTTATTAGGAACTTCAAATAGATGAGAAAAAAAGAATATCATGAAACATATTGATACAAAACATATAACATGTCCCATCCAAAAAAATAACCATGGTAATTAACAATTTATTATAAGGAGCTTCAAACAGATGAGGAAAAAAGAATATCATCAAACATATTGGTACAAGACAAGCAGTCTATGTAACAATTATAAGAGGTATTAGAATAACACTTAAGAATCACACATAAATGATAGATGAATGGAAACATTTGGCCTGCTTTCAATATTTTTGGTCTGTGTATGTTTTTCTACCTCTCTTAACGTTCTATTTAATGTGGGTTTTCGATCATCTATCATTTACCTGTTATTCTTAAGTGTTTTTCTAACAACTCTTTTACAATTTCTCAAATGGCAAATTATCAAAATCCCATTTTAAATAGAGCTTTAACATATGGAGAAGAAAAGGTGTAAACTACAACTATGAATAGTTTGTTATACAGAGCTTCTGTTGTACAAAATTTGTATAGCACCAAAGATGCACACAAAGATAACAAGGAAAAAAACCAAATTCCGAAAAACATATACAGACTAAAAAAATTGAAAGTAGTCCAAAGGTACAATGACCAATGTTATGTTTGTAGTTTCTACCAATCTACAAAATTTTAGAATTGTGAAAGTTAAAAACAATTCTTGTCACAAGGACAATAGAATAAGAAATTCCTAAAGTGTCATGCAAAGCAAAAAAATACACGAGGGCACAATCCTTAATTAAATGCACAAAAACATTTACCTAGGTTAAGATATGAAGAATACTAGAGCTAAACTACAACAATGAACAACTTGTTAGAGAGAGCTACAAATAGATGAGAAAAAGAGAATATTATGAAACATATTGATATAAGACAAGCAATCTATGTACAGTTGGCATTTACCTATTGGCAATTTGTTTCAATTTTTTGCCCAGATTTTGTTAGCCTGGCCATGAATATAATTTCTTAGCACTGGAAATTAATAATCGGTGATGACCGGCGGTGAGTTTTCTAATTACGTGGGTTGGCACTAGTGGTGGAGTTGGTTTCCTTAATATGCGAAAGAAAAATGGTAAGTGTTTGCTTGCGTGAAGGTTAATGCATCCTCACATTGTTGTGCGATGGTGCGAGAGGAAGTAAATATAATATTCAATGTTACAGTGTGGGAAAGTATACTCCAAAATGTGCGAGAAAATATATTGATTAAATTGCATTGTCAAAAGAGCCATTGTGGCATTATACCCATTTTGCACAAATTATTGCTACCCATTGGCTTTACGAGTTCTACGTAATGTGGGTTTACTGCCAAAGAATGTAGCTCGAACTTTTGAATTGACAAGCCAACTCTTACATAGACCACTTGTCTTGTATCAATATGTTTAGTGTGGGTTTTCAATCATCTATCATTTACCTGTAATTCTTAAGTGTTTTTCTAATAGTTCTTTTACAATTTCTCTATTTTGTCTATAATATTTAGTGCCAAATGATGTAGATTGAATTTTGAATTAACAAGCCAACTGTTACATAGATTGCTTGTTTTGTATGAATATGTTTTATGATATTCATTTTTCCAGTTCTGCAAAGCAAACTGTTCATTATGTAACAATTGGCAGTCTATGTAACAGTTGGCTTATCAATTCGATGACCATTTTTACTATATGCTTCCTTATATTGCAATTGTATTTTTTATATAAATAAATTTAGACTCTCATAATATAAATTTTTGTTATAACTTTATGGAAATTTTCCATCTTGATAAACAATTGTATGTAAATAATATTTTAGATAAGCTGAAAAAGATAACTATACAAACTTGTAGAAATGTAATGGGTAGAGTAGAACATATTTTTTGAAGTCAAATGTACGATTGTTTTCCCACAAAAAAAATTCCATTTAAGATTTCCCCTTTTACAGCCATTGTAGATTGTGGTTTATGTGATTGTGGAGGGAAACCACACACCATTGTCATGTGCTTCTGAGAGGACAAACAATTTGTTGATTGCATCACATTGTTTATCCCCAGAAGAACATGGAAATGGTTTATGTTTCTCCATTGAACTAAACCATTTACAATGTCATGGTTGGCCTAGCTTTCATTTTGTACATGACTACTTTTTTTACCTTTTTGGTTATTGGTTGTTATATGTGGATATTTTTCGCAAACACATTTTTGCATATACATCTTAGCTATGCAATGCAAATATAAGCACTTGCAAAACAAAATCTATACCGATATATATGTTTATGAAGTTAGATGTACCTTTTTAGTTATTATACAATCCTCTTTATATTCCATCTATCCATGTTTCTCCAAACATCTTCAAATCCCATAATGCCAATTATTTATTGGGAGACTTATTTTCGTGAAGTTGTCACAACAAAAAAAAGACTACAATATTAGAGATCTTGTTTGGAAACACCCATTTTTCCCCAACTTTGTTATTGTGTGTTATATGATGAGTCCATGAGATTTTTCATGGACCTTACTTTCCCTTCTTGCTCAGGGGTTTGGCTAGAGTTTGCGAGGCTTCATGATGCCAATATGGTAGGGAGGAGAATGAGTGTGGGTTTAGTGTTTTTTCCTTACATCTTCATATATTTGTTGCTACCTATATACATGGACACACAAATTCTCACATGAACTTGTCTACCAAGAACATACTCTATTCTATCCATTCCATTTGTCATTGTTTCCACAACTCTCTTTTCAACTTCTCCAATAGATTACTTATACACAATTCTTTACCAGGATGCCATGTATTCAAAATGTTCCATTTTATCTCTTTCTATTTACAACAGATAATGCTAACCTCTTTTATTGTATATCTATATTATTTCCTTTATAATGTTGCACAGATACAATAGACATTCAAGAAAATTAGTGCATTGTAAATTGTCTATTTCAAATTCTTTCATGGTCCAACAACTCGATCCAATGCTGCTCACCCTTGTTAAACATCATCAATAGTACATGTAAGTAAAAAACTTTTCCATTATCAATAAATAGATTCGGTGAACCAATTGTAAATATTATTAGTTATTTTTAGTTTCACATTGTCTATATTGATTTTACACATATACGTATTCACTTTTTATGCTTCCTTTTTTTATTTTGCTTGCTCGTCCACTAACATACACCTGTCTTCTATTTGCAGGAACTAGGCTAAAGCATGCAGAAGCATCCAAAAATCAAGATAACTATTTTTTTTAAAGTTACCACAACAAAGAAAACACTACAATATGAGATCATATATGAAAACACTAGATTTTCCCCAACTTTGTTATTGTGTGATGTATAATGGAACTCTATGAAATTTCTCATGGGTGTTTCATACTTTTCTTGCTCAGGGGTTTGGCTAGAGTCCATGAGGCTTCATGATGCCAATATGGTAGGGAGGATAATGAGCGTGGGTTTTGTGCTTTTGCTTTTAACGCCATATATTTGTTTTCACATAGATACATGTTCACACAAATCTTTGTATAGACTTGGTTTCCAGAAACATATTCTATAATAACATGTTTTTTAATTCAATTATTCTAACAATGCAAAATATGTGTATTGTGTCATCACATTCTTCTTTTGGTGAGGCTTTTTTATTTGTTTTGGATCAAAGATGGAGTGAGTGAGTCTTTGATTGGACTATGAACATCTTTACTCTCTAAGTGATATTTGCCCCTATATAATCATTTTTGTGCTGATCAAATGGTATAAAATTTATCAATATAATAATTTTGCTTTCTTCCTAAATAAATGCATTTACATATTTGTTTTTATTTGGACAACAATTCAATTTGTTATTCTATTTGGTCATCCATTTATTTTATTTTTTTATCTAAGTCCTTTTTTTTTGTTCAAAATTTCTTTCGTGTTAGGACATCTATTTGCTTCCATTTGTTCAAAATTTTAATATCTGAAGAATCAAACCATAATTCCTACACTAATTAAGGAGCATGTTGTTACTAGAACCAATTCATAAAAAACTAATATTTTTATTTTCAGTTTCCTTATAATTGACTACTTTTGAATCCTTTCTACTTACCTCCATTTTATTTTACTACTACTAACCCATAAATCACATGAATAATAATTTTTTATTTCCAAAATTATGGACTAAATACTACTTATAAAAGTATTGAATATTAAAGATTTTTTTTAAAAAAGTCATTAGTGATGACCATCATAACTAATATTTAAATAAAAAATAATCAAAATAAATAACATCAAAGCAATAAATTATCTAGTACCACATAAGCATTGCAAAAAATATGCCATATCTAAAGTTATGGACTAAATTTTTTAAAGAATACTTTTTTATTGAATATTAGTAATTAAAAGCATGACTAATAACTGTTTAGAAAATTAGAATCCTTTAATGTTCCATACTTTTCCTAAATATTATTTAATCTACAACTTCAAGTATGTCATGTATTTGTGTGCATATATATCTTAAGATAATTCAATTGATTTATTAACCTAGACAAAAGGTCAAATATAGATGTGCATCTAGGTCTAATAAATATAAAACTAAAATAGAGATAAAATTATATCATACCTTAAATTTTGGAGAGAAATTATTATTATTATTAAAAAAATTAATTAATTTTTCAATTGTAATTTTTTTAAAAAAAAAGACAATAAATAAAAACAAAATAAAATTGATAGATACATATGTACACATACACATAAATATATAAAGAAGAAAAATGGACAAATAATCAAACCAAAATATATGTATATATATAAGAATATAAACACATATAGACAAAACAAAAAATCGTATTCAAAATTAATTTACTATGGATTCACAATGATCTATCATTTACTTGTGATTCCTAAGATTATTAATTAAAATCAATTTTAAATAACTATTGTAACTAAAATAATTAAATATTACATATTAATAAAAAAAAAGTTTTTGATGATTAATTACTTAAAATTAAAATTAATGGATACATTGCAAATAATAAAATTCATTCAACATGACCTATGGTTTTATTTTACATTTTCATAATCAATTTTTAACTAATAAATTTTGATGTGGAAACACAAAGATCAAATTTTTGTTTTATACAAATGGTTCTTAATCTCGCATGCATTGTGTGTGACGAATAGACAAGTGGACTATAACATGAGGTTTAAAATGCTTTACAATGCTCAAATTAAATAAAGACATATAAAATAATCTGTACACTAAAATTAAGTGATTTATAATATATTGAAATTAGGTGATTCAAATTGATATCTTTCAATGCACACATAGGTTGGCTTTAACTTCAATACATATGTATCGATATACTTAATTTATCCATCTAATTATCCATAATAATATATAAATTGATTTTCCAACATCTCTCTTCATTATGATCTACTCCACCTATTTTATCCTAGGTAAAGTCCAAATCATAAGGTTCACCTCCTACTATGAACTAACCTCACGTTATTTCATATTGGCTTATTAACACACTTTCATTTTCTCGACTCAATCCAACAATTGCAAATATTACTGATTATTTATATTTCATATTGCATTCCAAAAAAAAAGTTTGTTTCTTACTTCCCATTGAATAGCCATTTGTGGTCACATAAATTCGTTATCATTATGAAGAGACTAATATACCACGGTCATCTTAGAATACTAGAAAAGGTGGAATGCACAAGATACACAAAAACACGGAAATGGATGAAATTTAAAACAAAAATAAAGTAACAATAGGAATCACAATAATATTTACTAGCAATCGCACCTTGGTGTGCATGGGTACGCCGAAAAGAGGTATGTAAGATGAATTGGGAAAAAAATGCCTTATTTTTTCATACATTTGTGTAGCACATAGGTCAATTGGTAGGCTGTTTTAAAAATGATATTGTTTATATATTATTATAATTAATATTACTATTATTATAGTATTAATTGTATTTTATATTTTTATTAATAATATTATTATCTTATTTTATTTTATTTTATGTATTAATTATTATATTCATCACATACTCTCTAACATATTAACATACATTTACTTGTTTTCTCCTATTCTATCCAAAAATCAATTAAACTATGAGATATGGTTTATTACTATTAAAACAAAAATAATTATATTAATTAAATATTATATTAGATTTATATAATATAAAAGAAAATATGTAATAATAAACATAATCATAATTTTAGATATTTAAATTAGAAAATATTTTATTTTAAAGTACACATAAATATGCAATTATTACTTACAATTTCATGAAAAAATAACAAAAAAAAAAATTCCCCTCATGATAACTATAAAAATAAGCATAATAACATATTGCAAATTATTTGCAAGTTACCCACGTGGTGGGGACCCTTGTAATAACAAAATAAATAAATAATATAATGTATATATAATTAAAAATGTAATTATAGTATATATAATGTAAGATGTATTATAATTAAAGCTAAATTTCATATTAGATTTATATAGTATAAAAGAAAATATCTAATAATAAACGTAATCATAATTTTAGATACTTAAATTAGAAAATATTATATTTTAAAGTACACATAAATATGCAATTATTACTTAAAATTTCATGAAAAAATAACAAAAAAATTTCACCCCATGATAACTGTAAAAGTAAACATAATAACATAATACAAATTATTGGTTGATTTTATTTTTTGCCTTTCAATACTAATTAAGATAGAACATATTAATATAAAAATAAAAATATATTTTAACATGTTAAATCTATTTGCTAATATTTTTCAATATAATATTATTTATAAAATATATAAAACTATTTTAATCATTTTATGTAATGAATAGTTTTATTTTAAAATATAATCCACATTTCATATAAATATAATTAAATTATTTATAATTTTTTATTATTATTAAAATATAATCCACATTTCATATGATAATTTTTAATTTAAACATTCCCATCATTATAAAGACATACGCTTATAATTTAAAAGAATGATACTTTTTAGAAGCATAAGTAAGATAAATAATATATCTAACTTCTATTCTACTACACAAAACAACGAATTCTATTATTTTAAATAAATATTAAAATAATAAAAAATAAAAATAACAAGTAAAATAAGAATGATGTTAAAAACAAAAATTGATAAAAGTAAATATGCTTTATTAAAAATATATATATATTACTACTATCTTCTTTAATTATATAACATTATTTTGTATATATATTAATTTTTTTAATGATTAAATTTTTTTATTAACTTATTACTATAATAATTGTCATTATAATTATTATAAATCTATGACGAATCAAAAAAAAAATCATAAATCTATAATTATAATTATATTATATTATATATTATTTTAATTTTTTTAATTATCTTATATCATATTATATTTATAATTATTTAATTTTTATTATAATTTAAAAAATATTATAATTTATTATTATTAATTATAGTATTTATATTATATTTCTATTATATTAAAAAATTGAATAAAAAACTAAATATATAATAAAATAATTGATAAAGTTAAACAGTTTATTTAAAAATATTAAATATTAAATCTTATATCTAAAATAAATGTAATGACCAAATACAAATTATTAAATCTTAAAAACTTCAACCATTATATTAATCCGTCAATGAGTACCGGGCAATATCTCAAACAAAAAAGAGGGGACATTAACTTGACGGTAAAATTAAATTGACGAAAAGGAGGGAAAACGGCAACAACTACCCAACAAAAGTAAAAAAAACGGCACAAAGAAGGTAATTATTGCATACGTTTATTTCTTGCCAGCAATAGAATATTCATAAACTTACCTTACAAATCCCTATGGACATGCATAAATTATTATTGCTAGTTTATTCTCCATTTTCCCAAGCGCATGCAAATATTATTTTTTCTGTAGAAATCGGAGAGCTGGAGACCCTGGGATATGGCGGGAATTTATTGGGCTATACCTATTTACGTGAATGATGTCCCAAACCGATATCTACTCGCTTCCTCGAAAATAAATGCCTGTCATTTCAGCTTCCTCACACATGAATTGAAATAAATGCCTGTCACTTCAATCCCCTTTCACGCACATAAAGATTTCATGAAACGGAGTGCTACCAGTACAAAAGGACCGAGTTTTTGGCTGTCGCCGGTTTTATACGTGCAAAACCTTAAGCTGCGGGGTAACCAGCGAAAAAACCCTCGTGAAAACCATGTATCGCTTTAGTATTATTATGTTGTTAGAGTTGTAGATTTTAGTTTATTTTCAAATTGAACGCTAAACAATTAATATCGCATCGAGTCACAGGGCTCATGAGAGAATTTTTTTAATTAAAATTTGCCTTTATTTAATTATCTGTTTTTCTCCACTTGAGGGTGGTGCCAAATGTTGTATTATACTGTAAGGCGCTTGCACATGATTCTATTAATTTTGGACAATCCAACGAGTAGGTAGGAGATTCTTTTCAAGTCTAGTTGACCAAGTACTTAGAAGACACTAAGTATCGATATTTAGAATAATAATAAAAATTGCTCGCAAGAAATAGAGTGTTTTTCCTTAAATAAATATGTTAATGTTTTGTTATTTTATGAACATCCTAGAAATCTAGGAATGCCGGATTATTATTTTAATTGCTTTTTTTCTTTAGAATAATAATTTTTCAAGTTAGCACATGTTCCATAACATATTTGTTCACTTCTATGAAGTGTGAAAATTAGAGAGAAATATTTTATAATATAATATTATTTATATAGAAAGTTTAATATTAAAAAATAATAAAAATATAGCTTTGTCAATTTTCTCTATAATATATAGATTTATCAATTATGTAAAACATTATTAATATTTTGGGTAAATAAGAAAATTGTATTTAAGAGAATCATAATTTATAGTTTATAATTTTATTTTTTTTAATGGTCAAAGTTGTAATTAAAGAAAGAAGATAGTAGGTTCAGTCAAGTTAAGCAAAATCCTCATTTTAGAAATAACATGGAGAAAAGAGAGATTGCTTAGATCTCTTATACAAATAGTTTCAACTATCAACATGGCCCATCAATCTCAATATCTTTGAGTAGAAATTACTTTTTAGAGATGTGCAAAGGTACCTTGATGCATGCAATTTTTTTTAGTAACAATTCTAATCATTAATGTCACCCTTTGGTTTCATTGTGCAAGGAAAGGAGGAGCATCTAAAATGTACTAAAAAGGTAGCCAAGAGGACACGCTAGAATAGCTAAGAACTGGGATTCAAACACCATAATAATAACTACATGGATCTCCCTCATCTTCAAACATTAGAATTGCATATGAATTCATGCTCTTGAGATGAAAAACTATTTTCGAGTAGGAAAATCCCTTTGGAGTAGTTATAACATTAGATCTAAATCATTAATGGTGAATTTGATCATATAGGGTAGTAGGTAGGAGTGCATAATGTAAAACATGACTTTCAGAGTTTTGGGCATGTCAAGGATTAAGGATTGGGGATACTTCATAACCCACATGAAGAACAAGAAAATTATAATACCCCCACATCATTGACTCCAAAAATATATATGAAGTAAATTATCAAGAGTTAAGGATTGGGGATACTGAGATATCAATACTACTTGTTAGGATGGGGGATTGGGTGTACACTATACCTCATGCCTAAAACAAAAAAATAAAGGTATTCTTTCATCTCTAACTCTAAAAGGATATATGCAAATAAATATTAGGAGTTTGGGATTAGGTATACCAAGTGAATCATCCCACAAGGTATGCAAGTAAGGATATGACCAAACTCATGAACCTAATAAAATAATTTAGTGGGAAATGTTGAGGATCAAGAATTTGGAATACTTAATAACCCATGGAAAGAGCACCACATTAGAGATGCTCCCACATCTTTGAGTTCAATAAAATATGTGCTTGGAAATATTATGAGTTAGGGATCAAAGATACACCATTTCTTATTCCCAAAAGAAAAAGTTAGTGGTATCTCCACATCTCTGACTTTGAAAAAAGTATATGAAGGAAAATGCTGCGAGTTAGGGATTGTGTGTACTAGGGAACCAATGTCATAAAGTATGTATATAAAGGAATAGTTGAAATTGTTACTCTAAAAGGTAATTTGGTGTAAAGAACTGAATTTTGGCGGTTTGAGGAAAGCATGCTAGCAAGAGAAATTCCAAAAATAAATGAAATAAAAGGGGAAAAGACAAGGGTTGGAGGAAAGGTATGCTTACATGGGAAATTTCAAAATTACAAAAAAACCCCATAGTTATAAAAATGATCAAAAAACACCTAAAGCATAGAAATTTAATATTTTTGTTAACTTATAATAGTTTAAGGGTACATGGGGAATGGGGAAGACCAATACTTATGAAAACATTGAGCAAGTGATACCCATTAGGAAAGTTTCTCAAATTGGTTATAAATGATGGGATAAATTAGGATAAAATTCACAAGGGGGATATGACAATAAAAATTGGACATAGTCAATAGGGTACCAACATTAGCTCTAATTAGGGACATGTATCTCTTACAAGCACAATGAAATTCTAATTATCTCTAGGATGTAGACCAAAAGGGGACCACTATGTCAGATTAAGATAATTATTCTTCATCATGACTAATAGGGATTGATATTGTACAAGAAAAAACATAATATATAAGAAAAGAAAAAGAAAGGAAGGAAATGATAAAAATATGTACATGGGCCAATACAAGACTAGAAATCCTCAAGATAAGTAGTGCTTGAGATGCTAGCCATGAACTAGAAGCGCCATGAATTCTACATCTAGACTCATGTGGAATAAATTTATTTGACCATATTTTTCTACAAATAGGTAGGGTCCAACCTATAAGGCTTCAATTTTTCCATGTTTAACTTTATCTTTGGATTTGGAGTTCCACTTGTGGATAAGTTCCCAAAGATAAAAATCTCTTTGGATAACCTTTTTATCAAACAAGTACTTCAATTTTTTCTATCTTAATATGTTCCTTTCATGGGAAACCCTCTTGTATTCTACCAAATTAGTCAATTTTTACAATCTTAAGAAAATGGAATCACTTTCCTCTTCTTAAATTTATGGAGTAGTATATTAGTTGTGTGCATACATTTTTTTCTTTAAATGTACAGCTTAAACACTAAATTGAACAACATAAAAGACAAAAAGATACTTAGATTAGATGACAAGAAATCTATAAAAATCCTAAAATAACATCAATTAATCTATTCCTAGACTCCTTAGTTGTACTTAAAAGTGTATTTTCCTTTGGTTGTTTGATATGTGTGCTCAAATTTCTCTAATATAATATTGTATTCTTGGTTTTTGTTGAAATGGATTGGGTTGGGGTTGAATTTATAGATTTTTGGATAAGTAAATGAATGGATATGATGTATTTGGAAGATCAGTGGTCAAGATTTCCTGATCTCTCTCAAGCATGGAGGATGTGACAAGTGTCAAATGGTAGTTGGGTGAGAGAGGTAGTTCCAATTTTAGTGGAGGATCAATGGATGAGATGGAAAGGAGGTACTTGGAGGTACGTTTAAGTAACTTGGAAGGTTCTTCATAAAGGTGGGTTTTGTCACCACCTTACTCATGAGGTACCAAGGGGTACAAAGAGGGTATTTAAAATTCCTATTTCTTAAAAAAGGGTGGATATGGCCATACTTTTTAGGTATATGAGAGTATTTTTAAAATGGAAAAATTAAGGTTGACCCAAGACTATGAGGTATATGGGGGAACAAGTGGGATATTGTGGAGATTTGGAGTGGTGAAATACCCACCTAATCATTTATTTAGGCATGTGCACTTGATTAAGGAATGATTAGTGGATAATGGTGGATTAGGAAAATGTTATGGAAAATGAGAAAATAGGGGAATTAAATAAATAGGTTTATTTAATTTATTTTGTAGGAATGGTGAACATTAAAATAGGAAAATAATTAAAAATAGTTATTTTCCATAGGCTAGAAGCTTATTGGAAATAGAAGAAATGACTTTTCAATTAAGTATCAAGATAGTGGGAATAGTAATCAAATGATTAGATTATTATTTAATTATTATAGAGGTCAAAAATAAGAAGAATTGGGATAAATTGATCAAATGTGAATGATCAATTGTAGGTGTCTACATTTTGCCTCTCTTTGAAATGACATTAAAATAATATTATTTAAAAAATCAATATAGGTTAGGTATTTCAAAAAAATGGGTGAGCATAACGAGGGGTAGTAGGGTTTTGTGGATTCGTAGAATATCATAGTAGGAAGTGATGAAGCAAATGGTTACCAAGAGGGTGCATTTGAAATGGGATTTTTTTTGTTAAGGTTGATTTGGAGCAACATCAAGATAAGGAAACAAAACAATGCGAAAGAGAGGCGATCAGAAATATCAATCTATCGATTGCTAGGGATGCCCTAGATGTGACGATCCTCGATCATTTTATTCAATCTAAGGTTGAGTGGCTCAAGAAGATGGTCACATTAGCCAAATTTTTTGGGACTTGGCATTCCCTGGTAAAAATCAGGAACCGGTGCAATATGCATTGGAAAGGCATCATTCTGGTTATCAGCCTTCTACCTCTTGGGTTCATCCAGATGACCTTCACCTCATAATCAAAGAGAGATGACATTACTAAGGATGCCCCATGGTTTCTTTGGAGCACTGGTCCTTTTTGAGAGCATGGAATCTTGGATTTGATCCCAAGGAGGTACAACAGATTCCCCTCTGGATAAGTTTACACAAAATTTTATAGGTGCTTAAATATGAGGAGATCTATAAACTAATTGGTGACTCACCAAGAGTTTTTATTTAGTGTGAGGAACCTACAGGAGTGGGAAGACCATAGTAAAAAGTGTGGATCTATATTTGGATAGACCTAAGAAAGCAGCTAAGAGGCCTACAGGGAAGACTCCAGTCCATTTGTCAGTTCATAGCCCAATTAGTAGACAAGGCAGTCCCCTACTCTCACCTACTCCACAAGGGGGTAGTGTACAACTGGGATGAAAATTGTGATAAATCCTTTAACAAGATCAAATAATATTTACTCACGTCACTAGTCCTCAAGCCGCCAATTCTAGGAAAACCTTTTATTTTATACATATCAGCAACAACGACAACTCTTGGCACTCTCCTAGCACAGCACGATGAAAATGGAAAAGAAAGAGCTATCTATTATATCAGCAAAACTATGGTGGGCCATAATTTGAACTACACCTCCATTTAGAAAGTATGTCTAGTAGTTGTATTTGTAACACAAAATTTTAGGCATTACATGCTAGCCCATCAAATAAATCTTATCGCAAAGATAGACCCCCTTAAATACCTACTTTCTAAAGCAATGCTTATAGGTTAGACAAAAAAGTGGGTTATGATCCTCATAGAACATGACATAGAGTATGTGGAATGCAAGGCCATCAAGGGGCAACCAATTGCATATCAACTTGCAGACACACCCATCTACTCAGAAAATCCCCTTGTCTCAGAATTCCCTAATGAATCAATTTTCACTATAAGTGTAGTGGATCACTAGAAACTATACTTTGATGGATCCTACATGCAGCATAGATTAGGAGTGGGGATCTTCTTTATCATCCCACAAGGGGATTGCATTCCAAAATCATACAAGCTATTGTTCCCTTGCACAAATAACATAGTAGAGTATGAAGCTCTTGTCATAGGGCTAAGAATATCAGTACAATGGTAGATAATGGCACTTAAAGTCTATGAGGATTCATAGCTCGTAATCAATTAAGTAAATGATGAATATCAAACAAAGGATGACAAGTTAACTCCATACAAGAAATTGGTGGAAAGCCTTAAAGAATTTTTTATTGATATATGATTTGAGCAGTTACCTAGAGAAAACAACAGAGTGGCAAATGCAATGGTTACCATCAGATCACTCTTAGAGATCCCACACAACGTCCCTAAGAAAAAATTCTTTGTAGAGAAGCTTCTCGTGCTCTCATTTGAGGTACCAGAGTCTGAATTTGTGTGCAAAATCGTTGGTCCTAGTGATCCCTAGTACCATGATATTTACAATTGTATGAGAATAGGAGTCCTCCCCGCCAACATAACCTCAAACCTTAAGAAATCCTTTGTCAAAAATTCATCTTATTTTGTCATCCTAGGAGATACCCTTTACCGTAGAAGCATTGAAGGGACCCTATTACATTGCCTAAACTTTAAGGAGGCATTAACTTCCTTAACTAAGGTACATAACGTCATTTGTGGTTCACACTTGAGCAGTATGACCTTGGCCAAGAAATTGCTAAGGACAGGGCACTATTGGCCTACTATGCAAAGAGAAGCACATGAATATGTTAGGAAATGCTTGAAGTGTCAATAGCATGGAGACCCCATCCATGCACCATCTAAAGAGTTCCATTCAATTATTGTACCTTGTCCCTTTTCGTAGTGGGGGCTCGATCTTGTTCGAAAAATTGATCCCACCTCATCAAGTGGCCACAAATTCATCATCACTGCCACTGAATACTTCACAAAATGGGTAGAAGCCATCCTCATGACTTACATTACTAGAAAGCAGATATCAAAGTTCATTTTGAAGTACTTAATTTGTCATTATGGTGTCCCTCAGGCCATTATCTTAGACAATGGGACACCTTTCAAGAATTAGGATGTTTGTGACCTAAGCTACAAGTTCAAAATCCAACATCGCTTTTCCACCCTATACTACCCCTAAGGAAATGACCAAGCTAAGGCTACAAATAAGACCATCCTAAAAATCCTCAAGAAGATGGTCACTGAAGTTGGTCATGATTGGCATCTCCAATTGAATCTCACCCTATGGGCCTATTGAACCAGCATCCGCACACCAACAGGTGCCACCCCTCTCTCCCTGGTCTACATATTAGAATCCATATTCCCCATCAAGATCAAGCTCTCGTGAGTGAGAATATCACTCCAGAACCTCATCACAGATGAAGAATACTGGGTGGCAAGACTGAATGAGTTGGAATTACTAAACAAGTAGCATATGGATCTTCCTTAAATCATTTACAGGTATATTAGAACTAACTCAAGAAAAGCTACAACAAGAAGATCGGGACTTGGACATTCCAGGTAAGAGAACTTGTGTTGAAGGAAAATCAGAAGAACGTCCCAAATCCAGATAGAAAAGGTAAATTTGAACCCAATTGGTTGGGACCCTTCTTCATCATAGCAAGCTATAAGTCAAGGTCATATCGGTTATCAACACTAGAAGGTGAGCCTCTATAGGAGCCCATGAACATCTCCCATCTCAATAAAATTTATGCCTAATCTTTCAGGGTATAAAACCAAAAAATACAAAAAAATCAAAAAACATAAAAATCCAAAAAAAATCAAAAAAAGGATTGAAAACAATAAAGAGAAAAAAATCTTCCTCTAGTGAAAACCACTTCAATGGTGCTTTGGGCAAGTACCTTGGTGAAAACCTGGAAAATAAGTGCCTTGTGTAAATAAGCACTTTCCATCTACCAAGTTTTTCACAACTCATTTTGCATCATCCATTGTGTTCCATATCTTCATCCATCATCCACATTTGTATCATAGCTTGGTCCTATGTTCGTGTCATGATCCCTCCTAGTACTACTCGGCCCATTCTAAAGGTCAATTTGTTCTACCTTTATTGGATTAGTCTATTGCTTCACACTGGGGGGATGATCTCATTGGATCATATTCATGTATGTTTTGAAAGTCTTCCCAAAAATTAGAAAATCAAACAACATCCATAAAATCAGAAAATTCAAAAGCATTCATAAAATCATAAAATCCAAAAACATTCATAAAATCATAAAATACAAAAACATTCTTAAAATCAGAAAATCCAAAAACATTCATAAAATTAGAAAATCCAAAAACATTCATAAAATCAGAAAATCCAAAAACATTCATAAAATGAAAAAATCCAAAAACATTCGTAAATTCATAAAATCCAAAAACATTCAAGAAATCAGAAAATCCAAAAACATTCAAAACATATCAAAATCCAAAAACAAGTCAAAAAGTCAAAAGTCAAAAACATTGTCATTTGTCAAACTATGTCATCTTTGAGCTTTGAACGTACACAAGGTTGATCTTTGATCATCCCCCGAGACACTTAGGTCAGTCCTTTAGGAGTCCGTCATAATAAACTAGCAACCCATTTGTTCATATCTCATCAATAAATCAAGTCTGTGTCAGTTGAACTACATGGTCTCTCTATTTTATATTTTCTATAGGTTATTTAACTTTCTCTTGGGTTGATCTCATTTATATCATTTAGGAATCCTTCTCTAATACATTTGAGTAGTTTTTATAGAATTTTAGCTAATAAAAACCTTAGATGTACTTAATTTTAAG
The DNA here is from genome assembly GCA_007258455.2 of Sequoia sempervirens. Lineage (NCBI taxonomy): Eukaryota > Viridiplantae > Streptophyta > Pinopsida > Cupressales > Cupressaceae > Sequoia > Sequoia sempervirens. Next base: position 712,241,014 of record VDFB02281492.1, read on the forward strand.
ATCACACACACTATACAAGTCAATCAATTGACTATTCATGGAGGTATAAATACTAGAATGGGTGTTTCACTTCATCAAGCTCCTATGTAGCCACCCCCTTGTTCATCTATGTTGTGATTTTTTTAGTTTTAGATCCTAATATGAAAATTGTAGAGTAGGATTGTAGAAGGTAGATAGGGAGTTACAAGACTAGAAAATCAGATCCTAAAAAGAAGGAGCTCAATCTAGGGCATATCACGCTCTAGACCAGCCATTTTATCCCCAAATTTAAGTCATAGGAGTACAATATTTTTCCCTTTTCAGATCTACTTTATATTTTGTAAAAACAATTATCACTATGGAAATTTTGTGTTTTTAGTCTTAATTACATAACTAGATTAATTCAATAAATCGTCATTAAAATCAACCAATTTCCAAATCAATTATAGAACTAGATCCAAGGTTGATTGCCTCTCCTTTTAGGTTTTTATCAAAACTCTTACCCTTTTTTATTTGGCTTCTAATGTTCATTTGGAAGAGGATTGATCTTAGTGATCTATACACTAGACCTAGGATCCCTTTTTCAACTAAACATTCTTTAAGACTCCCATATATTTCACCACTCATCTTCTCACATTACCTATCCTCTCTAACTTTTCCACCCAAGAATTCTATAGTAATTCCATTATTCTATGTAGAATCGCAAAGTTCATCCCCTATACCATTACTACTAATACTCTCCTCAAAAATATCAGTATCCACATTCTTTATGTTCATTTGAGAGAGGATTGATCTTAGTGAGATCTATACACTAGACCTAGACTCCATTTTTCAACTAAAAATTCTTTAAGAATCCCACATATTTCACCACTAATCTTCTCACATTACCTATCCTCTCTAAAATTCTCACCCAAGAATTCTTTAGTAATTCCATTATTCTATGTAGCATCACAAAGTTCATCCCCTATACCATTACTACTAATACACTCCTCATAAATTTTAGTATCCACATTCACTCCAAACACTTGAGCATTTGAATTTTTGAAACTTCTCCACCATTGATATCAATAGTTAACCAAGTGTAGAAGTAATAACCATTTATTAAGTGCTCTTGATATCTATCATGCCCCTCCAAATCTTATCTTATATGGATTAACAAGCTATACCAATTATCATTTTGTTTTGTTAAAAAAGGGATCCTAGGTCTAATGATTAAGTCACTAAGATCAATCATTTTCTAATGAACATTAGAATTCAAATCATAAAAGGTGTGAGATTAACAGTTTGCAACCTAAAAGGTGAGTCAATTATCCTTGAATCTAATTCTTTAGGGCCTTATAAATTAGCTAAAATTAATGTGGCTTGATTGAATTTATTTGACTACAAGACCTGAAGTGAAAATGTAATTTTTGTGCTAACAAAACAATAAAACAAAAATTTGAAAGAAGATATAGGAAGGGAAAATTACTATGCACCTGGTAGGAAAATTTGAGCCCAATTTCATTATTCTAGGGTGCAATGGCGTGCCCTAGTTTGGCTTCCAATTTCATCATATCTAAATTTGTAGGTTTGTAGCTCCCTATCTGCCTTCTGTAATCCTACTCTGAAATCTTCATCTTTGGATCTAAATGTGTAAAAAATTTGGAAAAAAAGAGAGGGAAAGGGTGGTTATACTGGATTTTTCCTCAAGCAAACCCTCGTTTTGGTATTTCTACCTCCACAAATATCCAATGGATTGATTATTGAAATGTGTGAGCTTTTAACCTTAAGTGCATATAATGTTGTAATGAGCTCAAATGCATAAAACCTTACCTAAATATGTCAGAGAAGGATTCTTAAATGATAATAATGAGATAAACCAAAGAAAAATTCAAGTATCCTTACTAAAATCTAAAATGCAGCAATGCCTTGCTTGGGGCAGAAAGTAGGTTGAATCTTGAAGATGAGAACACGCTGAAAACAAGTAATTTGGTTGTTGAAAATGGCTAAAGAAATCTCAAAAATGTGCATTCCATCATGCTCTTTTATTGGCATTAAAATCTAATCATTGTAGTAAACTTAATCAAATCTAAAAATCCTCTTGAAAACCCATAAATTCAAATATATTTTGGCATAATATAATTGTCTTCTTATTCTTCTCCTTACTTTTCAAATAATAATTCATGTTTATATAGTAGACTTGAGAATAAATTAAACTTTAGGCTAACTCAACTAAATTTTAAATTTTCGGGATTAGGTTACTACCAAGGACCAAGTTTATAATTGCATCTCTAAAATTAGGTTACTCCGAAGGCCAAAATTTAAAATTACATCTCCAAAATTAAAGACCAAAAACACAAGAAATCAAATTTGTTGGGAAAAATAGCTAGTATAGGATGCGCTACACTCCAAACTAGCTTTCTCGCACTCAACAAAGGTTGACATGGGTGTTTAGGGTTTACTAAAATCAAGAATTTTTCATGGTAGTGTAGACACACTCTCTTGCATTGATAGGAAAATTTTAAAGCTAAGAGATGTTTAAATGTATTAATAAAAAGGTCACTCAAGTCAGATTCAAATAGAGCATGAAATTGTACTTTCACCTAAAAGGGAGTACATTTTTTGGTGCTACACATCATCAAGTGACAAATAACATTAATAATGAAACTTGAGATCAATCATGTGAAATTGATTCTTCAATGATAAATTCCACCTCTCTCCATATAAAAATAGCTACACCCTAAAAATTTTGCCACCAACAAACATTTACATTTTCCACTTTGATGTTCCCTTTTTTGTATTTTTTGAATTTTCACAGCTAAAATAAATTGGAACAAAAAATTGAAAAAAAAAGGTTGAAATTCTTGATCAAACCTTTAAATATTGAAATACCATTTTTATGTTAAATTGAAATCAAATCTTAACAATTATTAATATTGATACTTTTTGTATAAACCTTAGGTTACAATATAATCTTAGTTCTAAGTTGTTTCAATAATTATGAACACCAATATGAACTCAATTCCACCAACCTAGCTTGTGAAATAATAAGAAATGTAAATGAATATAGAAATATAACAATTTTTTAACTTCTCATATCATGGTATCTATATTTGACATCTTCAACACACTGATAAATAGGTTTATATGATTGCAACTAAGGTGACAACCCTCTTTTTTTCTATAGAGAATAATCTAGTAACTTATTCATTATTTAGGAACTGCTAAGAATCATACTTAAGAAGCTTGGAACCCAAGGCAACACCTTAGACAATTTCTACAACATTTTTTAACTTTTGATCTAGATAGAAGATTAAGTGACCACTCTAATATTTGCTAATATCCCTACAATTAAACAAAATATGATATAGTCACTTCTATATGTGTTGATATCATTAAAATCCAAGTAGATTATACTATAACCAATATGGTATGGATATTGTAGATATTATAAAAGCTCATGAATTCCTCCAACAAATGTGATCACCCTTGACACATTACTTGATGAATGGTGTGGCTAGTTTGATTGATAAATTTTGCAATAGGTTTAAATTTTACTTCCTCAATATGGTATTGAGCTAGGGTAAACTTAGATTCAACTCCAAGTCATTTCCAAAATATATCAAAAATTAAAGCTTAATATGTAAACATATAGATTTCTTTTGGTGATGAAATGATGAAATGATGATATTTCCTTATAGCAACACTATAGGAACATTGTAGCAAACTCCAAATCCTCCACAAATCAGCACAATTATGACACCTATATAAAATTACCCAAGATTGGAAACAATGATTCTCAACCTTGATCCCAAATGTGAAATTCAACAAGGTTTTATTCTCTCAAATCACAAATATTGCAAGGGTTTTTATCCATGGATTCCCTAGATTGAATAAACTACGTGAATCTAAATATTAGATGTAAAAGATAACTTGAATGAATGATTTTTTAAACAAAGATAGGTGTCTCCTTTATTCTAAAAAGTGGACCCTTGAGATCAAATTTCTAAAATTATTTTAAAATACTTTTATTTATTCTATTTAGAATTTAAAAATATTTGTATTTTAATATTTAATTTTTAAAAAAATATTTTTTATTTTAATATTAGTTTTTTAAAATACTTTGAAATTTTTATTTTTCTATTAACATTTAAAAATACCTTTTATTTAAATTATAATAATATTAGTTGCCACTAAAAATAGAAATTAGTGAACCTAAAATAAATAATATTATTAATTATTTTAATCTTAAAAATGGGGCATGACAACCATTAATAAATTTAAGAAAAATATTGGGAACTTTTCAAGATATATTTCTTGGATGCACAACTTACTTGAAAAGGTAGGGGTTAATGAGTATGCCTATGAAATCCCAGATGTTGTTTCCTTGTGTATCACTATTAAAAATACCAATACAAAAATGAATTTGGAGAGCATGTACCATGCCATGTGCTTAAGAAAAATTTATTAGGAAAAACCTACTTAATCCTTACTAATTAAAAACCACAAGTTAAACTTAATTAAAAAAAGTATCCCTAATGATAACCAAATAGAAGATTATCTTGATCATGCATGAATTAGCTAGAATGTCAACAATATTGATCCCTTTCCTAAAGATATGTGAATAACTTATGAACAAAAACTATTTGTCTAAAATCTATCTTCCGCAAGTATAATATTACCTCTAATTATGATTTCTTGTTATCATTAGGTTGATGACTATTAGAGTTACAACCTTCAATTTCTTGTCATGTAGCTTTTAGCCCTTTAACTATCCTCAATCCTTCTACCAAAGCTCTAATCTTAGTTTGTTCATCCCACTAGAGAGAGGATGGGTTAACCTTCAACAAGATGTTGCTTCCAAACCAAAAAGAATAGCATGCCCTTTCTCCACTAAAGTTTATTCAAACTTCTAGAGGAAACAAGATTTAAATGGCATGAATTATGTCAAATTTTAGTCAAGTGATGAATGTTACCTATTGGATTTACTCTTAAATCGGTTGGTTGAGGGTTTAAAACTACCAATCATTGTAAGATTTCCTTTTTCGGTATATTTACTAGCTTAGCATACACTATTTCCAATACACATAATTTTGTTAGATTTAAGACCATATAGAATAGTAGTTTATTAATAGTATTTCCAAACACCAAAAATTGTGAACTCAATGAGATTGTCTCACATTATGTCATGAATACATAATGGGCCTTATAAGCATGTGGTTGAAAGAGGATTCTAAATTTCCATTATGATTCAATTGGAATCCTATGCCATGTCAATTTGACACTCAAAAGGTGGCTTCAACTAGATTTTTGTATCCTAATGCCTTTCTGATAGAAAGAAGATTTTCAGTCAAATGAGTTTTGGTTATTGCTTTTGTATTCTCTATTTTTTAATTAGACAAAGATTAGACAAGTCTGCAATTTTAATAAATCAAGGATATATAAGTTTGGACTATCTAGCATGAGCATGGCTTACTTAAGTTATAGTGTGCCAATTTTTATCTCTTTTTTCTAAGTTTTAGTTTTGGCCTTGTTCATTACTTATTCACATTGTATAGTAGTATTATGAAAAATGCATCATCTTATTTCATCTTTTTATTTCTAATGGATGGTTCTTATAATAGGATTTATAGTGTTTGTTTAGATGAGAAATTGTCATCCACATTGCTTTATATTTTTTTGATACACTATTTTATTTATTAGATTTAGACAATTTCAAATAGTATTAAGCATGAAGTGATAGAGCCCTAGATATGCATAAGTACTCCAATAGAGCATGAAAATATTCAAGTATCATGTTTTCATGTTATTATATACTACACATTATGGAAGAAGAATATTGTAAAAGATGAAAGTGAAGGAAAAGTGATATTAGACTAATCACTAGGAAAGATGAATTCTAAGAATAAAATATCATGGTGGTAGGAAAAGAGAAAGATAAAAAATTAAAGAGATGTGGAGGCACATACACAAGAGGAAGAACCAATTTTTTTTAATGTGAGTAGTTAGCTTTGGTACATAGAAAGACACTAGCGTGAGGAGGCAAGGATATGGATCTAATGTTCACTACATCTATGGTAACCCCAAATTCCATACCTTGATTCCAACATCTAAACCTTGATATGTTGAATTTAAGTCATAAATGCTTATAATGAAATAAGAAGTTTAGAGCTCACTAACTCAACAAACCTTTTGCATAAGGGTTAAGTCCACCTCTACTTTATTAAGTGGTTGAGAAACAAGGGTATCATTCATGGGCTACTCCATCTTTGAGAATGGTGATAAAAAAGGGTAGCTTTCTCCTTTAAACTAGTAGCCAATGGTTGAGTTCTAACCAGTAGAGCTAGAGACTACAGAGAGAAAAAGAAACTACTCAACCATGTGATGTAAGAGCTAGTTGAGTAGGGTGTAACATGCCAAGAAAACTAATTAATAATAAATATAAGTCTGCTCAATTATTCCTATGTTTTCTCCTTTATCAAATCCTCATTATTATTCACCAAATATTCATTCTTTATAGAATTATTAGTGAAGCTAGGGAATTTGATTTTTCTAAATGATGAGAGTTGCATAGTTGAACATAGGAATATCATCATTCTTGAATATTTTTTATTTATTTTCTTCTCTATTTTTCTGAACTCCTTTATAAAAAATTAATATCCCCTTTACAATAGAAAAAAATAAAGAAAAAAAAAAACATTTTACTCTAGGGTCCAGTCACTTCAAAAAGGTTAGTTAAATATTATTATTTAAAAAATAACACTTTATTTAAATATAACTTAAGTAGGGACCTTGGATGTAATTTAAAAGTCTTCTTAAATATTGAGATAGAAAAAAAAAGTATTAAAAAATATTGAAATAATTGAAGGGCCCAAGACAAAATGCCTATAAAAGAGAGATCAAGGTCTATCGTTCATTTTCATCATATTCAAATTTCAAATTTCAAGTTTACATTCAAGAATATAAACCTTTGATGTGGAAGATCTTGAGAACAAAAATTCTCTTGAATTCAATCTTCGATTTGGGAACTAAAACATTTATGTCATTTGAAGAAATTTTAATCAAAGAATACATTTATATTTCAAGTGAAAAACAATTTGAATTTGAATAATTTGTATTCACAAAATATATTATTATTTACTGATCAAATATAATTTGAGCATTTTGGGAAACTGTATGAGCTGTTACAAAAAAATATGAAAATAATAGATTTTTACAATTAGAAAAGTAGAAGTTGTAGAGTTCAAAATAAATAAATAAAAGAAAAAAAAAGAACAGCGTTGTTTTAAGATTTTCAATTGCTGTTCACATTCCCAAATCAGCCTACATCTTGATGTAAATTGATCCATTTAATTTTTAATGAGAGTTTAAATTATGGTTTGAAAGTAAATGCTTGAGATTACAAGGATTTCAAACTTTACATCGATCAGCTAGAATTTGTTATTGACATTTGATATTTAACCATCATTACAACTTGCATGATCATTTATTTTCTAAGGTTTTCTTATCTTTAATAACATTACAGAAAAGTCACTAAGTCATTACAATTTAAATATTCCTTCATTGAAGGTCAACCATTTGTATATGCCATTATGTTGTCTGTCTTTTCAAAGCTTTGACACAAATAAAAATTGTTAGGATGACATAAAGAAATTTTGTTTAAGATCTGTGCATTAGGCGGAGGAAACAAAGTATGGATTGTAAATATAACAAGGTTTAGTGGCATAAAGACATTTCCTTATCATTCATGAATGAATGGCTACAGTAGTTCAGTGCCATTAAGACATTTCAAACATAGAAAAAACCATGCATGGCCGTTAGAGGGAAATGATTTCCTCCAATAGCAATCAATCAAACAATTTTGAATAAAATCTGCTTAAAGCGAGACCAGAATGAACTGCAATAGAAGTCTTTAATAGCACATAAACTTAGGTTGTTTGTGATGTTCCAATTACAATACAAATGTTGAATTACCTTGAACAGAGATCAGTCACAATTGTTAATCCTCATAACTATCAATGTTCTTTTTTCTCTGAACTTGTTCTGACAAAGGCCACGACAGATGCCCAGGTATGCAATAAAATCTAAACCTTTGAAAAGCTTGAATGGCATTCATTGGAACATCATATTTGTCCAACGCTAACCTCAATGTCTCCCAGCGTTTTAGATTCAATCTCTTTTCCTCTTCCCTCTTTTCATTCTTCCTACTCTGGTTTTTCATAACCTCATCTTTCAGATCATTAATTTCTTTCTTTAATTCATCCAACATTTTTTCTAATGTACCAATTTGTTTAATCACAGCATTGTCCAACTTTTCTGGACCAGCCCTTGTACTTCTTTGTTGAATTTCAATATTTCCTTGAAGGCTTTTTTCTCTAGTCTCCTCCTCCTTCATCTTCTTCTTTTTCTTCTTATTCTTCTTTTTATTCCTCCTCTGTTGAAAGAGGGGATGACCAAAATCTTCCGTCACTATATTGTCTTTAGCAGCTTCGTCCAACTTTTTTGGTTCCCTCTTACTCCTTTCTGTTTCAATATTTCCATCTTTGGAAACACCAACTTTAAGTATGGTCTCTTTTGTTTCATCTCGATGGCTAGCCCCGGTCTCAAGTTCTATAAAATGGTCTACAATTCTTTGCAGCGAAGGCCCATCCGATGGCGAGGATTTGATCATCCCAATTTTGTTCCAATTCTGATAATAAAAAAAAACAATAAATTATAATATTTTGAAAGTCGATTCTTTTTTGTATATTAGTTTCAAAGTTGGCATTGAAAAATAAAATATTGAAGTCTGGTATACCATACCTGAATAACAAAGTTTATGTTCTCCCGCCATTCCCAACAAACAAATATCCATGTGATCAATTGTACCTGCCAGCCAGCCAAATCCTTGGCTTCCCCTGTTAGATAAAATATATTCCACACCAATCTATGATAAGTGAGATGGCGCTTCCATTCTCGAGGAAGTTTTCTGTTGTCTGTTGCCAACTGCTGGAAGTAAAAAAATGCATCTTGTTCTCCGTTGCTATACCTAACAAACAACAACTCTCTTATAGGAATTTGAGACCAATAATTTTTATTGCCTGCATAAAATGTGCAAAATGTTCAAACATTAGACGAAAACAATTTTATAAAAAACAGAGAGCTTAAAACTAAAGTTCGGCGGTTTGTCAATTACTTATTTTATTTACAGCGTGCTTAGCAATGGCTGTTTCTCCTTGACGCCGAGCTTCTCTTCCTGTTTGAGCTGCAGCTGCATTGCATGCGGTTGCTTCCTTTACATTTTTCCTTCCTATTCAAATAGATAGGTAAATTTATTTAAGCTACATGAAGTAAAAGATTGCCTATCAAATATTTCCAAAAAAAATAAAATTATTTATATTTATTGTTTTCTATTTCTATGAAAGTCTGTTCACTCTGTTTTTGTTTTGGTTATGCATGAATTAGTCTGCAATGTTTATAATCAAAACAAAGCAAATATCTTTTCTTTAATATCATATTTTTTAATATGAAAAATACTGTTTATCATAAAAATATGAAAATATAAAAAAAGAACAAAAAAATTATGATTAAAAGTATTAGTATAAAATATTAGAAAATTAGAATATATATGATATTTTATAATAATCATATTTTAATTAAATATTCGCTCTTATTCATTTAATCATTAATGATATTTCGTATTATTGTTCACATATTTTTAATTTCAAAGAAAATAAAAACATATATTTTAATTTTATCCAAATACCAACCACAAAAAACCGAAGGAGAAGACATCAAAACTTTGCAGAGTTGTTTTAAGAACTGCAAAATCAGCCCTGTGTGGCCGTAGGTAGCTGTGGTTGCAGGCTGCACATCTATGGCGACTTCTGGAATGATTTCTGGCCGAATTTCTTTTCCTGTATCATCACGTAATGATGATTCACTTGACCTCCCAGGCTCTGTGATTAACAAATGTTTCATGTCACATCTAACTTTTCAATATCAAACATTAAATAATAGACAACAATTCTTATCTTCTTTCGAAATCTTTCATTAATACTTTATTCTTACCTGCAATAAATGTTTTTTGTCTTGTTATTTTGGTCATGTCTGCATTCGATTCTAATTTTGAATCAAAGCCCTCGCTTGGTTCTTGGAAAACTCCCAATTGCCCTTCCAAAAACTTCCTTGATTGCTTTGCGCTAGGGTCAGGGAGGTCAAGTGGAAGTTGTATTATTTTTTGTAAATATTTGTCTGCTAGTTCTTGATTATCTTTGAATGGTCTATTGGTTTTCATATCTCCATATTTTTTTATTATAGCTCTTTCTATTAGTCCTTTGTCAATTCCCAGCACCACATTTATTTCACACACTGCCAACACAAGGTTGATGGCTGATAAAACCTGTGTCAAAATTTGGAATGGGAAATAAATATTGTTTCAGCTAATCTATAGATTGTATTGAAGATTCAACTCAGACAGAAACAAAAAAAAATAGCAACAAAGAACAACAAATTACTGTGTACATACCTGCAAAATTACAGATTCCTGACAGCGATCAAGATCGTCAATAAAAACAATTATTCGCAAGTTGGTCCCAGATGCAGGAGCTACTTTTGGAATCAACATGACCTTTTCAAGGATTCTAGGATGGAAGAGCAATGGTGTGACCCACCACTCGAAAAAGATAAGCCACAATGTAGAAATCATGGTGAAAACCCAGGAATAGGCCTTGAAAACCATGCAAGGCCTTTTACCAATTTCATCTTTTAAGAAAGTGATATCTGATATCACCCTTTCTTGATAACCCAATTTATCTGTATGATCTGGGAATGATATGTAACTCATCAACTGAGTACTGATTGGTTTCAAAATACTCATCAATGACTTTGTGACAGTCCATCCTATCACGACTATAGCTGTTGGTAAACATGCATATTTTGGTATTACCCAATCCTTGAACTTGTCTGATTTGTCCAAAATTACCCATAAAATCCAAGTAATTGTACATGCCAAAACCACTGCAAGAAGACATGGATAAATAATTTCAATCCATATATTGTATTTTTTTTTTTTCCAAGTATTTCTCCAACAAGTGCTAAGCCACTGAGCCTCAGTCATAATTCCCTCCAACTCTTTGGTGATCTCAATGGCCATGCCTGCCAATGCTTCTGTTTCATTCCTATATTTCCATGCATTATAATGGACAGTCAAAACAGCTGGAACACTTTCTTCTAGTGAAGAATCTACCGTTGATTGTTGGAGATTTGATTTTGATCGTTGATAATTTGTTGTAAACTGCAATGAAAGTGAATCGTTAGGATAAATATATATTAGAATACTCCTTAATTAGGTTTAGAACCTCACCATTGCCCATATAGACTTTGAATGTGGTTTTTGATGTTCTTGAATTTCTCTTATGCTTGTTGTGAACTGCAAATAAGAATGAATATTTGTAATTAAAAATTTAAGTTCTAGAACTTCAAAATTCACTATTAAGTATTAAATTACTTAAAATTGTAGCATTTTATGGTAAGCTAGTGCTTTGAAGTCTTACCATGTCGCTGCCATCCATTGCAGCAAGTGATTTAAAAATCTTGCGATATTTAGGTTGGTAACTAGATAGGAATTTCACGAGAGAGTCTTGTTCGGTATGTCCGATCTAAAAAACAGACTTATCACTTAACTCATATTTCGAAGAATATTTTGAATATGTATTGTGAAGGGCCAATGACATTTATCTTGGATGTTCAAGAATTTACCTCTTCGCGAGGCTCCTCGCTATTGTTTTTCTTTGCCCAACTCCAAATTTTATTCATCATAGTAGAAAATAAGGTTATATTACGTTTTTGGTCAAAATCCACATGTCTTTTGATTTGTTCATATTTCTCTCTTCCCTTCTTGGATAACTCACACGTTGTGATCTCAGGCAATTCTGAAGCTGAACTTGATAATTTTGCTGATGGCAACAATGACATTTGAGCTGCTGTTTTCAGCAAAATGCTTTCTGTCTGAATTGTTTAAAAGGCAAATAAAATTTTAGATCAAATGATTTACCATGGAAAAAATTGATAATAAAATTCCAAAAAAATGAATTACATGATACCTGTACCATTAAACTCGATTTTCCCATTCCCCATGATCCAGAAATTCCGACAACAATGGGAGGTTTTATGTAAGGATTCAAAAGTAATGCAGCAAGAGCGTGCGCATAGTCAATTCTCCCTAATCAAATCGTAAATTTTAAGGTTAAAAATAAAAAAATTATAATGTGAGCTAAAGATAGATATTTACGTTTATATTTACCAAGATTGTCTAATACAGTTGGTTGGTCATTCCCCTGTTCGGCAATCCTCTCAAGCTGATTTGAAACTGCAAACAAAACAAGCAACCCTTGATCGAAAGCAGTTGTTATGTAAATATAACTAGGGCAGAAGGACTTAAAAATTACCTCTCCTTACTCTCTCCTTTTTCTCTGGTGTTAATCCATTCCTCCATTTTATGTCATGTATATCCATAGTTTGATAACCTCTCCCAATAAGTTCTTTTGTCATTTCTATATCTCCCACAGAAGCAGCCGTTTTCAGCAAATTCCTATTCCCGGTAGGCAGTAGTGTTTTAATTTCCTTTTTTTTAGCTACAAGAAATTTGTGAAGTGGATCATCATTGCTGAGACAGTTGTCAGCAGTGCCCAAGCCTGCTGCAGAGGTCCATAACAAAAGCCATTTCTCTTCATTGGTTTTGCATCCTTGTAATTGTAACTCAACCAATTTTATTTTGTCTCTTCCAGTTTGAGCTTTCACAGCGTAATGAAGTGCAGTCCGACCATCACAATCGCGTTGTTTGAGCGGGTGGGCACCTTCGTTCAACAGAATTTCGACTGTATCGAAGTCTCCACAATGTGCGGCCTTATGAAGAGCTGTTTGACCAA
>VDFB02281492.1:712256953-712398391 GCA_007258455.2 Sequoia sempervirens
GAGAGAGAGAGAGAGAGAGAGAGAGAGAGAGAGGGATAGATAGAAATAGAAGAGATAAATATATAGAGAGGGAGAGGGAGCAAATGAGAGAGGGAGAGATAGGAAGTGATATATAGAGATAAATATAGAGGGAGAGATGGAAGAAGAAATATGGAGAGATAGAGATAGAGAGGCAAAGAGAGATATAAAGGTCTAGGAAGGGATCAATATTGTTAACTATGCAACTCTCATCATTTAGAAAAATCAAATTCCCTAGCTTCACTAATAATTCTATAAAGAATGAATATTTGGTGAATAATAATGAGGATTTGATAAAGGAGAAAACATAGGAATAATTGAGCAGACTTATATTTATTATTAATTAGTTTTCTTGGCATGTTACACCCTACTCAACTAGCTCTTACATCACATGGTTGAGTAGTTTCTTTTTCTCTCTGTAGTCTCTAGCTCTACTGGTTAGAACTCAACCATTGGCTACTAGTTTAAAGGAGAAAGCTACCCTTTTTTATCACCATTCTCAAAGATGGAGTAGCCCATGAATGATACCCTTGTTTCTCAACCACTTAATAAAGTAGAGGTGGACTTAACCCTTATGCAAAAGGTTTGTTGAGTTAGTGAGCTCTAAACTTCTTATTTCATTATAAGCATTTATGACTTAAATTCAACATAACAAGGTTTAGATGTTGGAATCAAGGTATGGAATTTGGGGTTACCATAGATGTAGTGAACATTAGATCCATATCCTTGCCTCCTCACGCTAGTGTCTTTCTATGTACCAAAGCTAACTACTCACATTAAAAAAATTTGGTTCTTCCTCTTGTGTATGTGCCTCCACATCTCTTTAATTTTTTATCTTTCTCTTTTCCTACCACCATGATATTTTATTCTTAGAATTCATCTTTCCTAGTGATTAGTCTAATATCACTTTTCCTTCACTTTCATCTTTTACAATATTCTTCTTCCATAATGTGTAGTATATAATAACATGAAAACATGATACTTGAATATTTTCATGCTCTATTGGAGTACTTATGCATATCTAGGGCTCTATCACTTCATGCTTAATACTATTTGAAATTGTCTAAATCTAATAAATAAAATAGTGTATCAAAAAAATATAAAGCAATGTGGATGACAATTTCTCATCTAAACAAACACTATAAATCCTATTATAAGAACCATCCATTAGAAATAAAAAGATGAAATAAGATGATGCATTTTTCATAATACTACTATACAATGTGAATAAGTAATGAACAAGGCCAAAACTAAAACTTAGAAAAAAGAGATAAAAATTGGCACACTATAACTTAAGTAAGCTATGCTCATGCTAGATAGTCCAAACTTATATATCCTTGATTTATTAAAATTGCAGACTTGTCTAATCTTTGTCTAATTAAAAAATAGAGAATACAAAAGCAATAACCAAAACTCATTTGACTGACAATCTTCTTTCTATCAGAAAGGCATTAGGATACAAAAATCTAGTTGAAGCCACCTTTTGAGTGTCAAATTGACATGGCATAGGATTCCAATTGAATCATAATGGAAATTTAGAATCCTCTTTCAACCACATGCTTATAAGGCCCATTATGTATTCATGACATAATGTGAGACAATCTCATTGAGTTCACAATTTTTGGTGTTTGGAAATACTATTAATAAACTACTATTCTATATGGTCTTAAATCTAACAAAATTATGTGTATTGGAAATAGTGTATGCTAAGCTAGTAAATATACCGAAAAAGGAAATCTTACAATGATTGGTAGTTTTAAACCCTCAACCAACCGATTTAAGAGTAAATCCAATAGGTAACATTCATCACTTGACTAAAATTTGACATAATTCATGCCATTTAAATCTTGTTTCCTCTAGAAGTTTGAATAAACTTTAGTGGAGAAAGGGCATGCTATTCTTTTTGGTTTGGAAGCAACATCTTGTTGAAGGTTAACCCATCCTCTCTCTAGTGGGATGAACAAACTAAGATTAGAGCTTTGGTAGAAGGATTGAGGATAGTTAAAGGGCTAAAAGCTACATGACAAGAAATTGAAGGTTGTAACTCTAATAGTCATCAACCTAATGATAACAAGAAATCATAATTAGAGGTAATATTATACTTGCGGAAGATAGATTTTAGACAAATAGTTTTTGTTCATAAGTTATTCACATATCTTTAGGAAAGGGATCAATATTGTTGACATTCTAGCGGTTATGCGGTTAATTTTCCCCTTCGGTGAATTACTGGTGGTGAATTTTACTTAGTGGTGAATTTGTCATGGCGGTGAATTTTCCCACGATAAATTTGTACTCTATAAAGCTATAGTAATTGTTAATTATTAATTATAATCATTTTATATATATATATATCTTTACTAGTTTTTTTTTTAAAATAATATAATAATAATAAATATAATTATTTTATTTATAATTTATTTTGTAGTATATAAAATATATATTATAACATAACATATGTTATTATATATATTGATATTGTGATTTGGAATTGCTAAAATGTATATAATATACTTATAAAGTATAATTATTAATAAAATATAACTATAATGTATATAATATACACTATTAATAACTATAAATAATATAATATAATATATTTTATAAAAATACATATTATAAATCAATACAATAAATAATATATTAATATTTAATTTTAATTTAAATACATTGATTAATAAATATTAAAATTTATTGTTTAGATAAATATTAAAGTTTACATAATAATGTAAAATTTTAAATAAAATAATATATTACAATATATTAAGGTCCCTCGCTCAGCATGTGCCGCCACGCTGGCATTTCTCCATTGCTGGATCAGCTCCGATATGGCCCATTCTATAGTGGAGGAGGACGTGTCAGTTCCTGCAGTGAAGAGATTAATTTCGTAGATTAAATAAACACAACCATAAATAATTGATTGCTCATTTATCTTGTCCGCTCACAGCAATAATTAAAGAAAAAACATTGCGTCTATTAAGGCAGTGAAACAGTAAACCTAAATGTGTAATGAAATAGTAAACCTAAATGTGCAGTGAAATAGTAAAACTGAAATGCACTCATTATTAGGATCTTGACCATTATTTTCATTTTAATAAACATACACTAAAACCCTTATCGAACCCTTCTTTTCAGGCTAACACCTTGCCAAATTGGAGCAGTGGAAACTCAATACCAACGAGAAAGAGTTTGGAGGACCGGCAACCAATGGTGACGGCGAAAGCAGCCAAAAGCGGCAAAAATAGCCAAAAAAATGTTAGATTCACTTTATCCTTTTGCATTGATACGGACAGTGCGCCAATGAATGTGAATTAATAGTGGTGAGAAAGTAAAGCGAACGATGTGAGAAACAGTGATGGCGTGAAAAGGTGGACAGAATATCAAATGGTGGACAAACATTCATTCGTCGAAAGCGTTTTCCTCACTGTGGATTTCATAAATTAGCTTGCTTTACTTCATAGTGGATACGCCTTCGACATAAATTATTGCGCAATAGTAAGGTGTTCTCCGTCTCACAGTTTGTTAGAGCTATGAAAATCTGATGATTTTTACATATCTTTCATCCCCTTGAATCTCCATGTGGGTCTTGCCTTTGGCACATTTTCCTCATTACATGATAGTTTTACCCATTTTCTGCCCATATAGTCCCTTTGAATCCATCGAGTCATGCATTTTTCATGTTACAATTCCTACCGGTGTGAGTACATTTTGGTCTCCCCAACCCATTGAGTTTTTCTACTTGTGAAACGTCTGTGTTGCCTATCGGCAAGATGTTTTTTGTTGTCATGGCGATTTAATTTTCATTTACAGGCACCGTTCGGTAGGACTTTTTTGTGGTCTCGACGACAAAGGATGGTACACTTTTCGGCAGGAGTTGGGTCGTTGGGGTAATGTCTCACCGAAGGCATCATGTCTCACTAACCGGCTTGAATAAGGATACATCGGTAAGAGTTAAAGCTTTCGGCATGTGGTCTTGGCGAGTTTGTATTGTCTTACCGACAAGCAACTAAGTGAACACTTCGGTAAGACTTATGGGCTTCGTTGTAAAGTCTTGGCGAGCCCGTCGAGTCTTGCTGACAAGTCTTATGATTGACTTTCGGCGAGATGTTGGCTTTGTCTTGGCGACCTAAGGATAAAGGGATGCGATATCGGTATGAGATGGGGTTTTCGATAAGAGGTCTCGCCGATGGAAAGTAATAAAGGACCTTGTCAGCATAAAAAATGATTTGTTTCGGCGACACTCAAGGATGGTTGAGGTCTTTCGGTATAACAAAGTGCACTCTACAAGAGGTCTCCCCGATATCAGAGTGTTACAACGATACATGCAAGACGAAGATTGACATCTCGGGGAAACAGAATGTGATCGATATGATTCTTCCCTGACAGTAGATAAGTCACGATGAAAGCAAATAACACCACGGAGCGACTAACGATTGAATTTCCTTTGGCATAACTATACGACATGTCTCGCCGACTGTTTCACTAATGAATAACAGAAATTCAAATACCATGGCCGACATGTATATGTTTGAAAACCGTTGCAGGCCGACTTGATTTGGGCCCGAGTTTGGTGGTAGGCCGACATGGGATCTCAATATGATACATTTTTCTGATGCTGGTGTATAAATAGGCATTTTGCTAATTGTAAAAGACAACAATTATTAGATTTCAATAGACAGCAAGTAGATATAGTACAATAAAATTATCAGATCAGAGACTATTGTTGCATGATTTCATAATGGAGGTATTTATGAAAATTAGTTGATGTTGCTGCATTTTTCTAGTGTCAATTGTCTGTTGAATTAAATAAAATACTCCTAATTTGTCTCCAAAATTGATGCTTTCTGACTGTTTAAATTGACATAACAAGTTTATGTTCAGTTTATCAATGCACAATTGTTGTATCTGTGTGATTAATCAATTGGTTCTTTCAAGTAAAGACTAAATCCTTTTAGTTGATCACAGTAATCAGAGAGTTTCATTTGGATTATTAAAGCAGAGCTTAGTTGTTACAGAATTGCATGTTTATACAAGTTGTAAATAGAATATATGCCAAATAATTTGAGTTTTATCCAGAGAAGTGTTGCTCATCTTGATCTCATTTGACTCCGCATACCCAACAAGGCACTGGTCTTTGCACTTCATCATTTTGAACTCATTCAGTTTCTTTATATTTGTTTATTGAGCATTTTAGGATTTAGATTAAAAGATTGCTATTGTGTTTGAGTTCATTTGTTCACTTCCATCTGCCATTGTGGAAAAATCACTGCAAGAAGGATAATCACAAGTATATAAAATTTGCTTCATTCAGTAAGGTACACCCACCCAGGTCTAGCAGCACCTGAAGAGTAGAAGGTTGAGTTATCTTGACCTTGCCTGTTACCCTGAAGCGTATCAAGAGATTGGCAGCCTCTTGAGTCATTCCGCCTGCGTTTTTGAGAGCTAACAAATTGGCGACTCCACTGGGGAAACATCCAAAATCAAAGCCTTAATCATAGAGTCAGAAACTTTATACAGACTCCGCTGGGAATAAGAAACATCAAGTATTTTCTCACTTTTGACAAAAGTGAGTGGTGACTCTGACAGAATTTTGCAAATATTCAAACATGAATGGAAGAATATCTCAATACAAGGGAGGTCATATTGGAGCTCCTGCTAGCAGCAGTAAATGAACACACAAAGATGTGAAGGTTGATAAGGGAAAAAGGATAAGTGAAGATATGTGCCTAATAGATAAAGATAAAGCATCAAGAGCTGAAACATATGTTCACTATGATACATGGAAAAATGATTCGAGTGTAGAGCCTTGTACTCCAAAAGATCAAAGGAATCCTTTCTCTTTTCTCGATCCTTAGAAACAGGTTGAGTTTCAAGCTGCATTTGAGGCTGAAAAAATCAGAATTCAACAGGAATATGATCAAAAGATGGAGGGTAATCAAAATGTGTTTATTGATCATGAGCTTCCTGAGGAAGTAAAAGCACAGTTTGAATCACATAGGAACTAAAGGCTGCATTGTTGAAAGTCCAAATTACTTCTCAGATAGCTAATTCCCCCCCTCGAAGTATGTACCACCTCATAAGCTGGGTAATCATGGTGCAGGGCCTTCAAATGCACCAGTGTCGCCTCACCATCAGACAAGAAATCACTATAATCAGCCAAATCATCCACCTCATATTCCCACT
Organism: Sequoia sempervirens; assembly: GCA_007258455.2. Taxonomy (NCBI): domain Eukaryota; kingdom Viridiplantae; phylum Streptophyta; class Pinopsida; order Cupressales; family Cupressaceae; genus Sequoia; species Sequoia sempervirens. Next base: position 712,263,152 of record VDFB02281492.1, read on the forward strand.
TAGCGTACAAATATGCATCCACCTCCTGGTCAACAATACATCCCACAGCATAATGCACAATACAATAATCCCATGCACCAATGTCAATACCCACCTTTTCCTCCCCCTCACCAATATACAACAATGATCAGACAATTTGATTTAGCAGGGTTTCAATTATATCCTTACCCTATGGATGGCAGCTGGAGAGGTCTGGTACCTAAGTTTACAGGGAGTAATGCAATTACTGCTGAAGAACATTTAAAGAATTTCAATGTGTTCATCCAAGACATAGGTGTGCCATATGAAGATTTACATATGAGGTTATTTATGATGTCACTTCTTGAAGATGCTAGGGATTGGTTCAACAGCTTGCAAGCATCCTCAATTAATTCTCTCCAAATATTTTAGGACAGATTCCTAGAATAGTATGGGAATATAAATGCACCAGATGCAGCTCTTCATGAATTGATGCGAATTCAAAAAAATCAAAATGATTCAATTTATCATTTCAACCGAAGATTCAACAAGTTGTAGACTAAAGTACCTCCTCGATCAAGGTTGTCAGATTATGTAGCACTGAGTGTTTATTTAAATGCATTTGATCCTAAAACAAGGTATGAATTGAGAAATAGATTTCCAAGAGATCTGGCTGAAGCTCAGAAGATAGCACTGACAATTGAAAACAATAGGAAGGTTGCTGGTATAATCAATAAAAGAGATAACCCTAGGGCTCCTCAGCAAAGCAACAATTACTAGTACAGACAGGAGAACACATACGAAAATGAAAGGCTGAGGTTGCATGATATGACTTATAATATAGACTGGAAGGATGGAAAACCTATAATAGCTAGGCCTAGAAACAAAAAGACTTCTAATCCATTGAGCAAGAAGGGAACCTATATGGTGAGTAACAATTACTTCTGTGAAACCTATGATAAGCTGCATTCCCCATATTATTGTGTTGTAACCCAAAGGATGTAAGAAGAGGGAATGCTGATGGAAAACAATGAAGAAGATCACACAGTGTATTTAACTTCAAATACATTTCATCATGTTCAGGAGAGGTATTCATCTTCAGAGGATGAAGGATATGAGTATGATGTTTTAAATCAGAAGTATAATGTCCATATGGCTGAACAGCAAGTCTTTTCTGATTCTGAGGAAGATTACACAGAGCCACATTCTGATGAGGCGCTTGCTCCATGCAGTATGAGGAGACTCACCGAAGATGAAATAGAAAGAATAATTGTTGCTGCAGTCGAGGAAGCAAGGAGTAAGTACTGGTTGAAAAACAAAAAAGTAAATGATTTGGAAGGCGTCCCTGAGGGAATTTTCATGAAGGATCAGAAAGCAATACAAGGGACTGTGAGGTAGTCAGAAAAGAGATTGCATGATAAAGATGAACATAATTTTGTCCAAAAATAAGAAATTAAGGAAGAAGTGAAAGAATTACATAAAAAGATACAAACACCTGGCCAGCCTAGTAAAAAAGAAAAAGAAGAAAACAAAGGAGAAATGCCAAAACATAAGAAAATTGTTAAGGTGGAGGGCTCTTCTTTTTACTTCACTCGGGGGTTATCCCAAGTAAAAAAGTATGTCCCACTACTTGAAATGATGAAAATTAAGGAATACAGAGATTGTGTTGTTCAATTGATAACAAATGGAAATGAAAAACATGTGAATTCTAAGAATAGTGTAGCTATTAAAGCAGTCAATAGGCAAGAGAAAGTAAATATCCCAGAGGTCTGCTTGAGTGATGTATTAACTCCCCCTCAAATGGATCCTTTTTTCACTACATTGCTTATAAATAACAAACTGCTGAGGAATTGCATTATAGACTCTGGTGCTGCTATAAATATCATGCCAGTAGGAGTTATGAAGCAGCTTGGCATGTGGGTTGATACATGTGAAGGGAAGTGCTATGCAATGGATAACAAACCTGTACCTGTGGTAGGCATTATGAGAGGTGTTGAAGTCAAACTGGCTACTTATCCACAGGTGGCTTATAATATAGATATAATAGTGATTGATAATCATCCTCAGTGTGGGATGCTTCTATCAAGACAATGGACAGCAGCAGTTGGGGGAAACGTCCAGTTTGATCTGTCTTATGCTACAATTCCAGTGAATGGTCAGAAGGTCAAATTGTATAGAGAGCCAAGAATGAACCAGCTTGTTGACCGTGTACCACAAGATCAAATCAATTATTTTTGTGATGTTGACCTTGGAAGTTTTAAGATTGAATCAGCCCAACTAGAACTAACCAATAGTGATTCAATTGGAAGTGTGGAAGATGTATTTTGATGGAGCATGCAGCCAAGAAGGTAATGGCGCTGGGATTATTTTTGTTTCACCTGAAGGTATTACGTTTAAATATTCATTTATGTTGACATTTGAATGTACAAACAATGTGGCAGAATATGAAGCTTTATTGACAGGTTTGAATATAGCTATGAAACATAAAATTAAGTTGTTGGCTGTTTTGGGCGATTCTAAGTTGGTTGTTTCACAAATCAAGTCGAAATATGAAACAAAACAAAAAAGATTGAAATAGTATAGGATTGTTGTATGGGACACAATTGAATTATTTGATGCCTTTTCAATTGAGTGGATTGATAGATCAAAGAACATAATGGCTGATTTTTTAGCAAATGTGGCGCTAAAAAAGATGATCACATTGGCTGGGGTTTCACAGATTGAGTTCAAGACAATACCTGTTGTTCCTGATAACATTTATAATTGGCAGGTCTTCAATGATGATACTGATCTTTTGAAATTTCTCAATTGTATAGATTAGTATGAAGCCCAAGAAATTGATTTGAATGTTTTTGTTGAAGAAGTGGATGGGAAACAAACAGTGTTTGGAAAGGATATCTTGCAGCTCAAAACAAATAAGCTTTCTAAGGGCTTGGTGGTATTGGAGCGGTTGTATGATGGAAATGATCCATCTCTCATGAAGCAAACACCAGTCAAAAGAGAAGATATTGAAGAAGTTAACTTGGGGACTGAGACAACACCAAGAAAAGTGTACATAGGAAAGAAGATAAGCCCTACAATTAGAAGAATGCTGATAGAGTTGTTGAGGAAATATAAAAATGTGTTTGTTTGGTCTTATGAAGATCTGAAGGCATACAGGGAAGATTTGTTCCAGCATGAAATACGATTGAAGTCAGATACTAAGCCATTCAGACAAAAGCAAAGACCCATAAATCCAACACTGGAGCCTAAAATGTAAGAAGAATTGACGAAGCTAAGAGATGGGGGAATTATCAAACCAATCAGGCATTCAACGTGGGTCTCAAACTTAGTCCCTGTGAGAAAGAAAAATGGAGACATCAGATTATGTGTGGACTTCATAAATTTGAATATGGCATCTCTCAAGGACAATTATCCTCTACCCAATATGGAGGCTATATTGCATAAGGTGACAAGGTGTGAGTTGTTGTCTATGATGGATAGATTTTCAGGGTATAATCAGGTTAAAGTCAAAGAATCTGAGCAATATAAGACAACATTTACAACTCCTTGGGGAACATGTATATATAAGAATGCCATTTGGTCTCACTAATGCAGGAGCGACTTTCCAAAGAGCTATGGATGTGGCATTTGTAGATTTAATCAATGCTATCATGGTGGTGTACTAGGATGACCTGACTACTTATTCGAAGAAGGCTGAAGATCATGTGCAACATTTGGAAAAGGTATTTATAAAAGCCTTAGAATACAGTATCAGCTTAAATCCTAAGAAGTGTCATTTTGCAGTCATAGAAAATAAGCTCTTAGGGCATATTGTTTCAAAAGAGGGAATTAGACTAGATCCTGAGAGGGTTGAAGTTATTGATAAAATTCCTATTCCTAAAACTGTCAAGGCTATACAGTCATTCTTTGGACAGATTAATTTTGTTAGGAGATTTGTCTCTAACTTTGCTGAGATCATTAAGCCCATATCAAAAATGTTAAAGGGGCAGAAAATGGACTGGACTGCAGAAGCTTTAGATGCTTTTATATCTATCAAAAAGGCCATTTTTCCAAATTTTGCAAAGCCTTTTCAGATATTTTCATTTGCTTCAATGCACACAATTGTTGTTGTTATGCTACAAAAGAATGAAGATGGTCATGAACAACCTATGTCTTTCTTCAGTAAATCATTACAAGGGTTTGAATTGAAGTATGACATAATGGAAAAACAGGCATTTGCATTGGTGAAGGCTATAAAAGCATTCAGAACATATCTTGTTGGAGCCAAGGTGATTGTTTATGTCCCTCATGTAGCTGTCAAGGATATTTTGACACAATCTGAAGTTACAGGAAAAAGGTGCAGATGGATCAACAAGATTCAAGAGTTTGATATGGAGATACAGATTACTAAGCTAGTAAGAGGTCAAAGCTTGGCTAGGCTGATGGCAGAATCAAATATTGAAGCAAGTCAAGTCTGTAATGTGGAAGAAGGGATTGCAGTTGCAAGTATTGAGCACACTCCTTGGTATACTAATATCATGCATTACCTTAAGTACATGAAATGTCCAGAAGGATTGAGTGACAACCAGAAGAGAACTTTAAAGTTGCAGGCATCTAAATATGTTTTCATGGATGGTGATCTGTTTTGGAAGAACAGGGATGGTATACTGCTATTATGTCTGGATGAGTCATAGGCTAAGCATGTTTTAAGTGAAATGCATGAAGGAGTGTGTGGAGGACATTACTCAACAAAGACAACTGCACACAAAATTCTCAGGGTAGGTTATTACTGGCCTAAGGTTTTTAATGATTCTTTTACACATGTAAGAAAGTGTGAGGCCTGCCAGAGGTTCTCTGGAAAACTGAAGTATCAAGGAGCTTTTCCACTTCGACCTTTGCAAGCTGATGCCCCTTTTCATCAATGGCGAATTGATTTCATTGGAGAGATACAGGAAAAATCAAGTGGAGGACACAAGTGGATACTGATTGCCACTGATTATTTTGCCAAGTGGGTAGAGGCAATCCCAACTAAATAGGCTACAAGTAAGGTGGTGACTAATTTCTTGATGGACAACATTATCACCAGATTTGGTACACCACTAAGGTTAATCACAGACAATGGGATGTGTTTTAGGTCAGATGAGTTCAGAAGCTTTTGTGACACATATGGCATTACCATTTTTTATGCAGCTCTTTACCATCCACAAGCTAATGGTCAAGCAGAATCTAGAAATAAGAGTCTCTTGAAGATTATAAGGAGGATGTTGAGTCAAAACAAGAAAGCTTGGGATTCAAAATTGAAACTAGTTGTGTGGGCTGATAGGATTACTGTGAAAAGAGCAATTGGAAAGTCCCCATTTGAATTGGTGTATGGAGCACAAGCCAGGATGCCTTTGCAGAATTTGTTGCCAGTCAACAAGTTTGTCCTTCAGGAAGATTTGGATGTTCCTAAACCTATGGAGGAAAGAATGGAGCAGCTTGCTGAACTTGATGAAATAAGGAGAATGGCCCAAAGTCAAAACATGAAGTTACAGACATAGATGAAGTATTTATTTCACAAGAAGGCAAAGAATAGAAATTTGAAGAAAGTGACTCGGTATTGATGTGGAATGCAAGATGTCAGGAGAAAGGCAAGCATGGTAAATTTGAAGCTTTGTGGCTAGGACCTTTTGTTGTTGTTGGAAAGAAGGGTGACGACTCATACTATTTATAGAATATGGCTGGTGAAGATCAGGAATTGCTTATTCATGAGCAATTCTTGAAGCAATTTTTCTCTTGAGCAACATAGAGGATTAAGGGTTGCCAGTGCATGGACAACTCTAGCTTATCCTCTTTAAAATTATTTTCCATGCACAGTAGTTTAGGATTTTGTCCATCTCCATTTCACTTTCATTTTCCATTCATCTCCATTTTACATTCACTTTCCTTCCATTCCATCATGCTTCATTTCCATTCCCATTATTTCCATCCCTGCTCTCTGGTTTATCATTTTGTGTCTGATCTGCTCACCCAAAGTTTTGGATCCTTGTAATGATCTTACTATCATTCATCCCCAGATGAAGCCACTATTAGAGCTATGAAAATCTATGATTTTTACATATCTTTCATCCCCCTGAGTCTCCATGTGGGTCTTTCCTTTGGCACATTTTCCTCATTTCATGATAGTTTTACCCATTTTATGCCCATACAGTGCCTTTGAATCCATCGAGTCATGCATTTTTCATGTTGTAGTTCCTATTGACATGAGTTCATTTTGGTCTCCCTGACCCATTGAGTTTTTTTGCTTTTGAAAGGTCTGTGTTGCCTATCGGCAAGATGTTTTCTGTTGTCGTGACGATTTGATTTTCATTTACAAGCACCGTTCGACAGGAATTTTCCGCGGTCTCGGCGACAGAGGATGGTACACTTTTCGGCAGGAGTTGGGTCGTCAGGGTAATGTCTCACCGAAGGCATCATGTCTCGCTGACCGACATGAATAAGGATACATCGGTAAGAGTTAAAGCTTTCAGCATGTGGTCTTGGCGAGTTTGGATTGTCTTACCGACCAGCAACTACGTGAACACTTCGGTAAGACTTATGGGCTTCGTTGTAAAGTCTTGGCGAGCTTGTCGGGTCTTGCCGACAAGTCTTATAAGTGACTTTCGACGAGATGTTGGCTTTGTCTTGGCGACCTAAGGATAAAGGGATGCGATATCGGTATGAGATGGGGTCTTCAATAAGAGGTCTCGGTGAGTGACCTTCGGTCTCGGCGATGGAAAGTAATAAAGGACCTTGTCGGCATAAAAAATGATTTGATTCAGTGACACTCAAAGATGGTTGAGGTCTTTCGGTATAACAAAGTGCACTCTACAAGAGGTCTCCCCGATATCAGAGTGTTACAGCGATACATGCAGGACGAAGATTGACGTCTCAGGGAAACAGAATGTGATCGATATGATTCTTCCCCTACAGTAGATAAGTCACGGCGAAAGCGAATAACACCACGGAGCGACTAACGATTCAATTGCCTTCGGCATAACTATACGATATGTCTCACCAACTGTTTCACTAATGAATAACAAAAATTCAAATACCGTGGCTGACATGTATATGTTTGAAAACCGTTGCAGGCCGGCTTGATTTGGGCCCGAATTTGGTGGTAGGCCGACATGGGATCTCAATATGATATATTTTTCTGATGTTGGTGTATAAATAGGCATTTTGGTAATTGTAAAAGACAACAATTATTAGATTTCAATAGACAGCAAGTAGATACAGTACAATAAAATTATCAGATCAGAGACTATTGTTGCACGATTTCAGAATGGAGGTATTTATGAAAATCAGTTGATGTTGCTGTATTTTTCTGGTGTCAATTGTCTGTTGAATTAAATAAAATACTGCTAAGTTGTCTCCAAGATTGATGCTTTCTGGTTCTTTAAATTGACATAATAAGTTTATGTTCAGTTTATCAATGCACAATTGTTGTATCTGTGTGATTAATCAATTGGTTCTTTCAAGTAAAGACTAAATCCTTTTAGTTGATCACAGTAATCAGAGAGTTTCATTTGGATTATTAAAGCAGAGCTTAGTTGTTATAGAATTGTATGTTTATACAAGTTGTAAACAGAATATATGCCAGATAATTTGAGTTTTCTCTAAAGAAGTGTTGCTCATCTTGATCTCATTTGACTCCGCATACCCAACAAGGCACTGGTCTCTACACTTTATCATTTTGAACTCATTCAGTTTCTTTATATCTATTTATTGAGCATTTTAGGATTTAGATTAGAAGATTGTTATTTTGCTTGAGTTCATTTGTTCACTTCCATCTGCCATTGTGGACAAATCACTACAAGAAGGATAATCACAAGTACATAAAATCTGCTTCATTCAGTAAGGTACACCCACCTAGGTCTAGCAACACTTGAAAATTAGAAGGTTGAGTTCTCTTGACCTTGTCTATTACCTTGAAGCGTATCAAGAGATTGGCAGCCTCTTGAGACATTCTGCCTGCGTTTTTGAGAGCTAACACAGTTGTCACATCATAAATGGTTTTGGAATAATTTGCGTACAAAAAATATTAATCGCCAAGGGATGCTTGAGATCATCAATCACAGTTTATTGGATATTTTAAAAATACTTTTGAGCATTGGCCTATGGTGATTGACTTATTTTTTATTGGCCATCCTTAAATTCTATTCAATTAAATTGTTGAGAGTAAATTAAGAAAAGTAGAATAATTATTTATCTTTTTTTGGTAGAGATAAGATGTAGAATTGTTATTGGGTCTTTGATCTTTTGTGACTTTTATGTATCAACTAGTGTATAAGCTAATATGTTTTATATAAAAGTTGGCAAATAACTTTATCTTAGTCTATCCCCATCATACTCATCATCAGCATGATCTAGATCTGATCTCCATCATTCATCACAACCTTTCAAATTTGTAGATGTATAATTGACCCATTATTTATGTGGCCATAGATTTTAACCTTAAATTTGAATTCAAATGACATAAGAGGTGAAGGCCATCGTAAGTTTTTGTTGGAAACTAAACCAAAACAATTGATAGTAAAGAAAAGAAGGCATAGCTTGTTGCACTTGACAAACCTCAGGGATACTTTTGTACTTCTAGTTTACTTGATCTCCAAGTTTAGATTTGTAGTTGCATAATTGACCAAGGTTATTTCTTTGGCCATAGATTTAAACCCTAAACTAATAAATTTGAATTTAAATCACTTTAGTGCTAGATATTGCTGATGTGGTTTTCATTAATGTCTTTAATGTTGTATATGTCGAGGATATTGAGAAAATTGTAATAAAATAAGTTGCAGGTTGTCAGTAATGTAGTGAAGTTCAATATGGTGGCTAGGTCAGTATATTGATGATAAGAGGTTGCGGATTAAAGGGTTTGTTGACAAGTATATCCATGTTTCAGAGGTTCACATAAAGATTTGATTGAATTATGAGTATCTGTGTTTTAACAGTTGTTTTGTTGCTTTAGTTGGTGTATCTAAAAGAAGATGATGTGATTATAGTAAGTTGAGTTGTTGTGGATGCTTCTGTAGTGATTCATAATGCTTGTGGATGCTTCTAGATCATGCTCTATCTATGTTGTTGGTTCACATTGATCATTGTGCTTACGATTGGTGATTTTCTTCTTAGAGTTCATGTTTTTCATGATCATGGCCAACAAGGTGATGGTAGTGTGTTGTAGATCTTCGAGGCATAATTTTTTAAGGTGTTTTGTATTTGAGGATGTTGTTTTGGGTCCTTACTATGTTTTGGCTGACATTTTTTAGTCCGCATTAATAAATTATTTATTTATTTAGGTTGAAATTTTGTACACATTTCATATTTTTTTGGGTTGACATGCAGTTGATGTTATCCTTAGTTGCGGATATATATGATCGATTATGTATACCATTTGATGGCATGGTGTGTGAATAATGTTCTAATCTTTCGAAGGTAGATGTAAAGTGTGAAGAAGAGTAATTAGCTGAAAGTGTTTATATGCTTAACCGAAACTATAATCAGGTATTAGAAGATGCTATTTTCTCAGTTCAAAATCTTTTGGATGTAATCCAAATGTGACTGTAAGATAGTGAGTCTTCCTTTGGGTAGTAAGTCTTTTGTATTTGAGCAGTGAGCTCTAGGCAATGTGTCTGAATGCATGTGCATTCCCCATTTATAATACTTTTAATAGATTATAATCTTGTGGACTAACCTCCACCATTGATTTTCCCCTAACAGAGTCTCCACATAAAAATCTTGGTGTTATTTGTGTTTTTAATGTGGTGATGGTTTATGCTTTCATATTTATTTATCAAATCTGAGAATAAGTTTAATACGTATAATTTCTAAGACAACCAATTGCCCCCCCTCTCATTTGTCTACCCTTGTGTTGCCAACAATTGGTATGAAAACAGGTTCCTCCGGAGAAGCTTGACCACTTGAGTTGATCCAAGATGGCGACATATAAGAAGGATAGTTTGATATTTGATGGAACTAATTATTCTATGTGGAAGACTCAAATGGTGTCTCATCTGAAATGCACTAGTGAGCCTTACTAGAACATTACAAAGAATATGTATATCATCCCACATAATGGTCCTTCTATTGCAGGTGAGATTAAGGAAGCTGAGTACAATATCGAGACTAAGCATTATTGAGTGCTCTAACTGATTCCAAGATGAAAAATGTAATGGAGCTGAAGACTACTTATGATATCTAGAAAAAGTTGGAAACTTTGTATGAAGGTGATACCCATGTGAAGATTGCTAAACTTCTAAGCCTGAAAAAGAAATATGAAATGTTGAGAATGGGTGAAGATGAGAACATCACTTCTTTTATGCAGAGAGTGAATGAACTTGTGTGTAGTATCATATGTGTTGGTGGAACATTGGAAGAATCAGAGATTGTTGCTAAAGTGCTCAAATCCTTTCCTGTTGCATACAAACACAAAGTTGCTGCTATTAAGATCTAGAATGTTACAAATGTAACCAGAAACATGTTGATTGGTAAGCTTGCTGCTTTTGAGTTAAGTGAGTTTGGTGAATCTCTTCCTAATACAGAATCTACATTCAAAGCTACTATCTCCAAAAAGGATAAGCAGAGATATGATCCGAGAGAAATTTCTTCTAGAAAGATGTCCAAGTATGAGTAGGAAATGAGACAGATTGAAGAAGAGAGAAAAATAGATGAGCTTGAAGCACTTATTGTCAAGAGGGTAGCTAGAGAATAAGGTAAGTATAATGGGAAATTGACTCTTAAATGTTTTGTTTGCAATAAGATAGGCCATTTTGCCTCAAGATGTCTTGAAAGAGTTCCTAAGCCAAAACCTAACAAACCTAGATTTTAAAGAAAGTGTTATTATGTTGTTGATGAAGGTGTGATAGATGATGTATCTATTCCATCTCTTATGATCATTGATGGTTTTATATTATTTTCTTGTAATCTTGGTTTTCATTTGCTATCATTTTGGTAAGAGTCTAGGTTTTGTAATGTCATCACGTGTACCCTCAGAGGACTCAGATGATTTTGTAAATGTATAATTGTTTTTCATGTAATGTATGTACATACTCTTCTTATGCAATTTTTTTTTTCAAAAACAAAAAAATTGTGCGGTAATTTGATAGTTGTAGTTGTCTTTTGGGGTTTGCATGGCAGGGCGTTCCACCATTGGGTATTTATTGCTATAAGGAAAAAAATACAGTACCTATTGAATCCGCTAGATGCATAAATGTGGAGAAATCTCTAGGTGCTAGAGTTGAAGAAAAAGATAAATGGGTGATTGACAGTGGATGCTCTCATCACATGACATGTGATAAAAGTAAATTTGTGAGCTTGGAAAAGTACAATGGTGGTGTTGTAAGATTTGGTGATGACAAAGCTCACGTAATCTATGGCAAAGGATCCATTTCTCTTGATGGTAAGCATAATACTGATAATGTTCTATATGTGGAAGTTTTGAAGCATAATCTCTTAAGTATTGGATAGATGGTTGACAAGGGATACAATCCTCAATTCAATGATGGAAAGTGTAGAATATTGGGGAGTTCCGAAAATGTGATTGCATCAGGTACAAAAACAAAAGTTAATATCTTTCACCTAAGTGCTGCTAGTAAAAGTTGTCTAATTGTTCAAGTTGATGAAAGTTGGTTGTGACATAGGAGATTGTGTCATGTAAAATTTGACAATATTATCAAGATAAGTTCTACTCAGGCAGTGAGAGATCTTCCTAAGTTGATAAAATCTACTAATGTTATTTGCAAGGAATGTCAATTTGGGAAGCAAAATAGAGTTTCATTCTAGAGCAAACACTATTGTTCAAATGAAGTGTTGGAGCTTGTGCAAACTGACTTGTGTGGTCCTTCTAGAGTCAGAAGTTTACAAGGAGATAGGTATTTCATGTTACTTATTAATGATTATTCTAGATTGATGTGGGCTACTTTCTTAAGGGAAAAATATGAAGCTCTAGAGAAATTCAATATTTTTAAGGCCATGGTTGAGATAGAGACAGGTCTGAAGATTAAATTTCTGAGATTAGATAGAGGTGGTGAATTCACTTCTGATGAGTTTAATTATTTTTGTGAAGAGCATGGGATAAAGAGACAATTATTTTCCCTACAGACTCCTCACCAAAATGGAGTTGTGGAAAGAAAGAACATGACAATTCAAGAAGCTATTAAGACTATGATGTTGGAAGGAAATGCTCTGCATATCTACTAGAGAGAATTTGCGAGTACTGTCTTTTACACTCGCAACAGGGTACATGTCAAAGGTGATACTGGTAAGACTCCTTATGAGCTATGGTTTGATCATAAGCCTACTGTTAAATACTTCAAAATCTTTGGGAGTAAATTCTATATCAAAAGAGATGAAAATATAGGAAAGTTTGATGCTAGAAGTGATGAAAGAATATTTTTTGGTTATTCTAATAAAAGTAAAGCATACAAGTGCTACAATAAGATATTGAGGAAAGTAATTGAAAGTGCTAATGTCAAGGTTGATGAAGACACAATTAGACCATCCAAAACATGTGGATATGATTTAGACAATCAAAATGATATTTCAGATAAAGGAAAGAAAGTCCAAACTCTAAATCAAGTTTAGATCATTCCGGTGAATCTAGAAAATCAAGAGAAAGAAACTAGTGAAAGTGTAGAACTGAGATCACAAGAGCCAGAAGTTCAAGAACACCCTAAGACTCCAAGGTATGTAAGACTAAATTATTTAGACGATCATATTATAGGTGATAAGAATAAAGGTGTTAAAACTAGGAGAAGAATTACAGAAGAATATTGTTTCATCTCAAAGACTAGGCCTAATAGTGTTAATGAATCATGTAAAAATAAACATTGGGTGGAAGCAATGAAAGAAGAACTACTGCAAATTGAGAAGAATGATACATGGATTCTTGTTCCTAGACCTAAGGACAAAAATGTGATTGGAACTAAATGGGTCTTTTAGAAAAAACTAAATGAGCAAGGAGAATTTGTTAGAAATAAAACAAGACTTGTGTGTAAAGGATGTTCTTAGATGGAAGGAATTGACTTTGAACAAATTTTTGCTCTTGTTGCTAGGATTGAAGCTGTGAGACTATTTCTTGCTTATGTTGCTTACAAAAACTTCAAGGTTTATCAGATGGATGTCAAGTCAGCATTTCTAAATGGTGAATTGAAAGAAGTGTATAGTGAGCAACCTGATGGATTTCAATTGACTGATCAAGGAGATATGGTTTGTCGATTGAAGAAAGCACTATATGGACTTAAGCAAGCCCCAAGAGCATGGTATGTCAGATTGGACAAGTATTTGTTGAAGCTTGGATTTAATAAAGGTACTACTGATTTGTTTTAAGGATCTATGACAATTGCTTCGAATGCTTACATTAACAATTACAAACCAAAAGTGCTTAATTATAATTAAACACACAAACAAAATTTAAATAACGAAATTACAAAGTAATTAAAGAAAGAACAGAATGAGAGATAAAGAGAGTGAAAACAAAGATTGATAACAGAGTTCATCGTTTAGAATGACTACGTCTCCAGGCCCCTCTCCAATTGAGTGGACCGATCCAATTATTCCTCCAGAAACTCGATTACATTCGTTGGCATAACCTCCCCTTGGTTTACAAAGAAATTTACAAATGTGCTTCCAAAGTGTGTGGAAATAAGCTTCTCCAAAAGCACGGAAATACAAAAATTCCTCCAAGGAAAACCATTTCTCACACTTGCAAAATTCTTCCAAAATCACTTGATTACTCTCACCTTTCTCACCTCCTTTTATAGCCCAAAATTACGAAAATTGGTGTAAAACCAATTAACTACCCAATCTCCCTTACATAGTGCAAATTTTCAAAAATATCCCCCTTTTCACAACTCCCAGAAGGATAATATTCCTCAAGATATATTTTTTTCAATTGAATGGCTCTAAGGGGTCTATTCCCTATTAAATTGGGATAATCAATTATATAAAGTTTTATGAATAAAATTTTCCCCTTTAGATTAGGAATAATATTCCTAATATTTTTGAAAATGGATATAACATTTTCCATGAATAAATCATAATCTTATTTTGAGGCATTTTATGGGAAAAAATTTATTAAGTTTAGAGGGAATGGGAGGTGGTGGTCCCACCACACTCCCCTCCTCTTTATCTCCTCCTAAAAGAGGGGGATGTGTTCCCCTTCAAAGGTGGGTTTCCCCCCATACCATGGGTGGCGCCCCACTTAATGTGGGCCGCCCCATGGATGGGTGGGGCCCATCGTAGATATTTTTATTAAATATAAATTTTATTATATTTTTATTTTATTTTATTTTATTTTATTTTTTAGATTTGATTTTTAATTATTTGTGCCAAAATAATTTTTACCACTTGGAGGGAGAAGGTGATGCCATGTGTCAAGGGCTGATTGGTCATTGTGCTGATTGGGCGCTGACGTCATCGGGTTGACCCAATTTTTGACCTTCCATAAATTCGCCATACAAACTCCATTTTCCATGAAACGAACTCTACTAGAATCATGATGATGAGCATTTCACAATGGTGCTAAATTTGACCGATTTTGATGACTTTGATTTTTTTGCCCTTTTTTCTGGCTTGGTTCTAAAAGTTGACTAGAGGTTTGACCATATATATCTTGAGATATGAGACTCCAATTGACTTCGTTCAAGTTGTGTTGGAGTCAAGATCAAGAGCACTTTCTAATGATACCAAAACTAGAGAAAATGGAGAATTTCAAAATTTGACGAAAAATCCTCTAGATCAGTCCTCCCCACTAGAGAGCTTTTGGACCTCTGAAAGCTGGTTACTCAGAAAGTAAGTGAGGGTAAAGTTTGCTCACTTTAACAATCTCCATCCACTTTTCCTTGCTTGGATGCATCCCTTTTAGCCCCACTCAGAGGTATTCAACTGCTCCTCTTAGTGAAGTCCTGGTGTTCCTATCGAGGATGACGTCTTCAAGTAACTCGGACATGTACTCTAGTGAAAGGTCATCAACTGATGGAACTTGCACTTCAGCCTCCTCATCTAGTATCATCAGAGGTTCACACAACTTCAAGTTATCAACATTGACTACCGAGTAAATCTGCATGTATGGAGGAAGACTAAGGCGAAAGGCATTTGTGCCAATCTTTTCCAGAATTTCAAATGGACCATATCTGATCAGCTTGAGCTTCCTTCCTTCACCTTGCATTCTTTCCTTGCTTATGTGTAACCAAACTCTATTTCCAACTTGGAAATGATGATCACTGCGATGCTTGTCATGACGAGCCTTGTACTTTGCTTGACTCTTTTCCAATTGTGCTTCTACGGCCTGATGAACTGCTTGGACCTTCTGGATGAACTTTAAAGCCCTTTTTGCATCAAGGCGTCCATCTTTAACATCTTTTGTTCCAAAAGCAAAGTCCATTGGTGTCTTTGGCAAATAACCAAAGCAAGTCTCAAAAGGAGACCTCTTTGTAGAAGAATGGGTTGCATGGTTGTAGGCATGATGCACATAATGAAGACTTTCATCCCACAACTTAGGACGCTTGCTACAATATCCTCTGAGCAGATGCACGACTGTCCTGTTGACTACCTTTGTCTGTCCATTAGTCTATGGATGGATGGTTGTACTCTTCTTCAGTTTAGTATCCATAAGTCCCCATAAGACTGACCAAAACTCCCCAAGGAATCAAGAATCTTGATCTGATACAATGGAAGTGGGTAACCCAAAGTGAGCCCATCCAAACTGAAAATACATATGAAATGTCAGTTCAGCAATGACTTGCTTTTTACATGGCATAAGAATACGCATCTTGTTGAACTGATCAACTACTACATACAAATAGTCATGCCCTTTCCTAGGTAACCCCCCAACAAAATCCATAGATACACTTTCCCATGGTTGGGACGGTACAGGTAAAGGTGTGTACAACCCCAATTTCTTGTTACTTGGTTTGCTAGTTTCACACATCACACATCCCTTAATATATTTTGTTACAATTTCTTGCATTCGAGGCCAGTAGCAATATTTTTGTAGTGCCTCTTTGATTACATGTGCTTGTTCATTCTTTGGAAGGCATAAATTTCCTAAGTGATATAAGAGTTTATCATGCACATAATAATCCTTTTCTTCTACTTGTTTTCCTTGGATTAGAGTTGCATAGATATCCTTAAAATTTTCATCAGTAGCATATTGTTCTTCAAAACTTGCATGCATCATAGAACTATTTTTAAGGATTATTGAAGCATTAGAAATGAGAGGTCTAGAAAGCATATCTGCTACTTTGTTATGGGATCCTTTCTTATACTTAATGACTAAGTGAAACTGTTGTAAAAATCCCATCCATCTGAAATGCCTACTTTGCTGCAACTTAGTTTGTGAATGTAGATATTGCAATGGCTGATGATCGGTATGGATTACTATTTCATTGCCCAATATATAATGTTTCCATTTCTTAACTCTCTTTACTAAAGCGTAAACTTCTTTATCATAAGCTGGATAATTACTTACTGCACCAGAAAAAGTTTTAGAGTGATAACAAATTGGCTTACCTCCTTTTGTCAATACTGCTCCCATGGCAAATCCACTTGCATCTATTTCAATCTCAAATGGTTGGTGCAAATCTGGTTGAGCCAAGACTGGTGCGGTACTTTACTTTTCCTTTAGTGTGTCAAAGGCCTTCTGTTGTGGTCCTCCCCACTAAAAAGTTATCTTTGTACTTGTTAATGCATGCAATGGTGATGCAATGAAGGAGAAGTTTGCAATAAACTTCCTCCAGTACTAGATAACACCCAAAAAACTCGTGACTTCAGTTACAGTACTTGGCTTAGGCCAGTTTACAATTGCCTCAACCTTCACAGGGTCGACTTTCAATTTACCATTCCCTACAATATAACCTAAGTACACAAGAGATGTCTTTGCAAACTCGCATTTAGACATCTTTACATAGAGTTTTTCTTTTCTTAGTACATCAAAAAAAAAAATTAACATGACTTGCATGGTCTTCCCAATACTTGCTAAAAACTAGGATATCATCAAGATATACAAGAACAAAATCATCAATGTAAGGACAGAAGATGTCATTCATGACTTGCATGAATGTAGTGGGTGCATTGGTAAGCCCAAAGGGCATAACCATCCATTCATAAAGTCCATGTTTTGTCTTGAAAGTAGTTTTCCAAATATCATCCTCTGCAATTCTAATATGATGATAACCACTTCACAAATCTAATTTAGAGAAATAAATTGCATGCTTAAGCTGATCAAGCAAGTCATCAATTCTAGGAAGTGGATACCTATTTTTGATGGTGATTTTGTTCAGTGCCTTGAAGTCGATGCCCATCCTCCATGTTCCATCTTTCTTTGGAACCAAAAGGATTGGAGAACCACAAGGTGATATACTTGGACGAATCACTCCTCTGTCAATGAGCTCCTGAACTTGCTTTTTGATTTCTTCATTTTGCATGACAGACAACCGGTACATGCCAATATTAGGTAGTGGCGCATCCTATTGCAATTGAATTTTATGTTGAATATCTCTTTTAGGAGGCAATCCTTTTCGTTCCTGAAACAAGTCATCACAAGCGGCAACAACTTTGACCAATTCAGCCTTATGTTTAGGATCACTTCTTTTAAACACCTCAGATGTTTCATCTTCTTTGGCCTTAACAAGCATTAACACAAAGTTTTTACTAGAGTTCACTAATCTTTTTCATCTGACCAACATTAACTAATGCAAGACTAGTTTTGACTTTGTGTGCATGTACAATATATTCAATCCCATCCTTAAATAAATGACAATTGTTTTCCTCCCTAAAGAAGATAGCTTTACGGTCGTACAAATATGGACTTCCTAACACAAGTCCACAAATATGTAAAGGTACAAAATCCACTACAACCTCATCTTTAAATTTTGCAGTGATTGCAAAACTAAGCTTACATTGTTTAGTGACTTGTAACTGTGCATCATTACAAACCCATCCCAAAGGGTATGGCTTTGGATGAGGAGTTGTAGTCAAATTTAGCTTTTTAACAACCTCTTCAGATATGAGATTAACTTGTGAGCCCGTGTCAAATAAAGTATCAGAAATACTTGATTCAGATGCAAGAGATATACTTTTTGTTTTTACCTTGAATACTAGCGGCGGTTATCTTTGTCTCGTCCCCGGAATTAGATCCAAGATCCTATTGTGTTACAGCAACTATCTTTTGCTTCCCTTTCTTTCCACCATACCTCTTTGGCCTAAGTTCTGGATGTAGTTTCCAGCACTTAGAATCTTCGTGTCCTTGTTTCTTACAATGAGAACAGGTAGAATTTTCACCCTCTTTCTTTACCGTGGCTGTCTTTTTTCCTTCTTTATCTTTACCCTTAGGTTTCCCCTTAGACTTAGATGGTTTCTTTGAGAAATTATCACTTAAAGTGTTCTTACCCCTTGACTCTAAATGAGTGGCTTGGACTAACACTTCATCCAAATTATTAGGACTAAACATTAGAATAGTATGTCTTAGGTAAGAATGCAAACCACCTATGTATTTGAGTAATGTATCCTGAGTATACAATGGAACATTTAAAGAAATAGCCCATTTTTTAGACTCATTAGTGTAATCTTGGACAAACTGACCCTTACCCTGCCTAAAGGTTTGTCAATTCATTGTTAATTCTTGCATATAACCTAAAGGATACAACTATTTTTTAAGGCCAACAATAAATTCCATCCAAGTCATATTGACCTTACCATGGCAAGCAATTTCCTCCCGAGCCCTACTCTCCCACGAGGTGAGAGTTGTACCTCCCAACCGAAGAGTGGCTAACTAGACCATAGAAGCATCTTTTGTTAGGCCTTGAATCCTACAATAGACTTCTACCTGCTAGATCCAATCATCTAACTTTTCGGCATTTAACTCACCACAATACTTAGGCAATTCAAATTTTACATCAAGTTTAATAATAGGCTTAGACTTGCTTTTGAAGGATTAACAGTAGTAGAAGAGGAAGAAGAAGAAGGTGAAGATGGAGAAGAAGGGGAAGATGGAGGAGATGGAGCTTTTGGATCTTTTCCTCCTTTGTCTTTTTGATTTTCCTTCTTTTCTTGCTTCGACGAATCTCCCTTTTCGCGCTTCTTTTCCACATACAACTCTTCCACCATAGCCTTCATTTTGAGGAAGACTCGCTGGAAAGTCTTACCATCAAGCTCTTGTTCGGTGCTTTTCCCAACTTCAGTTTCATCCATTGTTGGCGAAGTCCTTCGTTTGCCGATCTCAGGATTGTATTCTTCAAGTTTGCCTTTGCCTTGTTGAAGCTTTAACCGTGTAAGCATTCAAATCTGCAATACTAGTCAAAACATAGCTCTGATACCAATTTGATATGTTTTAAGGATCTATGACAATTGCTTCGAATGCTTACGTTAACAATTACAAACCAAAAGTGCTTAATTATAATTAAACACTCAAACGGAATTTAAATAACGAAATTACAAAGTAATTAAAGAAAGAACAAAATGATAGATAAAGAGAGTGTAAACAAAGATTGATAACGGAGTTCGTCGTTTAGAACGACTACGTCTCCGGTCCCCTCTCCAATTGAGTGGAATGATCCAATTTTTCCTCCAAAAATCTGGTTACATTCGTTGGCAGAACCTCCCCTTGGTTTACAAAGACATTTACAAATGCACTTCCAAAGTGCATGGAAATAAGCTTCTCCAAAAGCACGAAAATACAAAAATTCCTCCAAATAAAACCATCTCTCACACTTGCAAAATTCTTCCAAAATCACTTGACTTCTCTCACCTTTCTCACCTCCTTTTATAGCCCAAAATTACCAAAATTGGTGTAATACCAATTAACTACCCAATCTCCCTTAATAGTGCAAATTTTCAAAAATATCCCCCATTTCACAACTCTCAGAAGGATAATATTCCTCAAGATATATATTTTTTTCAATTGAATGGCTCTAAGGGGTCTATTCCCTATTAAATTGGGATAATCAATTATATAAAGTTTTACGGATAAAATTTTCCCCTTTAGATTAGGAATAATATTCCTAATATTTTTGAAAAGGGATATAAGATTTTCCATGAATAAATCATAATCTTATTTTGAGGCATTTTATGGGAAAAAAATTATTAAGTTTAGCGGGAATGGGGGGTGGTGGTCCCACCACACTCCCCTCAATAAATTGGAGGAAAATATGGCAATTTCTTCCAAGAAATCCCCAACGAAAAAGGCATAAAATTCCTTCTTTTTCATCAAACTTATTATAGCCACTACCCACATTGTACAAAATAGTGCACCACAAATAAGAGCTAATGAACAGACCCGTGATCCCATAAAAGCACATCACAATTCCTTGTGGAACAAAAAGTATTTGTTGAGATGGCAATAAGGGTATCAAGTTCCTACTGAGGTAACTTGAAATTTTGACCATGTGTTGCCATCAATGCCAAAGGGGGTGATTGTTGGATATTGTTGATGTGTCATTGACATTAATGTCAACACTACTGGCATTAATGTTTCTAAGGCTATATATGTCGAGGATATTGAGAAAATTGTAATAAAATAAGTTGCAGGTTTTCAGTGATGCAATGAACTTCAGTATGGTGGCTAGTTCAATTTATTGACGATAAGAGGTTGTAGATTAAAAGGTTTGTTGACAAGTATATCTAGTTTATCCACATGAATTTTTAGAGGTTTGCATGAAAATTTGATTGAGTTGTGAGTATTTGTGTTCTGATAGTTGTTATGTTGCTTTAGTTGGTGTTCCTGAAAGAAGATGATATGATTCTAGTAAGTTGAGTTGTTGTGGATGCTTCTAGATTGTGCTCTATCTATGTTGTTGGTCCACATTGATCGTTGTGCTCACGATTGGTGATTTTTTTCTTAGAGTTCATGTTTTTCATGATCATGGATGACAGAGTGATTGTAGCATGTTGCGGATCTTCGAGGCATAATTTTTGAAGGTGTTCAATATTTGAGGATGTTGTTTTGGGTCCTTACTATGTTTGGTCCACATTAATAAATGGTTTATTGATATAGGCCTACAGTTTGTACACATTTCATATTTTGTTGCGCCACCTTGCAATTGATGTGATCCTTAGTTGTGGATATATATGATTGATTGTGTATACCATTTGATGGCATGGTGTGAGTAATGTTCTAATCTTTCAAAGGAAAATGTAAAGTGTGAAGAAGAGTGAGCAAATGAAAGTGTTTATTTGCTTAACCAGAATTGTAATCAGGCAGTAGAAGATGTTATTTTCTCAATTCAAAATCTTTCGGATATAATCTGAATGTGACTATAAGATAGTGAGTCTTCCTATGGGTAGTAATCCTTTTGTATTTGAGTAGTGAGCTCTAGGCAGTGTGCCTAAATGCATGTGCATTCCCCATTTATAATACTTTTAACAGGGTATAATCTTGTGGACTAACCTCCACCATGGTTTTCCCCGAACAAGATTTCCACGTAAAAATCTTGGTGTTATGTGTGTTTTTATGTGGCTATGGTTTATGCTTTCATGTTTATTTATCAAATATGAGAATAAGTTTAATAAGTATAATTTCTATGACAACTAATTTCCCGCCCTCTCAGTTGTTTTCCCTTGTGTTCCCAACATTTAGAGGTAAATATCATCTTGAGTGTGCGTTGGAAACTAAACCAAAACCAACTAAAACTAAGGAATAAGTGATGACTTGATGCACATGATAAATCTCTTTCCTATGTATTTTTATTTCTCTTGAACTCCAATTTCATCATGTAAACTATAATACACCTAAAGAGGCTTGGGAAAACTATGCAAATTTTTATGGTTGAACTAGTGAGGTTAGAGGTTATTAAATGTATAATGATATGATGAGCTTAGATCCAATTGTTTTTGGCAATATTAAAGATTTTGTCAGTAAAGTCAATGGACTAAGAACAAAACTCAAAGAAAGTATTATTGATAAAAAGGAGATGCAATCAGTTCTTAATAAAATATCCAAACATGGTCATGAATAATATATATTAATGTTTGGCTTTCATATTCATCAATTATCTATGGGAAAGGAATACACTATGCCATATTTGATAAATTTGTACAATTTCTAATTCTAGAATAATAAAAATTGATCCTCAATCCATCCAAAGTCACAAGATTTTTTAGTTGGTCATCCATGGGGTTAAAAGGGGTCAAGAAATTTTGATAAGAAGCATAAGTAATATAGAAAATTTGAAAGCCACAAAAGGAAAAATCAAAAGTTCCATTTACTTCAAGAGAAAATTCTAGATCCTCTTCATGAAAAAGGGACTCTCAAAAAGAGGGAAGACCAATTTGTTCATACTACAGGAAACTTTGTAATGATGAGCACCAATATCATGCTAAGAAAATTAATGAGTTGAAACATCTTCTCCAAAACAATTGTATTAGTTTTCCTTCGTCAAATTCACATGGATCATTTACTCCTTCAAAATCAAGGGGAAAAGAAAGACAAAGAAATTGGTTGCATCAGTATACTTTTCATAATAGTGGAGGCTTGACTTATGTGCTTCACACCACATGGGTTCATCTTGAGAATGAATGTTTTCCTTTAAGTTGTGTTTTATCCCACATTTTCATAGGTGACAATACTCCATTAGATGTGCAGAAAGGTTTAGTTAACATAAAAAAAGGTATCATTTGAGAATTTTCTTTGCATTCTTAATTTTTTTACCAACCTTCTTTTAATCTACTAGATCACTCACATAAGAAAAGGAAAGAAGATTGAGTTCGCGTTGGATGCACCAATGATTTAGGATCTTGATGATAATGCCTTAATTGGAGTAGGTAAGGATAATCATTTGTCTTCACTATATGCATTCTCCCACTTCATGCTTGAATTTCCTACTATACTTCTAACTAATTTTGACATGATGAGTGATCTTTGGCACAACCAATTTGGCAAGTTGAACTGTTGTCTTTAGCAACTTAGTTCATACGATATGGTTAAAGGACTACCTAGAATCTTAGAAGTCTTCACAAAACATTGAATTGGTTCATAATGATCTAGTGGGTCTATTTCTATCCTTATCTTTATCAAGGATAGATATGTACTCACATTCATTGAATGTTTTACTAAATATATGTGGGTCTACTTCATTTATTGCAATAGTGAATTCTTTGATATATTTTTAAGTCTTTAAGGACCATGCTAAAAAATAATTTGGGAAGTACAGCAAGGTTATCCACACTACTAATGGTAAAACAATTTGAATCATGGATTTATGTAGTTCTATACTCTCGAGGGGATATATCTTCATCATATAATTACATAAAAAATCATAGTAGAACAATATTATAGTGCAAAAGAGTAAGTGTTGAAGGTGATAGTGTAATTAATTATTTATTAATTTGAATCATGGTTCTATGTCAACCACATTAACCCATGACAGTGATGGGGGATATCTTACTTCCATCACTCATGAGGGGATGATGCATAACTTTAAAAAGGATTTGTGTTCTCATGAAGAAACCAATCCTTCTCAAAAACACAAACCCCCTTCATCTAATTTTGGAGATTTATATGGTATTGGATACAATCTCCCTATTTCACATGCATTAAAGGAACACACAAAGCAAACTAAAATACCATACTCTTTCAAGAAAGATCTAGGGTTACCTTTGTTATCTCCATTCTCATCTAAAGCCTTATCATTTAGTGTGTGTATGACATATTGTGCAACTAAAGGAGCACCTGCTACTTCTGATCAAGAGAATATCTTGTCGAGACTCCTCTAAGGTCACTTGATAACTCTCCATCCAAAAACACAGAAGAAATTTTACTACAAGAATTTATTTTGTGCATATCACAGAGTTCATAGTGATTCTACTAATGAATGTAAGGGTTTAAGCAAAAAAATTCAACATCTCAAGGAATGTGGTGCTCTTTCTTATGTTGTAGCACCTAATTCATGTAACTGATACTTAACTTCATCCTATTTGGCTCACCCTTGTCCTGCACTAAGTGGGGGCAAGGGGTTAGTTAGCCTTGTCCCCATATGTTACTTGTCGTTGCCTCTTTTGGCTAGTTGATCACTGTTCATGAACGTATCAGAGCAACCTTGGGATGTGGATGGCATGCCTTAAGTTGGCTCGCATGTGACATATTACCTTTTTCACGATGTAGTTTATCGGAAACATATGACTTGGCATAGAACTTTCTGAATAAGGTCTCATGTCTTCTTCTATTTTAAAGCAATTTCTCATAGTAATGGTGTTAGCAACTACTTTAAAGTGTGGACATACAATGACACTCATATTTCATTGTGTGATTTTCTTTCTTCTTGTGATGCATACTTTTATTGGTGGTGTAATTAGGCTTGATTTCCTCCAAGAGCATGGTATTTCTTTGACTCATCCTCTCTTGGAAACATTAGGTGCAATGTTCCCTATGAAGAGACCTTGCATGAATGAAGCAAAATAACTTTGAACATATCTTACACTATTTCATGTTTACAACAATTGTTATATGACAACCTTTCATAATACAACTTGCATGCCTATGGAGTCATCCTGTTTGTTCATGAGTTTCAAGCATACAAAGTTTTGCTTGACTCATGAAGCTCAAAAAATCATTTTTGTGTGGTGCCTTATTAAAGTTATCAAGAGGCATAACTTTGGTATGGTTTAGCGAGAAGCCCAATCCGAGGCATGACTTTCCCCATAGCCACTTAAGTGTGTGTGAGTGCATACCAGCCATGACTGTATGTTTCTCACCTTTTGGGCCTTCTCACTTGGTGGACAGCCATGAGTTTTGTCGCCTCAAAGTGAGTATGTTTTTTTCAGACAAACAACCTAGATATGATCCACATTCTGTTCGACAAACAGTCAAACCTTGATCCACCTCATTTTTATTCGTTTCTCTTTCCTTTAGTCATTGATATTGCATGATCGCAGGGTATGTGCAAGATCATCATGGAAAAAAAAGACCCTTAAGTGGCAAAAAATTCAAAAAAATCAGAGTTAGGAAACTCGACGTAACATTTGAATAAGTTATTTATATTATTTCAAAAATATGTAAGAATATAATATGTAGCAAATTGAATATAGTTTATAAACTACTAGGTTTATATTTTTTTTAAATCTATTTGGTGAAAATTTGAAATTTCAATGCAATAGTACTTAAATTTCAGGGAAAAAAATAAGGCGTAGGTTTCTGTCTAACCACCCTAGCCACATTAAAATGATAATATTTTTTTATAAGATTTTAGATATAAGTAGAGGACTCGCATCCCAATGTGATGCATATTTTTGTAATTTTTTCCAAGTAAATAATTAATTATGAATTTTTTATTACAACTTTTAAAAAATATAAAAACCTTGTATGTCCACCACCTTAACTTGGTCAAAACTTTATAAAATTCAATTTTTTCTTTTTAATTTTATAGTAATAAACATAGAATGTGACACATGTTTTGGATTCAAAAATGTGATCCTGTTTGAAAGCTATAGATGTTTTTTCAATCAGCCTATCAATCAAGACTTTAGTCATAATTTGAATAGAAAATAAATAATAATTATTTATTAAATTAAAAGTAAAACATAATTTATATTGGTGGAAAGCTGAAAATCTTTTAAAACCTTTTTTCGTTTCATCAATTTTGGGTAAAAAAATAATCATTAACCACATACCCATCATATTGCCACTTTTTGGCTCATCATGATCCTACACATACCTCGCGTATCTTGTTTTGTTGCATATCATACACCTTGTGCGCGTCCATTTCTTCTTATGTTGGTTTGACTTAGGATCTTGGATACTGGGGGTTTGGCCACCTCCTTTGATCTTTTGCATCCTTTTCATCTGCATTGGTACGATTGGACCCCTCTTGAATTTCTACTTTTGTATGAGTTTAAAGCAAGTTCATCCTCTCACTAAAGTGGGGGATAAATGTGACCATCGAAAAAGTATTCATTTTCCTTCCTTGATTTGGGAATAATTAGTGATAAATTGGATTTAATTTCGCCTTGGTCTAGTGTTGTGAGGTGTTTTACACATCCACACTAGGTCTTTGGCCCCTTTTAAAACTAAATTAACTTAACTTTTCCCTAATTTAATGTTGTATAATGTATTTATTTACATCTTCACATTGAATTAGGGGGCTTGTAAATAAAATGGACCTAATTTAGTGTTGTAATGTGTTTTACACATTCATATGGGATTTAGGGCCCTTCTAAGCTAAATAGACCCAATTTTACCTTAATTTAGTGTTGTAAAGTGCATTTATTTACACTTTCGCATTGGATTTTGGGCCCTATTGCATTTATGAACTTTATATCATCATTAATAGGCCCCTATGAGCCTCATATTATGCATTCCAAGGCATATTTTGATCAAAGACCTGACAAAATCAACATATGAACCTGATTTCTTCACTCCTCGACATTCCAGCTAGCAAAATAGCCCCTATCGGACCCATTTGCCACTTTGGGAAAATGAGTACCACCTGGATGGGACTCATTCACCCAGGATGGAGAATGAGCCCCATTTGAGCTATTTTTGAGGTTTGAGCAGAAAAAAGTGGGTTTTTAATTCAAATTTATTCAATGTCAACCTTGGGGATCAAATAAATGGTCATGTGAGTGGATTAACTATATAAACAAGCTTTCAAATCCCCATTTCATCTAGGTAATAGCAAGCCTACATGTTTTCAAGTCAAGCAAGCAAGAGTTAAGCATATCAAATTTTCACAAGGTCATCAAGATAGCTTCCAAGATCATTTCTAAGGCATTCTTGAGCAAGATTCTTCATCAATTGTTGTAGAAATTCAAGATCCATCATCATGGAAAGCCTCTAATTACATTTCTTCATGTTCATGATTCATTATCTTATTTCATCTTTTTGGTTTAATTTCCTAAAAGGGGTTTGACCAAGGCAAACCTGTATCCCCTAACAATCAACAATTTTCTCTCTTTCTTTGTGTGATTGCAGATCTAGGTGCTTTGAAGGCTTGGTGATGATTAAACAATAGGTTTCAAACATTTTGGAGTCATATCCCTATTTGCAAGGTCAAAATCTTCACAAAAAGTCACTTACAACCCCAAAAATCAAGGTTTTGGATACAAGAAGCTAGAGTAATAGAAAGAGCAAACTAAGAGGTGTAGATCTAGACTATGAATTTCCAAAAAATCCAAACTAGAGTCATTCACCAAGAGTGGTGAATGAGTCCCACTGTAGGAATTTTTAGAGATCTTTGTAGATTTGAATACCCATTTGCTCAAAACCTATTCCAATGAAGTTTCCTAGAATTGGGACTAATTCACCTTGAATGTGAAATGAGTCCTACTAGCCTAAAAAACAATATTTTTAGGATTTTAGAGCTCCATTTCATCTCTCTTCAATTTCAAGGTGCACATTTCCAATTTCATAACTTGTCATTACAGTTTGTTCATCTTTCTTAGGTCATTTAGCATTATTTTGCATATCACATTGTGTTTTCCAGCATATTGTCTTTCCAAGTCTAAACTTGGTGGGGACCCCCTTTCCTAATTTCAAAACCCTATCCTAGGATACCCTGTAGTCAAATCTTTTCCATCCTTTATTGGATTGATATCTCTAAGGTGTCCTTGAGTGTGGCAATTGTGAAATAGGATCCCTATCCTTGTGTTTATGCCTCAAAGATGGGAGCATCCATTTCCATTTACTACAATCATAAATTTGCTATAGTGCTTAAATACTTAAAATTTTAGGAGAAAATATGTGAAATAACCTTTTATTTATACTTGTTTATGCCAAATTTTCCAAAATTACAACACTACAAGATGACATCAGATCTAGGAGGATAAAATTCCACCAAGAATTTGAATTTGAATTAGGTCTAAGATAGGTGCAACTCATATGCCAATTGGTGCATATGAGTCCCATTAGGCTAAGCTTGGGACAAATTTTTTGAGAAAGGTTTAGTTTTATGTGAAATTCAAATCTAGGCCCCGAAACCTAGGTGGGACCCATATGCCCAAGGTAGCGTATGAGTCCCAAATCACTAAATTTGGGCCATACAATCTAAAACCATTAATTTATGATTGGTCAATTGATATTTGTTGGGATTATCCTAAGAAAGACACATTGATTAAGGCTTGTGGATGCAAAATAAGGCATAAAGAAGCCCAAATTTAATAAGGAGGACCCAAACAAGTGTGATAATGTAAAGGGATATAGTTTTATACACTATAGTTCAACCCTTGGATCATACTACTCATTTGAAACATTCACCATAAAATTATAAATTTATTATAAATACAAAATTACCAATTTTGATAATTTTAATAACTCAAGTGAACCTCATTACACGTATATATTGACTAGCTATTGGGATTTTCGTTCAATTCACCAACCATAAGTAGACACATATCTTATTTATACCCCATGAAAAAACAATAAAATTTATAGGTCAATGCCTTAGCAATAGTGTTTCAACCCTTGTCTCTAATTTTAAACTAATTAGCTAAGGTCATTTAGGGTATATAGTGATCTTGATGGTAAAAGAATACTAAGGTTACCACATAAAGTAATGAAGGTTTAAAACAGTCATGAAATTATAGGATACTCTACCACTTGATACCACTAAGGTAAAATGACAAATGATAGAGACATTGGAATTTTCCTTTCTCATTTAATACCTAGTTTTTGAATTTATGTTACAATAAAAATAAGTTGTAGATTCTTATATGGGTCAATGGCAAGGTGATGTATTAGAAATGTGCCCTCTTACAAAATTAGAAACCAAACTCATGTGAAGTTGTGTCATACATCTAAGGTAAAATTTATATTAAAAGCTAAGATCTATTTGTCAATTATTGTTTCTATTATTAAACATAAGTGAAAATAAATTAAAAATTTAGTCTATATTTTGTATCCCATTTAGGTTGTGATGGTGGTGTGAAAAAGATAATTTACCTAACTAGTTTCACTTTAGGAACTATTCACATCTTATTACTTAAGATTACTAAGGTCAATTAGTTTTTGTGTTTCAACTCATGTATGATTAAGATAATTGCCATGATCTTAATTTGTCTTAGGATTTCATTTAGGGTTTGACTCTTGTCTTATAACAAAGTCATATCTTTTCGTTGGATTCATTCCATCACTCTATATTCATTACTTTTTGGAAATATAGTGATTGTTTCATTGTATCTCTCTTGTGGAAGGTATTTGGCCTTGTTGATTAGATTCTTGCTTATGAGAGTTATTTATTTCTCCAACATGGTATTAGAGCTTTAAACTAGAAAACACCTCATTTTTTTAGGGTTTTGGAAAAGAAATTTTACAAGATACCTTTTGAATTAAAATGAACCTCATAGCTTTGTGTTCAAAAGGCCCTAAGACCCATATTTTCATATAAATCATGATAGGTCTTTGTGGTGAAAAATGTTGGAGCTTTTTTGAAGTTGTTGACTAGTTGTATTAATATCAATTTGTACAACCATATAGATCTATATAGATCTAAATTACCACCATTAATATGCAATATTGACCTCTGTGCAAGTTCTTAGAAAATGATTTTTCTTGGATTTGTGAGCTACCAACACCGTTAAGAAAAATAAAGGTGTATCATCCCTATATGGACTTGTCATGATAAGGATGAAAATCCCTTAGGGTCTTACACACATTAAGGGGTGTGGTATCCCAAGGCACTTCTCCCTATCCATGACCTAGGCCATGGTAGGGTGGTAGTACCTTGGGCTCCACCCCCTCTTATAGGGGTGTTAAGGGGCTTAAACCCCTACAACCCGATAGCTTTTTGAAAATTTTAAATTTTTTTATAATGATTTTTTTCTTTTTCAAATAAGTAAATATTGGATCAACAAATAGTTCTAAAAAACCCATACACCAACTAATATTTTGGAGAAACTTATATCAATGCCTCTACATCTGGTGTTTTCTTGGTAATCCACCAAATTTAGCATATCCTCCATAGTTAGCAAAGAGATCATTTTGGTAGAGGTTTTTTTGTTTGGTGACCATGAAATTTAGTAGTCCTCCAAATTTGGTGGTATTTTTTTAAAATTTTCTAATGAAATTAGCATACAACTTTTCCTTTTTACCCATTTATTGTTGGCAACATGGATTTTGAAGCCCGTCTTTAGAGGCTTCATTGTTACATATACAATATCCTTTTTCAAAGATTTTTCTTTTAAATGTGGTACAAAAATTGTGTGCTCTTTGTAATGGTGTAGATTATTTTTAATTTGGAATTTTGGTTTTCTTAAAACTTTAGGATTTTTAGTATCTAACTATGTAATTCTCATTTTGGGAGCTTTGAAGAGCCATAAATATTTCATACAAATTCCTTTTTGGATGTAATTTTTCTAAACTACATAATTTTCCAAATACTTTACAATGGTTTCTTCTATTTCCTCTCATGTTTTATCAAAATTGTAAATTCATCATGTGGTGAGTTTTGGACATTATAAGCATCTACTAAATGCACTTCTTCATTTATAAATGCACTAAGATAAAGTGTCATTTTATACATGCATTTTATGAACCATGTACATCATGTTATGTCATTATTGTACTCACATTAATTTATAAAGAGTCATGGGGGTTTGTTGTTTGCACTTTTTTATTTGTAATCATAACCTTGTTTACCTTCATGCAAGTGTGTCATATTTTGCATACCATTTTCAGTTGAAAGAACTATCTTGTACATCTTTTGATGTTGCTTCTTTACCTTCTTGCACTACATTGTGACATAAAGTTTCCTAGACTTGTCATATTTATTTCTTGTCAATATTATGGTGGTTCTTATATTGTTGGTGCTAATGCCTCCTTGGTTTCATTTTTAAGTGACCTATATACTTGACAGATGTAATGATTGGTTACCCATGAATTTCAATGAGGTCAAATACATACCCTATAGACACTCTTACATTCTTATTTATGGAATCAACCTTCCATCCTTATTTGATCAATATTCTTAAGATTGTTCACATTTATATTTTTGACTTGTCAAATTATATGTTTGTTGGTTGAGTAGTGTCATTGAGGTCACTTATATACATTGATGTGCTATCTATATCTTTCACCATTAAATATTTTCCTTGGTTAGCCATCTAATCATTGATTTAGTGTCATTGGGATCACTCATGCAGATTTTTATCTTTTGATCCTTACCTTCATCCTGATTTTTCTTCAATTTCAACATTATGGCATTCATTTTTTGGTTATTATTTGTAGCTCCTTCATGTTTAAATGGTGTTCTTCACCTTAATATTCATCTTCCTACTCTTTTTGGGATAATCTTATGGAAACTTCCTAGTCCTTCATATGTTTTTTCTCCTATGGTACATTTATAGTATATGTGATGTAAGTAGTCACTTTTTCATGTTTCTCTCTTTTGGAAATGAATTTTCGTATTATGTTTTCTCCTTTTCTTTTTTTATGAAAACTTTATGTGTGCATGGGCACTTAACATGGCCTTATTGCTAGGATACATATTTATATGTTTTATCATTTTTAAGTTACACTTAAGTGGGTGTTGGTATGAAAAGGTAGATTAACTAACTAGTTTCACTTTAGGAACTATTCACATCTTTTTACATAAGCTTCCGTAGGTAATTTAATTTTTGTATCTCAATTCATATGATTAAAACACTTATCATGATCATAGTATTTTTTATGGTTACATTAAGGGTTTAAATATTTTGTTTATAGCAATATCATCTCGTTATTTTGGATTCATTACATCACTCTATATTCATTATTTATTATGTATATAATAGTTTTATTCTTTTCATCTCTCTCTTGTGATAGGTATTTAGTCCTAATAATTAGATTTTTGCTCTTATAAGTTCTTCATTTCTTTATATGTGATACTTATTCTCTTCTTAAAAAATCAAATCCTTCTTGAGGGAGGTTATATCTATTGAGTATCCCTTCAAAAGTATATCATGTCAATGTTGTTAACCCTTCAAAATCATTTTATTTCTCTAGAGGGAATATATCTAAAACCACCTTTCATTTTAGTTAGGTCCAAGTGGACTCTCATAATCTTATCCATTTTCCCTTTGGAGTGATCTTGAATTGTGTATTCATTAAGGTTATCTTTCAAGGGACACACCATCCATATAAAAGGAGGCACATAACTTCAAATGTCTAGCCCCATAAAGTTTATAATTGAATCCAAGATAATTAAAACCTATAAATTTTGATGTCCACTACAAGAAAAGGTTGGGAAAAAACTTTTTCAATTTCCTTAAGAAGCCCTAGTACATTAAGGTTATCTTTCAAGGGACACATCATCCATATAAAAGGAGGTACAACACTTCAAATTTCTAGCCCCATAAAGTTTATAATTGAATCCAAGATAATTAAAACCTAGAAATTTTTATGTCCGCTACAAGAAAAGGTTGGGAAAAAACTTTTTCAATTGCCTCAAGAATCCCTAGTATCCCAAACCAATCAAAGCATGCTATATGTCTATAGAAAAATAGTCTATGTTCACAACAAAAACCTCTAAAATCAAAAAACAAAATTTGGTTGAGTTAAATTTAAGTAAGTCTCACATTTGTGGGATTCTAGCAAAGCATCCACTAAGTAAAATTTGGAATTGAATGGATAATTAAATTAAATTCTTTTAGAATTTTCACATTCATGGAACTTCTGAGATGAAATTTGATTATGAAATGTGAAATAAAAACTAGAATAAATTATATCTTAATGAAACTTCACCTTTATAGGACTATATGTAGGAATTATCTCATGAAGCCCAAAATTGAAATTATCTAGTTGTTAGGTTTCAAAATCACTACTCCACTTCCTAGAAAAAAATCTCACTCACAAGGCTAGGGTTGTCATCATGTAAATAAAATCACCTCATCAGTAGAACAATGGAGGACTATGAGATAAATCTGTGAGAGTTGATTATATTTCCTACAACTCAAGTTCAAATTAGACTCGAGAGGGTATTATGATGGATATACCTTAATAGGGATTGAAATCACATCAAATGAATAATAATAAAATATGGGAATCTAAACTCAACTTGTTGTCTTGGTTCCAAAAACTGTCACTAAACTAAGAATAATTAGCTATCTCAAAATCCCTATATAACTCATAACACTGTGCAAGTGTAACTGTCATGATGTTGATTCATTTTATAGCTTTTTTATTGATAAGCCCATATTATATTACAAGGTGATGATTGCACAAAAGGACTTACTAATAAAATACCAATTAAATAATTTTTTTTTATGTGTGTGACTAGAAAAAATACAAGGAGATCGATGGTTATCCTAGGGAAACAAAGTCACAATCAATAAGGAAAGATGGAAAGAGAAAGATAACAAA
Organism: Sequoia sempervirens; assembly: GCA_007258455.2. NCBI lineage: Eukaryota > Viridiplantae > Streptophyta > Pinopsida > Cupressales > Cupressaceae > Sequoia > Sequoia sempervirens. Next base: position 712,296,366 of record VDFB02281492.1, read on the forward strand.
AATAAATTGATATACACATTAGAATACATCAACATATATTGTTGTTAGCTTCATCTACTTACTTTTCTATCAATGAATTGTTGAAACTCGTATGTAAGCACAAAAAGAGTTCTTATAAGATATATGCAATTGTCATATTCCTAGATAATGGCATTAACATTCACAACAACAAATGTGATGAATTAAACTTTCTAAAAATAGTACATTTTTTAGTCTTTTCACACATTAATGTTGACATAAAATTGAACAATGATAATACAATATTTTCTCCACAATTTGACACAATCTTTTCCTCCTTTCAACTTCTCTAAAAATTATTTTATGTGCATCTTCCCTCTTGGATTATTTCTCTGCTATCTCTACATCCTAGTATCGTCTAATGTTAGAATCAAAGAGAAAAACCAATTAAAACAAATGTTATCTGGCCAAAACCCAAAATCATGCACTATAGTAGTGCCTAAGACTATGGAAAAATTTGGATCGTGATAAGAATAGATGTCTCTAATAGAAAAATGAGTTATGCAATTAATTCAAGTGGTTGGGAGGTAAGGTGTCATGAATAGAGGTAGATAAAAATTGAAATATAGTGTCTCTTTTGGTGCCCAAACACCTTTAATAAAGTTTCCAAGTAAAATACTCAACCTTCTTTGTATCCATCAAGGATTTCAACCACATCTAGAACCCATCAATGATTTGGAACCCATTGGGAACCATCACTACTTGATAGCACATCTCCCTTGTCAACAGTTTCATCTCCAGTAGAATCCACCACCATTAGCCCATGCATAAGTCCTCAACATACACTTTTAGAGCTGAAGCCAGAACCAAGAAATAGGAACCAATGGTTCTCAATTCCTAGGGAACCATTGACAACTTATCAACATACTACTCTCCTTCATCACTTTCTTTTTTCCCTCATCAACAGTTCCACATATTACCTTGTCAGGGGTTCCTGGTTCCTATGGAACCTCTGACTACTCTCATTATTCAACTAAAATCTCCAACCACTTGCCTAAATTAGGCAATTTTTTGAAGTTTGATTTTGGTGAATTAATTGAAGCATAGGGAAGAGAAAACCATTGGCATTGGATATACACCCAAGCAACAAAAACTCATGTTGATTTTCTCATATTAGCTATTAAATATGGATTGAAAATGCCAAGAAAACACATGGAAAATAAAGGGACTCAGGAAAAAAGTTCCCTAAAACTTTGAGTCCCAACACTAGTTATGTTAGGATGTAGGGTAATCTTACATCCATAGTCTTCTCCAAAATAATAATTATAAATCCCTTAATAGATAATTCATGTAAGACAAATTATATGAAATTATTATGTTCATAGGAGTAATGCAATTTGAGAAAGAAATACTTATACTCATCCAAGAAGCTTTAGAAGCCTAAGAGAATGCATCAACAAAATTTGGCCATATATTATTTTCATATGACTCAAATGCTATGAACGCTTTCAAGCTCTTAAGGTTTACTACCTTTAAGTGACCAAGACCATAAAATTTCTCAAGAAAGCTCAAGAATGACAAATATTAAATCCTAAAGTCTAGTGTAGTTGTCATGTATTATTCTATGACTTTATAGACCCCAACAATTTTTTGTTATTTGGAAAGCCTGAGTTTAGCCATAAGGAACCCTCAAATATCCAAGTGTAAACCTTGAAGATACATAAAGAGAATAACTGCACAAGATTAGAACTCACATTGTCTTGGTGGAGGTAGTAACTCACATCTATGAAAATCTTAGTATAGAATTAGTTCTAGAAAAGGTGATCAAGCTATTTGAACATCCTACATAACTAAAAAGATTCTTAGATCAAGTTAAATATCTTTATGAATTTCTTGTCTACTATCACACATATAGATTAAAATCAGTTAATTGGACCATGATTCAATAATTGATCAATTGTCTAACTATTTATTAAAAGGAAAATTTTGGTCTAATTTTTGGTTTCTTATTTTAGGGTGTTACACCTTATCAATGTCATATTAGAAATAAATAATTTGCTGGTATGACCCTATAATTGATCACTATACATAAAGAGGTTTTTTGGTGTTGTTATCAATAAGTCAATATAAGTAATATAGATAGTGACAAATATTTTGAGTGTTCTTATACACAAGGTGTTACTTAATTGAATGGTCTAGCATGTTATCATTTTTTTATGCTTAGCTTATAGTTAACCTTTAGGATTACCTTCCTTAGCCTTATGGAGACAAAAGTGTAGAGGAGTTTCCTACTATCAATTAACCCTTATTCAAAAGTAGTTTGATAACCAATCACATCTCATTAGCCTAAATTAACCATGTCCTTGGGGTTTAGCTATTGATTTTGTTCTCTAGGATAGCTTGTGTATAATTTTGAGATCCAACACAATAAATTTTTCCTTTACACCTAAACTCATCTCAAATTTAAATAGGAACTCTATTCTTCTACTTGTCTTATTGGTATTAATTTTCTTCATGTTAGTGGTATTTTAAAATACCTTTGATAGGTTGTGGTCAATTCATAAGAATCATTTCACTAGATCAACCCCTTAATATTATACAAATATCAAAGATAGAAATCAAACATCTAAGATGTAGATTTGTTCATCCTTTTAATGGACCAAATCTGAGAGTGTCCCTATTGATTTCTCTTTCAATGATATAGGATGAAAAAAGAATATATTCAAGTGAGAGATGATTCAAGTGAATGTAGTAGATCCTTGTAAATCATAGCATATGAAATCAACTCCTAGAAACATGTACTTATTTTGCTTTGAGAAGGAGGGACAAAGGAGGCGAGTTTGCCAAATTTTAATTTTGATCTAGGGTAGGACAAGTTCACATTTGTGAGAATATAATCATGATCATGGACCAATATTGGTATATATTAGGGATCAAATTAACATGTATAATACTTATATAGTTGTGCACACATGGTTGCGATAGCTAGATGTATAGGATGAGTGTATAGGGATATGGAATTATATGGATAAGTACATGGTAAGTATTGTTGGTGAATACTTGATTGATCCATAATTTTATATGAAAGGATACATATAGGAGGATTACAAACTAACAAACTATTGTAGGATGTGGTTATATAAAACATATCATCATAACCACATTAACTAATAATTACACAATGTACTAATCATTACGCTAACATTCCCCCCTTATTACATTGTTCCTACAACTATATCCCTGAAAGCTCTAATTCTCCTTTTTAAGGGACCCCATTAAGGTTTACATATCAAAACTTGTTGATTACAAAATATATATACATCTGGTTTGAAGCATTTAACCTACAAAAATGATTATAAGATCTGGTTTGAAGCATTTAGCCTCCTCTATCAATGTTTCCATTTCCTTTCAAAAATTCCCAAACAAATTATAGCTCTCTTACGTAGGATTTTGTCACAAATGAACTTCAACAAAATTCAACACCATTTTTCTTCAACAAAATTCAACGCCATTTTTTTTAAATGAACTTCCCTTTAACACTTTTGTCACAAGTATAAGATCACATTGCACTGATGTTTCAAATCTACACACCTCATTCCATAGTGATCGGGCTACATTCCATAAAGTTCTTGGAGATTCAAAACTCCACACCACTTTAACTAATGCATAGGTCGTTGCTTGCAAATTCACACACCGTCATTCTGGTCGCTGCCACTCCAGAATGGATCTACTTCAAGTGTCAATCTTCAACATTCACAGGAAATGCACAAGCATAGGAAAATATGTAGCTCTGCTACCAAATGTTCATGAATAGTTGATTGATCCATAGTTTTGTATGAAAGGATACATATAGGAGAATTACAAACTGACGAACTATCATAGGATGTGGTTGTATAAACCATTCCAATGGTTGTATAAATTGTCCCATCATAACCACATTAACTAATAACTACACAATGTAATAATCATTATGCTAACAAGAATATAGGGATGTGTGATCATGAGTGTTATAAGGGGTAGGTACATAACAGTATGTGATGAGTAAAGATACAAATAACAATAAGTACATATTTTGGAACATTATTTTCATGTGTCTAGGTTTTACTTCCTTTTGTTTCTATGATGTGCATTTGATCTGGTTTACTCATTGCAAATAATCAATTTAAAAATTCATTCTATTAGATTGTTCCAATTTTCTAGGGAGATCCTTACAGTTTTAGTCTTTTTGATTCATATAGATTTTATTTTATATTTTAATAATTAAAAACCTAGCACTTTTATACTTTGTACCTTTGCATATGTCGCTATTGTATTCTTCTATTGTAATATTTACTAGTTTTCAAAGTTTATTCACTTAAATTTATAACTTGATCCCCTTAAGTGGCATAGTCTTACATGCCTCTAGTTTCTTCTTATTGATGTTTGCACACACGTGTATTATTCCTTGCATTATCCAATCATATTGTAACTTTAAGTTCTTATTGGCATTCTATGTGTTAAATTCCTATTGCATTATGAGGGTTCTTCAAATCACAATTTTTCTTTGAATTCTTTTGTTAAAATTATGAGTAGACAATATCATGCCATGTGTCTTTAAGTCAGGTGTTGTAGGTGTTAGTGCCTATAGTGTAGTGTTTTCCCCATGCTGAGTTGATAGTATATGATAGGTTTATCAATGCTTATGTGTGCACTTCATGGAGTAATTAAAAAAGACTTGCCAGCTTGTGATAACTGGTGACATTTCATTGTATCACATAGCTCCTTCACTTCACAACTTTAAATGTGGAACCCACTTTCACTTCCATGATGCACACAATGGATTTTATCTCTCTTAGTGAAATGCTACTCTAGTCTTCAATTGACAAGATTTTGTTGCATTATGTAGTTCCTTGACATTATAGTTTTGAGTGAGGTCCCCACCTTCACTCCCATAATACATGATGGATTTTTCTATTTTGGGAAGAATATTTTGATGTGGTTTCTATTTTGGTAGTATTATATGTTGTTGTAGCTAACTAATAGATATTTTTGCATCATAGTTTTGAAATTAGGTCCCACTTCCATATGTGTGAATGGACTAGTTGCTAATTTATGGAGTGATATTATTGAGATATTATGATATTATTGGTCCACATGTTAATCACCCTAATAAATGGAGTGCTCTCATTGGTTGAGGTGTACAACATGTCTCTTATATGGCATCTAATGTAAAAGTAAGAGAATAAGTTTGATGGGTCACACCATTAGTTTTAAGAGTGCTAATAAAGGAATCAAAGGAATATTTAATGTGTTGCACCACTCCTACATAATTAGAGCATCATTAATAATCTTTTGAGGCGCCATAATTACTCAATCAATTTTTTTTTTTTTCTAGAACTAATCATTTTTACCCCCAGAAGTAATAGTTCATCATAACACCACAAATTCACATATAATGGTGGAGAAGGAAAATAACCCATGCAAATTTTAATTCAGCATGGTCCTCATGAATTCTATTTCAATATATCTCACATAATTTTCTTTGGCAATTGTTGCAAGAGGTTAGCCATTTTTCTAGTGTTTCATCTTGTGACAAGTGTCACCCATGTGTGGGGACTATCTCTATAATATTTTCTATATATGGATGAAGTTTTCATTTAAAGGGGAGGGAAGATGAAAATAAAATAAATAGTGGAGCATAGTCAAGGATAAAATTCATTCAACAAAACCGTATGGTTTTAATTTTTAACTCTTAAGCAAAGCATTTGGATATTATAATAATCTAGGTTTATCCCAGATATATAATAAAAACTTGTAACCTTTGAGGAGTGAATTATTGAAGGTATAATCAACTTCGATTGATTGTCTCCCTATGTATGGTATGCATTTCTGGATGTGTTGTTGATTAGTTAGCTAGCAAGATGACTATAAAATCCTTGCAAATATTTTGCAAGGTATAATTTTAATTTTAGGACAATAACAAAAATGTATGGGTATGCTCATGGATAAGTAAGTAGACTCATTTAATATTCTACAAATATCTATTATATTTATAAATTTTTGGGTAGAACATAATTTTCCTATGCATTTTTTAAGATCATAATATTTTGTGAAATCTTCATCAAGGTATCAACACTAGTTTAAATTATTGCATATTTTGTAAAAAAATATAGTGACTATGTTTCTTAACTAGATATAGGAACCAATCTATTACTAGCTCCAATGCCCTATTATCCAAACACATTCATAACAAATTTATTTAAAAACATTTTTAGTCTAATCTAATATAGTGTGTTCTCACTGCCATGTCTAAATGTGTATAACACCATAAGGGTTATCATCAAATATATTTAGACATTCATGTAGTAGATTATCTATTTTAATGTGGTGCTTGACCAAGAATATTGCAAATCCAAATATAGGCATGAAGTGACAACCAAAATAAGGGTGGCGTATGCAATATGTATGATTTGTGTAAGGATAAGTGTTTAGTTTATGTGGTAATATCTATTGCACCTTAGGAAAAACCCCTTGGTTTAGAAGAGTCCAAAGTGAAAGGTTTAACCCATCTCAATAATTGGTCTATTGTTGCCCAACCTAAAAAATAAGTTTGTGGTTTTCTTCTTAAGTCTCACGCCCTTGACACCTGCGAAAATATAAGGATTTTGGGATTTGGAATCTACAACTTCAATCATCAACACATAAAATTAGATAAATAGTTGGATCATTTGTCACCATATGTACATGAACCAAGATATTTCTTCAAAATAAATGTAAAACCAAATAAAAAAAAATATAATAACATACAGAGACAAAATTATTTATTAAAATACTAATATAGATATTGTAAATACATCTATCTAGATAAATCTAAAAATATTGATTTTAAATTATTTATTTAGTAGAGTTATTTTATTTACTTAAAAATTAATTTAATTTTAATTATTTTTAAAAGATATATTTATTATATCTTAATTTTTCAATATATAATGTACAATACCTTTACTAATTATAAATAAATATTTTAAATAGATTAAACCAAAGACTCTCATTAAAATGCTCATATAAACCTTTATTAATTTAAATTGAACTCCTTTTACCCAAAAACTCAATTTGATTCTCAGTTATGTCTTTTAACAAAGTAATTAATGAAACTAGCTAACGTGTAGATGGTATCTATTTATGTCAAAGGGATAAAGTGTAGGCAATCGAAGACGTTTAAACCAGTCTGCGCTCAAATATAACATGAGTTATACGAATACGAAGAAAAGGTGTTAAAATCCTACTATATCAAAGAATATTTCAGTTACGTTTTCTCTAAATTTGTAATGATATCTTCTTTCAACTGATGGTACAATTTAGATTCACATTTGATCATAAAATTCAAAATATAACATGAATCTCAATAAATTAATAAATATATTGATTGAGAATATCCTTTTTCTGACACGCAAAAAATAATAGGTAAGAAATCGATTTAGCTTGGTTAATTGGTCTACAATAGGTTGAACTGTATCAAGATAGCAAAATTCTCCTTATTGGCATCTGTCATTCAAAGAATAAATATATCTAAACAGTTTAGAAATTACTAATTATGCAATCAGTTAGAGTAAGAGAGCATACCAGAAGCTTGGGTTTGAATGAGAAGCATGTAGCCCAGACATCCTTTGAAATCATTGCCCATTTCAAAATTATATCCCGGACCAGTTATCCAACCGTCCAGCAGACGCGCTCTGTCCCATTTCTTTAAAAGATTTTGGTCCTTAATAGTCTCCAGCCCATTTGTGGCTTCCTCGAAAGTAGCCAGACGCCATCCAGGTGGAGTACTGTAATAACTCCTTTCAGCCCTCCGGAACTCCACCCTTACTATCTCCATAGGCTTAGCACTTCTCAGTCACCTTGTTGCACTAGATCACAAACCCTCTGAGATCTAAACTTGAAAAAAGAGAACACAAATTTGTTACACAAGAAGCACCAACCGCCTAGTTTTCAATATTATATGCACGAAATAAATGAAAATAGTTTATCTAACGTGTAGATATACTACCTGGAGTATTACTGTAGAATTGAACTTTGTGAGATCGGATCAAATATCTGATCTGCACTATTCCACTCCACTGGTCGCAGCACGTTCCTCCAACTGCAGCAAGTTATTGCTTTGGTTAAATTGCTACATTTTTCATTTGTATATGTTTTTATTTCATGTTAACTAAATCTCGTATATTTTTACTTTGTTTTATTTACATATTTTCGCCTCCTTAAATAAATTCGTATTTTAAAATGCGAGAGCCCACATGAAGAATATTTCCGACAAAGCTTTAAACAGAAAAAGTTTAAATTCCAATTGCTGCGAATGGTACAGCATACATGTCCCCTGATAGAAAAAATATGGAGAGAGATCATTCATACGTGGACGTGCTTATTGACACGTGCTAGTGATATTTATGTAGTATAGTCACAATTACTAGAGTTCTGTACTAGTGACAATTTAACTACTTTACTATTTATTTATTTTTTTGAAAATATGCAAATTACAAAGAGATTGCAGTATTAGACTGCAGAAAGCAACATCTGTCAACATTAACAATTTTAACCTTTCTTTGATCGTCAATATTAAAAACTACTTTATTATTTCTTGGCTCAATTTTTTCAGTATTAACCTTTTCATTTGATCACTTCACTGCTTTGGAAAATATAACTTCTCAACCAAATTCATATGTACAGGCAGATTTATGCATGTTAAATATTGGTGTGTGGAAGTCTTCAATAATTAGCTCGCAATATAGTTTATTTGGCCATCTTTCTCTATATAGTTTATTTCGTTATCTTATTTTGACTGGAATCTATGGATTTTTTTAAAGATGTTTTATTATTTCACGAGGAGCATATTAGACATGATTTTATTATCACAAGTTTTTATTTCTATAAATGGGACTGCAGAGGTATGTACATGTTTATAGGAGGATTTTTCATATGGATGTCCAAGTAGATTCTATTGTGCACAAAGGAATTGTGCACTATAATCTTCTTTTTTTTTTTGTTAAGACTAAAAGATAATGCAATAATTTTGAGCATTTTTTTATTAATCTATTATTATTTTTTATGTGTTTACAAGGAAGATCAAGCCAACCATATTATCCTTAAATTTCAAGATTTTAAGAATGACTTACCACGAGAAAGAAGGTTATAAATCAACCATATTATGCTTGATCTTGAACATCAATGAGAATACCTTATGACAACAAAGAAGGTTATCAATCCAATCATATTATCCTTGATCTTGAAGATCTATGAAAATGGCTTATCACAACAAAGAAGTGTTAGAGTGGATAATTTATCTATTCACTCTACTTAACTGTACTTAGGTTGATGAGGTTAGACAACATCTTTTCTAACTGAATGTGCAACCTTTTAGACCTCTAGAGGTTACCAAGTTATTTGGTAAACCTCATGTGCTAACTTCTTGAAGTTGGAAGACTTTTCATCTTACCTCAAAGGTCACTTAACACTTGGCATCAAGGTTGATGACTTGGTTGAAAATGCATTTTTGGTTTGCACACACCTAGTGATCCTAAGATTGTCACCTATAGGACACTTGTCTACTCATTTCTGCCACATTATAGAGCACTTTTCAATCCAAATCATAGGTGGATTGGCTCTTCCTTTCCTATATAGGAAAGCTCATATTGTAATCAACTTAACTCTTTTATCAATCATTTTGATAATGGAAGTTTAGAGTGATCATTTTGTGCAAGTTGTGGAAGCACAAGGTTTTTGCTTTTATGATCTTGGATGAAAATCCTAACAAGAAGGTTATATAGTTGTTAATATCATTATGTGGCTTGGATAATAAAATACAATTTTTTATAAGCATTTCAATGGGACAATGAAACTTATGGTTATTAAGTTTCATACTAGTCCAGGCTATATTATGCAACATTGTAGATGAGGAAAAAGGAATAAGACATAATTATCAGCCATATCATGCAACATTTTAGGTGAGTCAAAGGGCTAATGCATAATTGTCATGTTGGTGAAAAGAAATCCTAAAATTTCTTTAAAAATAATAATGTGGTAATCTTTAACATTTAAAGATTCAATTTATATAATCATTATATAGCTATTAGTTGTTTTTAATAGAGAGAAGCAAGGAAAATTTATAGAAAAAATATTATCTCAGAAAATAATAAGATATAATTATAGGCCATATCATGCAACATTTCAGGTGAGTTAAAGGGCTAATGCATAATTATCATGTTGGTGAAAAAAAATCCTAAAATTTACTTTAGAAAATAATTTGTTAAGATTTCACATTTAAATATTCAAATTATCAAATTATTTTATAGCTATTAGTTGTTTTGAGAAGAGAGAAGCAAGACAAATTTACATTAAAAAATTATCTTAGAAAATATTTTTCTTAAATTTCTATACAAGAGAATAGTGCTTACTTCATTTTTTATCTTTATGTTTTATATCACTTTGGATGCATGTCTTCTATTTATGATTATAGTAGTCAATGAGGTTGTACTTAAATGGAAAGGTCATACGGTTTTCAAGATGGAGATTTATATTCAAATCCCCAAAGTGACATCTATTGTTGGAATTACAAAAATGATTATAATACATTACCTACTTCTTTATCACCTTTCCCTTCTTGTATTGAAATTATTTGTGATATTCTACTCAAAATTAAATTGTGAGGATTTTCTAAACCCTAAAGTTCAAAATTCATTTACCCTAATCCCTATACCAATAATCATAAGATACAATCTTGATAACATTGAATAAGGTACATTATCCCAATCCCTACACCAAAAATTCTAAGATGTGATCTTTATCCTTGTTAACATTCAATAAGATACATTAATTACATGAAAATATTTTCATGCTTTGATTTAGAGAAAAAAGAAACCATGTTTAATTTTTTTATAAATCAAAGCATAAAAATATACATTTAACCTTACACATTAACATTCAATAAATTACACTACCTTAAATATTTTGAAACTTTAATTTAGATAAAATTTAAACATAATTTTCATGCTTTTGATTTAGAGAAATTTAAAATTATATGTTGATTTAATTTTTTTAAATATATTTATTTATTTAAAAATTTAAAAAATAATATATTAAAAAATTAATAGATAATAATATCATTTAAAATTATCAAATATTATATATATATATATATATATATATATATATATATATATATATATATATATATATATATATATATATATATATATATAAACAAAAGTTATCTGATTGTAAGAAATTTAAACATAATTTTCATGCTTTGATTTAGAGAAATTTAAAATTATATGTTGATTTAAGTTTTTAAAATATATATATTTATTTAAAATTTAAAAAATAATATATAAAAAATTTAATAGATAATAATATCATTTAAAATTATCAAATATAAACAAAAAAACATATATATATATATATATACAAAAGTTATCTGATTGTAAGAAAATCATACTCCATGATAGGGAAGCACAATTTGAAAGATGTGTTCCCTATCTTTGAGTCATAAGTTACATAATTTTCTCTAATTGTTTCTAGAGATCATTTTAAAAATATAATTGACTAATCTTGAATTTCTTGAGATCACAGTTGAATTTCCTTACATCGGGAGGGGTTTTCATAAAGCTTATTTGATTATGACTAATGTGGAGAGTTTAGGTAATAAACGATATGTTTAGACTATTGAAGAATGTTGTTGCCTCAGCTCAAATGATAAGCTTTATTATTATAGGCCAAAATAAATGAATTTGGTGAAACTACCCGCCAAACACGGTTATGTTTGAAATTTATAAGAAAAGAAAACAATAAATTTCATACCGAAGATTTATTATCCTTCTCAAGAAAGGCTATTGCATTCTCTTTATTCTGTTTCATCTCATTGATATAGTTTATATAACAACACTTCTATTTTTATAAAAGTGGAGGTTGAAGTGCGTGTTGCTCTGTGAACTAGATAATGCACCTGCATAGTATTAATCATAAACATGGGTGGCTAATTGTTCTAAACTACCTTAAGCTTTGCCTGTTGATTTTTGTCTTGTTGTTAGTGCGTTCTTAATAAAGAAATGGTGATGCAAATAGAGGAAGATCTATATGACCGGGGGATATCCAGAGATTTACAGATTGAAATTAAGATAGAATACTGACGGGACATGAATCTTATGAAGTAATGATAATCACAGAAAAAATTCAAAAAATGCCAAAGAAGAGAGAAAACCGATAAGGAATTGGGGATTTTTACAGATTGAAATTAAGATGGAATACTGACGGGACATCAATCTTATGAGGTAATGATAATCACAGAAAAAATTCAAAAAATGTGAAAGAAGAGAGAAACCCGATAAGGAATTGGGGATTTGTTACCTCGCACAGAGCATTTGAATAGATGAAAACTATATGATAGCTGCCATTAAGTACAAACCAGTTCGGGAGGGCACTTTTCCAAACTGATCTCTTCCTTTCTGTAACTGTAAAAGGGCGAGGCTTTAGGGGATAGAACCTTAAAACGTAGCTCTATATAGATCTCAGAGGTGAGAAGGAATGTGAAACAAGAAATGGTTGTGTATGGCTTAAATAGACGACCAGAAGCAAAAGCAGACCACTACTATGAATTCATGTATCGACTCTAGTATTATAGTGTTGTAAGGCGCATAATTGTTGAGATATGATTGACATGGGTAGAGAAACCAGCAGAATATTAATCCTATTCCGAAATCTTCATCATCTGGAAGTAATGATTAATATCATGTTTATAGTGATTAATAAAGTTGTAAAGTTATGTGATGAATGGACATTGTCGATCAATATGGTACGATGTTCCTCCACTCACATTATTCGGTTTATCTAATAGTCTAAGTAAGATTTGGTCGTAACCGGATCTATAGGTCATTAAGGATCTATAAATAAGGTCTTAAGGGAGCCATTTGGACAACTTGAGTCTTAGAGTTTCTAAGCAATCATTTGCTCTTCTTTTGCGCTTCGTACGAACTGGAGAATGAAAAACTTGCTTATACATCTTATAATATGTGAAGCCCTATTTAATATCAGTTTCAGTAATATAAGAAGCCATAGCTATTCGGCCTACAACGTTCACCATTGTTTCCTTTTCAAATCTTCATGTTGTTTCTTATTATCTTGTGGTATTAGAGCCTTGGTTAGCCTGTTTTTCATTAGGATATTGAAAACAGAATGCTGAGAAATTTTGTTCTATGGGGAAAATCTCTAACGAGATTGTGGGTTGATTTTATCCTTTATTTTGGCTTTAAAAATCGTAGATCTGGTTAATCCTTTTAAGGATTCCTTCTAAGATAGATATCAAATGATTGCATACCAAAAAGCTACAGTAGATGATGGTTATGAGATTATTAATCAAGCATTAGCAGAAGGATATTTTGAGCTTCCTAATGTTCAGCTACTGAAGGAGAAATTATAGGCGAAGAATTTCCAGAAATTCAATTAACAGAAGAGGATATCCAAGGTATTATTTCAACTTATAAGCCTCCTACGGCTGATAGTATTTATAAGAAAAGGTATCACTCAACTTTTAAACAGTTTATCAAGCCTAGGATTAAAGTTACTGAGTTAACTTTAGAATATGATCCTTCTAAGACTTTTCAGACTAGGCTCCTTTCAATATTTCTAAAATCTGAAATTGGCTATATTAGAGTCCATGCTGATGTGAATTTTATACACTTTGGGGCAATATTTGTCTATGTTGGATGTTGTGTTCCAAATAATATAAGGCAAGTCCAGTATATAACATTATGTGATAGAAGGTCCAAGCTTGTTAGGAGCATGCATGTTAGATCTCTGCTTTGTCCCATCTAAATGATAATTCTATATAATTTTAATTTTATCCTAATCTCACAGTATTTGCTAGAAATCATGGATGTAAGGAAGTAAAATATGGTTATCTTGATTAATACAAACCATCCTAAAATCCTTGACAATCTCTCTTATGCTAAAAGATTAAATAGTGATGTACAGTTACAAAATGGGTCCACATGAATACTATAGAAATACCTACTAGACGACCTACTAGATGGAAATTAGACTAGTTGAACAATGTTGCCCCTAGACTTAATAGAAAAAAATAGAGCCAATCCATAATATAAGAGGAAATACTATTTAAGTTCTTTCCCACAGTTAGACAACTAGATTTCATATTTCTCCTTGTCTTAGCTATGTGCCACCAAGATCTTTCAGAAGTGAAGAAAGTTTAGAAAGAAAAGCTCAATTACTTGTCAAAATAGAAAATGAGCAACCGTTTGTCCATCAATGAAGGACCAGATCTTTCTAGGAAAGGGAAGGGAAAGAAAAATCTAGATTCTCCATTTACAATGATGAGTATGACTCTGCCTAGGGAGAATACTTTATCTTATTATGAAGAAAATGGCATTTCATTTTATAAGGATGGATGATGGCCTCCCCTAAACTGACATCATAAATCATTTGATGAATATATCAATTATTTTCAATATGCTTTTCAACCTAATAATCTAGGGGAAAAAGAACCAAATCAAGAATTTAAGAAAAGAAGAAATTATTTAGCCAGATTTTTTCACTATTTTCTAGAAAATTTTGATGATTTGTGTAAAGATTAAAACATATCAGTAAAACTATTGAAAAGACAAATTCTAAAGTTGATAAGATAAGCCAATTTTCCTTAGAGAACTCTACTTTTGTACAAGAATTCAAGAAATGTGGTTCAGTAATCCATACTAAGGTCAATTAATATTTAAATAATTTACATGGCATGGGAGACAATGTAATAAGGTTGCTGACAAAATTGATTTTGTAGATCATAAATTAGCATAATTAGAAGCTAACCTACATTGGCTTGAAAATGAAGAAAGGTAAAAAAGGGAAATCATACTTTCAGAAGGAGGATTTTTTGAATCTAAAAGAAAATCCTTTAGTAAGAAAAATAATATTGAACCTCCTACTATTATGATGATGATTCTAGTTGCTCCATGGTATATAGATATCAATAATCTAGATAATCAAGTAGAAATTGTAAATACATTAAGAGCCTTGATTAATACATTTTTGACAATATGGAAAATGACAAGAATGATACAACATGAAATAGCCTTTGCTATACAATATTTGTGGGGAATAACAGTGGCAAGCTAAATCTAGTGAGAAAAAGGGTAAACTTGTCTATAATTATCTAATTCAATGGACAGATTTATAGAGCCTTCTATCATACTTTTTGACATTTTGTAAAATTGTTAATTGTGTGTTAGAAAAAGCATCGTAGTCTTTTTGTATAGTTTACAATATCAAAAAATTTGTGGAAACCCTAGCTTTCTAGCCTTAGCTTCTTCTTTTCATTATCTCCTAGACTTTGAAAATCTTCAAGATCTTGGGAAACTTCACAAGTAATTATCAGAATAATGATTTCCTAATCTGTCATACCTTAACCCACTAAAGATAGGTAAGGGTGGATGTTACCTCTAATTTGGGAAGGTTAAGAGGAGGACCTCACACCTTACATTTTATAATCTCTAACTTTCTTATATCTCATGATTCCATGCTATGCTACTTGACATGACCATATATTTTAAATCTTTTGTTTGTTTACATGTTTCTTATTTAGCATTCATGGCTGCCATTATCTTATTATTTTCCTCTAATAGTGGTAATATTGGAGTACACCATGTGTTATTTTATTACATGCAATTTAATGATCATCATCTCTATGTTCTTGTGTGCTTATTCCATGATATCCTTTCTTATCACTTTTACATAATTTATAATGATCATTTATTTTTATCCTTACCTCCAATTCCTTGCATCCATTCTATGCAACCAATTAGAGGAACCATACATACTAGTAACATTCTTTTTATGAGTTATTTTTTGTAATGACATGCTTTTAATTATTCTCATGTTGAAGGTACCTTTATAAATATTTCTATGTTGTTAGAATCTTCCTCTTAGTCAAAATATTATCACTTTTCCCTTTAATTATATTCCTATTATATTTTTACTTAATTGGAGCCCTACCAATTTCCTATTAAATGGGATCTCTTACCCTTCTCATGTTTACTATTATTAATTTATAAAATAATTTTGTAAACATGTTGTAGTTACTACCTATTTTGAATGTGTAGCATATGCTATTTATTGATTTTTCTTTTGTAAATTTTTGATGGAGCATTCATTGCATGGAGAGTAGAAGAATACTCATCCATATCCATGTCTTTGATTATGAAATATTTGTGAAATATTCTTTTCCTATTCACTACTTATTTTACTTTAACATGATTCTTGTAGTATCTCTCTCATACATTAAAGCAAGGAAAAAATATAATGTGAAAAAATGTTTTTCACCAATGTTTTGGGTTTGTTTTGACTAAGTTATCCTTTATACACTTATTAGTATGTAATTTAGACCATTTTGTTTGTCAAAGTCTAAAAAATAACATTTTTCAACCTTTATTATATTTATCACCTTTGTTCAAATCTCCAAATTCAAAATTGACCCATCATGTTCATGTATATAAGTTTGAATCTCAAACTTTTATTTTTTAAAAAATTGAACTTATGCTCTCCCTTTGTTATTAGTAGTTAAAAGTCAAATAAAAATAATTTATTTTAAATTGCATGTTAGGGTGGGATATTTAAGGATATACCCCAATTCATAATTACCTACATCTAGCACCATGACAAAATTGACATAAAAGCATCATAAAGAATCCCAATTGTATAATCGACTTACACCATCATACTAGGCATAATGCATTCTTGGTTCTAGTCCTTGCTCTTCATTATTAAATCCAACCTTCTGGGATTTTGATCTCAAAGGAACTAATTCTTACCTAGCTAGCTTTTCAACAATATCAATAAAAAACAACACTCGTTAAATGCATGTACAACAAGACAAAACTAGCAAATTTGAATTATTAAAGTTTCTTCAAATCAAATCCAAAAGCTAGATTTAATTTTCCACAAAACTTAATTTTGTAATTACAAATCAATTTTACAATCATTTTTCTAATTCAAATGCAATCATTTGACAAATAATAATTTTCTAATACCATACAAATTGATTTATAACATTTATAAATATATTTCTTAATCAAATTAAAAAAAAATTGTTTTTATTTTTACTTATTAAATTGGTGATGGAACTTCAAAATTTTGCTCATTGTTTTTTACTCATGCCCTACCTTATGTCTCTGGTCTTTCATGGTGTTCAAAACTTTCTTAGGGTTCGCGTTTTAGCTTTGCCTACATGTGAAACCCTTGTGTTTATTTTATGCCTTGGTTAGGATCTATTTTGTTGTTACTTTTGGAAGGCTTTTAAAATGGCTTATGTCCCATTGTTTTATCTAAGGCTTGGTCCCTTCGATCTTAATTTTTTCCGCAGGTTTTATTTCCCTAAGTCTTGGTTGGCCATGTGTTTCATCATTTAAAAACAACTTATGGCATTGTTTATCATCTTCCTAGTAATGTCCCCTTGTCCTCTTAATGAATGTTTTATTTTGTAGAAGGGATCGAATTTGCGTTGTCATTGATCAAATTGCCTTCAGATATCAACAGTTTCCTGCCATCACATGATCAGGAATTGCAAGATCTTTATTGATCACGATATCATGGGTGGGCGCCCACATGTCCATTTTGAGGGGTTAAATTTGCATGACTATTGATCAACTGTTGTTTGATCTAGGTCGTTCCCCACCATCCCCGCCATCCATTTGTGCTTTGGTTAATTGTGATATCATAGGCATGCACCACGTGGCCTTTTTGGTGTGGCTAAAGGAGATAGGTTTGATTGAACGTCGATCATTTATCATCAGATCTCAACGGTCGCCCACCATTGCATGATCAAAAGTTACAAGGTTGTTATTGATTGTGATATCATGGGCGGGCACCACGTGTCTCATCTAGTGAAGCCGAAAGAATAAAGGAAATACTATGATAAATTAATTTGACCTTAATACATTAAAAGGCAGGTTACTAAAGTGTTCTTGAGATGCACATGTTTTACATCAACAGGTATATTATAATCTTGGTGGAAAATCTGCTTGAGGGTTAATGATAAGGGTGGTGACTGTGTTGAAGGAATGAGATCATTGATGCTCAAGATCTATGGTTTCCCACCATCGCGTGATCCCAAATTGTAAGATCTTTACCAATTATGATATCGCAGGCAATCACCACTTAGACTTCCTCGGTAGCATATGGTATGGTGGGACCCTTATTACCATGCTGGCAATTGTGTTAGCCTATTTTGAAGGTAGTCATCGATGATTTGATCAAATTGAAGGATCAACCACTCGAATTTAAATCTGTGTCAAATATGGTTGGAGTCGTTTGTACAGCGCGTGAGTGTGCTTTAATGGTGGATGAGACATTTACTGTCACAATTTGATAGAAATAAAATCAATTCTCTTGCTTTATGTGTATCACAAAGCATTCAGGTATTTTGTGAAGCAATGTCAAAGCCGAAAGCAAAGTTGTGAACCCTGATAGCTGGAATTTGGGATTTCTGCGAAAAGAGTCGTGAGTTAATTTTTGTGTCTCTTGATCATTTTGTACTTGAATTTAGGAAAATATTTGTTGTACTTATCATAAGGCTTGTTGATAAACATTTTAGAGCTATATTTTATTTAAATTATGAGAAATTATAGTGTTTTTTTTTGTAATTTCCTATCTCTGGTGACTCCTCGCTATTTGAAATATAACGTTGTAAAAAAGCCCTAGTTTATGTAGGATGGCACCACCAAAGCAACATTTTGGCCAAGTTGACTATTTAAGAAGGAACCTGTATGATGATTTCCTGGATCAATTACCCTTGTCAATGAATGATAGAAAGAAGGGACTAGTTCTAATGCAAGGGAAAATCCTGGGGGAAGGGTTAGTTTATAATTGCTCTAACATAGCCGATGCTAGGGTTCTCCTCACAGGTTTGGAAACGTTCAGATTGTGGTATGGACAGAGGAATTTGCCTCATCCTTTTTCAAATGGATGGATGTACGATATGGGGAAGCTGGTGGTACCAAATGTTTTCCCTGACGTAGACTTGCTTAGGGTGGTGGCCGCAAGATATGACCCTGTCACATGGATAATTAGGGATAATGATGGAAGGGTTTTATTAATCATTAATAGAGATGATATCCAATATATTTTTGACTTGAGTGAACCGAGTGAAGACTTGGTTCCCATGAATATTGAGGAAATGAAGCAGGAATATGCAAAGTTGAAGTCTCTTTTTAGAGCTAAGTTGCTTCCACCTCATTTGGCTAGGGCAAGAGGTTTGAGATTTCATATCAGCCCAAGTGACTAGGAACTTTTCAAATTAAACTTTTTTGCAAATCATTTCTTGGCCACCTTCTATTCATTGCTTCAGATTTTGGGTTTTAGTCCTGGTGCAGTGATGCCCATTGCATACATGTTCATGGGGGTGGAAATACAACACCGTAACTTCTTTGTGACATATGATTTTGCTTCTTTCTTGGCTGAGAGAATACATGAAAGGTTGTCAAAGTCATAGAAAAATGATATTGGCACTCAATTATTTTGGTATTCTATGTTGATGCATATGTTCTTGTTCAAGAATGTCGACTTCTTCTATGAGAAGATGAAATTAAGGCAGTCGGTTGATGGAGGAAGATTGCTAGTAAAAATATGGGCTGAAAATTTACCTTGTAATAAGGAAAGCAATAGTTATGTGCAATTTGATAATTTTTTTTCTTCCAGATTGAGAGCTAGATTGATAGTGAATGTACCTAGGATCCCTGAGGAAAATCAAGCCAAATGAGAGGGCAAGAATTGATAATTGGATTTATCCCATACCTAGTTAGCACTGTTTTGAGGGTATATGGCTTTCAAGGAGCCCCTCATATACTGCCATACAATGCACCACCAACAGTGGGGTTTGTAGAAGTTATGTGGCAAATAGGTTGTATTCATGAGGACACCCTCACTAGGAGGGGTAAGGGAAAAATTTTCCTTGATTATACAGTGGTGTCTGACTTTGCATTTTCAAAAGGAGGTTGGGTGAATTTTGAGAAATTCTTTGAGGATTATCATTTGAGGTGTGGCCTAAAGCAACAACATGATCCTGAGGGTTTATTTGCCCTTTTCAAACAAAGAATAAAGGTTGGAAAATTTGTGCGTGAGTTCAAATTTCATGAGGATTTGATCATAAATGAATTTGATCTAAATAGGTAGGAGTTGAACAAGGAGAAATGCATAGCTTATGATAAGCTATTAGATATTGTGCACAAAATGGATCCCAAATATGATCCATTGGTGGAATTCAATCCATACCATAAGAGAATTGATTTTTTGATGGAGAACTTCAAAGAGATTATGGGAAATTTGAGAACCAAAAAGGTAAACTTAGAATTGAGTTTGAGTGTACAAGAACAAGGTGTTAGACCAATTGAAACAAGGCCATTATACCAATCTACAGAAAAGTGGCCCATTTAAACAAGAGAAAAAGGGATAGCAACCATGATGAGGAAGAAGTGGATAGAAAGGGGAAGTAAATAATGAAGGTGCCTTCACAACCAGGTCCAAAATTTGAAGTGCCTAGGGCAATCAAAATCATTGATTTAGAATCATCACTAGAAGACAATCTCTCACCACCACCATCTGAGCCAAGCCATAAGAGGCAAAGAATTGATCAACCATAGGAGGATCTGATGGATGAAATTATTTTTACTAATCAAGACATGCAAGTTGGTATGCCAACCCCTCCTAGACTAGTTGAATTGGTCTTATCTGATTTAGATATGAAAGGAAAAAGTGTACAAGATGCAAGAATGGAAGCATGTAAGGAGTTTCTAGACGATAATGTATTTGTAAAGACTCTTGTATTCTTGCAATTGGTATGGAGGATGAAGTTTGAAGAATATCAAAATAAATGTAAGGAGAGAAGAGAATTAAGACCTAACAGGTCAGATCAAGACAATGATGAGGAAGTAAAAGTTGAATTAATGGAAGAATTTAAGAACATCACTCTTGAAGAAGGAAGAAAACTAGTGAGTCAGGATGGTGTATTGATTCTGTCTGAATGGGACATTGCAAATGTTGTAGCATTTAATGCTATTATGAAGTCCAAGCATCCCTTGCAAGAATTTGAAGAATTCAAGGCTAAACTTCAAGATTCTGCTTTCAGTGAAGAGTATGAAATGTTGGCAATTTGGGCATTGGCCCCACAAGGGAGAAAACCAGATGTTTCTGATATTAATCCAAATTTCAGAGGAGGATTAGTAATAAAGAGAACTTCAGAGACCTCAACCACTGAGGCCATTAATTTGATTGTGAATGTGGCCAAATTGGCTCAAAATACTTTTGAAAGGGAAGAGCCTAAAAAGAAGAGCCTAATGGAGAAGTATAACCTTTTGATTGAGGAATACAACAAGATGCAGCAGAAGAATGTTGAGTTGTAGACTGAGGTGGAAAGGCTTAGGTATAAGCAGATTAGAGATACATCAAGTGCTCTGAGAACAAGTACATTACCTTGCACAGCAGGGTTAGTGCCTCTTGCTTCTCCAATTGTTTCCACACTAGGATCTCCTAATCAAAATCCTACCCTCACCCCTTCTTTAGAGGAAATTGATGAAGAAACAAAGTGCTCTATTGATATTATAAAGAAGTAGCTCTTGCAAAGAATTGTTGAATTACAGACATCAGTGAGGGTAAGTGAGGAGGGATTTCTTTCAAAGAAAAAGGAGATTGTTACTACTGTCTTGAGGTATTTGAATTACAAGGTTGAAAATAAATTGCTATCTATACATTCTTTATATTCTTTGTTGTTAGATGCAATAAAGAATATTGATAGGAATCAAGAGATAGTGATACCATTGATTGAAGATTGGATCCCTAGGGCCAGTGACTTGGATGTCATGTATAAGGCTTCAAAGTTTGATATAAATAATAAGCCCCAAGGTTTGATATAAATAATAGGCCCCAATCATTAAAGCCTATTCATGTGTTAGTAAAATCATTGCAAGGATTTTAGACCTTACCAGATGACTTGAGTAGGAAGATTAGGGAGTTAGTGAAGAATTTCAATGATTGGGGTAACACATTGTTACTTGATATAATTGATGAGCAGGGGAAAATCAGGTCACTCCAGTAGTGGTAGGGTCAGGCAAGCGAGGTCATCAATGTTCAAATTAAATTAATTTTTGATAACTCAGATTATGACCTGTTGGTGGGTTGTATGGATAAAATCATTAGTACTAGCTCATTTTTGGAATCTTTTGAAAGAGATGCAAATCAGGTAGTTGTAAAATACATGCCTTATAGTATCAAGGTGAATGAGACTAGCCAACTGATGAAGAATACCAAAAATGGGTAACTAAATATTTGACTGAGGAAGAGTAAAATGAATGAGCTACTAATGGGTGGTAAATTAGATGTTGCGGTTACAACAGTTTCCAGTCTTGCTTCGGTGGTGGTCTTGGTGCGTAATTCTTATTATTTTTGTTGTTGCATCCACTTTTCTTAGCGTGCACAATGAACAAGAATATTCTCCAAGGTGATTGTTGTTGTAAAAAAAATTTGGAATTTCACCAGGTGCTTCATTCGGCTGGTGACGTGTACTTTATAGCCCAATGCTTGTTTTCTCTCTCATTCTCTATAATAAGGATTTCAAAGCCAGAAGTACAAGTTAGCAAGTTAGATAACTTTTGGTTGAGTCTAGGTGAATTTACAGAGCAAATTGTAAAGTAAGATCATGGTTTTAGAGAAAAATGTAATTTAGGTTTTGAGTTCATGGGGATTTAATGTTGTATAACAATACTAGCATTTGAGTTGAAATGATAAATTCAAGCTCATGTCTCTCCATTGTACATGCATATCTGAACTTTGAATAAAATAACTAAGGGTTGTTTTATTCATCTCACTGTTGTGGTGTGTATGATTCTATTTTAGCTTTAATTCAAGGAAATAATTAAAATACTTAAATGGGATTACAGGTGGGTATGTTCTATATAAGGATTTGATAAGTAGTATTGGGTTAGAATGCATACTAATGAAATTGTAATGCAATATTATCAGGGATCTCATATGTCATGTCTTAAATTTGTTGTAAACCTTTAGATGCTTATGAATTTGACTCCTACAATGGATATATGGCACTAGTCTAAGTTGTAATCATTCATATAATTCAGTATTTTTTTTTTCCTAGAGCTTGCTACAAATTGCAAATCAATGACAAATTATATTATGGATTGTGTTGTAGCTATCTCATGCTCCACATAGTTGATATTATCGGTGAACAACCAATTTTATTTGATTTTATCCTATTGTGTTGAGATATTTAATGGGATTATCTGTTATATGTTAATATTGTTTATGATATTGGTGCAGAGGTTGTAAAAACATTAAGGGATTACCCTCTTGGGTCTTACAGAGCCTGAGGTGTAGGAGGTCTTTTAAAGTCCTCGTCAATTGGTCCAGGTCCAGGTCCATAGGTAGTGTAGAACATGAACATGGTTACATTGTAAAACAAAAGCCAACAATTGACATATATTTAATTACAATATTTATTATATCAATTATTAGTTGATGACTCTAAATCTCAGGCTTTGATTATTATTTAATTATTTGTACTTGAGAAATTGTATTGAAAGCATTTATTTTTGTTAGGAGAAAATATTTCATTCTCACATAAATTTGTTATTATGATGAAGAGGCCAATATATCATGGTCATCTTAGAATTATGGAAAAGGCGGCATGTGCAAGGTGCCCAAAAAGACAAAAGTAGATTAAACTTTAAAAAAAAAAAAAGTACTAATGGGAACCAAATTATTTTAGAATGCACAAATAACTGCAACTCATCAAAACCTTGCATTGTAATTTTTGGATTTTGATCGCACGGGCTTAACACTTTAGCCAAACTCAAATCATTCACAAGCCAAGAGTCAGGGCCAAAGTTGTGACACACATAAAGAATAGTTATGTGTTTAATGATTGAAGTTGTAGAGTTCATTTCAGAAAGAATAGAATGGGTTACAATTTTAAAGGGTTGTTTAGCTAAAAATTTTATCCTTATAAAATTATTGTTATGAAAGAATAAAGAAAGACTCAAAATTTTGACAACCAACCATCCACTAATAAACCATTCAGTGTAAAATCAATCCTCCTAAAAACACTAAAGTTCGTTGATGGATCATTAGTCGTTGTCATCAATTATGGACTACATCTCACAATCATAACACAAAGTCTCCTTGGATTTAAAACACACAATACAAAACACTTCGCCTGAAAATGTATATTTTACACACAAATATAGACCAATAAAAATCTAATAAGAAATATAAAAATAAATTCTCTCCAAAACATCATAGCGGAAAAGAGATTTACAAATATGCATGTACCTGGAAGCTTTGCTACAATTAAAAACCCTTCAAACCCTTCTAAGGTATTGCCCACTTTTTTAGAGCTTTCATACGGAGTCCCTTCTTCAAATGACAAAGAGAATTGAGCTTGAAGTTGATAAATGTGGTATTAAATATGAAAAGGAGCCTTCACGACGACTCTGAATCTGACACCCTCTTCTGTCTTATTCCCAAATGTATAAATCGCTTACCAAACTTTACCGGTCGGGCTGGAAAAGAAGAGATGTTTTTTTTCCAATTACGTCAGAATAATACTTCTGTCAAGTAAAGTGTCAAGTGCATTAAAAAGTGTGAATTTAGCCCAACAAATCTAATTCTATTCAACACCTACAAAACTAGGAAAAAAAATACAAAGAAAAGAGAAGCCCTATATGAATTTGGCGATTTGTTACCTCACACAAGGTGATTAAGATGGAAACTAGATCATCCCTGCCATAAACTACAAAAAAGCATGAGAGGGCCCTTACTCCAATCCGACCTCTTTGTTACCATAACTGCAAATGGGAAAGTCTTAGGAGATCAAACGTTAAATGCTTCTTTACATAGATTTTAGACACAAGAAGCAATGTGAAACCAGAAATAGTTGAGGATGGCTATAATGGAGAATTCACGTGGTGATGTGAAAGAGCGAATGGATGTTCTGTCATGTATCGCGTGTACTAGTATTATATTGTTACAGAGGGTTTGTTAATTTTTTATTTTTTTTCAATTGAATGGAAAACAATTAATACCTAATACATTGAGAGCCCACATTGAGTTATGATGATCATGACCCATTTTTTAATAAAATTAATAATTGACTTTATTATCTATTTTCCCCACATGGGGGAGTTGCAGGGAGTGTAGTATTATATTGTACTGTTGTAAGATGCTTGCACATGATTCTATTCATTTTGGAGCGTTCAATGAGTAGGTCGAAGATTCTTTTCGGGTCAAGTTTGCCAGCTAGAAGCCACTAAGTATCGATATTTAGAATAATAAAAATAATTAGTTGCAACAAGGAAATCTAGCTAGCATTTTTCCTTAAATAAATATGTTTTACTTGTCTACAAATGATGGGTGATTATTTTAACTGCTTTTATCTTTAGAATAAAAACTTTTCAAGTTAGCACATGTTCCGTAACATAAACTATGAACCTTAAATAAAAATATTTTATATAAGAATTATTTATATAGATAGTTTATTACTAAAAGATATTGAAAATATACCTTTTTTATTTTTTTATTAATAAATATATTTATCAATAAGTGAAACATTATTAGTATTTTTGGGATTTTTTTGGTAAATTGAAAACTATCTTAAGAAAATCATAATTAATAATATATAAATCAAAATTTTTAAATGGTCAAAGTTACGATAAAAGAAAGAAAATAGTAAATTTAATAGACTTAAGCATGATCTCTTCTTATAGAAATAATATTGAGAAAAAAGAGATTGCTTAGATCTCTTACACAAATAGTTTCAACTATCAACATGAATCATCAATCTTGATGTCTTTGTGTAGAAGTTACTTCTTAGAGATGTGCAAAAGTACCTTGAGGCATGCAAAAATATATATGAAGGAAATTATCAAGAGTCAATGAGTGGGGATAATGAAGAGTACATATGATGTGTGAAGGATGAGGGGTTAGGAGTACAACATACCTCGTGCCTTAGAAAAAAAAAAAAAAGGTATCTCTACATCTCTAACTTTGAAAGGATATATGAAGATTAATATTGTAGTGTCAAAAAAAATTGTCGCTTACATTTTCCAACTTGATATGGGAATAATTAACGATAAATTAGACTTAATGTCACTTTGGTCTAGTGTTGTGAGGTGTTTTACACATCCACATTAGGTTTTGAGCCCTTTTTAAAATAAATTAACTTAACTCTACCTTAATTTAATGTTGTAAAATGTATTTATTTACATGTCTTCACATTAAATTTGGGAGGCTTGTAAACTAAATTGGATCTAATCTAGTGTTGTAATGTGTTTTATATATTCACATGGGATTTATGGCCCTTCTAAGCTAAATAGACCCAATTTTTTCTTAATTTAGTGTTGCAAAATGTATTTATTTACACTTTCACATTGAATTTTGAGCCCTTTTGCATTTATGACCTTTATATCATCATTAATAGGACCCTATGACCCCATATTGTGCATCCCAAGGCATCTTTTAATCAAAAACCCGACAAGACCAACATATAAGCTTAATTTCTTGACTCCCTCACATTTTAGCTGGCAAACTAGCTCCTGTGGGACTTATTCGCCCAACTTGGAAAATGAGTCCCATTTGGCCTATTTTCAAGGTTTGAATGGGAAAAACTAGGTTTTAAGTTCAAATTTCTTCTATGTTGGCCTTTGGGATCAAATTAACAGTCATTTGAGTGGATTGCCTATATAAACAAGCTTTCAAATCATTATTTCATATAAGCCTACATGATATCAATCCAAGCAAGCAATATTTAAGCATTCCAAGTCTTCACAAGGTCATAAAGATAGCTTTCACGATCTTTTCTAAGGCATTCAAGGGAAAGATTCTTCATCAATTGTTGTAGCAATTCAAAATCTATCATCAGGTCAAAGATTATTAAGCATCAAGCATGTTATTGAGCTAGTATTGTGATGTAGTTTTGAATATCCAAGATTAAGCATTGTTCTACACCTATTATCAAGATCAAGATCTACATCCTTCATGGCCATTTCATGTTGAGTTGCAAATTTATAGACATCATCTATAAGACATCATTCAAAGTATCATCATCCATGATCCATGTTCTTTGTTTCATGTTCCATGCCTTCATTTCATTGTCTCATCATTTGGTTAAATTACCTACAAGGGGTTTGATTAAGGCAAACCCCTATTCCCTAACAATCAACACTTTTTCTCTCTTTCTTTGTGTAATTGTAGATCTAGGTGCTTTGAAGACTTGAAGATCATTGAAGATTAGGTTACAAGCTTGTTGGAGTTGTCTCCCCATTTTCAAGGTCATAATCTTCACTAAAAGGTCATCTACAACCCCAAAATTAGAGTTTCAAACATGGGAACCTAGAGGAATACATTGAGTAGACTAAGGAGACCAAATTCTAACTTTGAATTTCTAGAAAATGCAAACTAGACTCATTTTCCATAAGTGGCGAATGAGTCCCATTGTAGGTTTTTTCAAATATCTTTGTAGATTTGGATAACCATTTGCTTGAAACCTGCTCCTATGCAAAATTCTAGAACTAGGACTAATTCACCTAGAATGTCGAATGAGTCCTAGTAGGCCAAAATTTTAGGATTTGTAGAATTTCCAATCTCCATTCAAGTCTCTATAAGTTTCCATGTGCAAGCATTCTATTTTGTAACTTTCTATTTTTTTTTACACCCCTTTATAGGTCATTTTGTAGGCCATTGCATCAAACTAGGGTTTAGTGTTGCATCTTACATTGCATTAGTCTTTCCAAGTTCTTACTTTGTGGTGAACCCCTCTTGTAATCTCTAAATATATCCTAAGATACTCTATTGTCAAATATATTCCTGTATTCCACTCTTGGGTTGAGATCTCTAGGGCATTCTTGAATGTTAGTTGGAGAAAAGTGTTGTTTTGTGTCTAAAACCATAAAGCATCCATTTTTCAACAAAATATTTTGGTGAACCTACATTTAGAATACCTTCTTTACTAATTTGCATTCCATCATAATCCTATATCTAGCTTGCATTGACTTTGCATTAGGGTTTGTATTAGTTAATTGGCATTTTATGGTTTCACTTTTTTGCATTAGTGAAAGTGCATATAGGTTGCATTGTTGCATCTCAAATCATCAAAAATCATCTAAAAACTGTACTTTCACTTAGTTTATGCATCACACAACATAAAAAGCATAAAAATCCATTGAAAATTTTGTAAAAAGTTCCTATTGGAACTCATTCACCACGTTGGGTGAATCAGTCCCAAAATATATTTGAAACAACCTTTTACAACATTAAAAACCTTGTTTTTACACTTTTGTTTGCTGCCATTAACTATCTATTTCAATTGGAGGAGTTTTTATTACATGCACTTCATTAAATCTAGCTTAATTTTTTCCATTTCATGCACTACTTAATTTCAAATTTTCATTTTCACATTGTTGCATAACATAATCAATCAATTGTCATCTTCAAAATCTAAAAAATCACATCACTCTTTTGCATGTTTTATGTATATTGTTGCATTTCAAGTTTGTAGGACAATCATTGATTCATGTTTTCACTACAAAAATCTATAGAACTACCATACTTCATGTTCTATTTTCTGACCTTGTTGAGTGTTGTAAGAAAGTTTTGTTAAGTGCATATGACTATGAGGTCCTTTCCCCTCTCTTTTTGTTTGTCATTGATCCCTCTCCTAGTATCTCTTCTATGAGTGGGGTTAGTCTAGTGAAAGGAACCTTTGGTAATCATAAGAATCACATTTATTCTTCTCCTAATATCTCTCTTACTTTTGAAGAAGATATTGCAGTGTTAGAAAAACTAATTGATCAGAGTCTTGAGAACCCGAGTTGTTTCTCTCCTCTTATCCCTTCTATGAGTAGGTTTAGTCTAGTGAAAAGAACCTTGGGTAATGATAACAATCACATTTGTTCTTCTCCTAATATCTCTCCTACTTGTGAAGAAGCTATTGTAGCGTTAGAAGAATTAACTGATGAGGGTTTTGAGAACCCAAGTTGTTTCTCTCCTCTTAACTCTCCTATTAGGCAAGACGTTACTAAACAAGGACATAGCAATAAGTAATCATGACAATAATATAAAAAAAAGTGACCATTGAAACCTACCCACATTTATCTCCCAACATCTTCTCCTCTTGTGATAATGATGAGGATATGTTGGTGATACATAAGCAAACCTTTAAGATCTATGACAACCCTCTTTATGTTTCTTCCCCCACTTATCCTATTTTGGAAGACATTATGGGATAAAGGAGTTGTTGATGGTGTTTTTATGCACTTCTCAACACAGGTAATGCGTAGGTGCACTACCTCTCTTGAAAGATAATCTTCCACAATCAGATTGCAAAACACTATCCCAAGGTCTCTCGGATGTCAGGTCATGACAGTGCTTAGACACCTCAGTAGTCTGATGTGATTTTCTAACATGTGCCACTGCTACCTGACACAGGAAACAATCAAACTCAGAGTGTGCAACATTGTGAACCCTGCACCAGTTCGGCAACAAGAGATCCTGTAAATTCATTTAGGCTCCTAGGCTGAGCTAATCCCTTGCACATTTTTCCATAAATTCCTGGAAGCCACTCAGTAGTCCCCAGTCATCATCCTTATCCAGCTCATCATCTGCTTCTATCAAAGCTTATGTGTCTGGGGACATTCGTGTAGAATCGGTCGATGGACTACACAACACCAGCAACACTTCATTTGTATGTTCTTCCTGAAGCCTGGCCTCATTTTGGTAGGAAAAAAGGTGGTAATTCCCTAAATCGGTCTTGGTGAACAACACCTCACTGAGATTATTGTATTCCATGATCATATACTTCATACGGGGTTCACGGTCGATACGGATCTGATTTGGTAGCCCCTTCCATGGCAGCCACATGTGAGAAATGCTTGTGGTGGTGTATCCATTCAGTGCCTTAGTGAATTCCCTTCCCAAAATGATTCCATATGCATCAAGAATGTCAGCCACTTGAATATCAATGACCTATTGTATCTGTAGGTCTATGCAATCTACATCGGGATACGGTTTATTTCACCCACGATATTGATCTCTGTTTTGTCCAGCTAGGTGACTTTCCTCTTTGAAGGTGTGGGAGTGATGCCAAGAGCCTTGCATACTACCAAGGGCATGACATTGGTAGACACTCCTAAATCGAGCAAGCAGTTATGCAGGTTCTTCCCAAAGATCCTAATAGTGGTGAGGAAAGGGGAAGTTTCTGGTCTCCCTTGGAGGATGCCCATAGGTGTGTCCATGTGAGCTATTTGACCTTTGTTCCTATCATTGTCCATATCCCCTATTTTCTTAAATTACTGGTTCTTGGAAAACTGCCTATTAGCCCTTTCCGGCTCCTTTTCAATTTGCTTACTTGCTGACTGATTCACGGGAACATCCTTCCCTTTCTAGACATTATCCTATATCTTTGGTTCTTTCCTAGGCTCTTCGAAGGTTACCCTCTTAGCTGGGGTTTCCTGTGTTGTACTGGAGGATGGAGTCCCATTAAGAACCCTAAAAAAGGCATACCTCATGGTAGGAACTTTGAGTAATTTGAAGGCTGACAAGCTGATTTTTACCTTCTTGAACTCTTTAGCTACATATTCACCCATTTGCTTGATTTCTAAGCTAAAAGCTTGGCCTATAGCAGAACTAAGAGGTTGAACCTACGTTTGACTAGACGGATTTTGAGATTGGCTCTGAGGCTGATTTTGTGACTGGTTTTGAGATTGGTTCTTGTTGAGGTATTAGGCAGGTATGTGAGGAAGCCCAGGGTTATTACTTGCATTTGGATCAAGCGGGGTTGCAAAATTGTTTGGTGGGGTGGAAGTTGTAAAGGTTTCACCCGCTTGTCTATTCCTAAGGAAGTAGGGACTCGACCATTGATGGAACATATGGACCTCATCTACAAATGATTCTTCTTCATCTACCAGATTGTTATCTACTGAATCAAACAACTGAGCTAAAGTTTGTTCATTACTTACCTCTTACGCTTCTTCATCCTCAAGTAGAGCAGGCTCGACTTCGGGCTCACTGCGGTCTCCTTGCGGAAACGGTGCCTGATTGACTACTAGACATGAGGAATCGTAGGGCTCAGATGGGACAATATACCTGCAGTTGGCATTGTTTACCATGTTCTATACTTCCACTGGAAGATTCCAGTAGCTGTCTGGAACTCAGGACAATCCAGCTCGGAATGCCTACTGGTTTTGTGGAGTCGACACCATTCGGACAAGGCTGCTTCGGCAAGATATACACCGCTAGATGTTTTGTCATTGCTTGTCGATTGATCAAAAGGCATAGAGAATCCTCCATTATTGGGCCTGTGTTCCACGTACAATTTTGCCTCTGAGAAGGTCTCCTTTCTGCATTCTGATTGGCGTTTTTCCCCCTATCATAATTTTTCCCAAAGGAAGTGCCTACTTCTTGATTATCTCTGCTATCTCTATTGTCTTGGCTGTCCCGATTAAGGTTGGCCTGGAAATTACACTAGGAGGCCTACAACTAGTTATTCTGATTCTTTAGGTGGGTCATTTCTGTGGACATTTTCTTGATCATTTCTGTAAGTTCCTCCAATTTACCTTTCTCATTTGCGCCCCCAGGTGACGACGTTGGATTTTGGAGAAAAACGGGCAGGGCTGTCAGTTGATTCTGATAGGCTGGAGGAAACTCTGGTCCCGACAGGTACAATGGTGTTTGGGGCTGTTGGGAATATGCCTGCTATTATGGAACAGCCTGAGGGTAGTGGTACTGTTGTTGGGGCTATAGATAGGAAGGCACGAGAGGCACGTAATTCAATGGCTGCCCTGGATGTGGCACCATAGGCAATTGAGGTACCTGGTTCATAAGAGGGGTTTGGTGAGCAAATGCCTAATTAAGCCCCTGAATCTGCATTGGGTGGGTTACCGGCCCTAATGAAGGTAGTGGGCCAGAGATATTCTGCCCCAAGTCTGCATTAGCGACGACAACTTCCGCATAGGTGGTCACCAAGGTAGCAGGCGGTGGGCGCATCCTTTTCACCAAGGCCGATGTGAGGTTGTCTAGTGCCGCGTAGTAGACTGAGAGGGCTACTGCATCGTTATGGAGGTACAGATCCTGAAGCCTTGTATAAGCCTGATGGAAGTGGTCATTGAAGGATCCAATAGGTTCGTTGACTTCCCTCCTTATAGACATGAATTGTTGGTAAAGCTCCGAAGGGCTAACGGGAATCTTGTATTTCTGCAGGAAGGCATTCTTCATCAGGTTCCATGAGGTGATGGATCCCCTCGGCAAATTAATGTACCAATAGAAGGCCTCTTCCCCCAATGAATGCGGAAAAAGGCAGCAAACAACATCTTCGTGGTCGACTTGCATTTCGGTGATCACTGTCTCGAATATTTTGATATGCTCCTCAGCTGTTCTTTGCATATCGCACACATGGAACTTCGAACAAAAGCCCTCTGAATTCTTGGGCATATCATTGTAGACAACAAAATGTATCGGCGAAGGGTTATGTCCTAACCAAGCCATGGAGGGTGGCGGAGGTGGCGCTTGTTGTTGGAAAACGGGAATTACAACAACAATCTGGGGCTGCACTTGAGCTATGGTTGTCTGGATGGTGCCTCGGGCTGAAAGGGCCGGGAGAGGAGCAAACCTCTGGCTGCTGGAGGTAGGATGTGCAAATGTTGTTTAAGATTGTTGGGTGCAAGATGAAGGCTAGCCAAATGAAGGTGAGGCTGAGATGGAGGCAGATGGAATGGAGGAAGAGGAAGAGGCAATGTTACTTCCTTAAGCCCGCTTTGCCCTCGTAGGGGGCTGTAATTCTTCAAATTCTCCCTTGTTTGGTGTTGACTGTAGAATCCATTGAAATCTCTCTAAGGAGAATCATCCGATTTGATCTAGCTTCACTTTATCCCTTAACTTGATATTTTCACCATTGCCCTCCTTTTAGCGCCAGTTCTATTGATGGTGTTTTTATGCACTTCTCAACACAGGTAATATGTAGGTGCACTACCTCTCTTGAAAGACAATCTTCCACAATCAAATTGCAAAAAACTATCCCAAGGTCTCTCAGATGTCAGGTCATGACAGTGCTTAGACACCTCAGTAGTTTGATGTGATTTACTAACATGCGCCACTGTTGCCTGACATAGGCAACAATCAAACTCGGAGTGTGCAGCATTGTGAACCCTGCACCAGTTCAGCAACAAGAGATCCTATAAATTCATTCGAGCTCCTAGGCTGAGCTGATCCCTTGTTCATTTTTTTATAAATTTCGAGAAGCCGCTGAGTAGTCCCCAGTCATCATCCTTATCCGGCTCATCATCTGCTTCTATCAAAGCTTCTGTGTCTAGGGACATTCATGTAGAATCAGCTAACAGACTACACAACACCAACAACACTTCATTTGTATCTTCTTCCTGAAGCCCGACCTCATTTTGGTAGGAAAAAAGGCGGTAATTACCTAAATCGGTCTCGGTGAACAACACCTTGCTAAGATTATTGTATTATGTGATCATATACTTCATACGGGGTTCAAGTGGATACAGATCTAATTTGGTAGCCCCTTCCATAGCAGCCACATATGAGACAGGTCTATGGCGGTGTATCCATTCAATGCCTTAGTGAATTCCCTTCCCAAAATGATTCCATATGCATCGGGAATGTCAGCCACTTGAATATCAATGACCTATTGTATCCGTGGGTCTATGGCAATCTGCATCGGGATACGGGTTATTTCACCTATGATGTTGATATTTGTTTTGTCCAGCTGGGTGAATTTCCTCTTGGAAGGCATGGGAGTGATGCCAAAAGCCTTGCATACTACCAAGGGCATGACATTGGCAGACGGTCCTGAATCGAGCAAGCAGTTATGCAAGTTCTTCCCAAAGATCCTAATAGTGGTGAGGAAAGGGGGAGTTTCTGGTCTCCCTTGGAGGATGCCCATAGGTGTATCCATGTGAGCTATTTGACCTTTGTTCCTATCATTGTCCATATCCCCAGTTTGCTTAAATTGCTGGTTCTTGGAAAACTGCCTATTAGCCCTTTCCGGCTCTTTTTCAATTTGCTTACTTGCTGACTAATTCACGAGAACATCCTTCCCTTTCGAGGCATTATCCTATATCTCCAGTTCTTTCCTAGGCTCTTCGAAGGTTACCCTCTTAGCTAGGGTTTCCTGTGTTGTACTGGAGGATGGAGTCCCATTAAGAACCCTAAAAAAGGCATGCCTCATGGTAGGAACTTTGAGTAATTCAAAGGCCGACAAGCTGATTTTTACCTTCTTGAACTCTTCAGCTACATATTCACCCATTTGCTCGAAGTCTGGAATTACCATTAAAGTTGATTGAGTAATTCAATTGTTGCTGAGCTCAAACGAAAATCTGTTGTCGTACTTCCCCTCCCGGACTTCCGTTCGATGTTTTCCGTCTTGCATGGCGAAATTCAAATGCCTTTCCAACCTCACCGGCTCGAGCCTCCAAAGTAAATTGACTTGATGTCGGCCGTCCTTTGGCCGTCTGGGCCCCAGGCCTAGGGATTTTGTATTCAGGTTTCCATATGTTGTCTATCATCACCAACTGCCATCTCCTGACGACTTCTCGGCTTGAAACCTCTGAGCCCTTGAACTCGATCCTAACGATCTCCAATCTGGAATCTGACCTCGACCCACGTCCCAAATTTTTCTCTTCTTCATCATAAGATTCTTAAAACATTAAAATTTGGCCAAGGAGGGTCTCTGGGAGCTTTCCATTGCGTTTTCCCTTCCAGACAGCATTCCTTCCAGGGAAGTCCGGCCCTCCGGGTCTGGATTGCCCAAACGCCCTGAATGAAGAACAATAACATCTAGAGATAAGATTTATGATATACTTGATTGATTATTTAGATGTTATCTTCAAAATATGGACTAACATGAACGCTTTTGATATTTTATTGTGCTAACTTTGCCCTTGCTTGCAGAATATATAGAATCAGGAGCAGGAACTTTAGGGGCATCCACCGAGAAGGATAAGGGCAAGAAGTCAGGAAGGACCCCTCGGGGAAAGGAAGACAAGGATCAGATGAAGTATCAGTTCTAGGGCGAGCCGCTCCACTTAAAGGTCACAACTAACTGGAATGAGATTTCAGATACTAATATTGGCCAGGTAGACATTGATGAATTCACTCAGAGAGTCAAAGTCAACCCGACAACGAAGAATTCTAGATTAATATGGCAGAGTGGAATTGCCAAGGCCACTGGTTTCCCTCCCTCGCTCGTGGCGCTTGAATTAGTGATGGCTTGCTGAGAATCCTATCAGGTCGATACCAGAACAATTGTGGATAAGGAGGGAAATGTCCTTGCAGACATGTCTCCAGAAGGAATAACCAAGACACTCCACATTCCCACGTTCCAACAGATGGAGGTCCCCACATTAGAAGAATGCCAAGTGGTGTGGGATGCTAATCTGGGAGGGTGCAAGAAGTCAATCAACCTCTATTGGCTTAAGGAGAAACGAGGCAGTGCTACGAAGGTTCCCCAAGAACTCTTCCGTAGTGATTTCCACGAGGAATACCACGACCTGGTAACCTTGTTGAGTAGGGTCATGGGTCTCCCAACGGCCGCCTACTTCTAGGAGTGGATGGCGTACTATATTGAGCAGATCCTATGAGGAAATGAGGATGTTAAAACCAAGGTCTCATTCTACTGGGGAGGCGTCATTAGCGACTACTTCCACGAGCAGTTTGTCAACATGAAGAAGAGTTCTAAATTTTACATGAACTCCTACCTCGTCTACTCCCTGGCAGATCAAAGATAATACAACAGGTTGTTTGTGGCACCTGATTAGGGGTAGAAGCAAGGACTTAAGGCCTATGACAAATACCCACAGCTCTAATACCACAATTTCAAGAAGGAGTACTACAGAGTCAATGATGCCTTCATAGGCCACATCATCAGATTGATCATCGGAGACTTCGAGAGGAGGGTCTCCCATAGCGCCAGAGCACTTCTAAGGTAGTACGCATTCTTCTTCATCCAGTTTCCCAAGTTTACATACATCCAGGCCTAGGGTTTCATGGAAAAGCTGAATAAATTGCCTTGCTACCCTAATGACAGGATCATCCTCCTGGAGCTTTCTCGATAGCTCCAACACCTACAGGCCATCTTCAACAATAAGCACATAGCAGGAATCTCCTACCCCATGACCCTTGGCCAGAGCATGTACCGATTGCAAACATCCCAATGTGCCAGTAACTCTGAAAAGGAGCTAAAGGACTACCGTTTCGACTTGTATATAGCTCGCCCATGGATGGACCCACATGGCCACGTCAGGAAGGCAC
Source organism: Sequoia sempervirens (assembly GCA_007258455.2). Taxonomy (NCBI): domain Eukaryota; kingdom Viridiplantae; phylum Streptophyta; class Pinopsida; order Cupressales; family Cupressaceae; genus Sequoia; species Sequoia sempervirens. Next base: position 712,332,672 of record VDFB02281492.1, read on the forward strand.
TGGGGCCAGCATATGCCTACCAATACCACATTGAAGATTTCTGGGCCAACTGCCAGGATGATAAAGAAGTGTGTGCAAGGCACTACATGTGCATGATGGTGCAGTTCTTGAGAAGAGTGCAACCGTTCTCGGTACCAGACCAAGTCGAGGAAGATGAGTCCACAATCATGCACCTGAGGTACCCTACGGTTGCTAACCTGCCAATACCATTAATTGACTGGGATGAACAGGAGGTCGATAACCTAGACACCATAACCTAGCTGATTCTAACTCGTACCAGGGAGTGGGTCGATGGGCAGGTGGCACATCTGAAGCAACAAGGGGTGGTCCTGACCTATGAAGGGCTCAAAAGTGAGCCAAGTGCCATGGAGGACATCACTGCCACCACGTCAACTGGTGAGACCTCCAAGTCTTCCCCAGTCACCAGGTCCCAGAAGAGGAAAGAAACAGAGACCGCTCAGTCTCCAGATCCCAAGGCCCAGGCAAAGAAAGAAAGGGGGGCCCATCCCCCAAAAGGCTCAAACAGACGGTGGGCATGATAGAATTGCAGCCTCCATTGGCTCTCCTTGCCCCTCCTATGGTTGTCGCATCTCCACCGGCAGTGGACATTTTTGTCCATCTTGCCCCTTCAGCCCCAGTCGGATCGGTAGTCATCATAGATTCCTCTTCTGGCGTGACCACTCCCCCTTCCTCTGCTACCATGTCGCCAATTACATCCCTCCCTCTGGCAACAATAACATCACATGTTCCCCTTGCCACTATGCCCGAGGCTCTTACAAGACACATGCAGAGCCTCCCCCCTGAGCTCTCATAGATGTTAATGGACCCAACTCTCCAAGCAGCCCTCGCCCAAGTCCTTGCAACGGCTCAACCTTCACAACTACCGACCGGGCCGCCAGCTATGGAAGCCACAATGCAAATTTCAAAAGAGTTGGAGGAACGAGAGCAGGAAGCCTCGAAGCCTATAGAGGAAGAGGCCGATGAGTATTATGAACACCCCGAGTACGAGCACCGAACCATCGACAGGGTGGTCTATGAAGAGGAGGAGACAGGCTCTTCTGAGAGTGGAGATGAGGAGGACGGTTCAGGTGCTAAGGAAATCATCCAAACATTTGATGATGACCTTGACGAGGAGTTGGCATAGCAGCTAAAGGATGTTGGGGCGGAGGCAGAAAAGTCACCACATGGTGAAGAAGGGCAGCCACCAGAAGAGCAACAAATAAAATACTTGACCGAGGCTGAGGCCCATGTTGACAAGAGCCCTGAGGCCGAGGCTACCAAGGAAAAGAGAGAAGAAGAAGCAACAAAAGAAGGAAACCCCATCCGGTAACCATCTGCCAAGCTGCTCGTCAAGCGCCTCGTGTTCGTTCATGACTCTAACGAAGAGGAGGAGGATGCTGCCCAAAAGAAAGGAGAATCACAGAAGGAGAAGGAGGTAGAAGTCTTGCCTCTAACTGAGAAGGGCGAGGGTAGCCATGAGTCACCCAAGGATAAGTCTACTATGCTCGAATGGTTGGAAAAACAACTTGAGAAAATGACCCCAGTACTAAAGGACCCAAGGGCAAGGTTGGAGGCCATCTTGGCTCGATCCCATATCACAACAAAGAAGGAGAAGAAGCCCAAGGTCCAATCCAAGATAACAATGGATGCTTCCGGCTCCTGAGCAGCGCAAATTGCAACACCTACTATTGGCCAGGCAGGGGTGAGTTATAATATCTCCACCATTGACTTAGGGACAACAACCAGAGAATAGAAGGTTGAGCACCTTGAGGAGTCGGTGGCCACTGTGGTGCACCTGATAAAGTAGGACAAGGTCTCAAAGGATGAGCTCAAGGTGTAGGTTGCAACATTAATAGACTACATACAGCAATGGTCCTCAGTGGACAACTTGCCCACCACCTCCACGGTTGCGCCACAGTTGCTCTCCAAAGAACAGATCGATAAAATGGAGAGAAGGAAGAACTTGGAGAAAACCACTAAGGATTGGTTCCGACAGGTCACATATGTCAGGAACATGGGAATCAGCAGGGCTGTGTGGAGAGCCAACAAGTTCTTGGACCTAATGCAGTCCCTGGAGAGCACGAAGAAACTCTGCACCAATTTTCCCGCCACCTACGACTCCACCTTCCCAAGAATCGAAGCTATCCTTCAAATGCTTCAGACCATGTGGGAGGAGAAGCTAGAGCTGAAAAAAGAAGATCACTAGCTAGTGGATGTGTGGCGTAGAGACCTCGACAACTGAAAGGAGAGGTTGGAGAAAATCTTAGACAGGGTTGATCCAGATATTGAGTGCATCAAGGAAATTCGGGTGGAATGCGCCCAGTATCTCAAGTTATTGACGGTCTATGATATGCCCACGATGCAAATGGATCCAGAGAAGATCAAGCCATACTTTCAGGAGAAGATGAAGGATGGGACAGCTAGAGAAATCACAACAGAGTTCCTAAGTTTTGCTGCCCGTGCCTTCGACCAATCGGAGCTATTTAGGGACCAAAGCTCGAAGTATGACGAAGATTGGAAAAGGCTGGAAGAAAATGCTAAGGAATGGAGCTACCAGGCATTGCAATGCAAAATCCTCGAAATCGATAAGCTCTAGGCCATCATCCTCAAGTACATAGAACACGCAGCTTTTGAGGAGCAGAAAGACAGCCCATCCAAGGACAAAGATCTTCCTGAAGAGTAGCTATAGCAAAGAAAACAACAATTTGCTAAATGACGAAAGAGCTACAGTGCCATCCACAAGAAGACAAAATAGGGAAGAAACAAAAATGTATTTTAAATTGTGATCTATTTGGGGGTAGGTGAAACCCTATTTTGTAATGAATCTTGGCCACACAATGAGAATTAATCTTGGCCATTCATTTAACTTTTTGAAAACTATAAATAGAGCACTCCTCTCATTTGCAAAGAGAGAGTTGAGTTGTAAAAGACATGCTGCTAAAATTTATAAGAAAAGACATTGACTTGGTGTATTTTCGTGGTTTCTCTCATGTTATTTGATTCATTCTCCAATATCAGATGTTTAGCTTAGATCTTATTGCTATTTAGTTAGTTGTCTTATTCCTTTGAGTAAATCTTAGGAATGTTGTTGGGTGATTGTGAAAATTCCTGCCTTGTTGATGATTTCTTAGTCCATACTTTTCGCTGTTTGCTGATGGTAGATAGCTATGCAAAGTTAGCCTGGACTTGATTTTAAAGTTGCTCCAAACATTTATCTTTGATTCATGCATGTATGTGGTGGATGAAAGATTAAATATCTGCAACCCTTAGAAGATAGCACAATTTCCATGATACTATGAAATCCCTGGTTAAGTGAGAAATTGTTTTCAAAAAAATTTCATTGCAGGAACTCCATTGTCACTATTCATAGCAAGCTTCATACTTAAGAACTTTCCCTCTCCTTTGCCTTTTTTTCCCTTTTTTAGTAACTGACCCATGTTAAGGCTCATTGCACATTGTAAAGCCAAATCCAACAACTAAATGGAGTTCAAGATTGCTGTTTGAACCTACAGCCGGTGCATAACGACTTTCCATCTTAAGAACTCCATTTCAAGATCCAACTTCACACTTTGTGTCCACACTTTGTGTTTTCTGTAAGACTGCCTTGTGATTCCAGCAAATCACATCAAACTACTCAGGTATCTAAGCACTATCATGACCTAACATCCGAGAGACCTTGGGATAGTGTTCTACAATCCGATTGTGGGAGATTGTCTTTCAAGAGAGGTAGTGCACCTATGCACTGCCTGTGTTGAGAAGTGCATAAAAACACCATCAATAAGAGTGAAAATTTGGATAATATTGACAAGCACACTTGTTCTTCTCTTAGTATCTCCCCTCGTGGTGAAGAAGGAAATGTGCAGGATCATGATGGAAAAAATAGGCCTTTAAGTGGCAAAAAAATTTAAAAAATTAGTGTTAGGAAACTTGACATAAAAAACTGAATAAGTTATCTATATTACTTCAAAAATATGTAAGAATATAATTTGTAGAAAATTGAATATAGCTTCTAAACTACTAGGTTTATTTTAAAATAAATAAAATCTATTTGGTGAAATTTTAAAATTTCAATGCACTAGTACTTAAATTTCAGGGAAAAACTGAGAAGTAGGTGTCTGTCTGCCCACCCTAACCATAATAAAATGATAATATTTTTCTATAAGATTTTATATATAGTAGAGGACTCATGTCCAAATTTGATGCATATTTTTTTGTAATTTTTTTCCAAGTAAATAATTTAATTATGAATTCTTTATTACAAATTTTAAAAAATATAAAAACTCATACATTTGACCACTTTAACTTGGTCAAAACTTCATGAAATTTATTTTTTATTTTTTAAATCCTATAGTATGTGAAGCATAGAATGTGACACATGTTTCGGATTCAAAAAATGTGATACAATTTGAAACTTATAGATGTTTTTCAATCAGCCTATCGATCAAGAATTTAGTTGTAATTCTAATAGAAAATGAATAATAATTATTTATTAAATTCAAATTAAAGTATAATTTATATTGGTGGAAAGCTAAGAATCTCCTCTAAAAACCCTTTTTGTGTCATCAATTTTGGGTTAAAAAAAAGGCGTTAGCCACATACCCTACAAATACCCATAATATTGCCAATTTTTGGCCCATCATGATCTTGCACATACCCAGAAGATACTTTGATGTTAGAAAACCCAACCAATGAAATTCATGAGAATCCTACAGAACAAGACAATAACATTATTGATGAACAAGACAATTCAACCATTGATCATTCCCCTACTTGCGATGAAGTCATTTTAGAAGAACCAACCTTTGAATGTCTTGAAAATTTAGTTTGTAGTTCTCCTAAAAACTCTCCTCCTAGGGAGGATATCATGGTGCAAGAAAATATGAACATTGACACATGTAATGGGGCTTCCTTAGATGAAGATGATGAATGGCATTATACTCTTCTTCACTAAGAGATTATGCAAATAAGCACAATCTTGTTAAGGCTATGATGACACAAATTAGATCTCCTTTAATTATCAAGCTTCCTAAGTCACCTCTCATTAGTGAATGACATAAGACAATAAGAGATTTCTTGAAATCTAGGATGCAATTTAACAATTTTTTGCAACAACCAAGATATAACACATTTGCTCAAACATGTAGGCAACTGCACACCCCTCCCACTTCATTACCATTGCATCAACATATTTCTCCTAGTTCTCCTCGTTCACCTATTCATAATATAGTTGAAGATCTTAAGAAGATTCCCGCTAATATATCCATATGACAACCCATTCAACTATCACCTACATACAAGTTTCTATTTCAAGAAATATTGCAAATAAAGTAGGAGGAGATCCAATCTTATACAAAATTGAATAATTTAGCATCCTCCTTTAGTCCCATGCAAGTCACATAGTTAGAAATCAAATTTCCTAAACATGAATTACCCTCACTTGAAGCTCAAAACAAGAATGAAGCCTTAATGATAAAGGTGATCATTAATAAAACTGTAGTTAGGCACACTCTTATAGACAATGGAGTACAAACTAATGTTTGTAGCATTGACCTCCTAGACAAAATTGGCATGGACAAAAGGCTCATTCAACTTAATGATTTTCATATTTGTGGATGTGACAATGTTAATAGGCAACCACTAGGTATGATCACATTACCTATTGAAGTCAGACTTGTAGTCTTGTCTACCCCTATCCATATCATGCAAGGACCCCTTTCATAAAATCTTCTCCTAGGGAGACCATGGATTCATGCTAGGAAAGGAGTCCCCTCTACTCTCCACTGTACAATGAAATTTGAACACAAAAACAAGATATAAATAGTTGAAGCAGATGAATGAAGCTATGACTCATGATCACAACACTTCCAACTTCCCTGATACTTTCATTCCAAGATCAAAAGTTGAACCTATACAATTTGATGTCAACCCTAAACTCTTTAGTGATAATTGGGGGTCGTTACATTTTACGCCTCCTTTCAATAAAGAATCCAAAATCTCACCCTCATGGTCCAAAGATTCATATAGAAATGATTTATTTTCAGAAATATGTTCTAGTAATGATTGGGGTTTCACACCTTCATTTATGTGAGAGTTTGAAATCTCACAACCCAAACCAAAACAAACTAGTGTTTCATATGCTCAACTTGGTTCTATGTCAACAACATTAACCATGATAGCAATGGGGGCTATCTAACTCCCATCCCTCATGAGGGGGACAATGCATAACTTTAAAAAGGATTTGTGTTCTCATAAAGAAACCAATCCTTCTCAAAAGCGTACAAACCCCTATCATCTAACTTGGATGATTGTTATGGTATCGAATACAATCTCCCTCCTAGACATGGATACAATGAACACACAAAGCAAACTGACATACCATAATCTTTCAAGAAAGATCTAGGGTTACCTCCCTTATCTCCAATTTCATCTAAAGCCTTATCATTTAGTGTGTGTATAAAATATTGTGCAAATAAAGGAACATCTTCTACTATTGATCAAGAGAGTATCTTATCAAGACTCCTCCATGATCATCTAACATATCTCCCTCCAAGAACACAAAATAAATTTTACTACAAGAGTTCATTTTGTCCATATCACAAAGTTCATGGTCATTCTAGGTAAACCCACAAAAGTGGTTTACAATTCCAGTGAGGAAAGAGAAGTTGCAAAAAATTCCCCCATGCAAAAAAAAATGGTTTTTGGGGGGTTCGAACAAATATTTGGTTCAAGCAAACCAAAAGGAGGTTCATTAGAACCCTAGTTCGAGTGAACCCATTAAATGTAGGGTCCCACCATTCCCAGGAAAAAACCAAAAGAAAACCTTTGTGGAAAGGGGGTTCACTTGAACCCCCCTTTTCCCCCTTCTCCCCCTTTGGCACCAAAAAACTCCAAAAATTTTCCCTTCAAAGCTCGAGTTGAGGATGAAAATGAAGGAGACTTCACAAACCCAACTGGATGATGGTAGTCCTTGGAACAAGCTATCCAATGAATATAATTTTCATATGCTTTGGTTTTATTATGTATTTTTTTTTTAGTTTTATTAAACATAGGTTTTTCATGGAAAATCAAGCTCTCTATTCTACATGTGGAAAAATAGCAAATTATACCAAAAAATTTGAAAAATATGAGTACACTAGATATTGAAGTCTTTGATGCAACAAAAAAAAATTGAATTTTGATACATAAAAAAGAAAAGTTACATTGTATACAGTCCACCTATGTCTGAATTGTAATTCATTTGACTTTGAAACTTGATTAAGGAAAAAATATTCAATAAAACACTATGCAACCAATTAGAAGCACTAGATATCATAGTTACAAATCCAAATTCAAAAAAAAAAAGAATTTTATCCTTCATGGAAAAAATTTATGTTGTATACGATGAGCATCACTCCTTAAAAATGGTACTTGCTAAAAAAAACTAGTTTTCAAAGGAGATGAAAAAGAAGTGCAATATGATTCCAAAATTTAAAAAAAAAACATATTTAGAATCTACAGAAAAAATTTCACAAATCACTAGTTTCCATCATCTTCAAATTCCTCATCGTTTAGCAGCTACAGGTGCCCGGAAGTGAAGATTTAGTTAGAAAAAATTAGTTCAATGTCCAGTTTGGCCAAAAATTGTAAGCCAGTATTGTGGGATCACCTTCTACTTATGAATGTAAGGATTTAACTAACAAAATTCAACATCTTCAAGACTGTGGTGCTCTCCCTTGTGTGGAAGCACCTAATTTCTTTAACTAATACTTATTTTTATCCTATTTGGCTCACCTTTGTCCTGCCCTAAGTGGGGGCAAGGGGTTAGGTAGCCTTTTCCTCATATGTCACTTGTTGTTGTCTCTTTTGTCTAGTTGATCACTATGTATAAGAGAAAGCTTGGGATGTGGATGAAATGCTTTAAGTTGGCTCACATGTGACATACTCATTCATGATGTAGTTTGATTTAGAAACATATGATTTGGCATAGGGCCTTCCCAATAAGCTCTCATATCTTCTTTTACTTTGAAGCAATTGCTCAGAGTAATGGTGTTACCAACCACTTTAAAGTGGGGGTATACATCGACACTCATGTTTCATTGTGCAATTTTCATTCTTCTTGTGATGAATCCTTTTCTTGGTGGTGACATTGGGCTTGATTCCTTCTGAGAGTGTGATATCTCTGACTTTTCCTCTCTTAGAGAAATTAGGCATGATGTCCCCTAAGAAGAGACCTTACATGAGCTAAGTGAAAACTACACTATTTTGTATTTACAATAATCATTATATGGCCACGTTGCATAACACGTCTTGCATGCATGGGGAGCCATCTTATTTGTTTATGAGTTTCAAGCATACAAAGTTTTTCTTGATGCATGAAGCTCAAAGTTCATTGTTGTGTTGCACCTTATCAAAGTTATCGAGAGGTATAACTTTGGTATGGTTTGAGCAGGAAGCCCAACCAAGGCATGAATTTCCCCATAGCCACTCACATATGTGTGTGAGTGCATATTGGTTGTATTTGTCTCACCTTCTTGGATTACTCACCCATCAGACAACCAAGAGTTATGTTGCCTCAGAGTGAGCATGCAGTTTTGGACAAACAACCTAGATCTGATCCACATCGCGTTGGACAAATAGTTGATGCTTGATCCACCTTTTTATTTTTGCTTATTTTTGTTCTTCTTTCTTCTAATCATTGACATTGCATGTTTGTGTATCTTCTTGTGTTGTCAATCATACACTTTGTGTGTGTCCTTTTGTACTTATGTTGGTTTGACTTGGGATCTTAGGGCTTGACTTCCTCCTCGATCTCTTTTATCCTAGACCATCTACATTGGCATATTCAGACCCCTCTTGAATGTCTATGTAGTGTGAGTTTGAAGCGAGTTCATCCTCTCACTAAAGTGGGGCTAAATGTAGTGTCAAAAAATGTTGTTGATTACATTTTCACACTTGATATGGGAATAGTTAATGATAAATTAGACTTAATGTCACCTTGTTCTTGTGTTGTGAGGTGTTTTACACATCCAAACTAGGTCTTGGGCCCTTTTTAAGCTAAATTAACTTAAATTTGCCTTAATTTAATGTTGTAAAATGTATTTATATATGTCTTCTCATTAAATTTGGGAGGCTTGTAACCAAAAGTGGACCTAAACTAGTGCTGTAATGTTTTTTACACATTCACATGGGATTTAGGGCCCTTCTAAGGTAAATAGAGCCAATTTTATTTAATTTAGTGAACATTGCAAAAAAAAAAATTGCACTTTCACATTGAATTTTGGTCCCTCTTGCATTTATGACATTTATATCATCATTAATAGGCCCCTATGACCCCATATTGTGCATCCCAAGGCATATTTTAATCAAAAACCTAACAAAATCAACATATAAGCTTAATTTCTTGACTCTATGACATCTTAGCTAGAAAAATAGCCCTTGTGGGACCCAATCACCTAACTTGGTGAATGAGTCCCATTTGGCCTATTTTCAAGGTTTGAGTTAGCAAAACTAGGTTTTAAGTTCAAATTTCTTCTATGTTAGCCCTTGGGGTCAAATTAATGGTCATTTGAGTAGATTTTCTGTATAAAAAAGCTTTCAAATCATTATTTCATATAATCCTACATGATATAAAGCTAAGCAAGCAAGAGTTAAGCATTCCAAATCTTCACAAGGTTATCAAGATAGCTTTCAAGATCATTTCTAAGGCATTCAAGGGCAAGATTCTTCATCAATTATTGCAAAAATTCAAGATCTATCATCATGTCAAATATTATCAAGTGTCAAACATGTTATTGAGCTAGTGTTGTGATGTAGCATTGAAGATCCAAGATCAAGCATTATTCTACACCTATTGTCAAGATCAAGATCTACATTATTCATGGCCATTTCATGTTGAGTTGTACATTTATAGACATGATCTAGAAGACATCATTCAAAGAATCATTGCCCATGATCCATGTTCTTTGTTTCATGTTTGATGCCTTCATTTCATTATCTCATCATTTGGTTAAATTACCTACAAGGGGTTTGACCAAGGCAAACCCCTATTCCCTAACAATCAACACTTTTTCTCTCTTCCTTTGTGTAATTGTAGATCTAGGTGCTTTGAAGAGTTGAATATCATTGAAGATTAGTTTACAAGCTTCTTGGAGTTGTCTCCCCATTTGCAAGGTCATAATCTTCACTAAAAGGTCATCTACAACACAAAAATCAGAGTTTACCTAGAAACCTAGAGGAACAGATTGAGCACACTGAAAAGAGTAGATTTACACTTTGAATTTCCTAAAAATCCAAACAAAGATCTTTGCAAATTTAGATACCCATTTTCCTACAGAAATCCAGAATTGGGACTAATTTGCCCAAAATTGCCAATGAGTCCCAGTAGGCCAAAATTTTAGGATTTGCATAATTTCAATCTCCATTCAAATCTCTATAAGTTTCCATGTGCACACATTCTGTTTTACAAATTTCTATTTTGTTTTACACACTTTTCTAGGTCATTTTGTAGGTCATTGCATCAAACTAGAGTTTAGTTTTGCATCTTGCATTGCATTAAGCTTTCCAAGTTCGTACTTGGTGGTGAACCCCTCTTGTAATCTCTAAACACATCTTAAGATATACCCTTTTGTTAGATCTCTTCCTTTATTCCACTCTTGGGTTGAGATCCCTAGGGCATCCTTCAATGTTAGTTGGAGAAAAGTGATGTTTTATGTCTAAAACCATAAAGCATCAATTTTTCAACAAAACAAATATTAGGATGTGGGGATTAGGGATACCAAGGGAATCATCCCACAAGGCATGCAAGTAAAGATAGGTCAAAACTCATTAAACCATGATGATAATTTCAATCTAAATATCAACAATCGAGAATTGGAAACAATTAAAAACCCAAAAGTACCACAATAAACATTATCCCACATGTTTGAGCTCAAGAAAATAGGTACATGAAAATATTATGAGTTAGGGTGTTGGAAGAATAAGGAGGTTGTCATTGATGCATTTGTTGGAAACATGAGCATGAGGGATGAGTGAACTTGTTGTCACTGATTTCAACATTGTATTCTAGTATGAAGACCATTGTGTTTGGATTAGTTTGTATAAATCAAGCATGTTTGAGGATCATGATAAAAGGAGATTTTGCAAGAAGGTTTGATCCAGTGAAGGCAATTGATATGGAAATTGACTATATATCTACATAGTTATTTCGATGTATAGGACATCTAGTATTTGGGTCCACATTGGTCCACTATATAAGATCTTGCTATATGGTTTCGATATGATTTTGTTGGATGATAGAGGAATGTTAATCCAAAATTTCATATTGTGTTGGGTCTTGGTGTTGAAGTTATGAGTGACAGTGTATCGACCTAAATGTAACATGTGCTCTCTAGTCTAGTGCATATATTTTGGTGAGTCTACACTTCTCTGTGGATTGCAATTTGGCTTTACAGATTTTTGGAGATTTTGACAGATGTTAGCAAAGTGTATATTCCAAATGGCATAGAGTTTGGAGTTTTGTATGTTCAAATACGGTTATACAATTGGAAAATTTTGTTATTACGTCATTATTGACGTCGCCCTAATAATGAGATTATACTCTTGATGACAACACTTATTGACATGATATATTCCTAAATGGAGTCAATTATTTATGAATATTTATTCTATGATAAGATGAAGCTTATGTAACTATACTTTATATTATAAGGTATTTCTTGCAACTAGGTTATCCATTCAAGGGAGTAGCTTGTTAAGTTGTTTATGCAAATTAATGTGTAGACTATAAAAGCTTGTATGTTATACCTAGGGATTAGAATATCCTTTGAAGGGGGAGTATCTTATGCTTAAACTTTATTGGTAGACATACCATTGTGTTTTGAGAAAAGGGGAATAGGTTGTTTCTTAGGAAAATGATTTCCCATGGAAGGGAATTACCTAAGCATAGTGTATGAATGGTTATAATCTAAACCAAGCTATGGTAGTGTACTATCACTCAAAGTACTAGGTGAAAATACTTTGTTCAAAGTAGTGTAATTTTCCACTGATTGCACTGTTAGTTCATTGTGTTCCTTTTATGCATGCTAGTTTAGGATTGTAGTGGAAATAAATTCTAGTTATGTAGGGCACAACACTAAGCTCAGATAAGCTATTGTTATGAGGTTACCTTACCAAACTCTTTGTTGAAGGCAAGGGCCATCTTACCATATGGGATAGATGTGAGGGGTACCACAGTTAGTTCATGGTTAGTGGAAAGTTTCTTAAGTGATTCTTCTCTTCATCAGTGGGTGGGCGAGGATTGTGAATGTTAGCGCTAGTATTAGGGACATCTAGGGTGTATGCACCAAAGAATGGGGACAACTAGAATGTATGCACCAGTGCAACAATATCAGGACTAGTTTGTATATTTTTTGTTTGGAAGCTTAGGAGAGCTACATATGTATGTATTATGTACCCATTTATATGAAAGGATGTAATCATGAATGATATACTTGAGTTTATTCAAAATGAAATCTATGATATGGAAAGATTTGTGAAACTACAATGCAATGCAATGGAAATTTGGAATAGTGTTTATCTCAATTGTGCATGTAATTTACATTATATGAAAAAGAAAAAAATATATATTGTTATGTTATGGCATCATGGATATTTCACGTGCGACAAAAAAATTGAAATTTTACTAAGTAGAACACCAGGGTTGTTATAGTATACTAGGGAACCAATGCCATAAAGTATTTAGATAGAGGAATGGTTGAAAGTGTCACTCTAACAGGTATATTGGTGTAAAAATTGAATTTTGTGGATTTGAGGAAAGCATGCTAGTAAGATAAATTACAAAAAAATGAAAAGAAAAAGGGGGAAAGATGAGGGTTGGTGGAAAGGTATGCTTGGGTGGGATATTTCAAAATTATAAAAAAAATCCCATAGTTAGAAAAATGATAAGAAATGCCCTAAACATAGAAATTTTAATTTTTAGAAATTTGCAATAGTTTAAGGGAATATGGGGAATGGGGAAGACCTACACTTATAAAAACATTGACCAAGGGAGACCGATTAAAAAATTTCTCAAACTAGTTATAAATGATGGGATAAATACAACCAAAATGCATAAGGGGGCTATGAATCAATAAAAAATGGATATAGTCAAAGGGGTACTAACATTGACTCTAATTAGGGAGATGTGTCTCTTACAAGCATAATTAAACTCTAGTTATATTTGGGATGTAGACCAAAATGGTACCACTATGAAGGATTAAGATAGTTATACTTCATCATGAATAATATAGGTTGATATTGTCCAAAACACAACATAATATATAGAACAAGAAAAAATAAGGAAATAATATTGTTTCCATGTTTTCCTTTATCTTTCGATCTTGACTTCCACATGTGGATAAGGTCTTGTAGTAATGGAAAAAGTATCCCCTTTCCTTAGTTGATTGGGGAACAACTGTCATTGAATTAACCTAATTTTTCCTAGGTTTAATGTTGTAATGTGTTGTAACACATTCACATTGATCTTGGGCCCATTTTTAATAAAATCTACTTAACTTGTACCTTATTTTAGATGTTGTAAAGAGTTTTAACACAATTTCACACTTATCTAAGGTCCTCTTAATTAATAGTGGTTAACTAGAGTTAATTAGCCCCTTTAATTTAAATTTAAGCCTTATTTGTGACACCTCTCGAGGATCTATCTTGAAACCAATAATTCAAGTTGCATAACATTTAATTGGGAAAATTTGATGTCCTAAAAATTGGTGCTAGGACCCATTCACCCTAGGTGGTCAATGGGTCCTCCCTCTATAGGACCCCCCTTTCTTTGCAGATTCTACATGAGTTTTTGATGTACTTTTAATCCTCGAAGGCAAGGTCTTGGAAAACAGTGCCAAGACCCATTTCCCAAGGTGGCAAATGGATCCTTCATTAAGGAACCCCTTTTTGAATTTCATTCTAGAGTAGGATTTCAATAATGTTTGTTTCCAAATCTAGTGATGAATTGATGTTTTAATTTCATGGTTAATCTCTTAATTTAGTATAAATAAGGGGTTAGTTCACATTGTTTCTCCTAGCAACTTTGAGCATTCATGGATTATAGAAAATTTGAGTTCACAAGAGTCTACAAGAGCGTTTTAAAGGAATTTCAAGGTAGATTATCAAGGTTTTATTGTAGCATTTCAAGATCATCTCATCATGTCTAACATTTAGTGCATTCATGCATGTTGCTGAGCTAAGATAGTTGATGTAGTATAGAAGATCTACCTACAAGCATTCTTACACATTTAATTCACTGTCAAGATCTACATTCTTCATGGCCACTACATGTTAGATTGCAAGTTTATATTCCAAGAAAACATCCAAGGTATCATCAATTGCATCATTTCATGTTCATGCTTCAATTTTCTTATCTCATCATTTGGTTTAATTACCTACAAGGGGTTTGACTTAGGCAAACCTCTATTCAATAACAATCAACAATTTTTTCTCCTCTTGAGTGTGTGTTTGTAGATTCACAAGTTGAAGATCAAGTGGAGAAATTTAGAGAAAAAATTGTCAAAGTTGTCAAGTTGCAAGATTGGCTTTGATAGTGCAAGAACAGAGAATTGAAGCTACAAAATTAATTACAGGTTTTCAAAAGCTGACAATTGAGAATTTGGGAGTGCAAACATCAAGGAAAATAACCTAGATCTCAGTTTTAGAAACCCTAACAGGAACCCATTCGCCACTAAAGGCGAATGGGTCCTTGGTGCCAATAAAAGAAGCTTCTTGCAACAAGGTACACATCATTTTGAGCTCTAAAAACTCCCCTCAAAGTTGATAAAATAGTTCGGGTTAGTTTCTTATGGTTATTTGCATCTTTTAGGTCTCATAATCACATGTTTTGTGTGGAAAAACTTAGTGGTTCATCATCTTGTTGATTCATCTTAGCGAACCCTATTTTCCAGCTAAATAGGTTTGAAACTTAAAACTATTTCTGGATAGCATTTTTATCAAATAAGTACTTCATATTTTTCTATATTAACATGTTCCTTTTATGGGTAACCTCTAGATTCTACCAATTTTGTTAACTCATGCAATCTCAAGGAAGTGGCATCACATTTTTCTTTCTTCAATTTCTAGAGTAGTATACTAGTTGTGTGTGTGAATTTTTATTTTGAAATGCACACCTTAAAAACTAAATTGAACAACACAAAAGAGAAGAAAACACTTAGATTAGACCATAAGAAATCCAAAAAAACAATAAAATAGCATCAATTAATCTATACCTAGAATGCTTAGTTGCACTTAAAAGTGGATTTCCCTAGAATGTTTGATATGCATGCTCAAATTTCTCCAATTTAGTATTGCATTCTTGGGGTTGAATTTATGGATTTTTGGGTAAGTGGTTGGATGGATAGGATCTATTGGGAAGATCAATGGTCAATATTTCTTAATCTCTCTCAGGAATTGAGGATGTGACTGAGAGCATAAAATTGAATTATTTAATTCAAGGAATGCATTAGCATTTATACACAATGGAAGTGATTAAACAAAGTCAAACAATTATAATCAATTAATGGTTATACACCTGCCACTATTGTTATAAAATATAATGCTAACATTCCCCCCATTATTACATTGTTCCTATATCCCTAAAACCTTACAATTCATCTTGCCAAGGGACACCCCCTTAAGGCTTACATAACAAATCTTGTTGATTACAAAATATGTATACATTTTTTAGAAGATTTTCCTTTTGAAGAAACAAATCTTGAATTGGGTGGAACTCCTCCAAAAGCTCTGACCTAAATTCCCGAGTTCTTCCTCCATGAACTCTCGAATCATAGAATGTAGTTATTAGACAACCACCCTACAAGTTGTCTCCTCGACCCTCGTAAAGGTATAACCCTTGGTCCTTGACCATAATTACTAGACAAACATCCTCCAAGTTGTCTCCTTGACACTCATAAAGGTGTAATCCTTGGTCAAAGTTTTACAAACTCTCTGGGCAACAATCCATACTGAGCTCTTCACAAAAATGCTTACCTATCTCCAAAAAGAGAACTTCACAATACATGTATCTTCAAATCTGTTAGCAACAACAAAGAATAGAAAATAGAGCAAAATAAGCTTCTCATACAAAGCATCATATCAAAGCAATAAGCTAACTTGAGATGATGGGAATTCCTCCATCCTCTAGTGCCACTAGCCTCCAATATGACCCCATTACACTTTATCCATTTGATGCCTTAGATAAGTCTTTGGAGGCCTTGTCATGTGTTAAAAACATGGCTCTAAAAGTGTAAGTGATCTTTGGCATATGTGCATTCATGATTAAAAGATGATAATATCAATTTCAACCAATGATAGACCCATACACCAATCAACATTATACCTCCATAAACACACCTTTATTTTCCATGAATAACAAAAAAGATGATTTCTTTTCTCCATCAAGAAAGATATCTAAAATTTAGACAACAATATGTTGAGTAGATATAAATTGACTTGAATACCCCTTTTGCATACCATGATCTATACCCTTTGGGCCAACTTCCCTATCTTTCAATCAAAACTAGGCATAAGTTGATCCAACACTTCAACAAATGTGATCTCACTCCCAAGTACAATATACACATCGTTGAACTCAAGCCTAATATAGCCACTCCCTACTAAAGTTATCCAATCTGGTACTCACTCGAACTTCAAGGTATGGTTGTTAGTAAATATAGACTTGTCATCAATTTCAATGGGTAGGGGGGCAACAAGAACAAAACTTGTGGCAATGATAATATCTTTTTAGGGAATCCAGCTCTACCATATTTTACTTGCTGTGAGTGATCACATGCATGAACTTCAAAGTGAACACCACTTGAAGGCAATGAAAATACAAGGAGTCGAAGAGAAAATACCTTTTCAGTAATTGTGCATGTACCCCCTTCAAACATTCATAACTTGATTACCATATTTTGTGTACAATCATGTGATTGAGAACCATTGTGTGATTTTGAAAAATTGATTCAATTTATGCTCTATTCTTCCACACATGTCTCTTTTAGGCTAATAATTTGAAAAAATAAAATCACTTTCAAATCTTTATGCCAGATCAAGAAAATTCCATTCAAAGGCACCTTATAGTTCATAAATTTAACTACCAGATGAAATACTTGCAAAATATATAGAACAAAATTTAAATATTCCATGAAGATATTTAGTTTTGCATACCTTCAAACTAAATACGAGAAGATTACATCCTTTCTCCCTTTAACCAGTTCATAAGAATTTATTTAAAAATATTTACTATTGTTCCATCTCATATCACATAGAAAATATGTTCAAATTCATTTTTCACCCTTGGCTCAAATCTACGTCATTCTCCATAGCACCTCTAGCAACCTTCTTTGCAACAAAAATATTGCGCAACAAATCCAACAGTCTAGCACACCATTCTAAATGGAGGTCATTGCAGATTCCAACGTCCCTAAATGACTTCAAATATTTGTAATTGTCGTTTAGTCTTTCTCCTTATGCTATGCATATTTGTCACTCTTACTCTGCAAATTTAAGCACCCAACGAGGCCCTTAATTATCTGCTCACTACCATAACTCTTGTTCAAACTTCACCATTGGTGCATACCCAATCTTCAGGCCTCCTTTCTCATCTTTTCATCATGCACAGGGACAGTTGTAGCTTTGATACCCATATGACCAAAAAACTGAGTTATTTATTTCAAGGAATACATTCGCATTTATACACAAAGGAAGAGGTTGAACGAAGTGAAATAGTTACAATTAGTTAACTCTTATACACTTGCCAATATCATTATACAGTGTAATGCTAACAATGGCAAGTGTAAAATGGTAGCTGGGTGATAGAAGCAATTCTTTAAAATTAGTGGAGGATTAATAGATGAGATTGTGCATGGGAAATGATGGATAGAATGGATGGAAAGGAGGTACTTGGAGGTACATTCAAGTACCTTGGAAGTTTCCTCATAAAAGTGGGTTTTGTCACCACCTTACTCATGTGGTAGTATTGAGGAGCAAAAAGAGGGAATTTAAATTTCCTATTTATGAAAAAGAGGTGGAGAGGTCCATACCTTTTAGGTACATGGGTTTATTTTAAAAATTGAACATTTGAATTTGACAAATGCCTATGAGGTACATGGGGGGACAAGTGGGATTTTATGGAGATTTGGAGTGGTCAAATCCCCACCCAATCATTGATTTAGGCATGTGCACTTAATTAAGGAAAGACTAGTGGGGAATGGTGGATTAGGAAAATGTTATGGGGAATGAGAAAAAAAAAGAAAAGGGAGTTAAATATATAGGCTTTTTTGGAGGAATGGTGAACATTATAATAGGAAAATAATTTTAAAATAAGCATTTGCCATAAGGTAGAAGCTTAGTAGAAATAGAAGAAATTATTTTTGGATAAGTATTGAGATAGTGAGTAATTGGAATATTATTTAATTGATATATAGGTCAAAAATAGGAAGAACAAGGATAAATTGATCAAATGCAAATGAATAATTCTAGGTATCTACATTTTTCCTCTCTTTAAAATGATACTAAAATAATTTCATTTAAATCAAAAATAAAATATAGATCACAAGAAGAAAAATAGAGTAAAATTGATGCCCCAATGTGGAAGGGATAGGAGAAAATGGTTAGGAAAGTGATGCCACCTTGAGAGGGTAGCTAGGAAAGAAGAGGCCCAGGTGGCCTCTTGAAAAAATTGAATGGATAAAAGGATGAAATAAAAAAATAGGGATGGGTAAAATAAATTGAGGAAAACAAAGCTAGGAGACAAAAATAGTGATAGGGAGGGTGGCTAGAGAGTATATAAACAGGCTTAGGGGTGTAAAACTGTTTTTTAACCTTAATAAGCATCACAAGTTCAACCTATAAACTATCATCTATGCAACTCTTCACCTATTTCTATGTGTACATCAAACACAAAACCAAGCTTTCTGCTAGACTTCAATTGTGTGCACTTTTGTGTGTAACACCTCATACAAAACTATTCTCATCACATTTTGTAATTTACACTAATTGTTACATGAAAACTCAACTTATCATGCATGATTGTTCAACACCAATCTGGAACAAGAAGTAATTCATTTTGGGTAGTTAAAAACTAATTTGTCAACAAAATTTATTCATAAAATTATTTATTAATTTGGGGAGAAAATAGGGATGTCTAATTCACTAAAATATTAACACTAGAGAGTGATTAGGATCCATAGACCAAAAAATATATTAACCTACTATAATTGCAAGGTTGAGACACCATTTTTCTAACACCACAAGGGTCACTCCACTCCAATTGCATGTAGCCATGGACATAATTATCCTACCAAAAGAGATCATGGCTTTCAACCACCCTTCAAATAATCGAGAGGTCATTTTGCATTTGTATGGTCCCAATCTTCTCATCCACCTTCAACCTCTTCACATAGACATAGTACTCCTTGCTATCTAAATTTTGGTATGTTTTCTCACTTGGATTTGGCAATTTTTCAAGTAGTATTCATGTTCAACAAATTGGATATGAAGATTAGGAAGAGGAGGGTGGTCTTATTAGTTAGGAGTCAATTGTCGATTGTTTCATCTCCATTGATGTATGGGATAAACTAAATGACTATGACCCTTCTAATGGTGTAGCTCTTGTCAGCTTGTGGGTTTCTTGGGTCTTATTGCTTGGGCTTGTCCCAATAAAAACTTTGAGGGTTTATCTTCTACCACACACCTCTTTTTTTGTGAATTATTTTTTACTATGGATAGTAATGGAGATAAAGATAATATAAACTTTGGATTAGTTATGTAAATAGTAATGTAGGCATGGATTAATATCATCTCTATGATCATATGATACATAAAAAAATTTAATAATTATGTGACTACTTTGATGTATAATAATACAACAATATTATGGAGATGGTGTGTGGTCTATTCAATGTGGGTGTGCCTTTGTATAATATGAGTTTGTTCCATGAAATAACCACTTATAGATAGGGATGTTATTTATGTATCATTTCATGGTTAACATCCTAAATAAATAATTGGATGTGGATGCTTCTTGTAATCATGTGACTATTTTGATAGCATAAGGACATATTTAGATGATTAAGTCATAAAAAATGGCAATATAACATTAGCATGAAAGTGTGTTGTTAAATGGAATGGGACGCCTCTCATTAAATAGAATTCCTAGGAAGAAAATAGAGGGCCAAGATGCAAAGTTGGATGAAGTGATAGGATTAAATTCACATGGATTGAAGTCCTAACATTGTGACAAGTACTGAATGGGAGAGGAAGATCCAATATCAAAGGATGTGATTTGATCAAGTTGTAGGACTACATGAGAAAAGGACACATGGAAAGTGAGGTGGA
The DNA here is from genome assembly GCA_007258455.2 of Sequoia sempervirens. Taxonomy (NCBI): domain Eukaryota; kingdom Viridiplantae; phylum Streptophyta; class Pinopsida; order Cupressales; family Cupressaceae; genus Sequoia; species Sequoia sempervirens. Next base: position 712,353,027 of record VDFB02281492.1, read on the forward strand.
AAAGGGTAAGCATGCTCACACATGTCAAATTAAACGACCTACTCTACATAAGTGACCTACTTTGGAGGGTTATAAATTAGAGCCAGTTGATTTTCATGTCAAATCCTTTAGTGAATATAATAATGTGACATATGTGAACATTCATGTCAGTTTTTAGCTTCCCATGATGAGTTTTGATAGTGTTTTGAATAGTGAAGTTGAAGGGTGGTGTAGGCGCACCACATTGGTTCAATTTTGCAAGTTTGTTCAAGGTATTAAGTTGGTTTTTAGGAGTTTAAGTCTTTTAGTCATTCAAATAAGGTCATAATAGACCATTTGTAATTTTATTTGATTCATTTGGTCAATTTAGTGGTCATATTGTTATATTTGCAAATATTGTTAAATGTTGTTATGTAAAAGTGCATAAAAATGCAACAATATGGGAATTCCAACAGTCAGTAAGTTTAAAGGATAGTTGAGGTCAGCTAGTTTAGTTAGTTTAGATTTGTAAATTTTTAAAAAGCCTCACACAATCTTGAGATGGTTGGAGAGTGGATTATTGAGGCAAAAACAATAAAATTTTCTATTTTTTTCTTACAAATTCTATGTTTTTCCTATAGATCTACTGCTCCCAGCAACTGTACGGTTCCACATAGAGGTTTCTTATTCTAAAAGTGATGGAATTTGTTCAAGGAAAGTTTTAAGATAATTTTTATTTTTATTTGGTCAAACTTCATGAGGATTCAGGAGTTTTATGGTTGTTTTACTGATAATGGGTTTATAACCCTGTTTTGGGGTTTGAGGCGTGCAAGAAAATGCATTTATTACTAATTCCTCTAGTGGATCTGTCTAAATCTTGGTGAAATGAGGTCTCTTAGATACATTTGGCTGTTAGTATGGATTTCTAGAGGAAGGTAGATGTTCTAACAACTTTTTTATTGTTGCCCTAGGTGTAATTTCTTGAGCTTTTGCTTGAAAATGATGGGTAAAAGTTGGAGTTTGCATAAATTTCATTGGTAAAGGATCGAAGAATATTTTTAAGGCATGTGAAGACATATCTTGATGTTTTTGAAGTGTTACAAAAGTGATTGAAGGTGTAGAGTTAGTATTTTCAATAAACCCTCGTTGGTTCAAGCATAGTCAAGCCTAGAACAAGGTTTTGTTGTTTTAGTGAATTTATGATTGTTCCCCTAATGAAACTTGATTGTTTCTATGGTTTTGATACCTGTTGAAGGTGTTTCAATAGATTTTTGGGTTTAGAGGAGTGTTTAGATAGGGGATGCTTTGTAAAAGTGACTTATTTGGCTTAGGAGGACAGCATATCAGCACTCTTTTGGAGACGATGTTCCAAAAGAACCATATGAGGTTTGGAGATATGCTTTAAAATGATATAAAGGTTTTCAAGAGAGTTAGTCCTTTGGTGGGTTTGAGAAGGTTTGTGAAAGATATGGTTAAATTCCATGTTATTGAATGCTATAAAGAATTGCTTGTGAATGGTGAGTTGAACATCAATATGAGAGTTTAATGTTTAAAAGAGAGTTTGAATCAGTATGAATTGTGTTATTTTTCAGTTTCCCAGGTTCAGCAAGAGTTTCTATACCTTGGTTGTAGTTTTGGGTGTTTGGTAGTTTGGAGAGCTAAGTGTTTTGTGAAGGGAAAATTGAATCAAAGAAGGCTGAATACGAAAGTTTTTGTTTTGTGTTTTAGAAACCTATGAGTTTGTGTGTTTGGAACCCCAAATCTACATCAGAGGGTTTTGGCACTATTTTGTTGTTTGCAAACTCTTTGTTCTGTGAAGTGGCTTCCTGTTTGAGTCAATATTTCATAGTTGGATGACTATCAATGCAAATGAAATGTTTCTCTACATTCTCCCCACATTCATACGCTCCCTAATCTATTTTCAAAGTCTCATGAGTAGATTTAATATTTTTACCAAGTCAAAAGAAAATGTAATTTTCTCTGTTTTCACACCTGCATTTTCAAAATGTTTCAAGGTGATCAAGTTTGACCCTTAATATCTTTTGACAAATGTGGATTGGATGAAATCCCTCTTGCATACATACTCAGTGTACCCAAATGACCTAGTGTGTCTAGTGGTAGTTCCCTGGGAGATGATTTGGTATTTTTTCAAAGTGGTAACTTGGTGAGCCATAATTGATTTTGAGCAGGTGTAGTTGTAGAAAAGTCTGACTGAGCAACTTTGACGATGAATATATTGGACCTCGTGATCTGTTTTGCTAAGTTGTTTGTTTCATTGGATTCTTAGTTCAATTTTTTCATGCCTATGAATTTTCATGGCTCCAGAAGGTCGTTTGACGAGTTTCCTAGTTCAATTCCAAAACAGGCTTGGCTAGTTTACAGTACAATGTGCTTGAAAAGCAGATTCTAATGGTTACCCATTTCAAAATTTTCAACTCAGATGCATATGCAAGCAACCTTATATCAATTTAAAGTAAAACTTGTTTAAAAACAAAACAAAAAATTAGTCGGTCCTACATGGAGACCAAACATGTTTTGCACAGTTGTGAAATTGCAAGTGTTTGCAATATTTCAACCACTTCAAATAAATTGCTTTGATTGGATAAACATGGTATAGAATGCTCCTAGGTATGATGACAAAAATGGTAAGCTTCATGTTGTTGATCACACATTTCTTATGGCTCTATATGATTCAAACAATGACTCAATGTTTGCAACTAAAGAAAAGTTGCTAAAAAAGATTTCAACACTAAATTTGAAGAGGAAAATGTATCGAAAACTAGTATTCAGCACAACAATTTAAATGAGGTTTTTAATGTAAGTGATGTAGAGGGCGCACTTGATGTAAAGATATAATGTCACAGGGTTACATTGACAATGAGTTCATTTACAAAAAGGTAGCTACTAGAAGAAGTTTTAATTGCAAAGTACAGTTTCATGATTGAATCTTGTGGGTTTGATAGTTTGCAACAATGTAACATAAATGTTGGGAGTTTTACAGATCAACATTTTGATCAGGACTTGAACTTCCATGCCATAGAAGAGGATCTCATTTCAAAGAAGACAGTGAAAAGACTATTGATGATTGGCCCAAGTTTTTCAAATGGTGCAAGGAATTGAAAGTAACGAGTGCTTAAAGTAAAGAAAATTCAAAGGCTACACTAATTGAAACAAGATTAATCCAATTATCTTGTAACTCCTCATAGTGAGGGAAGGGATTTAAAAAACAGGATTACACATTTGGTGGCGACTAGAGAATTGTATTATAAAATGATTATGCAACGACAAGTAGATGTGTTTCCTGCAAATAGTGAGGTGACCACTAAAATAGTTGGAGGATGTGCCTAAGGTGGATAGAAACCCATTGAAAACCTGCGAATAGCTTGAAGCAGAATGTGACAAGTAAAGCTTGAGGGTGAACCAAGCATACTGTCTTCTTTACAGAAGGCGTTTATGCCTACTGTGAAAATGTATCAAAATTTGTTTATGGATTTCCAAGCCACCATGATCACAAGTAGAGTTTGTGCTTGCAGTGAATGTATCAAAATTGTTTGAGGAAATTCTATTTGCGGCCTATGCTTGCATAGAGATTGTTATCATATTCATCTAAAGGGACACAACAATGCATCTTGAAGAAGCTTGAAGTAGCGAATGCAATCAAAATTGTCCAACAAAGTATAAAATATTTGCTCTGCAAAGATTGGAATAGCCATTTTACCGACAGAAAGAGGTTGATCTTACATTGCAAATAAAATATTAATGCAGGGAGGAGTTGTTCAAAGAAATCATTTTTACCCTCTGCAAGGACAATTTGCAACTTGCATTAAAAATATATCAAAATTCGCACTATCTGATGAATTTCTATGTAGTGAAAAAATGGATCCATGTAGCGAAGGTAATATATCTTAAAAGGCTCGATGGGATATTTGATAAGCAGTTGTGGCAGGTCTTCATACACACGATTTCAATGGAGGTAGATTGAGTTCCATGTTGATTGTAAATTGTGCTTAATGTTGCCATGATTATAGAACTTGTAGAGATGAGTTAGGGAAAATTGTGAAAGAGCTCAACAAGCATTCCCTGCTAGCTCATGGGGAGGAGGGTTGATGTCAGCATGAAGTTGCATGGGAGCAGGAAGAAGTTTATAAAAAAAATTAAAATATTTAATATTTGGGCCTTATAACATGGTATGTCGGCCAGCCAATGCAGGTTGGTGTTCACGTAAGAAGAGGATTGCAGGGAGGCAGGGAGAGGCTCCCAAGTGGGCCCAAATAAATACTTTAAATTTTTTAAAACTTTTAATGTATTGCCCGATGTTTTAATATTTAAGGGTCTCCATTCCACTTTTTAAAAGACATAATTTTAAATGAAGGGGTAAAGAGTGGGCACTAGGCATGGGTGAAGTATTTTTTTTTAATTCCTTAAGTAAAAAAATTCACTAGTAAATATAAGTTTCAAATTGAGGTAAGCACTTTCTTTGCTACAATGAAATATCGAGAGCGCAAATAAAATATTTTCATTAACTGATGGAATATTTTAAAGACCTTCAAATATTAAAATAAAACATAAGACAAAAAGTGAAAGGGGCATCAATGAAAACTTTACTAAGTGAATATTTTATTAGTTGGAGATAAAATTTTTACACAACAAATAGGCAAAAATAGATAAAAGAGTTTTCACAAGTAAAGGAACAGGGAAAAATGGTGGAGGAATAAATTTTCAACTTTAGGGAAAAATAAGTGAGTGAAGTTTTTCACGTTGAAGTTGAATAATTTTCACCACAAGGGTAAAAGGAGAAGATAAGGGTTTCATAGAGACTTTTTATTTCACAAGAAAATATTTTCATGGGCAAGGCATAAACGAAAGAATTCATCATTATGGGGAATGTTTTCTGTTAAGAGGGAAAATGCAAGATGCATGAATCAAGTGTAGATTGAAGATTCTTCAAGAAGCAAAGGCATTTATAAATCAACAGGAACTGAAGATCCTAGATGTCAACTAAAAATGTAGTTTTAGGGTTTCTCCTTCTATATCTTTTCTTCTCTCATTTGTACATATTCTGAAACTTTTGGTTTAGGGGAAGGAAATAGAGAATGCTTAGCTAGGAATTGGTGTTTTACTTACAGTAAATAAATGTACAAAACTTTTATAATCATGTCAATTAGTTTGAAAAAATCAATAAAATATTGTAGAAGTTATCTCAATTTTTTGTTCTCAGATATCATACATGAATTAAATATATCAATGATATGTTGTTTGTCATTGCAATCTTTGTGCAGTTGTATGATTTGTGTATGGGTTTCTTCAAGCTAAGAATTAAATTCTATATGAAAATTATTGTGGCTTTGAGGGAATGAAATGGATTTTTAAGTATGATTATGCAGTAATATGAGAGGTTGCAATTAATGTAAAGCATCAATTACCGAAGGGCCACTAATTTGATATAATTTTTTTAAGTTTGCATTCATGAGCTTAGCCTTGACTCCATGCCTTAGGATTAGGCACCAATTTGTGATATTACCCAAATTATTTTTAGAAACAATCAAATAATATTAAATCTTTGTTACTTTGGTCAGTTTAATTTGTTGTTTCAGTTATTTTTGCTCCATATACCTTTACATTGACTTATTCTATCACATTTATGAGTCAAGGCTTAGTACCTTACCTAAGGAATTAAAGCCTCAGGATTTTGATCAAATAATTGATTGAATCAAAATTGTTGAAGTCAAGTAGGACTATGAACAAGCAGTGAGGTTTCAAAATGGCAAGAATGCTAACCTTAGTAACAAAGATCAAGAACTCACTCAAAGCATGAATAGGGATGTGTCTGAAGCTGAATGTATGCAAAACAATACAAATGATGATGTTGTCATATTTACAGATATTGTTGATGTATTATTAAAGGATAATAACTAGGGTAATGAAGGTTAAAATTCTAATTACTCTCATAAGGAATACAAATATCTATGTGAGGAAAACTTGAAATCACCTTTATTGCTCAAGGAATTTAACTGTGCCAATACTCATGAAATTTTGTCTTTACAAGAAGATAAACATATTGCATATGATAGACTCTTGAAGAGTACTCTAACTTCAAAATTAGAACATCTTGATGATCCGATTGGTGTTAAATCTAAAGACAAGAGTGCTTATCTTCAAACTCTGGAACCTGATTTTAGTGATGGGATGGGTACTGATAGTCAATAGGGTTGGGTTTTTGAATGTTTGCATGAAGCATAAATAGGATGTGTAGATCTTGATACAGAGATAGACATGGTTTTTTTCTACCAAAGCTTTGTTGAAGAAGGAAATAAAAATCTACTTAGAAGAACATAAGTTATGTTCAAATTGCCATCATGAATCAATAGACATATCATTTGAAAACAAATTTCAAAACCCTACTTCTGGTCATATTAATTATGAGTTAGTTCATCCATCTTTTGAAAAAAAGTGTTTCCTATTGAAAGATGATGACTAGGAAGAAGAATCAAATTATGATATTAGTCATGAAGCAAAACTTATTTATGATATCTAGAATGATATAAATGATAAGAAGGATTTTTCTTTAAGTAAAAGTGAAAGTGCCCTAGATTATGAGAAATTGATCTTTCAAGAAAATGAAGCATTGGGCAACATAATTGATTTATATTTTTCTAAGGCATATGAACACCAACTTGAAAAGGAGCCTACTGCACAAGATGGGCATGATGTTGATCGTAATGAATCTGATATTATACAAGTGGACTATGAATGTTTCACTTTTCCAAACCAATTAAGTGAGCATTTGTTGAAAAATAATGATAAGTTGAATCAGGTGGAGTGCTACACTAATCATATATTCCAATTAATGCCTGGTTACAACACACAAAAGGACATGAATGAGAGAGATAAGTGCAAGATCAAGCACATTTCTATAATTGTTGAACACAACAGTTGCAGCATGATCAGCTGGTGGGCTCTTTATGATAATGCTTTTAGCTTGGGCATGGTGCAAACAGTGGAAAATAGGGTTTTTGACAAAGGTAAACACCAGTTTTAGGGTTGGTCTGGCCCTATATCTTATATAAATACTATATATATGTTGTTTGGTTTTGGTTCTCTTTCTTTATCCTTAGTTTTTGTTTTTTGTTCTTGGTCTACTTCACTTGAGATTCTAGATTCTCGCTCTATTCATTGAGGAACATACGTCCTCAACTAGAGCCACTGATGGAACCTGTAACATTTTGATGTTCCATCTTAAGTCCTTTTTTCATTTTAATGTTGGGATGATATTTAAAGGCCTTAGGGTTTATTTTCCTTTCACTATTGACTTCTTGTTGCCCATTGTCAATTACTTAAAAACATCTTATGTCATTCACTATCGTCGGATAACTAGTTCCCCACACCTAGGTCTGAGTTCCTTTTTTTTTATATAAGGTTAAGTAAAGAGCCTTTCTAGCCTTTACATCCTTTGCATTTTATGACTTAGGAGTTTTTTTAGCCCTTTTCAATCGTATCATCCTAGAGGGTCCCCTTCATTAAAACAACTTATGAGCACATACCTAAAAGTTTTTACTTAAGTCCCATCGACCATTTATTTTTATCGCTCGTCATTGATTTCTTGAAGAGTGTATGTTTTGAATTGGCAACAAGTGATGAGTGGTATTTATTTGTTTTCACTCACCACGAATAGTTGTTGGAGCTCTTGATATCAATGCACGATGAGCAATGTTCCTTGTATCATTGAAGGATTGCCTATCACTAATGGCTTTTGAGCCTTGAGTATTGTAATAGAGATAAACAATGGCCTTTGGCCTTCTATTTTTATCTTAATTGCTCATTGCAGATGGTCATGGGATGGTATGTTTCAAAACAATGATGAGCAATATGATGGGTTTCTTGTGCATCACGTATCACAAATATGTTTTAAATGATAAGTTCTATTTTAGCAATACGCAATACATAGTGTCACTATGTAAATATCTCATCGCTAATTTATTGGAAACTGTATGAGAAGAATTAGCAATGAGTGATTTCCTGTTGGTTTAGTATTTTATCGCTCGTTGCAGATTCATTACAAGGTTTAAGTTTCAAAACAACGATGAGTGATGAGATCCTCTAAAAGGTTTCTTTCACTAATTTGAAAAGGTCTTATGTGCAATGTCTTTCTATATCATTGAATTTCATGCAAGTGTACGTGTATTAAGCTAGCATTTGAGATGCATCTCTCGTCGCTAATTGGATCCAAGGTGCAAAGTTTGAATTGTGGATGTGCGATGGGAAAATGAACATGATCAAGGATGGGCCATAGATCCAAGGGTTGAGATTTCATTGTATGAATGCTTACATCACTAATGAAGCCAAAGATGGACAAGATACATCAGCAATAGGTAACAGTTATTGTTGGAAAGAGGTGACATGGAAAAATCCTGAGGACATCACATAAAGCAAACAAGAAAGTAGTGAGAAGAATGGAGAATTGTTGATATGGATTTTAAAACAAGTTGATCCAATTGATTGAACTTCATCATAGTAACACTCTCATCACTTATTGCACCCTAAAAGTTTGGGGTAGGCCAGCAATGAGCGATGAAGTGTATAAGGAATTGTTCTCTTCAAAACATCAGCCTTATGTAGTTCACCAATATTAATGAAGGAACACAGATTAGGTTGGCAATGCATGTTAATTGTGAGATCATGTATGATTAATCAGGATTAAGGGAAAATATGGCAGCGTTTGAGATGACATCATTGTTTTCTAGGAACAAGTTACTAAATGCCAAAAAATGATGCTCATGATCACCATAGATGAAGTTTTAAATGCTTTAAGATTGACACCCTAGATTCAAAGTAAAACTACTAAGTTATCAACTCACTCACATGAGGAGTTCTTGAATCATTAATTTTTGCATGCTCCAAATTGTCTATTTAATGCAAATTGCAAAAGAAATAGAAGAAGATAAAACATCAAGCAAAACAGGGATTCCTTGTTCATCATTATCAACTACTTGCACTGATTCATTCAATACATATCTTGCATGCATATCCTTCTCTTTGTTCACACTATTGCAACAATCAGCAGGGCTGCATTCCTCATTATCAAAGTGAAAATCATCATTTGTTTCTTCATGGAAACTTCTCACACACGAATCCTCTAACTGAAAATCGTTGCATACTCTGTCTTTTGCAGTTGATACACCGATGTTCTCAATAGCATTCTTCAAATTTGTAGGCACCCTTATCTCATCATGAAAGCTCTCATCAATGCTACATACACTCAAAAGATTGGTATAACCAAGTGTACTATAGTACTGTTGATTACACATGTCTTCTTCAAACAAGATGTTCAATTCATATCCATCATCTTCTTGTTCTTGTGAGCCTTCAAAAACATTGTCATCATCTTCATTAGAATACTTTTCATTCAAGAAGATCAATTCTACTTCCTAATTTTGAAATGAATCAGAATTACTAGGGATGCAAATAGATTTGAAAGCCTCTTGATCACCCACACAAGAATGCTTGTCATCTGGTTGCAAATATTCATCTACAACACCATTGTTCTCATCAAGAAAAATTAAAACATCAAAATCATCATAATCTTTAGTTGTGTATTCAGAGTCCATAGAGGAGAAAACACTCTCAGTATCATTTGCATCATTGCAACCTTCATTTGCTATAGAAAATATGCTTTCTATTTCTATATTTTCAAAGCAAATGGAAGACACTTCACATTTTTCATTTATCTCTTCATGACCATCATGGCTGCAATATTTTTCTAGACGTATTTCTTTTGTAGGTTGTTTAAAAACAACATCCTTATCACTACATAGTGCACTATCATTCTTGTCTTCTACTATACCATCTGCATCCATTGGACTAAATCTTGAAAAATTACCATCACATAATTGAGTTAAGAGATGACTTCCACATGTATCAATCATTTCCTCAATTATTGAAAGCCATTGATATAAACATCCAAGGTTAGGGGGCCTCAAGTGAACTGGCATGGCAGTCAGACCTGGCTTATAATTTTCACAGAAAAAATCAATGCTAAATGATTCATCAGGTCTTTCTAATTCTGGTATAGCAAGCAAAAATTTCATAATTCTATCATGAAAATCATAGATAGATTCATCCTCCAGTCTTTCTATATCACACAGTGCATCAATACATGATTATGACTCAACCTTGTTTGCAATTTCCTCTTCAAATTCTTCTTGAGTACACAGAATTATATCTTTAGACAAGCATTCATCATTCATCTTAGATGCATATGAGGACCTTTTTTCTAGATCTACAATTCATTTTTCCTCTCATGAGCAATATGTTTCAGATTTTCATGTTGAAGCAGCAAGAGATGATGTTGATTTTGATACACCTTGCATTGGTGAATGTGTCTTTGACACTCACTATGATGAATTTGTCGCAAATGGATTGCTCATTGTTTGTATTCACCATCTTTCTAGTCTACAGTGAATGTGAGGTGTGGGTTAGTGAAGAAGTGTGAAGGCGTTAATTCTCCCTAAGTTGAGTAGTGAGCGTTCTTGTCCTGGGTGAGTTAGTATTCAATTGGGCTCTTTGTTGTTCAATCTCTAATCTATTTAGGAATTCCTTTTTTGGTATCAGGTGCAATTGTCTAGGTTTATAGGTGTGTTTCCATACAACTTTGATTCAAAGTCTTGAATTTTCAAATTCTATTCATTTTAGAGATGGGAAAAACTAGTGTGCCAATTTAGCCTATTAGGAGGTCTAGTTGGCTTAATGTGTTTGATGTTATGATGATATGTCTATAACTGAGAAAGAAAACCAAACATCCCCTAAGGTTTCAAAGGGTAAGAGGAGGGCTCAAGGTCACAAGAAGAAAGAAATTGTTTAGAGTACCTACAACTTGAGAAATGGGACCATTCTAGAAGAAATGGTCAAGCTTACAGGCAAGGAGCTAGGTCAGCCAGTGAAGAAGGCCAGGAAAAAAGACAAGGGTCATAGGGTCTATGTGGGAAAACATAATTCTCCCATTGTTCTCTCTAATAGTTCTTTAGATGCTGAAGGTGACAATGACTTGGGATATGGCCACTATATTCTCTCTTTGGTGCCATATGGGAGCTTTGTTGATGACATGGTAATGTTTCCTCCAATTTCATCGTGAGCAAGGAGTATTCAAGCATTCTCTAATGCTAGTGACTTAGAATAGGGTCTTCTCCTTATTTTTGTTTTCGATGATACCATGGTCTTTGCATAGGAGGTATTTGTTTCAATATGTTCATGGTTTTGGTCTGTTACTTTTCCAAGTTGATGTGGAGGTCCTCTAGCTAATATGATATGAAATATTTATTGTTCAACATGGACACAACGACAATGACTAATAGTATCTTGCACGTGTTTTGTCTTTTGTCCTCCCCTATTCTCAAATGATTGCATAAAACTACCTAGGGAGTTTTTTGAGGAGGTGGTTGAAATTAGGTTTCTAAAATGAAATGAAATGAAATTGTAACTCAATTGGATGCTTGTTTCTCCCCTATTTATAAAGGGGATTTCAAGGCTAAAGTTTGAGAGTTCAAAAAAATTTGAGTATAAGAAAGGTCTAGGTGAATTCTATGCGCAAGGAGCAATAGAATGTAAATAGATAAATTAGAAAATATATCAAAAGCCAGTCTAGGGCATAAGTTATACTGTATGATGGTCTTAAATATAGTTTTACAAAGCAATATCAATAATGAAAGTGAATACTAGTTCTAAATTATTGCTCTCCTATGAATTTTCTTGCAAATTATGGATAAAATTGTTAATTATAATTTCATTTGTCTTCTTTCATTTGCACTAAATGAATGGGTTTGTTTGTCCTTTAATTCAACGAGTTGATTTATTGCTAAGATGAGACCATTGGTTTGTGGAAGGATATAGGATTAAGTAAGGAAGCAATGTTTTAAAATGCAGAGAGTTGGATGCTACAAAGTAGCATGCTAGCAGTCCATTGATTACTAATGTTCAATTATAGTTGTATTACTGATTGATTACAAAGTATGAATCCATTGTTCCCTCAGATAGGGCACTGGTTTTTCTATTAGTTTATCTTGTAGTTGACTGAGCTAGGAATGAATCTGGACGAAGATTAAAAAATGGAAATGAATTCATAACATACTTTGAATTACATTGCACCAACCTTCAGTATTAGTAGATTCCCTGAAACAAATAGCAATTTCATAAGAGGTCCACCAAGCCTTAGATGATGTTGATTTATTGAGGAATACATCTATGTGAGGAAATTCTCTTGATCAATTTAAGATATTATGAGCATGTGTAGGATTATCCTCCTAGGTCTCACAGAGCTTGAAGAGAAGTGAGGCTCTAAGTGCTTCACTTAAGTGTTGGCCAATCCTCACCCTTGCAGATAATTGAGTTATGAAAGACTCATAGGTAAGGACTAGGATTAAGTTTGGTTCTTAAAAAGTAACCAACACAATTATTGGAAGATTCATTAAGGTTTGACTATCGAGATAAAGCATTTTAGATATCTATCAATTTCCTCCACATAAGAATCTTCATGTTGATCAATGGGTACATTAAAAACCTCTTCATCCCCCAGTAAAAATATTAGTTTTAGAGATTTCAATATATATTTACATGTTAAAAACCACTACTCTTTAAAAAAAATTCCTTACTTCAAAGGTTTCTCATGCTTAACTATTATACTAATTTTCTTATCATTTCATTTGACTCCTTTTTTCCCTCATTTAGATAAAAAAAATCTTTGAAAGAATTACTTTTATCAAATTCATCATTTTATTTTTTCCTCTACTCCCATCTATCATTTGTTCAACCATTGAATCTTAACTGCCTATTCCTACACCTTCAATTTAAATTTTCCCCTACTCTATGTTCTAAGATACCTTATTTGTCTATCTCTTGAAAACATATATCATTAATTTCCCTACAAGTTGGTAAGAACTTTAACTCTAATACCACTATAATAACCCTAACTGACTATTATGGACAAACATTTTTTAGATATATAAATTAAAACTTAGATATTACAAAACCTAGGTTTCACCCAAAAAAAATTATTAATACTGATAACCCAAATTTGTGCTAAGATACCTTATTTGTCTATCTCTTGGAAACATATATCATTAATTTCCCTACAAGTTGGTAAGAACTTTAACTCTAATACCACTATAATAACCCTAACTAACTACTTTAGACAAACATTTTTTAGATATATAAATTAAAACTTAGATATTACAAAACCTAGGCTTCACTAGAATTTTTTTATTAATATTGATAACCCAAATTCATAAGGGATGTCAATACATCAAGAATAACTCCAAAACCTTTTTCTTTATTTCCAAGGAAAATAAAATAGATTAAATCATGTTGCATAAATAACATTAATTATAATATAAATACAATAACTATAAATTAAAATTACTATTATATTCACTCTAAAAATATTGCATCTCACAAACTTAGTATGGTTGAAACTACAACCTCATGAAACACATTCATAACATCTAAATGAGTTTTTCATGCAAAACAAAGGGGGTTTCATACTTTGATTCTCAAAACAAAAGTCTTTTCATTCTTTGATTTCTTCCAAATCTAAAGGTTTTCATCCTTAAATCTAATTGTTTGAATAAAATGTTTTGGAAAATGCAAACAAGGGTTTTGGAGTATAGATTGACTAATGCCCAATGAATACATCTACCATCTTTATATAACTAAGATCAACACTTGCTTAAGGATCACATCTACATGAATGACTTAGATCATGCATGTATCAACCTCATTAAATGCTACTTTGTTTTCCTACTTGAACTGAAATTTGAATTCCTCCTTGTTGCACGGGTTAGAGATGTGATCTTTTCTTAAAACTATTCATTTTCTTACACAATTCATGAACTCACAAACTTTGCAACATTTAAAATTTTATCCCTTTTTGCCTCTTCTTTCCTTCTCTTCCCCTCTTTTCTCCCTTCACTTTAGATTTGTATAATTTTTATATCTCTATGAACCTTATCAACATTAATGAAATCATGAACCAAGTGAATTATGCCATCCCTTTTCATATTTTTTTTCAATTAATAAACCTTCAAACTCTAAAAACACTAAACTTTGCAACAACCCTTTCTTGCATTTTTAGAAAGTTTGTAAACTTGCTAACATTGTGATAGATAAAACCTTGTAATATTTTTGCATTTCTCAAATTTGTAAACTTTGTGAATAAACTAACTTGCCGAGCTTAGCTTCATCCCCTTTGTTACCTCCTTGACTTATAATTTTTTTCAAGATCATGGATAGCTGAAAAATAGAAAAATTGGAGGGTTCACCACCAAGATGAATTGATCGAGAAAATGAACCAACTAATGGAGAGTACTATAATGCTCATCCATATCCATGTCTTTGATTGTGAAATATTATTTTCCGATTGATTACTTATTTTACTTTAACATGATTCTTGTAGTAACATGCTTATATATCAAAACAAGGGGAAAATATAACATTAAAAAATATAGATCACGATCCTTTTCATTGATGTTTTGAGCTCACTTTGACTAAGTCATCCTCTATGAATTTATTAAGATGCAAGTTAAAGCATTTTAATGTGGAATTTATAAAAAATAAACATTCTCCGAGCCTTATTCTATTTATCACATTTATTCAAATCTATGAATGTAAAATTAAAATTTCATTTTCATGTACATAAATTTGACCCTCAATTTTAAATTAAACTTTTAGAATTAAACCCAAAAATTTTAAATTAAATTTTTGAATTTAAATTCATGTTCCCCTTCTATTATTAGTAGTTAAAAAAAAAACATATTATTTTTTAAATTACATGCTAGGATGAGATATTTTACAATTACCTAGATCTAGTACCATCACAAAATTGACATAAAAGCGTATAGAGCATCCTAAGAATTGACATAAAGGAATATAGAGCATCCTAATTACATTACCAACTTGGACCATAATATTAGGCATAATGCATGCTTGGTTGTTGTCTTTGTTCTTTATCACTAAATCCACCCCTCCAAGATTTTGATCTCTAAAGAACTAATTCTTACCTAGAAAGCTTCCCAACAATATCCCTAAACAGTGCAACTCTTCAAATGCATGCAAAATAAGATAAAACAAGTAAGCTTGAATCAATAAATTTTATTCAAATCAAACCCATAAGTTTGATTTCACACAAAGATTGAGTCCCACAAGGTTTAATTTTGTAGATACAAATCAATTTTATAATTATTTTTCTAATTCAAATATAATCATTTAACACATACTAGTTTTCTAAAAATTGATTTCTAACTTGGCTAGGTCTTTTGAGAGGTGGGAAAGGTAGGAAACATAGATGGATGATCTTCAGGCCATTGTTGGTATTGAGGAAGAAAAGAATAATTTATTGACTGAAATTGACGCCATACACTAGAACTAGGAGAAGACCATGCAGTGCTTGAGGGTTATCACCGACTACAACAAAGAAACCATGAACAACACTGCCCTCACTCTTTAGGTTTTTCAAGATGAAATAAGGAAGAACCAGGGGAAGTGGTTGGCAGAAAGGGTGGATGATGGTCACACAAAAAAAGAAGGGAAAGAAGGTGGTCACCTCGATTCAAGATGTCACTATGAATACTAGGCCATTATTTCGAGAAGCTCGAGTTCCTATCTCAAAAGTGGAATGCGATCACTGGTCTCAAGCTATTGGGAGACCCATAGGTGTCTAGTGGTTTAGTGCTAGTCCTGGCTTTGTGGGTTTCTTTCTACTTTTTTACATGCTATTCGAGCTATTTAAGCTTTAGTTCTTGTTTATTTTTTTGGTTCTCACTATTCGGGAGTCCCTGGTTTGCCTCTATGACTATTTTAATGGGTATTGCCCTTCCAATTTTAATATTATCAAAACTATTCCCTAATCAAATTAAAAACTAAAAACAATAATTTGTACTTATTAAATTCTCATATATTCAATTACAATATTTATTAGGTCAATTATTAATGGACAATTCTAAATATCATGGTTTCATTATTTTTATTTTTTATTGAAACAAAGAAAATGAAATTACATAAAATAAGGCAACAACAAAATATCAAGAATATAGAAGAAAAATTTAAATAACTAATCATTGATATAATTATTATTTGTACTTGTCATTAGACTATTATTACAATTAGATTTTGTTTAATTAAATGAGATAATTTTGTAAAAATATATTTCTTTTATAAAATGAACATGCAAATTTCATTAAAAGAAATATATAAAAATGAATTTTACCTCTCTAATTGAAAAAAAAAAAAAAAAACTTCACCTCTTGAAAGACGCTTAAATGAAACTTAAAAAAAACATGGAAGAAATATTGGATACAATTTACCAAAACTCACTCGTAAAATAGATTAGTGCAATTAATAAAGTAGTATCTATGCCACCACGTGGCACTTGGCACTTGTTAATATTAAATTTTAAAAATGGTAGAGGATTAATAGGGGATTGTGGTTGCCATGATTTTCTCATTTATCAGTTGCTTCTATCTTGAATAGAAATATGAGCGTCTGTGCACCCATCAAAAGGAAATTCCCCAACGAATAATTCGTTTAAGAGAAAATATAGTATTTAAAAATCTCTCCACCCATATTCTTCTGCTCTGTTGGCAAAGGCGAAATCGATAACATCGTATGAATACAGTGCGGTCTGCCTCACCATTGAA
Organism: Sequoia sempervirens; assembly: GCA_007258455.2. Lineage (NCBI taxonomy): Eukaryota > Viridiplantae > Streptophyta > Pinopsida > Cupressales > Cupressaceae > Sequoia > Sequoia sempervirens. The sequence continues at coordinate 712,369,664 of VDFB02281492.1, forward strand.
ATGTATACAGCTCCACGCATACAACAACTAGGTCTCTAGTCTTTATTTTGAAATTTTATAAGCTTTTTCTGTTAAAGATTTCAGGGAAGAATTTGAACTGTGAATTTAGAGTAAAGGAATTGTTTGTTAGCTTCCAGCAAATGGAATAGTGCGTCGCAAAATGATGAGAAAGCTTCAAAACGGTGCAAACTTCCGCACTGCTTTTCTAATGGAGGATCGTGAGAGATATAAAAAATACTCAAATATTAATTTACTATATAAAAATTCTCAAAAAGATATTCCAATAATTTTCCATTTAGAGCTCTTCGCATTAACATTAACAAATTCCTTAATTTGGCACATGCTCTGCTAGCTATCTTCTAGAATTTTTTAGTGTGATCCTTTCGTTTAATTTATAGACATCTGGTTTGTTCTCTTAACTAGCATAAAAATACAAAACATGGCCCCGTGTCTAATGATTGAAGTTCTAGTTTTTATTTTCTAAAGAGTGGAATGGGTTACAATTTTAAATGGTTGTTTTGGTAAAACCTTTATTTTTGTAAGAGAAAAAAGGAACTGAGCTTCCACTAATAAATTATTCAGTGTAAACCAGCCTTGCTAAAAACTCTGAAGTTCGTTGACGAACCATTGGGCTCTGTCATCAATAATGGACTTTGGCTCACTATCGTAAACACAAGCTCGCTTTGGTCGATAAATTGTAAATCGTAATTAAAGTTAAAAATTATTATTTATTATTTATTTATAATATAAATAAAATAAAATAAAATAAAATAAAAGTAATAGTTAACTCACCATTTACTTTTAATGTATTGATACCGTAGGTAAATGAAAAAAGAGCGTACTGATTTTTATCAACTCCGTCGCAAGCTTCTAGGAAACGGTTCAGACGGCTTCGAAATGGCCGGAACCAGTTAACGACGGGAAACGCGTTTCGACCGTGAAACGTTCTATCGTCGCGTTTTGGTAACGGAGCTGCTAAATTGCTAACCCCTCACTTATATGGTTTCTTTCTTTTTTCCTGAACAAATGAGGAATTGTAAGCCCCATTTCTAGTTCACCTAAATAAGACATGCTAAGCCCCATTTCTAGTTCACCCAAATACAGAGATTTATGGAAAGAAAAAAAATCATGAGATTCTTCTTTCAAATGCAACTATTAAATGGGGTACAGTTAGAAGGTTTATCTTTCACATGGCATACCCGATGAAAGAGGCATAGGCGTTTATACGTAACAATTACACAATAAACTTTGCTAAATACCTTTTGGCTTTTACAGTAAGTTAGCATAACAATGACGGAGTTTATCGTTTTTGTATTTAACAAAACCAACGCTCAAAGAACTTTTCAGGCAGAGTCGTCTCCTATTTAAAGCACACAGTACAGAACCTTTCGCCTGAAATTGTATATCCTTCACACAGACGTAGACTAAAATAAATTTAATAATAAATAGACAAAGCAATGCCCTGTACAACGTCATAGCAGAGCAAGATATATTGATAGACTAGAAAAATAAATTTACGAATAAGCATGTACCTGGAAGCTTTGCTGCAACAGAAACCCATCAAACCTAACGTCACCAGCTTGACTTTATAGGCTTCAAAAACACGCTCAACGCATGAAATTGCACTTTCGGTAATAAACCTACAATTTCAAAATATGATCATATACAGTATACCCGAACTTGAATTTGACCGGTGTGCCATTGAATAAGAATAGAAGTTGAGCTCCAGAATAACAAGAGTTGTTGAAGCATTAAATTCACTTTTACTGCGGAAGAAAACAATTATTACAGTTTCTGGCAACAAAACGTCATTCGTCAAACAATAAGAGAGCTATGTTGAGTGATAATGTATTAGGTTCCTAGACGTACAACGTAAGTTATTACCATGTCTTATGCCGAGAAAAGGGTGCAGTAGAAAATGATATTGCAGCTATACATTTAATCTATGGTTCAAGTTGAGCCAAATACCACTCACTCACGTAATCTTTATACATTTTATTTCCGCTCATTTTCTACAGGCTTGTATTCTTGTGCAGTCTGCAATGAATAGAAGAGAAGGAAGGATGGTGTAAGCATCACATGGCACAGCTGGACCACCTGGTCTTTTCACGACAAGTAAATGCTTCTTCCGCAAAGTCATTTTATATTTTTATTTTTTCCAGAACGCGTTAAATAAAATGTCCTTTCCGTCTGCTGCTTCCTCTCAGGTAAGATTGCAATCAAAACAACGATAATAGTTTTATTTATGTTTAGAAGAGAATGTTTTTATATATATTTATAGTTTATCTCATCATCATTATGCATAGCTTTATGTATTTAGCCCTCATCTTATTATTATGACCACATATTCTTATGTATTTATCCCTTATCTCATTATTATGATCACATCTTGATATATTATGTTTATCCATATTTTTTATTATAGATATACACACATGTTCTTTACCTTGATCTACCTTTTTTGGGTCTTAAGTCAAGTCCATAGATGCAAGGTCAACTTCAAAGCCTAGACTTGACTCTCAAATTCAAATTTTAGTCATCTCACACCAATTGTTTACCCTCCAATGATCAACTAAACACAAATTTTGTGTGATTTATTATTATGTCATTATTTTTGAGGGCATTTAATGCATTCATTTACTCATCAAATATCTCGAAGCACTCCAAGTCATATGATTTCCCTTTCAACACTTCAATTGATGATAAAGAATCTAGATGTGCATGAACATACTAGGAGGATACAAATTTTTTAACTATTGTTTTTGATATTATAAACACATTTCAATAGGTTGGCATAGGAGATCATGCTCACTTGAGATATATTAACAACCCCTCCAAGATATTTTTAGACATTGCCAATCATTAGAGATTAAGATAATAATCTAGACAATAAAGGTGAATCTAGTTAAGTTAAAAGTATAGTTTACAAGTTACCAAATCAAGTTTGTAAGCATATAACATATTTACAACTACATACCCAACCCTAACCCCTAAACTCAACCTTGGGTAGAGAATAAAATACAATCTTGACATGAATAACATATGAGATTCTCTATTCTAGAACCTAAAACATCACAAATTCTAGAACATTCATTGAAATAATTACTTCTTTTATTATAGAGATAAGTTCTATTATTTTCTATTTACTTTCTACTTGAAATTTAATTATTGTTAATAATCAAAATATACACACTTGGATGTTTTACCACATTTACTAGTCTAGGATAACTTTGCTTTTACAAGTACACACTTTATTAAATTAGCCTAGAGTACACTTAAAGAAAGTATGTTTTCCTTCACATTTTTAGTGAACCCAATCAATCCTAAACATGACCTAATTTTTCTTCTAGGGAACTTCTTCTCCTCAGTATTAGAAGTTTAATTGAGATATAACTATAATTTACCATCTATTTATAGAGTTATAATTTGTGTATGCTTATATCTCTTACTTGATGCTTGGGTATACATTTTGAATTATATTTCATCACGTTCCCCATCCTAGATTACTATTAGATTATGAAACCTCTTTGGGTCTATTCCTTGGATAATCTACATTTATTTATTATAGATCTTAAAATATTCATATCATTCATATGTCATGATGTATCCATCTTGCATAAGAAGTTCTATGTTATAGATTAGAATACCTTATCTATGGAGGTTTAATTTTACCATGCCTCATCTTACTCATCCTTACTAAGTTGATTAATTTCTATCCTATTATGTTAGATATGCTTATCACTTTCATCCATACCTCCCATGACCCTATGCATTTATGATAGTGAACATCTTCTTAGAAATAACCTATCATGTGATATCACACCTATTTTGTTCATACATAGCACTAGTATAACTATTTAGGATACATAGTCTACATGTTATATTTTCCTTATATCTGTAGATTTGCATGCTTTGAATAAATTATTTTTTCATGCATGATAATGAGCATATTGTTGATTCACATCTCATGAATTGAATCTATGGATGCTTGATTTTCATGTACCTCTTCCCTACATGATGATAGCATGTGCCTTGATGATCTTTTATTAGTATTTTTTAAATATTGAAACATAGAAAAATAGGGTTTATCAAGGTGAATTGATCAAGATGATAAACCACTATGTTTTTTCTAGGGATGTTTCATTCAATTATGAGGGTCAAAATGGATAAATAACAATTAGAAATGATTCCTAACTATTATAGCAACTATGAGGGGAGTTTTTAGAGCTCAAAATGATGCGTAATTGGTTGTAAGAAGGTTGTTTTTAGGGCATAAAAGGACTCATTCGCCTTTGGGTCCCTGTTAGGGTTCTTGAAACTAAGATTTGGGTTCTTTTCCTTGATGTTTGCACTTTTAGATCCTCAGTTATTAGCTCCCGAAAACCCATAAAAAATTATATAGCCTTGATTTTGTGTTCTTTCACTATGAATGACCACTTTGCAACTTGACAACTTTGACAATTTTGCATCAAACTTGTTCTCCACTTGATCTTGAACTTGTAAATATGCAAATACACATTCAAGAGAAAAAAAACTTGTTGATTGTTAGTGAATATGGGTTTTCCTCGATCAAAACCCCTTTTAGGTAATTAAACCAAATGATGAAATAATAAAATTGAAGCATGAAACATGAAATAATGGTATGTTGATACCTTGAAATTGTCTTGGAGTATACATATGCAATCTAACATTAAGTGACCATGAAGAATGTAGATCTTGATCTCAAATCAGATGTGGAACAATGTTTGCAAGTAGATCCTCAATGCTACATCAACAATCTTAGCTCAACAACATGCTTGAATGCACTATGTCTTTGACACAATGGAATGGCGTTGAATTGCTGCAATAAGACTTTACTAATCTACCTTTGAATGCCTTTGAAATGCTCTTGCAATGCTCTTGTAAACTCAAACTTGCTAGATAATGCATGAATTATCAAAGTTGCTAGGAGAAACAATGTGAATTAACCCCTTATTTGTACTAAATCTAGAGATTAACCCCAAAATTCAAACAATTCAAACTAACACCAGATCTAGGATTGAAAATCATAAGGATCCTGCCAAAATTAAATTCAAAAAAGGGGGTCCTAGGCACAAGTTTTTAGGACCTTGCTTTGGAAGGGTGAAAAAACATCAAAAACTCATGTCAAATATGCAAAGAAAGGGGTGTCCTATGTGGAAAGGACCCATTCGCCTCTAAGAATGGGTCCTAACACCACTTTCTAAGACCTTATTTTTCCAAATTAAATGTTTTGCAATTTGAATATTGGGTGTCAGGATAGATCCTTCAAAAGGTGTCATTAAGAAAGCTTAAATTTGAATTAAAGGGGCTAATTAAGCTCAATTAACCACAATTGATTAATGAAATCCTAGATAAATGTGAAGGTGTAATACAACACTTTACAACACCTTAAATAAGTTACAATTTAAGTACATTTTATTAAAAAAGGCCCTAGATTAATGTGAATGTACAACACATTACAACATTAAACCTAGGCACCATTAGGTTAATTACATGTCAATTATTCCTAAATTAAGGAAAAGGGATACTTTTTTTGTTACTACAAATATGCCACTATATTTTAATTTTTGCTAACATGTTCACACCATTACACTCCACCTTTTGCTACCATTGTAGTTAGCCAATATGCTACATACAGTGTAAGATTTGAGCCTAAAACAAGTCTCACACCTACAAATTACTATTAAGTCATCAAAAAACAAGTTTTAGTTGTTGTTTAATAGTAAATTAGTTGTTGTTGAATGGTAAAAGCCTCCAAAATACCAAGTGAGAGCCTTTATAATCTCACTTATTATGTAAAAGCTAAAAAAATATTGATTTGTCAATTGGATGGGAACATTTGATTTCCATTTGTGGTGTTTTCTATCAATTTTGACGACAACTTTTCTTTTTCATTTGCATTGTTTTATGTTTAAAATTTGCATGCAAATATTTCAAAATAGATAATACCTAATTTCTTTAAGAAAAAACTTTAGATTTGTCTAAGTTTATTTCATTCTATTATTTAGCACTTATTATTAATTGTTTAATTCACATACTAACATATTAACATACATATAATTTTCTATCACATAATCCTTAAACCTCCTTTAAATACAAATGCTAGTTAGGATAAATTGCATTATAAGTATTTATTTTAGAAAACATTCCATTCTCGCATAAATTCGTTATCATTACGAAGAGACCAATATACAACCGTCATCTTAGAATATGTGAAAAGGCGCCGTGTGCAAGGTACGCAAAAACACAAACATGGATGAAACTTTAAAACAAATGAAGTAGGTACTAATAGGAACCACATTAATATTTAAAATTGCATAATAACTACGACTCATGAAAATCTTGCATAGTGTAATTTTGGATTTTGATAGCACGTACTTGAAAACTTCAGCCGAAACCCAAATCATTCACTACCCAAGAGCCAGAGCCAAAATTGTGACACAGATAAAGAATAATTCCGTGTTTAATGATCGACGTCAAGTAGAGTAGAATGGGTTACAATTTTAAAGGGTTGTTTTGGTAAATTTTTTATCTGTATAAAATAGTTTTATTAAAGAGAGCAAAGGAAGACTCAAATCCTTAACAATTAATCTTCCACTAATAAATCATTCAGTGCAAACCAGTCCTAAAAACTCTAAACCAGTAGCCGCTGTCATTAATAATATACAGTGTCTCACAATCATAAACACACAGCTCGTTCTGATCAACAAACGCATCGCTATTGAGATCAGCTGCTCCAATCGTGGTTCACAGTCCGTCGTTCTACTTTTTCCTTTGTACCGTTATAACCCATTTTTGGGCATTTGCCAAAAGCCCAGAGCTGTTACCAACCTCCCCCATTAACTCCTCGCTTTGCCAAAATATCATCAAACCAAATTATCTCTTTCGATCGCTTTGACATTTCCAAGCATCACCCAATTTGGAAGACAACTTAATTTTATTTTCAGAACAAGTAAGGTATTCTAAACCCTCTTTGTGGTATTTCTAGCTCACCCTAATACAGAGATGTATGAGAAAAAAAAATAATGTGTGATGAATGATGAGCTTCATCTTTCAAATGCACGTATTAAATAAGGGACAGTTAGTTTGTTTTTCACATGGCGTTTCCGATAAAAGAGGTTTATTAGGAGTTTACTAATTAACGTAACAATTACACAGTAAACTTTGCTATATACCTTTTGGCATTTACAGTAAGTTAATGTAACAATGACGGAGTTTCTCATTTTTATACTTAGCAAAACCAAAGGTCAGACAACTTTAAAGCAGAGTTGCTTGGATTTAAAGCACAAAATACAAATCATTTCATCTGAAAATGTATATTGTACACAAAGATATAGACCAATATAACTCTAACAATAAATAGACAAAGCAGTGCCCTGTAAAACGTCACAGCAGAGCAAGATATATTGATAGACTTGAAAATTAAATTTAGGAATATGCATGTACCTGGAAGCTTTGCTGCAATAGAAGCCCTTCAAACTGAACGTCACCAGAGTGACTTACTAGGCTTCAAAGGCACGCTCTGTGCATGAAATTGCACTTTCTGGAATGAATCTACAACTTCTAAGGTATTGCCCACTTTTTTGCAGCTTTCATAGAGAGTCCCTTCTTCAAATGACACTCATACAGATGAGACTTTAACTTAGATCACTGAGGTATTAAATAAGAGCAGAAGCTGAGCTACAGAGGAACAAAGAGTTGTTCAAGCATCAAATCACTTTTATTGCGGAAGAAAAAAATTACAACAGTTCTACCTGGTAATAATTAATTTCTTCGGCAATATAGTAACATTCAAGAGAATGAATTTGGTGCTTTTTGTCAAAGAATGTCAATGTAAATGCGTATAACGTGGAGGGATCAAAAAGTCATTTTCCAGACAATATGAGACCTATAATAAGTGATACTAATATTAGCTATGGCACCTTGTGCAATGGGTACGCCGAAGAGTTGTGAAAGGTCAATCAAAAGAAAATTGGTTTTTTTTTCACACATTTGTGTAGTAAATAAGATCAATTAATAGAGCAAATGCACCCACAACAATAAGGTCAGATTTGCTGGGGTGCAGCTTACACTTGGAAGATATATGATTTGCCTGAGTTAGGGAAGAGGACCCACTACCTGTACCTGAGCATGTTTCAATAGTTGTGATAGTAGTTGTTTATATAATGTCCAATGTTTTTATCAACATTGGACCAGTAGTTGTGAGTTTGAAGTTGTTAGTGTTGATGATGACTACCCATAATTAAACAAAATGTATTCCTTTGATCTAAAAAGCAACCAATCATGTGATTCCACATCAGCACTCAATAAAACATGCTGTGAATTCACAAGTATTGGTTTCACCTTTTTTTTTGGGCCTTTTTGGACACCTTGACAAAGCATGTTGATGTGGCATCATATTTGATGATGTGGCCCTGAAACCTTAGTTATAAGCAGGGGACTTGCCAAGTAAGCTGCTGTTAAAAATTGGGAGTGATTTGAAATTTCCACGTAGAATAATTAGAAGCGCGAAGTTAGGATGCACAACCACTGAGTTCAACAAATTTTCGCAGAAAGAGTGAGTTCGACAAAAAAAAAAATTAAAAAACATGACTTACAGTCAATCGGGCAGGTACCATCCAAATACATACGACGTGACCGGGCTGGAGCTTCCGAGTACGTGTTTATTTATTCTACAGGTATAATATCTCATTTGTTCCGCTAATCCTTTAAGCTCGAGTTGTGGTCCTTTGGGAATGACGGAGAACTGTCCTTGTTACTTTTTATTTACCGCAAATCAATGCTCACCGCAAATCAAAGTAACATGTCCTCGGTCAATTTTTACATGATGTAACACGTAATTACGTTGTACTCACCGACGTTACAAATACATTTCGATGTACCCGAACAGAATGTGAATAACGGAGGCGGTGAAAAATCGAGCGGAAGACAATAGCGACAGGAAACGGCGAAAAAACAGCTGGAAAAAGTGACGAACGGCGGAAATTGATTTTAGCACCTTGCAGGGTCTCTGGAGCGTTTTGAACCGTTGATAGGCAAACTAAGCTTCAAAAGCTCATATAGGACACGCCTTCGGCGTAATGAGCCACCTATATTGGGTGATATTAACATGGGAGTCGCAGTAGGTTACTAGACGTGCAAGGTAATTATCGCCATGTCTTATGCGGAGTAAATGATGCAGTAGAGTGCATCCAGACATTTGAAGGCAATTTCAAAAAACTCCTTCTTTATGGGAATCCGTAAAAGGGCGCGTCACTAAAATAGTGGGTATCTCTGTGTAACATATTACTGTAGCGGTACGTACAAATGATGTAAGTGGTGAATAATGGTTTTATCTACGAACACGAGGAGTCCGCTTTGTTTCGGCACTGTCTATGCAGGGGATAATTTGCACCGGCGGGCATGGATGGGCATCCGATGGACTGCCATGCCTGACACACCTGCCGTAGCGCAGCTCCTCTGGCTTCCTCGTTTCTCTCGCCAACGTGCGGCTCAGATGTCCCTCCAGTCAAACATACCACCGTGCTGTCAGAGTACAGAAATAAATATGAGTGGATATGCACTTTAAACGAAATTTAATCCGTGTAAAATTTAATCCGTGTAAAAAAACGAAGTCCGCTTAAAATTTTAGGTAATTTCATGGAAAAAAAAGAACCAAGTATTTATTTTCGCTGAAAAACTCTAAATAGCATGAAAAATATAATTTATGTTTTTTTTTAATTTATACATTATTAAATAAAATAAATAATCTATATATATATATATATATATATATATATATATATATATATATATATATATATATCTAACTTTTAAAATTTTAAAAAATAAAATAAGTGTTTAAATCAATTTTGTATTTATTTTTATAATTAACGTATTTTTTATTAATTAATATATTTTGATATTAATGTTAAATTTTGAGTAAATAGAATAGATAAGAATATTTAATTTTATAATTAGAAATGTTCTTTTCCATAAAGATAAATTTAGTCAATGAAAATGTTCTAAACTTTATATTTGGTGTTTTAAATAGTCTATATGAGAAGTATTGCTTGAGCTGGGCTCTTTAGTAATTTAAATTATTATTAAAATTTGATATTTTTATACATATATAAATAATTATGTCAGCAACAAGGTGTAGTGTAATTTAATGATGTTAACATGTTAAAAAAAAATACTATCTTCAAACTTAAATTTAATAGTCATTTACACATCAAAATACATGTTTTTAAAAATATATTATAATTAATTTACTTTAAAGGTAAAATTAAAATTCCCATCGAAAAGTAAAATAGTTGATGCAAAATAAATAACACAGTTGAATCCAAAAAACACTCTCTTATCATAATGGACTATGAAAACCTAGTTCTTGTTAAACTAAAAATTAAGTAAATAAAATTTAATTACTATTATATAAATACAAATATTTCTTCAAATAAAAGAATTAATAATATAAATAAAATAAAATAATTTTGAAAATAGTTGTAAAATAAAATAAAACAAGAAAGCATAAATAATTAATGATCTATTTAAACAAAAAATATACAATTAGGTCAAGATAGTTACCAACTTATTTTCAAAAATAATTAATGTTAGTTTTTTCTATTTTAAAACATGGTGATTACATATATTTTTGGTAGGTTAACAAGTATTCTCTTTAAAAAAAGTAAATAAAATTCAAAAAAATGAAAAAAGTTGTAAATAAAACTCAATTAATATTATAATTAGATTATTTTATCACTCTTAGGTTATTTTATTGACTTAAGAGTTATTTTACTTTTTACTTTAGAGTTATTTAAGGATTATTTTATGTTATTTATATTATAGGTGCCTCAAAAGGATATATCTGAATGCAGTACATATATTTATAAAATATAAAATAACTCTTATGTAAGAATATAGAAACTTGTTATGTATTGATTTTATTACTAACACTAAATATCTTTATCCATTATAACTACTCATAATTTAATATTCAAAACCAAAAATCTAATAATCCACAAAATTATGCAAATTTTAAATATTAATTATACTAAATCATAAATTTATATCATTTTATTAATCTAGACTAAATTTAAATAAATTTTATTTTCCTTTATTCATACACTACTATAGATATATGTTAAGTACATTTATCTAAAAACCACCGAGAGATATCAATATTGAATTATTCTATTTACTTAAATAGTTATTTGATTTTACTTTAGAATTATTTAGGAATTATTTTATTTCATTTTACAATTATTTTTAAAATTATTTTATTTTATTTATATTATTGATTCTATTTTTGAATTATTTTATTTATTTTAAGAGTTATTTGATTTTACTTTAGAACTATTTAAGGATTATTTTATATCATTTATGATTTTGAAAATAGTTGTAAAATGAAATAAAATAGAGAAAGCATAAATGATATCTCTTGGTGGTTTTTAGATAAATGTACTTAACATATATCTATAGTAGTGTATGAATAAAGGAAAATAAAATTTATTTAAATTTAGTCTAGATTAATAAAATGATATAAATTTATGATTTAGTATAATTAATATTTAAAATTTGCATAATTTTGTGGATTATTAGATTTTTGGTTTTGAATATTAAATTATGAGTAGTTATAATGGATAAAGATATTTAGTGTTAGTAATAAAATCAATACATAACAAGTTTCTATATTCTTACATAAGAGTTATTTTATATTTTATAAATATATGTACTGCATTCAGATATATCCTTTTGAGGCACCTATAATATAAATAACATAAAATAATCCTTAAATAACTCTAAAGTAAAAAGTAAAATAACTCTTAAGTCAATAAAATAACCTAAGAGTGATAAAATAATCTAATTATAATATTAATTGAGTTTTATTTACAACTTTTTTCATTTTTTTGAATTTTATTTACTTTTTTTAAAGAGAATACTTGTTAACCTACCAAAAATATATGTAATCACCATGTTTTAAAATAGAAAAAACTAACATTAATTATTTTTGAAAATAAGTTGGTAACTATCTTGACCTAATTGTATATTTTTTGTTTAAATAGATCATTAATTATTTATGCTTTCTTGTTTTATTTTATTTTACAACTATTTTCAAAATTATTTTATTTTATTTATATTATTAATTCTTTTATTTGAAGAAATATTTGTATTTATATAATAGTAATTAAATTTTATTTACTTAATTTTTAGTTTAACAAGAACTAGGTTTTCATAGTCCATTATGATAAGAGAGTGTTTTTTGGATTCAACTGTGTTATTTATTTTGCATCAACTATTTTACTTTTCGATGGGAATTTTAATTTTACCTTTAAAGTAAATTAATTATAATATATTTTTAAAAACATGTATTTTGATGTGTAAATGACTATTAAATTTAAGTTTGAAGATAGTATTTTTTTTTAACATGTTAACATCATTAAATTACACTACACCTTGTTGCTGACATAATTATTTATATATGTATAAAAATATCAAATTTTAATAATAATTTAAATTACTAAAGAGCCCAGCTCAAGCAATACTTCTCATATAGACTATTTAAAACACCAAATATAAAGTTTAGAACATTTTCATTGACTAAATTTATCTTTATGGAAAAGAACATTTCTAATTATAAAATTAAATATTCTTATCTATTCTATTTACTCAAAATTTAACATTAATATCAAAATATATTAATTAATAAAAAATACGTTAATTATAAAAATAAATACAAAATTGATTTAAACACTTATTTTATTTTTTAAAATTTTAAAAGTTAGATATATATATATTATTTATTTTATTTAATAATGTATAAATTAAAAAAAACATAAATTATATTTTTCATGCTATTTAGAGTTTTTCAGCGAAAATAAATACTTGGTTCTTTTTTTTCCATGAAATTACCTAAAATTTTAAGCGGACTTCGTTTTACACGGATTAAATTTTACACGGATTAAATTTCGTTTAAAGTGCATATCCACTCATATTTATTTTTGTACTCTGACAGCACGGTGGTATGTTTGACTGGAGGGACATCTGAGCCGCACGTTAGCGAGAGAAACGAATAAGCTAGAGGAGCTGCGCTACGGCAGGTGTGTCAGGCATGGGAGTCCATCGGATGCCCATCCATGCCCGCCGGTGCAAATTATCCCCTGCATAGACAGTGCCCTTTGTTTCCCATTAGATGTTTCCCATGGAAGACAACCTTACAATCAATTTTAAATGATTATTGCAGATAGTGGACATCATTAGATGGTTCCTAAAGAGGAGTGGGAATATAGAAAATGTCGTTTTTGTAACATGGGTATGGTGGAGACGGAATGGCATTTCACCATGGAGTGCTCAGCGTATAAAGACATCCGGGTTAGTTATGGGGACACCGTGCAGGTTGATAATTTAAATACTCTGTTTGAAGAATCAAGGTTAGACAAAGTTGCAAACTTCATCATCAAAATTCATTGCAGGAGGGCTGATCTCGAACGGAGTTTACAATCTGTTTAGGGCCTTTTGTGGGTGGCTCTTGGGATGGTCTTGGGTTCCTTAGGCTTCTTTGACCTCGTGGACGTCATTAAAATTTTTCATTTCATTTCAATCTTGCCTGGCAACAAGGGAAATGGAAAGGACATTCCACAAGGGCAATTGATAAAAAGTTGAAAAGCAAATTTGACAATCGTAGGAAAAAAGGTGCAGAAGAAAAAGGTGCAGACACTGCTATTGTACATTCCAACTATTCTTCTTTTAATTTTCAGAGTTACTTTCATTTCGGAGTTTTATTGGCATTATTTTTTTAATTTTTTACCTAAGTGAAAAAATTAGCAGCACCTGGAGAGAGTTTATACGCGTATTCAGAATTTGGTATACAAAAGGACGTGATATCATAACACGTGGCAGAGATATGCTTAAGATCTGATTCGCCTGAACCACTCCGGTAAACATTCTTGTGTTGTAGTCTTTTTTGGCTTAGATATATTTTTATGAATTAGAGTCATAATTAAAATTAGGAATACTGTAGTGAACATGTTGATAAGGATTTATGTCAGTTTAATTAGTATTTTGTTATTTTTAAATTAGTATATATATATATATTATTTTTTATATGCATGTTGTTACATTTCTTTTATTTTTTTATAATATATATAATCAAAAATAAACATAGCTTCAAAAAATGTACACGCATCCTATGTTTTCATTGTAGAAGCCTCTCGGCTTAAAAATATTTTAATTTTATGGTAATTAATTTAATGGTAAATTTTAGTCAAATAAAATGAAATAATTATTTATTATTTTTCTTTAAATAGAATGTTTGTTAAAAATATGTTTTGATTTGATTTAGAATCTACAATATTATATTATTAAATTTATAGGGTATAGAAACATGACCTAATAAAAGGCTCAAAACTTTAAGAAGCTAAAATATCATTTTGTATAAAATATATATTTTATTCAAACCCACAATAGTAAAGGCAAAGCCATATAAATTCAATCATACACTTACATCTACATCAATGTCAGATTATATAAGTTTGAACAATGTAATTAATTTCACATTTCATGTATAGGAAGGAATCGAGATCTTTCCTAGTATAATATTTTATTTTAATTAGTGATTAGGTAAAACTTGTCAATTATTGATATATTTACAAAACAAGGATTGTAATGTGGCTTAAATCCCTACCAAGATTGTAGGAGTAATTTGTAGGTAACATTTCATTTTTATTTTGATTAAAAGAAGCATTAAGCATGAAAGGAAGAAAGCACACAACTAACATTTTTTTTATTGTTATTCTTGATTTAAGGAAAGATTGGCAATGGAAAGAGGAATGGGCATAAAGTTTCAAATGTAAATATAGTAGGAAGATGGTCTTCCATACAAACCTAGAAAAATCACACTAAGAAATAGCCAAAAATACAACAAAAACTGTTATTACAATTTCTCAACACAACAATAGCAACACAAAACAATGAAGAAAAATACCTACACTATGCTTGACCTTGACCAAAATCCTTTGACCAAAATGTGAGATTCAATTATTTTAGGGCGGACATTTCTTCCTCCTTTGAATGAAATTCCCAAAAAGAGAGTCATCCATATCCTTGGGGCAAAGGGAGAGAGGAGGAAAGGCCACTTCTACCATCCTAGCTCAGAGCACAACATGAGAAGGAGAGAACTAAAGATGCATGAAATAAAAACTATAGGTATCATAGGCTCAATAGGAACAAGAATCCTATCAATTTCCATCATAAGGGAGATGAAAGCCAACATAAGAGGACTAGGAGTGGAAATTGGGGAAGATGTCACAATAGGTACAATAGTATCCAAAATAATAAAAAAATTAATATTCAAAGATTGTAAGATAGAAGTATCCTAGGAAGTCATAGGAGGATCAAGATAATTCTTAGAAGAATTTAGCATTAGTTTAATTAGAGTAGGCAATTCTAACTTAGAAAAATCATTAGCCAAATCAAGAGAACCTTCAATTGTGACCTAGTGAGGGAGAGCATCCCTCCACCAAGAAGCAATTCTATTTGGATTACATTTTTAGTAGGGAAAATGATAAGCAAGGTAATTGGTCTCAAAACAATGATTATAACATAAAAGAAAAACCCTTCATAATCAATGGGTTGAATCCAAGATTTAACATCCATCTTGGGAACTATATATGATGATAGATGCTTAGTGATATCCATATCAACCAAAATCAAAGGAAATTTGAGTGGGAGAAGCTTAATGTAGCTAGATCCATTGCTAAGAAATGAGCCAAAGTATTAACAATGGATTCATAACAAGAAGCAAGCCAAAATTAAAGTGGGATGTTTGGAAATTTAATCCATATGGCACAAAATAGAAAGATATTGTGGTAGGATTCAGAGAGGGGAACCATAGTTTAAGCACAAAAGAGCATTGAACTCATAACCAAACCTGAGCCTCAAGAATGATGTCCTTATCAATGATAGAATCAAAAGAAATTATGCAGAAATCTCAGATGTAGGGGTAAATCTCCATATCAATAGTTTAATTATAGGCCTCATTTTCAACTAGCAAAGAATGAACTGCAAGGAGCCCAAGCCATAAGGGATTGAAGTAGAACATAAGGACTTTTTCAAAAAAATGGGTCTCTCCCAAAATTATTTCTTGGCTCAAAATCACCATAATGGTGATTTGGATGCAAGGAAAGGGAGAGGGATTCCTTTAAGTAGAACCACACTTTTTTTTCACAACACAAAAAAAAACTCTTTCAACTAGATTATAAACATAAGGAAATAGGTGAAGCCCAAGTAAAAACCTCCAAACCATGCATGCCGTTAGTTACAAAATAACAAATCACAACATTGTTTTCCAATCATTTTCCATGACTTGCATCAGAACATCCCCATAGGTAGTCAAGAAGATGAGATGGTTAAAAGAACTAAGTCAAGATGCAAGACAATGAGAATGTTATCATAATTGAAAAAATGAGTAGGAGAATTGTTAAGAGTTATTTTATTGACTATATACATACACATTCTATTTTAATTTAGTAATATTTAAGGATTTTATTAAAAAATTACATAAGAATCATTTTATTTACTTGAGAGTTATTTTAGTTTACTGTACAACTATTCATTTAATATAAAATTTTATTTTATTTACACTATTCACTCTAGATTTATTTTGACTTAATTTTTTTTTCTTATTCACCCAATAATTATTTTATTTACTTAGAATAATTATTTAAGTAAATAAAATATAATCTTAAATATTTTTTAAAATAAAAAGGTGAAAATAATTTTATTAAAATAACATAAACATATTATAAATATTTTTTTTTTTGTATTTTTAAATGGCAAGAGCCATGACTAAAGAAAGAAGAGGAAAAGCCCAAGAAGGTGTTCCATTGTCATGAAACCCATAGAAGATTAATACATATAATCATGTAACCATTTAAGGAATGGAACCCCTATTTTGTAATATGACCATGTGATGAACTAGCTAGGAAATATGAGAAAATTTATCAAAAGGTAACAATCCTAACTTAAAGATATGCTCAAAAATGATTTTCTTCTAAAGCTCACTTGGCCAAGAAATTCGCTACAATATTTTATTATGTAGGTGTAGCATCGTAAATTATCACCCTTGACAATTTCACACTATGTTTTGCTCCCCCTTAAATTATTGGACCTAATTGAACACCTAATTTCCTAAATTATGCAATTCATGGCTCATTTTTAACAATTACTGAAAAAATTGCAAGCGAAAAACAAATGCATTCATCTAATACTTTTCCCCCAACACCTTAAATTATAAAAAATATGGTTGGGACACATATGCCTAGGGTGTCTATGTCCCCCTTATTTTGGCTCTAAATTCAAATATGTTAGTGTCGACATTTTATTATTTTCAATTCAAATGCCCAAAGTTGGCTATCAAGATTTAATTTGCAATAAATTAGAATATTTACATATAAATTCTTAGTTATTACATCATTTGAATTCTAACAAGAAACTATTGGAAAAATTATTGTCAAGAGCATTATCAAGCAATTCAAGGGTAGATTTTTAATGATTTATCAAAGAAATCAAGATTCAAGCATCATGCCAAATCATATGTGAGTTTATACATGTTCATGTTATCATTGTTTGTGAAGGATAATCCTTTTGTAGGTCTCCAAGCATTTCAAGCAAGCAAGATCCAAACCTTGAGGATATTTTTATGACTCCAACCCTTCAAGGAAGCCATTGGAAGGTGGTGAGTTGCAAAACTATGTGGATTCATCATTCCTTTGATCATTTATCCCTATCCCTAAAAAGGATATGTTTTCTATCAATGACATTACCATTGTGGAAGTGGAAACACTAACAAAAATTTTGACTAAGGAAAGCCCCTAAATGGTGCACAACTCTTCCTCTCTCTTTGAATTTGCAAGTTTTAGGTTTGAAGGAGATTGGAGGAAGCTTGAAGATCATTTATTCATTATTGCATTAAAAAACCTACATCTTCATAACTCACGTAAACTTAGTTAAAAAAAATCTAATGGTGATCCAACAAATTTGTAGGTAGAAACAAAAATATCTAATCTGGCACTAGAGGACTGTGAAAGCAGATTTGAAATCCCTCTATAAGGACTTATATGCCCTAGGTGAATTAGTCCTCCATTTTCAGCCTCAGATTTGAACCATGGGTGTACAATGTCCTCCTTTATCCATTTCGGTTGTTTGAATTTGCTTGAATTTTTGTGCTTGTTGTATTTACATTGAGACATTAATTTACATTTGTGTCGTAGAAAACAGGACTCTTTGCTTGACATGAGATTAAATTGACTTAATGAAGCCTTGACCTAGCTAGGTGTTGTGAGGCATTTTATACATCCACACTAGTTCTTGGACCCTTTAAAACTAAACAAAATAATTTTAATGACATCTTGTGAAGGTGTTGTGAAGTGTTGTAAGACATTTCTACATTATTCTAGACTCTATTTATTACAATTCATGTAAAAATCACCTTTTCATCACTAAACAAGTCCTATTTTGAAGTGTTGTAAAGTCTTGTAACAAGATTTCATGCTTTTCTAGGCATATCTTTGCTATTTATCCTTTCTCATGCTTTATTTGGTCCCTTTATGCCCTCATATGACTTTTAAATTAAGTATACTTTTTAGTGTTGTCCTGGCAAACAACATTAAATATAACATTTTTCCTGACACCCATTTTCAAGTCCTAGGTGGGACCCATTCGCCATGGGTGGTGAATGAGTCCCCCTTGGCCCCAAATTCAAAATATTTTAAATTTTCTTTCGATATTTTATTCAAAATCACTTGATGTTGGCTTGTGATGAGGTATGAATGGATACCAAGGCACAAGTGAGTATAAATAACTAATTTTCACCTCATTTTCACATCTTCTCCATCTCTAATCAATTCATTCATCCATTCTTCATCATTCATCATCTATCTTCTCAAGCAAGCTAGGGCTTTCACATTGCAAATCACCAATTTAGCTTCCTAAGACATTCAAGGGCAGATTCTACATGTTATCTTGCAGACTTTCAAGATCAAATCATCATGGGAAGGTAATCTATTCCATTGTTGCATGTTTCATTCCTTTCTTTCATCATTTTGGTTTAATTACCTAAATGGGGTTTGACCAAGGCAAACCCCCATGCCCTAACATTCAACATCTCTTCTTCTCTTCTTGTGTGTTTGCAGATTTAGGTCCCTTGGAAGCATAAAAATCATTTAACATCAAGTTGTAAGTTTTTCAAATCCCTCTCTTCATTCAATAATTCAAAGAATCAACAAAAAATCATTTTTAGATTCAAATCTAATAGTTTTAGAAGCGAACACGTGTAGGAAGCATAAGTGCAAATCTAACCATACATAATCAACTCCTAAATTTGCTAATTCATGTAGGTGGAATAATTCACCACCCATGATGAATGAGTCCCACTTGTAGGCCTGAGAAGTTATTTTGTCAGAATTTAGCTCTCGGTAGTCAGAAACCTGTTTCCAATTTAACTTTTCATCAGAAATAGGACTGATTCGCCATGCATGGAAAATACATCCTAGTGGTCATTGACAACGATTTATGGCACATTCTAGAACCTTCCAGTAACATCAATCTACCTCCAGGTACATTCTTTTCAGTCTCTCCAATTTCTTTTATCATTCATTTAAGTTTTTAGTTAATTGTTGCAATACACAATGTGTTTTCAAACAAGTTATTTTCCTTTAGTTTCCATTCATTAGTCAATCAATCTCACTAATTTCGTGCATTCAAAAATCACATTTATAAACAGTGCATTCAGATATCATCCACATCACACTAATCCTTCAATGAAACAATAAGCATTTTTAACTCTATTCCTTCCCTTTTAGGTGAAAGATCCTTGAAGGGCAAGTGTCCAATAGGGTTCCAAAAATATTTGTTTCATTTTGGTGAATATGTTGTTTGAATCCCCTCTTTTCTAGTTTTGGATTCCATTAACCATCCTCAATTTTCTTGCATTGCATTTTGCATTAGTTAGCTTGCATTCTAGGGTTTCAGTTTTGCATGAGTAAAAGTGCATAATAGGTTGCATTTTTCCATCTTTAATCATTGCAAAGTTCTAAAAAATTTCATTTTTCATTTAGACCTACATCATAGCACTCATAACACATTAAGATCAGTCACAAATTTCTG
The DNA here is from genome assembly GCA_007258455.2 of Sequoia sempervirens. Taxonomy (NCBI): domain Eukaryota; kingdom Viridiplantae; phylum Streptophyta; class Pinopsida; order Cupressales; family Cupressaceae; genus Sequoia; species Sequoia sempervirens. The sequence continues at coordinate 712,389,827 of VDFB02281492.1, forward strand.
AAAATTCTGAAAAAAGTCCATACTGGGACTCATTCGCCGCCCTGGGCATATTAATCCCTTCTAACCCCTGACACAACATTGTACAAAACTCAAAAAAATGTTTTTAGGATTTTGTTTGGTACCTTAACTTGTATATATCAGTCAATTGCATTTATGTAGCATGCATTTTGTTCAATCTTGCCTCAAATAGCTCATTTATTGCATTGTTTTATTTCACCTTTTTGCATTCATCACATTTCATTTTTAGATTATTACATTGTGTCAACAAAAAATTAACATACTTATAAACTAAAAATTGCATTGCATTGTACTTTCTTTCATTTCTGTATGTTTTCTTTCACAAGATGTGCTCTTGATTTGATCAAACACGGATTTCACAAGAATACTATTCCCTCTTATGAATTTGTCTTTGATTATCACACTAAGAAATATCAACCACTCCTTAATTCCATTCTTAATCTTGCATTTCCCATTGGTGAGAATGGTAATGTTGACAATCATAACACACATACTTGTTCTTCTCCTGATACCTCTCCTATTAGTGATGGCGGTATTGTGGTGCAAGAAGTCACAAGCCTTGAAAGTCTTGATTGTCCATCTTCTAATTCCCCTTTGGATGACATTACACAACAAGAGAATGACATCATAGACACATTTCTCAACATCACCTTACGAAATCTTCATAGTCATGACAATCAATCTTGTCCATTTCCTACTATCCCTCCTCAATGTAAAGAGGATAGGTTGGTGTTAGAATATACCTTTATTATAAATCATGACACTCTTGATCTTTCCTTCTCTCAGGTCCCTATCTTATGGGAAGATCTCTTTGAAAATCATAGTGGTTCTTCTCTTCATACCTCCTCCACTTGTGATGAAGCTACTTCCCAAACCTTGAACTTGGATGAACATCTTACAAGCTCTCCTTGTAGGGTAGATAATATGGAACAAGAGAATGAGACCTTCATGACAATGACCATTCAATCAAATCCTCCTTCCCGTCCTCATAATCCCATCATTGATCATTCCCCTATTGGAAATGAAGTTATTCTCAAAGAACCAAGTCTTACTTGTTAAGGACATGTGGCTTGTTCTCCTAAAAACTCCTCTCCTAGGGAGAACATCATGGCATTAGATTATGACAAACAAGTAGTTCTTGATTTTCCTTACTGTAGATGCTAATAATCTGTAAAATGTTTAAACTTTAACACACATTAGCATGTTAGTCATTTACAACACAACAAATTAAACATCTCTATGAAATACTCTATCATGTTAAATATGCAACCAAAGAAACAATGAAACTAAACAAAAGCATATGAAAACATGATGCAAACTCTATCTCATAGTGGACTGGTGCTACTTTGATGTGGAAAGTAGCCCTTTCCCAACCCTTGATAAGCGTTGTAATGAATTTATGTAGATTTGATGCTTCCTTGGAGAAAATCCTGCATAACCTAGCTATAAAACTTGAAAATGGATGAAGGATGGATGAGAAAAACTAAAATCTAAAGATTATAACTTTGCATGAAGTTGTGGATCCAAAATACAAAGGAAAGCCTTCTATTTATAGAAAGACAAGATGGGGGAATGAGCAAAATGAAGTAATGTGGGATCATTCAACATCCAATGGGCAAGTGCCACTTGCCAAGATGTGAATGGAGGAAGCTTGAGCACATTTTGATGAATGTGCAAAATAAATGATATTAGGTGGAATTTCAAATTTGTGAAATGACTTGTTGGAGGGAGAAAGGAATGAATTAAATGCCACTTGGCTCAATGCACAAGGACATGTAAGAGGAAATGAATGGCTTGTTGGAAGGATAAATCCATTTGGAGGGATTTTCAAACTTGGAGGAATATTCCCTCTTTTGATGCCATTTTGAAAGTAATTAGGGAATTAATAAATGAAAGAAATGATTTATTGGTGCAAGTTGCAAAATCTAGAGGATTCAGGCGATTAGGATTAAATTAATCAAGATTTGATTAATTTAAAAGGAGATTAGTTGATTTGACCATTTTGACATAGATTTTAGGATTAACTTAAAACAAAATGAGAGGAAAATAATTTTGATTTAATTAAATAAATTTGGATTTATTTAATTAAAGAGGATGGTGTTAGATAAAATCAAATAAATGTTAATTTATTTAATGTAATAAAATGACTTTAGAGATTTAATTAAATAAAATGAATTATTTAATTAAAGAGAGACTATAGAAGCTAATTAAATAAAATTGATTTATTTAATTAAAGGGATGATGGCTTAATCAGATAAAATTGATTTATTTAAGAGATGAAATGTGATGAATTTAATCAAATAAAGATTATTCAATTAAATTGTTAGTAAGGGAGATGATTTAGGATGAACTGGTGTTAGTAAAATTAGGATCAGGTGTATAGGATCAATAGGTATATTTTACATGTCTACATTTTTCCCTTCTTTGAAGCAATGTACCTACTATGTTGGTTCAAAGAATAAACTTGCCGAGATCAAAATTGAAAAGTTCTCTGATTTTTTCGGATGCCCCATTACTTACCCAGCAAAAGAATTATGCTGGTACACCACCCCCTCAAGAGATCGAGCAAAAAGTTCAACTTGAGGGTCGATCTTGCAGTAAAGAGGTTCAAGATTAGTTTATCTTGAATGTTTGATGTAGACAGTTTTGATAATGTAGACAATCATCAACCATGGGTAGCCTCATGTATATTTTGATATATCACACACACCTAATACTTGGATAGAAATGTTAGTAAAGATAGAAGAATAAGAAGAATAAGATGGATGGAAAAAGGATCCAACAAGTCCATGATCTGACGAGACTTTAGTAGATATGATGATGAATGATGATGTTGATGATGCTTATTAAGAATTGGGATTTAAAAAGTGCTACTTACCTTATGTTTGATAATACACTTAGGCACGATGCATCAAGGTATAAAGAACCAAGATGGAGTTGTACCTAGTGTGATGGAATTTGACTCGACAAACATATAGGAGTATTCTTGTTCACAATTGACATTCAGAAACCTTGCTAGTATGCACTTCAGAAGTTTCAAACATCTCAAACCAAAACATGAAAAGGTATAACCTATCAATGCAATATTCAACAAGCTACCCAAAAACACCTTGCATACATACCTAACAAAGCAATTATTCACCAAGTTATATTATAAGAACATCCAACAAGCACAATAGACAAAAGATAATGATCAATACCCCATTCCTTTCTCTCTAGATCATTTTGATCAAACATCATCGAGAGGTCATTGGAATGAGTGCAATAAGATAAATCAAAAAGAAAAGATCAAGTACACAAACAAGTCAATGTTCTTCATACCTCTAGCCAAAGGGATTTATTTTGTTTAGGATAAGAACCCATACCGATTTTTCCAAATATAATGCCCATTGTAGGAAGGATGCATTCTAGGACATGTTATTGGATGGTGACAAGTTGATAGGTTGTTTGAAAGGTTGTTGATATAAGGTTGACTGACATGTTTGTGAATGATAATGAGTTTGATTTTTCATTTAAAATTTTGTTGTTTTGATTTTGATTTTGGATTTGAAGTTTGCTCTTGCTGATTGTTTTGTTTGTTTTTGTTTGTTTTTCCAAAGGGTGAGTGTGATGATTGATTTATTATGAAAGCGAAATGGGATGGATGGATTTTTTCAAAATTTCTAATGTTTTTGGTGTTTTCTAAGATTTTATGAATGTTTTTTAGTTTGGTGTTTTGAATGTTTTTGTGTTTTTGAGATTTATGAATATTTTTTGGATTTTGTGTTTTAGGAGTGATCAAGATTAGCCTTGCCCTACGTTAAGCTTCGAGAGATGACATGGATTTAGATTCCATATATTTTGATGTTTTCTATACTTTTATGAATGTTTTTGGATTTTGATATGATTTTGGTGTTTTTGGATTTTCTTGATTTTTTTTAATGTTTTTGGATTTTGGTATGTTTTGAATGTTTTTGGATTTTTGCATGATTTTGATGATTTGGATATGGAAATGTGTGACGATATTAGTGCTATGTTTTGAGATTTTGTTGAAAACCAAGCTAAGGTTGATTGATTGGATCGATGGATTGATGATGATAACATTGTTGAGGATACATGACAATGCAAGGATAGTGTTAAGCAACATGAGGATTAGGATTAATATCCCCAAGATGATGGGGAATTGATTGGATTCAATTGATGAATTGATGATGATAACATTGTTGAGGATGCATAACAATGCAAGGATAGTGTTAAGCAACACAAGGGATGAGATGTTGATGGATTGATTGGATTTGATTGATTAGGATTTTGAAGCTTGGTTTTGGAACAAAAGTTAGTTTTGGATGATTTGATACAACATTGAAGTACCAATTAGATGCAACTGATATTGATTGCTTGGATTGATGTTCGATGAAAGATAAAATTTGATAAGGAATATATTCTCGTCAAAATATGCAATGGGTTAGTGACTTGGATTTTTGCTCACAAATGGTTGACCAATTTGATTTTGTGTTTGCTAATGTTCGGATCACCACATAAGTTGGAAGATATAGATCAAGATTTATTCCCAAAGTAAGATGTAAATTTCTACCCCAAGTGTCTAGCAATGTATGAAATGCCATGGATGGATGCTTGGATAGGTGTATGGATGGATGGATATGGTAAGCATGCAAAGGATGCCAAGGATTATCTTGTGATAAGATAAGGTGTTTGAATAGAGGAATGCTCATTTGGATAGTGCTTCATGGCTCTTATAATGTTGGGTAGGATAGGATCAATGAAAATGACTCATGTCAAGATGTTTACCATAAGCAAGTGTAAAGTGTGCATCAAAATATGTCAAGATCAAGATAATTTGGAAGATCGATGTATATGGGTGAAATGGATTGGATAAATGCTTAATGGATGAATGGATTTATTATGGATAAGGTGGATGAAATGTTGGATTTGTTATGGATGAGATGAGATGCTTTCACCTGAACAAGCGCACATAGATGCTTGATTCTACACATGGCGCCTGTTTTCTAGGTTTTCATCATGGTACCGACCCAAAGCACCACCATAGTGGTTTTCACTTGAGGACGATTTTTTTCTTTACTTTTTTCAATCCTTTTCTATTTTATTTGAAATTTTAATTTTTTGATTTTTTGATTTTTTTGAAAGATTTTAAGCTCATGTTGAACCACTTTGTGGTGTTAATGTAGATGCTTCTATCATAATGTGCCATCGATATCCTGCTTGAAGAAGTTGCTTTGTCAAGATATATGTGCACTAGAATACAACTTATGAGATTTTGGATCTACTTTGCTGATACCATAGTTAACTTTGTCTTTCTATGCACATCGCGATAGAGTGCCTTCTAAATCCTTATGATGAAGGGTTGTTGCCAATTCATGGTCAATGTGAGAATTGGATATCATGTGTGGAGGTGTGGATGGAGTGTGTTTATGAATAAAAGATGGATTGGTTGACAACTTGGAACCTTTGACTCTCCAAACTTGGGAAGATGAGTGATAATGGGTGGATACAAAAGTGTGTATGGAATTAGGACCAACTGCTTGATACACATTGTGCGTCACTTGGGAAGCCTTCTTTTTCCTTTGTGGATATCTTTTATGGATAATTTTCCCTTTTTTATTTTTCCCCATAGTTTCTTTGACTAATGGAGTTTGATAGGGATAATATTTCTTTGTATTTTTTGGTATCCATGTGTATTTGATTTGTCCATTATGCTTCCCAACTTATTTTTCTTTGATAACATTCTTCTTGCTTTGATTCACATCCTTCTTTTGATGTTGGTCCCAAATTGTGGATGGGGTGATGGGTAGATGAGGATTCATGACATGGTTGGTTGTTGTATTTGACCTATTTCCTTGAGTTGATAATGTTGGATATCTTCATACATGATGTCCTCAGTCTGAATTTGGGATATATCTGATACTGATGTTGACAATTTAGATTGACTGTAGGAATCAATAAGCTTCTCTTTTTGTGTAATAATGTTAGGAGTAAGGAATCTTGTTTGGAATGAAGGCCATCTATGTGTTCATCCACAAAAAGCATCTTTTGGGTAGATGGAGGGGTATGTGCTAAATGGTTGTGATCATTATTTGTGACATATTGTATAGATAGGAGAGTTTCATTTAGATCATTGTAGTAGCTTGGAGATATGAATTCTTGATCTTGAATAATTTTGAAATTACTTTTGACATGCTTTGGATCAATCTCTTGACATGGGTCAGTTTCAAAAGATGGATTGCTTATAAAGGGTTCTTGGATGTCATCATTAGACATGGGAAGCGACTCAAAATCCTCTTGATCTTTGAGTGGACTTGGATCAGATTTTGAGTTGAAGATTCGTTAAATATCTACAACGATGAGGTCAAAGGATGTCAATACATCTTAGAAAAGACCATTGCTAGACTTTGGTGACATATGTTGATCATGCTTTGGAATAAATTCTTGAGATATGTCCTCTAACTCATAAGAAAATATAGATACATTTTCAATACGATCATTGGTTGATGGATCGTAGATTATGTCAATGGGATCAAATAATTCTAACACTCCTTGAAATAGATCACTAAAAAGTGGCTCTTGATGTATGGTTAGTTGATCATTGGATGGGGTAGAGACATCTTCAAGGTGCTCATTGATAGATAGATCTTGATCTTTGTTTTCAACAATTGTGGTGGAGAGATTGTCAATGCTATTGCTAGTGGTTGAGTCTTGATTATTGTCCCCAATAGTTATTACATTTTGATCAATCAGGATTTGGATGAGATTTTTGAGTAGAATGCAATTTGATGTTGTGTGTCCCTTTATTTTGTGAAAATCACAAAGGTGATTTTCATTGTACCATGGTGGTTTCACTAAGGGATCTTGATAGTTTTCATAGGTGGGAATTGCGATGATTTTTTCCTGCACCAACTATTGCATGACCGATTCAATTGGATTCCAAAGTGGTGTGTATTCTTGTTTGTTACCCTATACGACTTGTACTTTAAATTGAACTTGTAGTGATTGATTTTGGAGATGTGGTGATTGATCTTTGAGATGTGGTGATTGATCTTCGAGATGTGGGGGTTGTATTTGTTGATGTGGTCAATCTTGATATTTAACTTCTTGACATTGGAGATATTGTTCTTGATGTGGTTGTGGATACAAATCGTTGCTTTGATAACATGGTTTAACCAATGGAAGAGTGTTTTGATTTTGGAGTAAAAATGTCTCTTGGCTCAATAAGTCAATTAATTTGTGAAGTGAAGCAAGTTGATCTAGCAAAATTTGATCCTAATTTTGATTTTGACTCCCTTGATATAGTTGATTGTTTTGTTCAAGCAGATTTGGAAAGTGTACTTGTGGTGTTTGTATGGGATCATGGACAAATTGATTTTGGACAATGTTTTTATTTGGGATGATGTTCAAATTTGGCATTATGGGTTGAAATTGAACATTGTTGTGGTTGGGAATCACATTGCCTTGATTTAGGTAACTTTGATTTTGCATGGTGTTACCTTGATTTGGATCAATACATGAAGTCATTATCATCTTGTTTGGACTTTGAACAACATTTGTATGATTCACAAACATATTTATCCAAAAATTTTCCAAGTGTGGATTTGAAATGTTCATGTTTGGTAAACTTGTACTCGGTATATTCACATTTGGCATGTATGGATTTGGTGGGATGATGTTTTTTTGTGGAAGACTCATGCATTGAGTATTTGGTTGATAGATTTGTAGGTTTGGACTTGGATTTAAATCTACCATTGGGAAAGGTGTTCCAAACTTTTGACTGGGCATACTGAAATTTGTACCATTGAGGTTTGTAGGAGATAATGATCTCATGTACGAATTGAGTAAATGTGAGTGTCAATAATCAATTGGAATTGTAAGGCTTTGATGGTTTGGTTGTTTTAGATTACTCATGATGTATGGAGCAAGTTTATATTCTGTGTTCTTGTGTTTTGACCTTGTTGACCTCTAAGGGATTTAGGACCAAAGATGAGATGAAGGATGAAAGGGGTGAATAATATGGATGTTGAACTTTTAAGACCCTTGGAGGAGATACTAGACTTTAGGACTTTTGGATTTTCTGATTTAGATTGGATTTGATTTTTTGATCTAGATTTTTGATTTGGATTTGATTTTGATTTTAATTTTGGATATTGAACTAATAAACCCCAAGATATTGGATGTTATGTATGCAATAAATTTTCTCAATAGATGATAATTTGACTAAGTGCATGGAGAAGGATGCATCTACATACATTTAGCCAAACAAGATGATTTTGATTTTGATTTGAAAGGATTTTCCAAAAGTCTAGTATGAGTGATTTTCCCAATGGTTCAAAAGTTGCTTGTGAGATGGGATTTGATTGATGTTTGAGATGGATGAAATGATTGGTTGTTTTGATCCTAAATGAACCTAAGAGGGACTTGTTTACAAGACCAAGGTTTTGAAGAACATGCTTTTCTCAAAGAGTACTTCAAACCAAAAGATAAATGTTTGTTCAAAAGACCATAAGAAAAAAGATAAACAAGAACATGTGTGGGGTTCAA
>VDFB02281492.1:712398491-712430325 GCA_007258455.2 Sequoia sempervirens
CAAAACTAGAAGCAAAACTAGAAGCAAAACTGGAAGCAAATGTAGAAGCAAACCTAGAAGAAAACCTGGAAGTAAATTTTGAAGCAAAACTAGAAGCAAAACTAGAAGCACAATTGGAAGCCAAATTGGAAGCAAAACTAGAAGCAAACCTCGAAGCAAAACTGGAAGCAAACCTGGAAGCAAACTTGGAAGACAAATTAGAAGCAAAACTAGAAGCCAAATTGGAAGGAAAACCAAAAGCAAACCTAGAAGAAAAACCAAAAGCAAAACTGGAAGCAAACCCAAAAGCAAAAATGGAAGCAAACTTGGAAGCGAAACTCAAAGAAAAACTTGTAGTAAAAATTGAAGAAAACCTAGAAGCAAAACTGGAAAACCTAGAGGAAATAATGGAAACAAAACTGGAAGCAAACCTGGAAGCAAACTTGGGAACAAAACTAGAAGTAAAAATGGGAGAAGACATGGAAGCAAAACTGGAAGCCAAATTGGGTTTAATTTAGGTGCTATTTTTTATGCTATTTCACGGCACTATTCTAGGCGCTAAAGGTGGCGCTATTACTTGCCTCACTTTTTCGGTGCTAAAGTCGATGAAAAATTCAGCACAACATCCAGTGCTGAAGAGAACATGTGCCATTTTTTTCTAACTGAAGTGTCCAATTCATGGACATAAATGCACAAAATTTTGGCACTATTTTAGGTGCTAGTTATCTATTTCGTTGTAGTGGCAAGACCAAAAATCAAATCACAATAAAATAATAAATAAGAGGAAAACAATATTTTTTTGATGTGTAGGATTTCCCATGCACTTGAATGCTCTTGCATCAAAATTTTATGTATTACTTGTTAGATTTGAATTGATAAGATAACTATGTTTTTATAGGTTTTTATCTAATTTCCTAAAAATTAGATTCCAAAAGCTGAAATTGGAAACTTAAATTTGAATCACTAAAATACCGCCAAATACATATTTAAAATTGGGTTCTAGGACTTAAAGGAGACCCTAATCTAAGACACTCAATTTCTAAGGTGTTTTAAATAATATTGGCAATTGTTTGATATAGGTTTCCCTTTCAGAAAATGGGAATAATATGGATTTATAATGCATAATTAGGAAAATTAGAAGCTTAATTAAGTCTAATTAATTAAGGGACCCAAACATTATGTGAAATTGTAAAGGTAGACATTTTCCTACACTACAATAGGTATACACAACCAAAATATTTTGTATTTAATTAGACAATTAAAATTAATTGTTTAGTTAGATCGCATCATTCATTTACATACATCAATTAGATCATTGTCATATTTTTAGAATAATCTTAAATATATTGTTTAATAAACCACAATAGTATTTAATTTTCCATATATGGAAATGTAATGCATATTTTTAAAGAAATGATAACATGTAGTACTAAGAACTTATAGACAAAGCATGTAAGACATGCTCATATATATATATATATATATATATATATATATATATATATATATATATATATATATATATATATATATATATATATATATATAATGCTATATATAGTATGTACATATATATATACATATGTATATATATATGCATATGTACATATGTATATGTGTATGTATGTATATATGTATATGTATATATGTATATATGTATATTTATATATGTATATATATGTATAATATATATATGTATATATATATATCAATCATGGTATTCGTATTTATCATGGCCTCACCAAACCTATGACTATGGTTACCAAACTCCTTGAGACCTAGTGGTGGTGGTCGATGAGAGACCATAGATCGTGAAAGGATCTTAGAGCTACTTTGTTCCAATACAACCCTTAACTTGAACCTCTAATGTCAACATTAACCACAAGTGTTGTTTTTTGTTGCTCATGAAGATGTTCTCTCTTTGCATGCACATTGCTAAGTTCCTCTCGTAAGATGGCTTGCACTTGCTTAGGTAGGATATTGATCTCTCTCAGCTCCCAAATCCTCATGAGTGATTATCCAATCCTCGTATGTCATCCTTCATCATGATATAGGCTCAAATATATAACTACATGGCACCCTACACTCTTTGTTGGCCTGTGCTCAACACGTACTAGCTAATGTAGGGGCATGTCAAGAACCATGTCTAATATCACCCGACCTACAAATTCGAGCCAATCTAAAATACCAATTGAAAAAGAGAAAACAAAATATGATATTAGATGCATACATGGTATAAAATATAAATTTAAACATGACATATAACAATATATAAATTAAATTAAAACATAATCACATATCATATACTCTGCTTTGTCAACTTGCTAGTGTAGATACCTACATTCAACTATAGTAGCTATGTCTAAACTCCCTCAAGAAGTTGGGGGCATTGGAGGTACTCATTTTATACTCTCTATATGCTCATAAATGGGTTCTCTCTTAGGTGTGGATGGATATGCTCATGATACACGAGGATAAGATTTAGGTTTCTCTTTTGGGGCATCTTTGGCCTCCTATTACTCCTTGAGAGCTCCCACTACCATTATAGCTAGTTATTGGTCCTCATCTTCCTCCTCCTCATATCCTCCTACATTTACATCATCTTCATCCTCCTCCTCACAATCCTCTCAATGTTATGTGCATGGTTTTCAATGGTCAACAAGAAATATAAGATCTAGTTGTGTAGTGTTCCACCATTTGCATATGTAATGGTGGATCCAACATCATCTATGTCAAATACATAATGTTTTTCCTACTCCTCATCATGTGAATCACTCAAGGGGATGTTTGTGATGTTAGGAAATGTTACATCATAGGATATAGGGGTGTTGGGAGTGGGCTTGAGATAGGTTGGTCAAGGGATGGGTACCCCCTAAGTGTGAAAATTTTTTCTCATCACTTGATCATAGTTGAACATCATCACAATATACTCATAATGACCTAAAACAAAATTATCACACTACATCCTATCTATATGATGTGGTAGACTTTCTCTGCAATGTCCTATATGATCTCCAAAATACATTTACATCATCGAGTTGGTCAAATTTGATGCACCAATGTAATAGATCTCCATACTTCTAGGGTCTCCTAAGTGGATAACAGAAGAATCATGGATATGGCCATGGTACCTCCATGAGATATCCCATAGGAACATGAGAGTGATATTCTCGAATACTCACACCTAAAGTAGTGTGCACGTCATAAGACTCTATCTCTTGTATTCAATAAATCAACCAAGATCATAATATAAATTTGCTAACTGTTATGTAGTAAAATGCATACCCTTGCATTTTCACACTTGTTTGGGCCTACCTTGCTTGATCTATGCTTCTTTATGGCTTGATTGGTCCTATTTTGCATCTACAAACCCAATGAATTATATCTTTTTCTAGCTAATCCTGACATTCTCCAATGTATAAATGATAATTTAATGTTTATGTCTGAGTGTCCTTGATTTTTGGGTCGGGAGTAAATGCCACCTAGGGAATCTTTATCCCACAAAGGTCTTGGGACCCTAATTTTGAGACCACCTCAAAAGGTCCCTTTTTGTAGTCTGTGCCCCGAGTCTTAAGCCTTGGGACTAATATGCCACCTAGGGTGTCTTAGTCCTCCTTGGCTTTAATTTCAAATTCAAGTGGTATTTAGCCTCCTTTAATTAATGAATTCATATGTCAGCTTGGTGTGGTGTAATTTTGGGATATTAAGCATATATAAGTATAAATACAAGGTTCATTGATTCATTTAAAAACAAGTCTTTTGTGAGAGCATTCCATATAGCATAATTGATTTCACAAGAGCATTCAAGAGCATTTTATCAAGCATTTGGAGCCATCATCAAGTTTCAAGCATTTTATCAAAGATATTCTTGCATCATGTGTATTCTTGTGCTAACATTTGTGATGTAGGGTTTTTACTTAAGCAAGCAATTCAAGTCCATATCTATCAAGAATTTCTTTGATTAAAAAATCCATATCCATTGTAGCCATTTTACATAAGTTTGAAAAATTTATAACAAGGGTTTGGTGAGTTGTAACATTTCATGTTATTCATTCATCATTTCCCTTCATTATTCTATTTCATTTCAAGGTTTAATTACCAACAAGGGGTTTGACCAAGGAAAACCCCCATTCACTAACAATCAACATTTTTTTCCTCTATTTCATGTTTATGATTGTAGATCTAGGTTGAAGACTTAAAGATCATTTAAAGTGCAAAGTTTTCAAGTTTCAAAGTTGCATTGCAAAGTTGTCATCTTCATGGAAACTCACCTATAGGCGAAATCTGAAAGTTTTAGAACTTGAGATTGGAGAAGAAGGAAGAGCAGACATCAAGCCTTAGGACCAAATTTAGAGATTCTAGAAATTCCAGTTGAGACTAAGTTGCCACCTAGGGCATCTTAGTCCTCTTGAAGATATTTTTGAAAAATTCTTCTAGATCTGGTTCTGACATCTGAAGATTCCACATTTCCCTGACAAACAACAATAGAACTAAGACAACATTAAGAGAATTTTAGTCCTCCCTAGCATGTTTTGACAACATTTTTACATATTTGGAATCTTAATTACATTTCTAGACTTCCCAGGTACACATATCCTAACTCCCTATTGCATAATTTTACCATTTGCATCCTTCATTTAGCTTGCATTACTAGGTTTTGTGAGTTGAATGCTTATTCAAATGTCTTTTCCAAGCATTTGCTTGATGGTGAACCCTTCAAACCCTAAAATAACCCCTCCTAGGTCATCCTTATTGAGAATTGAATCACCCTTTTGGGTTGATAGTCAATCCAATTTGGGACCCTAGGGCACAATTGAATGACCTACATAGAATAGGTGATCTCCCATCTATTTTTATCTTCAATTCACTAACATGCTTTTCCTGCAAGAAAACATGTTTTGATGATCCTCCATCACTTGTATCATATGGAAAATCCTCCATGTAGTTGTGTGTCTCGCCCATCTAACAACATGTCTAGTGCTACTATAACATTCAAGATCCAATGAAGTAAGGGATATTGGCACCAGCTTGTAACAACCACAAAAAAAACATTCCAACCCTTGCTCTCATGAGGCATATCATGATTAATGCAATATATCTAATATTCTAGGATCTCCACTATGCTTTGCCCCTCATCATGTCTAACAATCCTACTATTAGAAAATATTGCATCAACCCAAAAACTTAATTTATTTCCTAAATAACCTTATGAGAGAAAAATGTTGGTATGTGACGACTGGTCATGCTATACTGTATAGCCCATGGTATACTGTACACCCTAGCATGTATCCTTTCCGGGGCCAAGCCGAGCCTCGAGCGAGGGTTCGGGGGTGGCAGCCCCTGAAAAGCAGGGTTTGGAGAAAATTTTTCCTCCTACTTTTTCATGTCATCACTGAAAAAGGGAAAAATCAACAAAAAAAAGAAAAATCCAATTTTGTAGAACCCAAATTTTGGAAGCTTCTAAGCTTGATAAAAAGGGGTTCGGATGGGTGTTACAGTATCATGAAAAGCACGATTATTCGCAAGATTGTAATAGGTTTTGCACTGGATAATAAAATTATTGGATGGCTGCAGTTTGGTGGATGTAGCCTAGATTGGGTGAACCATGTTAAATTCTCTATGTTATAATTTATTTTGTGTGTGTTTTAGTTTCTCTGTTTATTAATTAAATCTGCATTTAATTGTTAGATATCTTCCTTTCTAACCTTAACAAGTGGTATCAGAGCGGGTTGTCTTTCGATTATTGTCTATAGGAAGGTCTCACAGTTGAGTGGGAGTAATGGCATATGAGGGTAAGAAGGTTGAGAAGTTTAATGGGAAGAACTATCAGTTATGGAAGATGAAGATGGAGGACTATCTCTATCAGAAGGATTTATGGCAGCCATTGGAAGGGAAAACCAAGAAACCTCAAGCAATGTCTGATGAGGACTGGGAGATTTTGGATAGAAAGGCTCTTGGCAATATTCATTTTTTCCTGGCACAATCATTGTCGCTCAATATTACAAAAGCAAAGACAACTCAAGAGTTGATGGAAACCCTGGCGAAGTTATATCAAAATCCTTTCACTTCAAATAAGGTATTTCTTATGAAGCATTTATTTAATATGAAAATGGTAGAAGGTGGGTCAATTACTGATCATTTAAATGAGTTTAATATGGTCACCAGTCAATTAACTTCTATAAAAGTAAATTTTAATGAAGAAGTTAGGGCTCTTTTGATTTTGTGTTGTTTGCCTGAAAGTTGGAATAGCTTGGTAATGGCTGTTAGCAATTTTGTTTCTGGTTTGAATACATTGAAATTTTGATGATGTTATTGGTGTTATTTTAAGTGATCAAATTTGTAGGAAAAGATCGAGTGGAACATCCACATCAGGTAGTGTTTTGAATGTAGAAAATAGGGGAAAAACAAAGGAGAGAGGAAACAATTTCGGAAATCTTGGGAAGTCACGAGGAAAATAAAAAGATAGAAGGTCCCAATCTAGAGACAAGAAGGATTGCTGGTACTGTGGTAAGTCGGGTCATTTAAAGAAAGATTGTTGGTATCAGAAAAATAAAGGAGACAAAAAGGAAGGAATTAAAGAGGAAAATGTGGTAAGTAATAAATATGATGAGGATGCTTTGATTCTTTCCCTTGATAATGTGACAATTCTTGGGTGTTAGATTCAGGGGCTTCATTTCATGCTACCCCCCATAGAAGTTATTTTCTTGATTATGTCCAAAGGGATTTTGGGATGTTTTATTTAGGAGATAACGAACCCTGTCAGATTGTTGGAAATGGAAGAATCAAGATTAAGTTGTAGAATGGGAATCATTGGCTACTACATGAGGTAAGGCATGTTCCAAAGTTAAGTAGAAATTTAATTTTAGCAGGGCAACTAGATGATGAAGGTTGTGTTGTTACATTTAGTCATAAAAATTGAAAGGTCACAAAGGGTTCCTTAGTGGTAGCAAAAGGTGTGAAAGTAGGCACCTTATATCTTTCTACAGGTCATACTGTTCCTTCTACTTTAATTGTTATAGAAAAAGGTCAATGTTCAGGAATAGTTGTTGCAGTTTAGCAGGTAGAAGATAATACAGTTGTTGTGGATTCTGAATCAACACTGTGGTATAATAGACTTGGGAATATGAGTGCAAAAGGCATGAAAGTACTTCATTCAAATAATGTTTTACCAGGTCTAAAATGTGTTAATATTGATTTTTGTGAAAGTTGTGTGTATGGAAAACAAAAGAGAGTAAGTTTTCTCAAGGATGGGAAGCAAAAGAAAGATGAGAAATTGGAGCTTGTGCATATGGATGTATGGGGAATAGCTCAGGTATATTCTCTCAGTGGCTCTTTGTATTATTTTTCATTCATTGATGATGCAACTAGGAAGGTATGGATTTATTTCCTTAGGCGGAAATCTGATGTATTTGAAACTTTTAAAAATGGAAAAGCTTGGTTCAGAATGAGATGGGTAAAAAGATAAAATGTCTCAAATATGATAATGGTGGTGAGTATTGCAGTAAAGAGTTTGAATATTATTGTTCCTCTAATAGTATTCGTAGGTAGAAAATGGTTCCAAGGACTCCACAGGAAAATGGAGTGGCTAAGCGCATGAACATAACAATAATGGAGCATGCACAGACTATGAGATTGCATGTTGGGTTGCCTTTAAAAATGTGGGAAGAGACTGTAAACACTATTGTTTATTTAATTAATAGAGGTCCCTCTAATCCTTTGGGTTGTGGTATTCCAGAGGAAGCATGGAAAGGTAAAAAGGTGAGTTATTTTTTTCTCAAAACCTTCGGTTGTGAAGCATTTGCACATGTAGATTCTGAAAATAGAACCAAGCTTGATGCAAAATAAAAGAAATGTATATTTGTTGGATATGGCATTAATGAATTTGGTTATAGGCTTTGGGATTTTGAAAATTAGAAAATTGTGAGAAGCAGGGATGTCATATTCAATGAGAAATTTTTGTACAAAGATCTGTTGTTGCAGCATGAGAAGAAAGAAAATGATTATGTAGTGTTGGATGATATTCCAAACAATGATGTCTCAGTGGTTCCTCATGCTGGGAAACAACAACAACAAAAAATACCACAAACTCCTGTTAGATGATCTTCAAGGATAAGCAGACCTCCAGAAAGATTCTCTCCCTCTTTGTATACTATTTTGTTAACTGATGTTGGAGAACCAAAATATTATGATGAAGTTATGCAGGTGGATAATAAGGTTCAGTGAGAGCATGGAATGGAAGAAGAAATGGACTCCTTGCTAAAAAATTAGACTTGGGAATTATGCATGTTGCCTGTAGGTAAAAAGGCTTTACAAAACAAATGGTTTTATAGGTTGAAAGAGGAGGATGGAGGTAAGAAGATATTTAAAGCCAAATTACTTGTAAAGGGATTTGCATAGAAAAAGGGTATTGATTTTGATGAGATTTTTTCTCAAGTTGTTAAAATGACTTCTATTCGTATTATTTTAAGTATTGTGGCTGCTAAATATTTGCATTTAGAACAGCTTGATGTTAAAACAGCCTTTCTCCATGGTTATTTGGAAGAGGAAATATATATGGACCAGCCACAAGGATTTGAGGTCAAAGGTAAGGAGAAACTAGTGTGCAGATTGAAGAAAAGTTTATATGGCTTGAAGCAAGCACCTCGGCAATGGTACTTGAAATTTGATAGTTTTATGGCTAAGCAAGGCTATAGCCAGTGTAATTCTGACCATTGTGTTTATTTTAAGAGGTTGGATAGTGATAGCTACATTATTTTATGTTTATATGTTGCTGACATGCTTGTAGTAGGGTCTAACATGGATCACATGAGTGAGCTAAAACAACAGTTAGAAAAATCTTTTGCTATGAAGGATTTGGGGGCAGCGAAAAAAATCCTTGGTATGAAAATTTGTAGAGATAGGAAAAAAAGACAATTATTTTTATCTCAGGCTAATTATGTTGAAAAGGTGTTGCAGAGATTTCATATGGAGAATGCAAAAGCTATCAGCACACTTTTTCCTAGTCATGTTAAATTGACTAAGGATATGTGTCCAAAGACACAAGAGGAGGAAGAAAAAATGTCTAAGGTACCATATGCTTCAACTGTAGGCAGTTTAATGTACACCATGGTATGCATGAGACTGGATATTGCACATGCCGTAGGAGTTGTTAGAAGGTATTTGATTCATCCTGGAGTTGAGCATTGGAATGCAGTAAAATGGATTCTCAGGTACTTGAGAGGTACATCCAATAAATGTTTATATTTTGGGGGCTCTAATACTAATTTAAAAGGCTATGTTGACTCAGATTTGGTAGGAGATATAGATACCAGGAAGAGTACCATAGGTTATGTATTTACAGTTGGTGGGACAGCAGTGAATTGGATTTATCGATTGCAAAATGTGGTTGCTTTATCCACCACATAGGCAAAGTATGTTGCTACAAAAGAGGCAGAAAAGGAGATGATATGGCTACAACTTTTTATGGATGAGTTGGGAAAACAATAGGCTGGAAATTACTTGTTTATAGACATCCAGAGTGCTATACAACTTGCAAATAATTCTGCCTTGCATTTTAAAACAAAACACATATAGTTGAGATATCATTTCATTTGGTCAGTGTTGGAGGATGGATAGGTCAAGCTAGACAAGATACATACAAATTTCAATCTAGTGGATATCTTTATGAAGGTGGTGACAAGGGAGAAGTTGAGCTCCTCTTCAGCTTCAGTTGGCCTTCAAGGTTGAATTCAAGTATAACAGAGTAGCAGGGAACAAGGTACTTATTTCTAGTGGGAGTTGTAATTGCAACATTGTCGTCCAGGATCAATCTCCAAGTGGGAGATTGTGTTGGTGTGGATCCTGATCAGTCTCCAAGTGGGATATTGTTGGTATGTGGAAACTGATCATTCTATACTATATAGCCCATGGTATACTGTACACCCCAACATGTATCCTAATTTTTTGCTTCATCATCGAAAAAGGGAAAAATCAACGAAAAAAAAAAATCTGATTTTGTAGAACCCAAAATCTGGAAGCTTCTAAGCTTGATAAAAAGGGGTTCGAATGGGTGCTACAGTATGATGAAAAGTGTGATTATTTGCAATATTGTAATAGGTTTTGCACTAAATAATAAAATTATTGGATGGTTGCAGTTTGGTGGATGTAGCCCAGATTGGGTGAACCATGTTATATTCTCTATGTTATCATTTATTCTGTGTGTGTTTTGGTTTCTCTGTTTATTAATTAAATTTTCATTTAATTGTTAGATATCTGCCTTTCTAACCCTAAAAAAAAACATGCATACAAGTAACCATAATGTAGAGATCAAATAGAAAATCCACAAAATAACACAAGATATACTCTAGGAAAATCGTCAAGAGGGAAAAACCCAACCTCCAAAAGTATCCATACAAGTCGGTATATTATTCAGCAATAAAGCAATATAGGATTTACAATGAATACTTCTGAAGCATCAAGCTTTCCAATGCATTTGCATGTGTCCAAGTATGAATCCACACATCTTGTTTCATGCTTCACATATGCACTCTTTAGAAAGACTCAATAATGACATCCACTCGCCCAACCAACCTTAGCCACTAATCATGTGCTTATTTTTATAGACTCAAACTCACACAAATACAACCAAGTGGTAAGATAAAACAATGTGCCACAAAACCATGTGAACAAAAAACCATTAATCCCTTATTTAATATTAGATACTAAGTTTTCATTTTATTTAATGTTTCCCCAATATTAAATTATTATCACATGTCTCCCACACATTAAATAATAATACAATGTTACTATACAACATAAAGTGGTCCCCAGATAATTACCTAGTGTGATTAACCACACCACCTAGGTGAATCACAACTAAATAATTATTTAATTACATTATAATAAATCATTTTATGCAATGGTGTACAACACCCTATCCCAACACCTACCTTACATAGTTATTCAAAGAATGTGGCATACATCTTCCATTGTGATCATCATCTCTCTTGTTGAAAGAGAGAAGGTAGATGTTTTTGCATCCCACCAATCCATGGATGCCATGAGCATAACATCATGATACCTCATCATTGGCATGGAATACACCCAATAGAAACCAACTGCACATAGATGATATTTCTATAGAATAGACAGTTGTGTGGCTTGATCACAAAGAAGTAAGATCAAATGACCTCCTAGGTTCTCTTGCATGTGTGGGGGATCTTGTTAGCAAAAGGAGTGATTTTTATCAGTTTTTCATTTCATAATAAGTCAGAATAAAGTATTATAATACATTTCTTAGAGCTCTATGCCCAGCCAAGGGCACCCTTGTTGGTTTTCGGTGCCCATGTTGTTATGGGATGCCCATTCTAGTTATGGGCACCCTTATAGGTCTAGAGTACCCATGTTGGTCAAGGGTACCTCATTTTTAGAAAAATTCAACAAAAATGCATAAAATAAGGTTCTTAACTCTATGAAAATTTTAAGAAAACTCAACTCGTGCCTCATGCAATGTGCTCCCTCGAGACCTTGACCCTTGATATGTGGTATGGTCATCTTTGCATCATTTTCGCTCTTGGGGCTGATGGTCTTAGATCTCAAAGCTATCAAAATATAAAAGGGAGAATGAATTTCAAAAAAGTAAAAAATTTATAACTTATATTTAAAATTACGAGTATATTTCTCATACCATACTATGTTAAAATTAATATAATTTGAGCTTGTGAACTTTTATTTCTATGTTTTCTATTACATTGGAAATCAATTATATACTTATTGGTTTATAGTGCTATGCTTTCATGACCTTACCATATACATATTTCTCATTAAAAACCTTTATCAATTTGATGTGGCAAGATTACTACCCTGATTCCACCTTCGTAAAGCAAGTGAAATCAAGGAGCATACATCTACCCTTTAATTTCTTTCTCTTTATAAGTATTGGGATAATGAATTTGTTTGAATTTGTGGGATGTTTTAAATTTATAACTATTTAGTTTTGCAAGAAGTGGTTCATAACATTTTGGTTTTGCATATTACTACATTGGGGGATTTTTCTTCTTTATTGGTGAATGTTCTACATCCTCTGCAATATCCTTTATGATATGATTTATTTTGAGTACTTTATCGTGCATATGCACATAGTTTCATATGGTTGTTAAAGTGGGGACTAAATATAGAATAAAAAATTGTACTCCCTTTAAGGAGAAGGTAGAATTTCACCTCTATTTGGAGCTCATTTTAGTGACCTATCTTTTTACACATTTTAGACATTTTGTAGCCCTAAAAATTCCTATCAACCTAGGATAATGTGTCTATGCTTCCTTAGAAATAATTTTATCGATCAAAACATCATCAAATAAACATTAACAAGTTCTCTCACCTTAGAGAAGCCCTAATTATAAGAAACCCTAAACAACTAGATTAAGATTTGTTGAGTGTGAAAGATCCAATATAGGGTGACCCATACCTTAGACCAACTATTTTCTCCAACAAACTTAATTTCCATTTTTATTAGTATCTAATTTTTGAGATGTAATTTCAAATTTGGGCCTTGGTAGTAATTTAATAATATAAGTTCAAATTTAAATGAGTTAGCATATAATTTAATTTATTATAAGTTCCACTATATAAACATGAATTATTATTTCAAAAATTAGAGGATAGCAATTAAAAGTACAACAAGAGAACCAAAATACATTTATTAGTAAAGTTTTTCAAGAAGAATTTCTTATTTATTCAAGTTGCTACAATGATTTTATTTCGATGCTAATGGAAGAACATGATGGAATATAGTTTTTTGAGATTTCTTTGGCACCTTTTAAACACCTATTGACATGTTATCAAATTGTTCTCATCTTCAAACTTTGATCTACTTGTTGCTCTAAGAAAGGTATTGTTGTATTTTATATTTTCTTTAAGGTATTTAACTTTCTCTTGGGTTGATCTACTACATTTCAATAGGGTTTATAGAATTTGATCTCATAAAAACCTTAGATGTACTTAATTTTAAGATCACACACACTATACCAGTCAAGCAATTGACTATTAATGGAGGTATAAATACCAAAATGGGGGTTTGAATTAGTCAAACTCCTGTGTAGCCACCCCATTGTTCATCTATGTTGTGTTTTTTGTAGGTTTAGATATGAAGAAGAAGATTGTTGAGTAGGATTGCAGAAGGTAGATATGGAGTTACAGCCTGAAAAACCATATCCTAAAAAGAAATATCTCAATCTAGGGCATATCATACCCTATACTAGCCATTTTAGCCCCAAATTTAAGTTATAGGTGTATAATATTTTTCCCTTTTTAGATCTACTTTCTATTTTGTAAAATATGTTTTGTTAGGATGGAAAATTTGCATTTTTAGTCTTAATTACATAGTTATATTAATTCAATAAATCATCATTAAAATCAACCAATTTCCAAATCAATTATAAAACTAGATCCAAGGTTGATTTCCTCTCATTTTAGGTTTTTATCAAAACTCTTACCCTTGTTGATTTGGCTTCTAATGTTCATTTGGAAGAGGATTGATCTTTGTAATATATACACTAGACATAAGATCCCTTTTTCAACTAAACATTCTTTAAGACTCCCATATATTTCACCACTTGTCTTCTCACCTTACCTATCCTCTCTAACTTTCTCACCCAAAAATTCTATAGTAATTCCATTATTCTATGCAACATCACAAAGCTCATCCCCTATACTAGTACTATCCTCAAAAACATTAGTATCCACATTCACTCCAAAATTTCGAGCATTTGAAATCTTGAAACTTCTCCACCATTGATATCAATAGTTAACCAAGTGTAGGACTAATAACCATTTATAAAGTGCTCTTGATATCTCTCATGCCCTCCAAATCTTATCTTATATAAATTAACAAGCTATACCAATTATCATTTTGTTTTGTTAAAAAAGGGATCCTAGGTCTAATAATTTAGTCACTAAGATCAATCATTTTCCAATGAACATTAGAATTCAAATCATCAAAGGTGTAAGATTAACTTGCAACCTAAAAGGTGAGTTAATTATCCTTGGATCTAATTCTTTAATGCTTTATAAACTGGCTAAAATTAATTTTGCTTGATTGAATTTATTTGACTACAAGACCTGATGTGAAAATGTATTTTTTTGTGCTAACAAAACTATAAAACAAAAATTTGAGAGACTATATAGGAAGGGAAAATTACTTTGCACATAGTAGGAAAATTTAAGCTCAATTTCATTGGTCTAGGGTACAAGGACACCCTAGTTTGGCTTCCAATTTTTTCATATCTAAACTTGTAGGTTTGTAGCTCCCTATCTTCCTTCTATAATCCTAATCTTAAATCTTCATCTTCGGATCTGAATGTGTAAAAATTTGGAAAAAAGAGAGGGAAGGAATGGTTATATATGATTTTTCCTCAATCAAACTCTCGTTTTGGTATTTCTACCTCCACAAATATCTAATGGATTGATTATTAAAATGTGTGTGCTCTTAACCTTGAGTGCATCTAAGGTTGTAATGAGCTAAAATATCTAAAACCTTACTCAAATATGTTATATAAGGATTCCTAAATGATAATAATGAGATAAAACAAAGAAAATTTTAAATATCCTTAGGAAAATCTAAAATGTAGCAATGCCTTGCTTGGGGAAAAAAGTAGGTTGAATCTTGAAGATGAGAAAAATTTTAAAATAAGTCATTAGGTTGTTAAAAATGGCTAAGGAAATCTCCAAAATGTGAATTTCATCATGCTCTTCTATTGGCATTAAACTCCAATCATTTTATTAAACTTAATCAAATCTAAAAAATTTCTTGAAAACTTTTAAATTCAAATATATTTTGGAATAATATAATTGTCTTCTTACTCTTCTCCTTAATTTTGAATTAATAATTCATGTTTATATAGTAGAATTTAGAATAAATTAACCTTTAGGCTTAGAACTCAACTAAATTTTGAATTTTTGGGATTAAGTTATTGCCAAGGCCCAAATTTATAATCACATCTCTAAAATTAGGCTACTCCCAAGGCCCAAATTTAAAATTACATCTCCAAAATCAAAGACCAAAAAGCACAAGAAATAAAATTTGTTTGAAAAAATAGCTAGTCTAGGATGTGCTACACTCCAAACTAGCTTTCTCACACTCAAGAAAGGTTGACATGGGTGTTTAGGGTTTACTAAAATCAAGAATTTTTCATGGTTAGGGCACTGGTCAGAATTAATTTATTAATTTTTAACCAATAAGATGTTTTTTAGGGTAGTTAGACACAATCTCTTGGGTTGATAGGAAAATTTTAAAGCTAAGAGATGTCTAAATGCATTAATAAAAAGGTCATTGAAGTCATTTTCAAATAGAGAATGAAATTGTACTTTCACTTAAAAGGGAGTACAATTTTTGGAACTACACATCATCAGGTGAAAAATAACATTGATAATGAAACTCAAGATTAGTCACATGAAATGGCTTCTTCAATGATAAATTCCACTTCTCCATATAAAAATGGTTACACCCTAAAAAATTTTCCACCAACAAACATTTACACTTGTCACTATGATATTCCCTTTTTTTGTATTTTTTGTATTTTGACAACCAAAATAAATTTGGTTCAGGAGCATCCCAGGTTTCAAGAAATCTTGCATCAACCAAAAATATTTGCATTCATGTTTTCTTGCATTTCAATAGTTAATTTTCAAAACCCAGTCTCAATATTTCATACCGCATTGTAAAATCAAAGCTCGTGGAGCAAGATATATGATCTTCATTGCAACATCTACATCATATATAGAGTTCAAGTGTTAGGGAGATCCCAGTACAAAGATATCGCTAACAGAATATCCGTTGTAATTGGATAGAGAGCATTCACTAACTAGTCTTGGCTTTCAAGTGTGTAGACCTATCTCGTGACTTGTGGAGCTCAAGAAACTATTTCATAATGTGATGTACATTCATCGAGGAACCTTCGTTATGATCTGCATCATGTTTAACCAAGGGTCAAAGGAGAATTCATCATATGTTTTGGTCGACCTTCACACATTTCATCAACTTTGGGGTTTGAGACGTCTTGAGGCTGACATAGACATTTTTCAGAGTTGGGAATTGATATATGTATAAGCATTGTGTAGTTGCATTGAGTAGTAGTGGTAGAGAAGTAGTGATAGTGATAGAAAGGATTTTTGTATTCCTAGGCTTAGCACCATATAATTTTGTAATTTGTAAGCTAGAAGGCAAGGCATGTTGCCTATGAATAATTGATCATTACCTATATATATCCATGTGGGATTGTTATTCCAATTGTTTTGTTTCCGTTGTGTTTACTCTTGCTACAAGGTTGGATAGTCCTATTCCTGGACCTCCATCCTTAACTGCACCAAATGGTATTAGAGTGATTTTGCAGACCTTGAGAGAGGAGAGAAAAGTTGAGCAAGGCATTCCATAAGATCTTTGTGTGAAAAAAATCACTGACTTGAGGAAGCCTACATGTGTTTGTCAACAGATCACCGATTGTGAGGTAGTTGCAACCCTGCAGCCAAATCGCTGACTTAAGGCAATTGCACCAAATCATAGGAAGAGATGTCATTAGGGAGAATTCATACTATTGTTAATGTTGCTAGAAATATGGATGAGATGATGGAAATGATGCAAACAATGAAAGTGAGATTGGATGTTGTTGAAGAAAATAGAAGAAAATTCTTAAACCCTAGACCTGATGATGAAAGTGATGAGGATGAAGTTCAAGTTGCAGATCTAACTAAAGAAACCTCAGAAGAGGAAGAATTAGATCAGATGAAGATGTTGAAGGCTACTTTGAAAATAGGAAAGTGACCTAGAATGGATATTTCGAACTATATTGGTAATCTAAACCCTAAGAAGTTGATTGATTGGGTAAATGACATTGAAGAAGGGTATGTGTAGGATCATCATGCAGAAAATAGGCCCTTAAGTGGCAAAAAATTTAGAAAAATCAAAGTTAGGAAACTTGACGTAAAAAATTGAATAAGTTATCTATATTATTTCAAAAATATGTAGTAATAGAATCTATATCAAATTGAATGTAGTTTCTAAACTACTAGCTTTATTTTAAGAAAACAAAATCTATTTGGTGAAAATTTGAAATTTGAATGCAGTAGTACCTAAATTTTAGGGAAAAGATAAGGTGTTTGTATGACCACCCTAACCACAATAAAATGTTAATATTATTTTTATAAGATTTTAGATATAAGTAGAGGACTCATGTCCTGATGTGATGCATATTTTTTGTATTTTTTTCCAAGCAAATAATTAATTATGAATTTTTTATGACTACTTTTAAAAAATATAAAATCTCGTATGTATTACCACCTTAACTTGGTCAAAACTTCATGAAATTCATTTTTTTTTATTCTTATAGTATGTAAAACATAGAATGTGACACATGTTTCAAATTCAAAAAATGTAATATCATTTGAAAGCTATACATGTTTTTCAATCAACCTATCAATCAGGACTTTAATCGTAATTCAAATAGAAAATGAATAATTATTATTTATTAAATTTAAAGTAAAGCATAATTTATATTGGTGGAAAGTTGAGAATCTCCTTTAAAAACCCTTTTCGTTTGATCATTTTTTGGTAAAGAAAAGTTGTCAGCCACATACCCTACGCATACCCATCATATCACCACTTTTTGGCCCATCATGATCTTGCACATACCTAGAATACTTTGAATATGACGAAATTGAAGATCTGAAGAGAGTGAGATTTGTGAAGACTAAACTAAAAGGACATGTTGCAATATGGTGGAAGGAAGTTAAATTGGAGAGAAACAGAAAAGGTAAAGAGAAGATCATGAAATGGGATAGAATGGTGACAAAATTGAAGAACTAGTTTATACCTGCAGACTATGAGTTGGAGCTATTGAAGAGATTGAAAAAATTGAGACAAAAGTAAAAGATCATGAAAGAATACACTAAGGAATTTCATGATATCACCATCAAGACTAGACATAGTGAAGCAAGCAAGGAGAAAGTGACAAGATATATCAATGGGCTAAGCATGAACATTTAGGAAGAGTTGAGTCTGGTAAGGATGAATTTTGTAGAGGAAGCATATCAGTTTGCATTAAATTTGGATGACAAGCAAAACAAGAGACATGAACAGAGGCAAAGAGGAAGAGGAGGTAGATTTCAGAAAGGAAGGACACATTCTGGAGTAGACAAACCATATGTGGAGCAAAAAAAGGATACAAATCCATACCACAAGGAAGAGATGGATTCCAATTCATAACATAAAGGGAGAGATGACATAAATTATTACCTCTACAATAGAGGAGGATAAATTTCTTACCGCAATGATGGATATTAGAGAGATGAGAAAGGATATGACAAGATAACTTTCAAAGGAACATGTTTTAAGTGTGGAGGAGAAGGACATAGAGCATTTGAGTGTCATCAAGGAAGTAAGAAGATTGAAAATAATGCAAGAATCGGATATACGGAGGAAGCACTAGTGGAATCATCAAGTTACAGAGGAATTCCTAAGAAGGGAGAATCATTATTAATGAGGAAGGCACTATTCTAGAAGAAAGAGGAACCTGAGGAAGCACCGCAAAGGAAAAGTTTGTTTCGAAGTAGATGCAAAGTAGGAGGTAAGTGTTGCAAAGTGATCATTAATAGTGGTAGTTTAGACAACCTAGATTCTAAGGAAATGGTGAAAAAGTTGAATTTGGAAAGAAGAAAACATTTGAAGCCTTATAGGATAGCCTAGCTTCAAGATGAGTACAAGATACTAGTAAGTGAGCAATGTTTAGTAAAATTGCGTATAGGGTCATATCGTGATGAAGTACTATGTGATATTATGCCAATGGATGTATGTCATATGTTGTTGGGTAGACCTTGGTAGTATGATAAGAAAGCTATACATGATGGGAGAAAGAAAATTACCTTGACACCTTTGGAAGATAAACCTGAAAGTGAAGTATGTGGTACAACTAGAATCAATTTGGTAGATGGAAGGAAATTTTTGGATGGATTGAGACATGAAAAAATATTTTTTTCTTTGATTCCAAGGAAGTTCAGAGCCCTAGATGCAGAGATAATCACCACAAGAGAAGAAGAATCATCAGAAAAGGAAGTCACTGAACTATTGATAGAGTACCAAGATCTTGTATCAGAGAATGTGTCTGATATATTACCATTGATCTAGAGTATCAATCATCATATGTATCTTATTCTAGGAGCTATTTTTCCAAACAAAGTTGCACACCGGATGACACTAGTAGATAATGTGGAGATAAACAGATAGATACAAGAACTGTTGAAGAAATGAATGATTAGAGAAAGTATGAGCCCATGTCTGGTATCGAATGTACTTGAACCTAAGAAAGATGGAGAATGGAGGATGTGTATAGATTCAAGAGCTATCAATAAGATTGCAGTGAAGTATAGATTCCCATTGCCTAGGATGGATGACATCATGGATAGTCTGAGTGGAGCAAAGTATTTCACCAAGATAGACCTAAAGAGTGGATACCATCGTATCAGGATTAGAGAGGGAGACAAATGGAAGACTGCTTTCAAGACAAATGAGGGGTTGTATGAGTGGTTGGTCATGCCATTCGGAATAACTAATGCACCTAGTACATTTATGAGGTTGATGAATGAAGTCTTGAAGAGATTCTTGGGCATGTTTGTCATTTTTTATTTGGATGATATTCTAATTTTTAGTAAGACTAAGGAAGAACATTTGGAGCACATTAGACAAGTATTTCAGAGGCTAAGAGAAGAGAAGTTATTGATAAACATCAAGAAGTGTAGTTTCATGAAGGAATAACTAGTATATTTGGGTTTTGTGATATCTGCAAACGGATTAAAGATAGACCTTGAGAAGGTTAAAGTAATAGGTGAATGGCCTACACCCATGAATGTTGGAGAGGTAAGATCATTTTATGGACTAGCAAGATTTTACTAAAATTTCATCGATAATTTTAGTAGTATTTTCACACCTACAATAGAGACAATGAGGGGTGACAGAAAGGAATTCAAGTGGACATCAGGAGCACATAAGAGTTTTGACTTGTTGAAGCGAAAGGTGGTAGAAAAACCTGTGTTAGCACTACTAGACTTTGATAAGGTATTCCAAGTAGATTGTGATACTAGTGGAAGTGCAATAGGAGCTGTGTTAAGCCAGGAAGGGTTTCCAATAGCTTACTTCAGTGAAAAATTGAATGATGCTAGGAGAAGATATTCAGTCTATGATAAGGAATTCTATGCAATCATACAAGCTTTGAAGAAGTGGAGACATTACTTGTTACCTAAGGAATTTGTGTTGTATACGGATCATCAAGCTTTACAATATTTGAATAGTCAAGGGAAGTTGAACCAAAGACTTATGAGATGGGTAAAATTCTTACAGAGTTACACATTTGTGTTGAAGCACTGGAGTGGAAAGTCAAACAAGGTTGCATATTCATTGAGTAGGAGAATTTTATTAATAAATATGAGAATTGAAGTATTAGGTTTTGAAGAACTGGAGCATATTTATGAGGATAACATTGATTTTGTGCATGCGTGGAAGGCTTGCAAGGAACCTGTAGAGATAGATAGAAGCAAATGGTTGGATTATTTCATTCAGTAAGGTATGTTATTGAAGAATAACCAGTTATGTATCCCTAGAAGTTCAATGAGAGAGAATTTGATCAAGGAAAGGCATTGTGGAGGATTGGTAGGACATTTTGGAATTGATAAGACCATAGCATTGGTGAGTGAGAACTATTTTTGGCTGCAATTGTATAAGGATGTCAGGAAATATGTTCAAAGTTGTAGGATTTGTCAAGTTACAAAAGGAAATAGTCAGAATACTAGAATGTATACACCATTGACAATACCGAAGAGACCATGGGAAGACATTAGCATGGATTTTGTGTTGGGATTACCTAAGACACCGAGAGGACTTGATTCTATATTTGTGGTTGTGGATAGATTTTCTAAGATGGTGCATTTCAAACCTTGTAAGAAAACCAGTGGTTTAGTACATGTTGCAGACCTATTTTTCAAGGATATTGTGAGATTACATGGACTACCAAAGAGTATAGTATCATACAGAGACACTAGATTCATTGGATATTTTTTGAAAACATTGTGGAAGAAGATGAAGACACATTTGAAGTATACTTCATCATTTCACCCACAAACAAATGGACAAATGGAAACTTGGTAAATAGGAGTTTGGCGAACTTGTTGAGGTGTTTAACTAAATGTAAGTTAAGAAATTGGGACTTAATACTACTACAAGTAGAATTTGTATACAAAAATTCATTAAACTAGAGCATAGGGAAGACACCATTTGAAATTGTGATAGGACAACAACCCAAAGAAGTGGAAGAATTAAGAGATATCAATATGGAGAATAAAAGGAGTGTGGAGGCAGAATAATTTGTAGGATTCATGGAAACAATGCATACTCAAGTCAGAGATCATTTGGAGATGATGAAAAATACATACAAGGAGAAATCAGATGAGAAGATAAGACATAAGGAGTTTGCAGTAGGAGAGGAAGTAATTGTATATTTGAAAAAAGAGAGATTTCTAGTTGGGACATATAATAAGTTGAAAATGAATAAGTTTGGACCTTGTAAGATCATCAGGAATTTCGATACTAGAAATGCATATGAAGTGGAGCTACTAGAGGAATTTGGCATATCACTTATATTCAACATTGTAGACATATACTAGTATCGTGAAGGAGAGTCACCGGAGGATAGAGAAGTTGGTTTTCTAGACCAGATAGCACATCATTCAAAGGAAATTTAGGTAACTTTAGATAGCTTAGTTGGACATAGTACTAGAGGAAATCAATACAAGGAATATCAAGTTAGATGGAAAGGAAGACCAGAGAAAGATTTATCATGGATTTCATAGGCTGAGGTGGAGCGCATTGGATTTCCTCTAGCCCCAAGAAAGTGAGAGACTCACTTTTCTTCAAACATGGGTGTTTGATGCAAGATCATCCCAGGTTTCAAGCAATCTTGCATCAACCAAAAATATTTGCATTCATGTTTTCTCACTTTTCAATTGTTAGTTGTTAGGACCCAGACTCAATATTTCATATCGTAGTATACCACATTGTAACATAAAATCTCACGGAGTAGGATATATGATCTTCATTGCAACACCTACATCATATCCAAAGTTCAAGTATTTTAGAGATCCCAATACGAAGATATCATTAATAGAATATATGTTGTAATTGGATAGAGAGCATTCACCGACCAGTCTTGGCCTTTCAAGTGTATGGACCTATCTTGTGACTTGTGGAGCTTAAAAAACCATTTCATAAGGATACACATTCATCGTGGAACCTTCATTCTGATCCACATCATGTTTAACCAAGGGTCAAGGTAGAATCATATTTTTTGGCTAACCTTTACACATTTCATCAACTTTGGGTTTTGAGACATCCTAAGGCCGATGCAGTCCTTTGTTAGAGATGAGAATTGATATATATAAGCATTGTGTAGTTGTATTGAGTAGTAGTGGTAGAGAAGTAGTGATAGTGATATAAATGATTTTTGTATTCCTAGGCTTAGCACCATATCATTCAGTAATCTATAAGCCAAAAGGCAGGGCATGTTTCATGTGAATAATTTATCATTATCTATATATCCATGTGGGATTGTTATTCCAATTCTTGAGTTTCCATTGTTCTTACTCTTGTTGCAAGGTTGGATAGTCCTATTCCTAGACCCTCCATCCTTGACTACACCAAAATTGAAAGAAAAAATGAATAAAAGAGTTGAAATGCTTGATCTAACCCTTAAATATTGAAATACCATTTTATATGTTGAATTGAAATCAAATTTTAGCAATTATTAATAATGATATGTTTGGTATAAACCTTAGGTTACAATATAATCTTAGTTATAAGTTCTTTCAATAATTATAAACACCAATATGAACTCAATTCTACCAACCTACCTTGTGAAGTAATAAGAAATGTAAATTACTATAGAAATACACCAATTTCGAACTTCTCATATCATGGTATTCATATTTGACATCTTTGATACATTGATAAATACTTTTATATGATTGCAATTAAGGTGACAACCCTCTTTTTTTCTATAGAGCATAATCTTGTAACTTATTCATTATTTAGGAATTACTAAGAATCATAGTTAAGCTTGGAGCCCAAGCCAACCCCTTAGACAATTTCTACAACATTTTTTAACTTTTGATCTAGATAGAAGATTAAGTGACCACTCTAATATTTTCTAATATCCCTACAATTTAAACAAAATATGATATGGCCACTCCTATATGTGTTGATATCATTACAATCCAAGTAGATTATGGTGTAACTAATATGTGTTGATATCATTACAATCCAAGTAGATTATGGTGTAACTAATATGGTATGGATGTTGCAGATATTATAAAAGCACATTACTTCCTCCAAAAAATTTGATCACCCTTGACACATTACTTGATGAATGGTGTGGCTAGTTTGATTGATAAATTTTTTCTAGATGTTTAAATTTTACTTCCTCAATATGGTATTGAGCTAGGGTAACTTAGATTCGACTCCAACTAATATCCACAATATATCAAAATTAAAGCTTGATATGTAAACATATTGATTTCGTTTGGTGATGAAATGATGATATTTCCTTGTAAAAAATATACTAGCAACATTATAGCAACATTGTAGTAAACTCGAAATCCTCCGCAAATCAGCACAATTATGACACCTATATAAAATCACCCAAGATTGGAAACAATCATTCTCAACCTTGATCCCAAATTGAAATTCAACAAGGTTTTTATCCTCTAAAACCCCAAATATGCCAAGGTTTTTTATCCATGGATTCCCTAGATTGAATAAACTACTTGAATCTAAATATTAAATCTAAAAGATAACTTGAATGAATGATTTTTAAATGAAGATATGTGTCTCCTTTATTCTAAAAAGTGGATCCTTGATATCAAATTTCTAAAACTATTTTAAAATACTTTTATTTTTTTCTATTTAGAATTTAAAAATATTTCTATTTTAATATTTAATTTTTAAAAATATTTTTTTTATTTTAATATTGGTTTTTTAAAATTTATTTTTCTATTAATGTTTTAAAATACCTTTAATTTAAATTATAGTAATAATATTTAGTTACCACTAAATTTAGAAATTAGTGAACCCAAAATAAATAATATTATTAATTATTTTAATCTTAGAAATGGGGCACTACAATCAATAATAAACTTAAGAAAAATATTGGGAACTTTTCAAGATATATTTATTGGATGCACAACTTCCTTGAAAAGGTAGGGGTTCATGAGTATGCCTATGAAATTCCAAATGTTGTTTCCTTGTGTATCACTACTAAAAATACCAATACAAAAATGAATTTGGAGACCATGTATCATATCATGTGCTAAAAATTTTTTAGGAAAAACCTACTTAATCCTTACTAATGAAAAACCAAAAACACTTAATTAAAAAATATTATCCCTGATGATAACCAAAGAGAAGATTGTCTTGATCATGCATGAATTAGCTAGAATGTCAACAATATTGATCCCTTTCCTAAAGGCGTGTGAATAACTTATGAACAAAAACTATTTGTCTAAAATCTATCTTGAACCACAAGTATAATCTTACCTCTAATTATGATTTCTTGTTATCATTATTATGATGACTATTAGAGTTACAACCTTTAATTTCCTGTCAATCTAATCAAAACCTTTAATTTCTTGTCATATAGCTTTTAGCTCTTTAACTATCCTCAATCCTTTTACCAAAGCTCTAATATTAGTTTGTCCATCCCACTAGAGAGAGGATGGATTAACCTCCAGCAAGATGTCACTTCCAAACCAAAATAAATAGCCTACCCTTTCCCCACTAAAGTTTATTCAAACTTCTAGAGGAAAGGGGATTTACAAGGCATGGATTATGTCAAATTTTAGTCAAGTGGTGTACCTATTGAATTTAATCTTAAATCAACTGGTTGAGGGTTTAAAACTACAAATAATTGTAAGAATTTATTTTTTGGTACCTTTACTACCTTAGCATACACTATTTCCAACACACATAATTTTGTTAGATTTAAGACCATATAGAATAGTAATTTTTTAATAGTATTTCCAAATACCAAAAAATATGAACTCAATGAGATTGTCTCACATTATGTTAAGAATACATAATGGACCTTGTAAGAATATGGTTGAAAGAGGAATCTAAATTTCCTTTATGATTCAAATGGAATCCTATGCCATGTCAATTTGACACTCAAAAGGTGGCTTCAACTAGATTTTTGCATCTTATTGCCTTTCTGATAGAAAGAAGTTTGTTAGTCAAATGAGTTTTGATTATTACTCTTGTATTCTCTATTTTTTCATTATACAAAGATTACAAAATTCTATAATTTTACTAAATCAAGGATATATAAGTTTGGACTATCTAGCATGAGGAGCATAATTTACTTAAGCTTAGTGTACCAATTTTTATCTTTTCTTTCTAAGATTGAGTTAAATGGCCTTGTTCATTACTTATTCACATTGTATAGTAGTATTATGAAAAATGCACCATCTTATTTTATCTTTTTATTTCTAATGGATGATGCTTATAATAGGATTTATAGTGTTTGTTTAGATGAGAAATTTTCATCCGCATTGCTTTATATTTTTTTGATACACTATTTTATTTATTAGATTTAGATAATTTCAACTAGTATTAAGCATGAGGTACTAGAGCTCAAGGTATGCATGATTACTCCCATAAAGCATGAAAATGTTTAAGTCTCATGTTTCCATGTTATTGTAGACTACACATTATAGAAGAAGAATATTGTAAAAGTTGAAAGTGAAGGAAAAGTGATATTAGACTAATCACTAGGAAAGAGGAATTCTAAGAATGAGAGATCATTGTGGTAGGAAAAGGGAAAGATAAAAAGTAAAGGAGATTTGGAGGCATATACACAAGAGGAAGAACCAAAATTTTATGTCATGTGATTAGTTGTTTTGATTCATGGAACAACACTAGTGTGAGGAGGCAAGGAGATGGAGCTAATGTTCATTACATCTATGGTAACCCCAAAGTCCATACCCTAATTCCAATATCTAAACCTTGTTATGTTGAACTTAAGTCATAAGTGCTTATAATGAAATATGAAGTTTAGAGCTCACTAACTCAACAAAACCTTTGCATAACGGTTAAGTCCAACTCTACTTTACTAAGTGGTTGATAAATAAGGTTATCATTCATGGGCTACTCCATCTTTGAGAATGGTGATAAAAAGTGTAGCTTTCTCCTTTGAACTAGTTGCTAATGGTTGAGTTCTAACCACTAGAGCTAGAGACTACAAAGAGGAAAAGAAACTACTCGTGCATGTGATGTAAGAGCTAGCTATGTAGGCTGGAACATGCTAAGAAAACTAATTAATTTAAAAAATATAAGTGCTCAATGATTCCTATGTTTTGTCCTTTATCAAATCCTCATTATTATTGACCAAATCTTCATTCTTTATAGAATCATAAGTAAAGCTACGGAATTTGATTGGTCTAAATGATAAGAGTAGTTGAACATAGGAATATAATCATTCTTGAATACTTTTATTTATTCTCTAGAAACTCCTTTATAAAAATTTAATATCCCCTTTTCAAAAAAAAAAAGAAAAAGAAAAAGAAATAATCTAGGGTCCAATAACACATTTTTATTTAAATAAATTTAAATAAGGACCTTAGATGTAATTTAAAAGTCTTCTTAAATATTCAAATAGAAAAAAAAATATTAAAAAAAAATTGAAATAATTGAAAGGCCAAGACAAAATGCCTATAAAAGAGAGATCAAGGTCTATTGTTCATTTTCATCATATTTATTCAAGAATATAAAGCTTTGATGTGGAAGATCCAAGAGAACAAAACCTCTCTTGAATTCAATCTTCGATTTGGAAACTAAAACCTTTATGTCATTTGAAGAAATTCTAATCAAAGAATGCATTGATATTTCAAGTGAAAAACAATTTGAATTTGAATATTTTGAGAAAAACAATTTGAATTTGAATATTTTGAGAAAAACAATTTGAATTTGAATATTTTGAGAATATAAAATATTTTATTATTTACTTATAAAGTATAATTTCTGAACATTTTGGTCAACTGTTTGAGCTGTTATTAAAAAAAAATTGAAAATATTAGATTCGAAATTGTAGAGTTCAAAATAAATAAATAAATAAATGGAAAAAAAAAGAAGAGCGTTGTTTTAAGATTTTCAATTGCTATTCACATTCACAAATCACTGAAATAAGAAAGGTTACAAATGCATAAAGCTGCACAGCAGCAACAAAAAAAAATAGCCCACATCTTGATGTAAATTGATCCATTAAATTTTTATGAGTTTAAATTATAGTTTGAAAGTAAATGCTTGAGATTACAAGGATTTCAAACCTTACATTGATCAGCTAGAGTTTGATAGACATTTGATATTTAACCATCATTACAACTTGCATTATCATTTATTTTCTAAGGTTGTCTACTTAATAACATTACAGAAAATTCGATAGTATCCACAACTGCTTCCTCCATTCTTGCTAAGCCTGCCTCCAATACAATGTAAATATTCCTTCTTTATTCAAGCTCAACCATTTGTATATGCCATTATGTTGTCTTTCTTTTCAAAGATTTGACACAAATCAAAATTGTTAGCATGACATAAAGAAATTTTGTTTTAGATCTGTGGGTTGGGCGAAGGAAACAATGAATGGATTGTACATATTGATATATACACAAACCCACAACTTTTTGTTCGTTAAATTAGAGTACAATAATCGTAAGGAAAGTATTTTTTCTTTATTATTAATGAATGAATGGCTACAGTGTTGGGAAATGTAATTTCTCCCTCAAATGAGATGTAAAATATTAATTAAATTAGAAGTTTTTAGAGGTTCGAGCTGGACTAGAGATTAGGAATAAAGTAAAATTTGGTAAAGTTCTAGAAGTTATTTTTATGTCAGTTAGGGTTGGATAAATTCTAGAAGTTTAAGGTTAGGTAAATTCTAGAAACTTATTTTATGTCGGCCAAGGTAAAATAATATGTCAGCCTATATTCTAGATTATTCGAAATGTATCTAAAGTCCTCTATATAAGAGGCAGATGTAAACCATTTTTTGGACAAGTAATTCAATACAAGTATTTGGAGCAGCAGCTCACATTTTATTTGTGTGTGTTTATTCATGAATTGCTAAGTTTATATTTGCTTATTAGTGTTGATTTATATCCATCCACCCCTTTCAGATTGGTATCAGAGCACAGGTCCGGAGATTGGTTGAAAATTTCCTGCCACCATTTGTGACAGTCATCAGACAAGTATTGCAGCATTGAATGAAATTGCTCAGAATAAACTCAGCAAGGAGGAAGTTGATACAAGTCAGCCTAAAGGAGAAAATAATGCCACCAGTAAGGATTGTTGGAAATGAATATCATATTGTTGTCGCTACATTTTGTGTTGCTAAGAAAGGATTATAGATATTGCAATTGTTACAATAGCCATTGTGCATAAATAAAATTGCAGTTAACAAAATAAGAAGCTGTTGTGTATGCTAAAGCAGATTAAGAGTAGTAATCTGTTAGATTATTTACTCAGTAATTTCTGGTAATGCTGTTATGATTCAACACGGAGGAAAATATGATTTTCTGGCTAAATAAAAAAAATGGTTGTGTCTGAGTAATTGCTGGTAGTATTGTTTGGACAAAAGACAAATATTTTTCTGAGATAAATAAAATTGGTTGTCTCTGATAAGATTTGTGCTTGAAAATTTATCATTCTATGAAATATAAATTGGCCATACAGCTGCAGGAAGGAAGAAGCAAGAATATTTTGGTGGAGTGTTAGCATTGAGGTTATGAGGAAGAAATCAGAATCAAAATAAAAGTAAGGTAAGATTATTTGTTTGATTCAATGGGAAAAGCTGATAGAGTAAAGAAAGAGAAAACAAAAGATTTAGAAGAAGAATTAATAAAGGTGAAGAAAGAAAATACAAGTTTAAAATGTGAAAATAATTTTCTAGAAAAAAGAATTGGAAAAATTAAGAAAAGAAATGGGAGCAGAAAAATGTAGCCTTTTAAATGTAATTAGTGATTGTAGAGAGGCAATTGAAGAGATAGAAGATAGGTTAAAGTTTGTGGAACAAATAAATAATTTGCAGGTGAAGAAATCATCCAAACTTAAAGAGAAGAATAATAAGCTTGAAGAAAAGCTAAAATTGTTTGAGGAGATCAAGGAAAAGAATGAGGAATTGGAAAAAAGAATAAAGTTGGTTGATGATTTAGAACAAAAGATGAAGAAATTAGAAGAAGAGAATAGTTTATACAAAAATGAAATATCAAGATTGAATGAAGAGAATGAATGTTTGAAGACAAAGAAATCCACTGAATGAAGAGAATGAATGTTTGAAGACAAAGAAATCCACATGTGATGTTTCATGTAGTACAGAAGATTCGAGTTTGTCAATTGATAAATATGTTTTTGCTGAAGAAGTTTGTGATAAAAACTGTCAAAATGATAATGTTGTTGAAAAAAATGTTGGTTTAAAGATCATGGAAAGAATGGGATACAAAGGACAAGGACTAGGAAAGTATGGTCAAGGTATGAGAGAGCCAATTAAGCCAATAATGAGGCCAAAGCATGAAGGTCTTGGATATTTGACAAGTAAAGAAAATAATATATGTGTAACCAAATTTGTTAAAGAAATGGAATGTGTACAATGTTGTCATTGTAACAGGGAAGGACATATGAAGGATAGATGTTGGGACTTACATCCCTGCAATATTTGTGATTTGAAGAGTCATTCTGAAAAGACATGTTGGAACAGGCAGTGCAAGAAGGATTCTAAGGAAGATTGTATGAAAATGGATTGTGGATGGGTTTATGGATCAAGTTGGCAGAAAATTACAGGTATAATCAAAAACTTGTTTAAGTATAAAAGTTCGCAAGTGAAAGTTGATGGCATTCAAGCAAGGTTTTTATAAGGCATAATTGATAATAAGTTTGAAGATGATAGAAATCATGGAAAGAAAAGACATCAAAGAAGGTGGAAAGTTACAGATAGTGAGTTTGCAGAGAAGAAGACTTCCACTTTGAAGTTCTGAGAATTTGAAGTTTGAATGACTGTCGTAGCAGTGGGATGAGAGTTCAAAAGAGTTGAGGAAAGAGATCTGTAGATCGTACAGATGGTTTGAGGTTTGAAGACTTGGACAAAGACAAAGGCATCATCAGGCATGAAGATATCAAGCAAACAAAAGGATTTGCAAAGGCAAAGCATTTGAGGTCGAAATTAGGGGGGAGTGTTGGGAAATGTAATTTCTCCCTCATAATGAGATGTAAAATATTTATTAAATTAGAAGTTTCTAGAGGTTCCAACTGGACTAGAGATTAGGAATAAAGTAAAATTTGGTAAAGTTTTAGAAGTTATTTTTATGTCAGTTAGGGTTGGATAAATTCTAGAAGTTTAGGGTTAGGTAAATTCTAGAAACTTATTTTATGTCGGCCAAGGTAAAATAATATGTCAGCCTATATTCTAGATTATTCTAAATGTATCTAAAGTCCTCTATATAAGAGACAGATGTAAACCATTTTTTGGGCAAGCAATTCAATACAAGTATTTGGAACAGCAACTCGTATTTTATTTGTGTGTGTTTATTCATGAATTGCTGAGTTTATATTTGCTTATTAGTGTTGATCTGTATCCATCCACCCCTTTCATACAGTAGTTTAGTGGCATAAAGTCATTTCAAACATAGAAAAACCCATGTAAGGCGGGCGGTTAGAGGGAAATGTGGATGGTGAGAAAGGGTCTACAACGACTATGATTGAGGTAAGTTTGGTTGGCAAAGGTAGGGCGTACCATGGTTTATGTGGCCTGTGCTAGATTTTCATTAATAAACATGGAATACATTACGCCTAACTCCTCACTTCCATCATAAATATTATCATTAAGAGATAAAACCTGCTCTAAGAAAAGATTCCTATTTAGACGCCAATCTTGGTACCCAAACTTGAATGAACGGTTTGAACCGCAGAACTCTATCATTATATTTCAATTAAAGGTTACAATGAGGCTGGGTCTTCTGCGGTTAGAGGATTTATTTTCGGGTTTCACAAAGTAAAAAGATATGTTGCAAAATTAAGTGTATAATTTTTTTTTAAATAGTAGCAGCATTTCTAATTTAGGGGTGCAGATTTAAATCAATGAAATTGAGATGGAGTTAGAAATTGTTCTATCAACTTAAAAAAATTGTGACAAAAGATTTGTTATTCATATGAAGTTTTAAATTCTCACCAGAAAAAGAATTGAAATCAAAATGATCTTTATTTAATTATTTTTATCTCTATATTTACAGTTCATTCCACTAACTGCTTTAAATTTGAGAACTTAAACTTTTAAACTGAATTACCATTCTAAATTCATGAGACCAACAATTTTAAAATATTCTTAAGACTCTCAGCAACATCCACTGTCTTTATTTTTAGAAAAAGCCATCCATGAAACCCTAACCTAAACAAACAATCACAAAAAATATACACGCTGAATTTGTGCCTTTGAGTTGTATTGTCGAATAGCAATCAATCAAACAATTTTGAATAAAATCTGCACAAAGCGAGATCAGAATGAACTATAAGAGAAGTGTTTAATAGCACATAAACTTAGGTTGTTTGTGGTGTTCCAATTACAATACAAGTGTTAAATTATTGTGAACAGAGACCACACAATTGTTAATCCTCATAACTATCAATGTTCTTTTTTCTCTGAACTTGTTCTGGCAAAGGCCACGATAGATGCCCAGGTATGCAATAAAATCTAAACCTTTGAAAAGCTTGAATGGCATCCATTGGAACATCATATTTGTCCAACGCTAA
>VDFB02281492.1:712430425-712608066 GCA_007258455.2 Sequoia sempervirens
CCTAATAGTTTAGAAACTACATTCAATTTGCTACAAATTTTATTCTTACATATTTTTGAAATAATATAAATATCTTATTCAAATTTTTATGTCAAGTTGCTTAACTCAATTTTTTTTGAATTTTTCACCACTTAAGGGCATGTTTTTTCTATGATGATCCTACACATACCCTTACCTTCATACTTATCAAATCCCTTTTTCATCCTTACAAAGTTAGCTTCTACTTCATTGAGGTTTTCTTCATCTGGATCTTCATCTTTTGTAGCCTTGAAAGTAGTTTTTTTTCTTGCATTTATTTATCAAACTAGGCTTTCTCATTTCAAGTGATGGTAGAGTAACCAATAAATGATCTTTAGTAAAGTCTTGTAATCTATAAATTCCTCAATAGTAGATACCTTTTCACTATATGCATTAGGGATAGTTTTGAGAATCTTCTTCACAATACTAGATTCATCTGCTGTAGCACCAAGTCCTCACATTCCACTTACCAATTCATCCACTCTCTATATATAGGATTTGATGCTCTCATCTTCAGATATATGCAAGATCTCAAACTGTTTCTCCAAATTCTACAACTTTTCTTCTTTGATTGTTTCATCTCCTTCATGAATCTTTTCTAGTGTCTCCTAGACCTCTTTAGCAGTCTTCAAATTTTGAGCTTTAATCAATTCAGAATGTGAAAGACCATTCTTCAAAATGGACTTTGCCTTATTTTTTGCTTCATACGCATTGATTTCATCAATTGTACTTGGACCATTAGTAGGAGTGTAAGCAATCTTATTAGCTTTCTCAATATCATATCCACAGTATTCCAAATATCCTCCCATCTCTATTTTCTAGAGAGCATAATTAGTCCCATTGAACCTAGGACACTCAATAGTGATCTTACTCACCATCCAAAACCTTCCTTAAGTGGATAAGTTGTTCTCCAAGGAAGCAAGCTCTAATACCAATTGTTGAGCAAGACAACTAAGAGTGGATGTGAATCAATTGCAGAAAATTTAACCTTAACTTTGACTAGAGATCAAATCAATTACTATTCAAAAATCTTTTATTCTGCTAATAAGATTAATCATTAAGTGTCAAAGCAAAAACTTAAAGAAGCAAAAACCACTGACACAATAATACCAGATTTACATGGAAAACCTAATAAGGGAAAAACCACAGTGAGGATTAGCTCACGATATAGGGAATATCAAAACCAAATACAAAGGCTCACTACCTGAAAAGTTCACTGTCAAAACAAGACTCACTATCCAATAAGGGTTAACCACTCAGAGGGATCACTGCCATAGAATTTCAAAAGAAGATAAAAGAGATTTGTTATAGATAGAAAACCATCTCAATGCAATGGAGATTTCCACCATAATTTTCTCACACACTTGCAGATATCCTTGAATGATAGAGTACACATTTAGCTCACTACTTCCAGAAACTCGCCACTTGAATTTCACACTAATCTTCTCAAACTTGCATTACACACAAACTATCACTATCTCTCATATATCTTGCATCTATCTTTCTCTTGCATTCATCCACACTTTACTCAATCATCTCAACTAGTATTTATATTATATTCAACTTTGAAACTCATCCAAAGTCAACCACACACCATTTGTATTTTCAAATTCAAATTAGGTTAGTATCAAAACATTCTACAGTGGAATTAGAATGAAGGTGACTAAAACACACACTAAATGAGTACCTAAATAAGTCCCAACATGCTTCAACATGCTTCCATGAACTTCGTAAGTAGTGTTAAATACAAGGTCGACCAATACTAGTGTAAAACACATAAATCAATTAAGTTCATTAAACCTTAACATGATCCAATCTTTTTGGTTAACAAATTTCACTTGAACATCACCTCATCAACTTATCTTGAGAACCACAAGTCATTAAACTCAAACAAGAAGAAATCTGGAACAACTAAATTTCTCTTAGACCTCAGCTAGATACATAGAAAAGCACGGTTCACAACTTGTGAACATAGCTCACATTGTACAATGATCCAGAAACCCCAAAACTGGATATAGCAAATTTTAATAGCCATGAACAATACCTCATCCTCAATAGCATAGCGGCACATTCCGAAGCAAAACCTAGAGAAAAAAATGAATACTTACAACCTATCTTCATTGTCAATAACCAACAGTGACAACAACAACCAGTTGACAACCAGTCAATCAGTTGACATCAATTAAAGATATCCAGTTTCCACAATCCATCAAGTAGTGCTATTAATTTCTGGATTTGATTGTGTTTTGGTTTTTCACATCGACGTTTCGAATCATACTACATGATCCATCATCAGGATGACATCAATGACAATACCTTCATACTTGCAACAAATGCAATGGTATTTCACATAGTCTCACCATGAAAATTTAAGTTATCTTAAGAGCATTCAAGTGAGCATTTTACAAGAACATTCAAGAGCATTTCT
Source organism: Sequoia sempervirens (assembly GCA_007258455.2). NCBI lineage: Eukaryota > Viridiplantae > Streptophyta > Pinopsida > Cupressales > Cupressaceae > Sequoia > Sequoia sempervirens. The sequence goes on from VDFB02281492.1 coordinate 712,432,872, forward strand.
AAGGCATTCAAGGGAAGATTATTAAAGTTTATTACAACATTCAAAGATCTATTTCATCATGTCAAAGGCATAGGGCATCATGCATGTCGTTCCAAGCTAATATGTTGATATAGCATTGAAGATCAAATTCAAGCATATTCAAGGTGTTGTGATCAAGATCTACATATATTGAGTCTACTTCATGGAAGATTATTGATTTGCACTCCAAGGTTCAATTGAGGATTGGGGAGTTGTGGCATTACATTGTTCATTCATCTATCCTTTTATGTATTGTCTCAATTCAAGGTTTAATTACCAATAAGGGGTTTAACCAAGGAAACCCCTATTCCCTATAAAAAAAAAAAAATTCTTCTCTTTTTTTGTGTGATTGCATGTTTTAGGTTGAAGATCAAGTGGAGAGAAAAAGTTGTCAAAGTAGAAAAGTTGTCAAACTTGTCATCTTTCTTGCAAGATCATAGAAAGTCTTCTACAAAATTTATTTCCAACTTGTTGGTTATTTTTCTAGAATCGAACTTATTCTCTCCACATACCTATGAACTTGTCAGGAGTCAACTATTAGTAAGATTAAGGATTGGACAACACATAGGTAAAGGTTTTTAAGTCTTTACTTCACTTCGGGCTAAGTGAAACCAAGGAGGGTAATCCTAAAAATTGTGTTTATAGATAGTAGTTTGTATAAGTATCAAACACAGAATAAACAAATGATTCTCCTTAAATTTTTAAGACACAAAATCCTAAAGATTTGGCTGACTCTCATGGCAGTTACTAACTTAAACAAGATAAAATATAATTCATTAAGATTCACACACCCAAAAAGAGCTTTACAAGTAAGTTGATAATATTTTTTTGGTCAACTGTTAAATTGGTCACCACAACTGGAGTATAATCACTTTGCTAAACCAGTGCCATATTCTTAGAACAAGGTCAAACCAGATAAACACATGATTAGATAACAATCATGCATTTACAATACCCAAAGCCTTGAAAATATTGCATTACAATACTCTCACTAGTCATTTCCACAACTTACTTCTTACTAGCATACTCATACATGATTTATTTCAAACCCACTATTATATTCAAGCATTTACATACATTAATTGATTATATTATTAATAGGTTATATAACCTGTACATAAGAGAGTAACATGTAGAAACTTTTATACAATTCTGCTATATGCATTATCATTTGTCATTATCAAAAACAATATACATATCGACTGACTTTATCTCTCAATAAGAAACCCATCTTATTGTCAAATGCTTCTAAATACACAACGAAACATTCAGCATCTATCAATCTTATGTATTCAAGGATATCACTTGGATTTACCCTTTCACCAAATTGCTCAATAAAGGATATCACTATGGAGAATATTTGCTTTGTCGGATCGAAAATTGATTCCAAATGTGTCTCCATCAGAAACATCCAATGGAAGATACTATCTTGAGGTTGGGGATTCCCTTGCATACCGAAAGCTTCAAAATTTTTGATGAGATCCCATACATTATGTACTTGATATCTTAGTCTTGTATTTATTATGGTTGCTTGCTCGCAGATCTAACTTACTATTGATTCTAAATTTCTAACAACTTGTTTCTTACTTGCATCTATTTTTTTTGCTAGATTCGATTTGTGGACCAAAAATTCATATCCAGTATCATCAGAAAAACATGCAGACTGGAAACAATAAGCTCTGGGGTATTCCAATCCCATTGGAAATACAAATCAAACACCTACTCTAGGACCAAATTTTCACTTGACACCATCATATTGTACAGTCCATAAATGATTATCAAACAAATTGTCAGGCTCCTCTTGACTCTTCATTAGTTTCAGAAAGACTTGATCTCCATCAAAAATCACATAGGCACTCAACCCTGTAGCACGAAAGTTTCCAAATGGATCAGAATCAGTGAACTAGTTGAGCATCATCTCTTCATCCAAAATCCGTTTGTTTGTATCAATAGCTCTGAAGCATAGATTTGCATCATCCACAATATGTTCGGGATGCAAGGATTCAAATAGAATCTTCATCTTTGCTTTGTGTTTGGTTCTCAATATCAAGTGGGACCAATCAAATACCAGGTATCCACCAAGTTTCACAGTGAAATCTCTTGATAAACACATTTTGAAAACTAGTGGAATGTCTAGTATTACTACTTCTTGAGTGACTGTCTAGCTTGGACAGGAGAAGAGGGTCAAGGATAGATCCCTTATCCAACAAATAGTCAGGACTTTCTTTCCATCAAGTTGCATAATTCCCTTTTCAAGGGGTTCATACTTAAGTTTTAAAGCATTTGCCACTTGTTTTGGCATAACAGTTGTGCTAGCTCTCGAATCAATCATATTATTATGCAACAATTTCTTTCCTACTATAAGCATTAAAAAGAAAGGTGTGGGTTTTATTCCACTTACCTCTTTTTCCTTGATGTTATCTACATTATTTTCATAAGCGGTTGCTTTCGGAGTGTAAGGGGTAAGCATAGATATTTCATTTCTGCTTTGATTGTTTAACTGAGTCACACTCACCTGTACACTTTGCTCCTCCACCTTTAATGCTTCTTGAAGCAGGGTTTTTTTCTCAGGAATTGATAGGGCATCCCACAATGACACATTGGTAGGTTCCTTCTTCAATTGCTCCACTATGTTAAGCATTCCAACTATTTGGGCCTTTGGCTTCAACAGTGGTATTTTTTTTTGGGAGAAAATGTTCCGTCAAGGCTGGTTCTGGTGCTTTATTCACCTCCTTTTCCACTGATGGTAGGTTATGTGGCTGTGAACAAGGTTAGACGATGGGCGATGAAGCCTACTTCTCCAAGGGGAATAGTTGACATGGCTGCATATGTGGTGGAGCTTATTGTACATATTCCCCTGTGAGCCTTCTTTCTGATCTTGTATTGTAATTCGACTACACTTGTGGAATTCTAGTTGTAAGGGCTTCGTTTGTGACCACAACCTCATCTTCCTCCAACCATGAGAAAAGAGCTTGGTTAGGTGCAATGTATAATTCTTGTTCAATAGACATCCCTTGCATATATTCCCTGAAATGAGCATTCTACATTTCGGGTGATCTGTATTCGTCCGCATTCAAAAACATACCCTTACTCATCTGTTCCGCCAATTTTTGCTACATATTTCCCCTTGGGCAGTTTTGGGGTAAATGGCTATCATTGCACAAGAAGCACTAGACATTTTCGTCCTCCACCAAATTTTTCTGGGCTTGGACCATTTTCTTATTTAGACTAACCTTGACTGTTTGTAATAGCATAGTAACTGAAACTATCTGATTTGTTGATGACATATGTTGACCTCCTTCTCTGTAGAATCCTTTATATGAATTATGTTGATAAGATGAATTTCCTCCACCATAGAGTTGAGTGGTCATTTTTGCAGGTGTCGCTTGTTGTTGTTTGATAATGACTAATTAATTAGCAAAAGTCCACATCAAAAATTTTATATCAATGATATCTACCACCATTGAAGAGACCCGATGTGCTTGGTTGAGTGGTACGATACACATTTGTAGACTATAGGGTGACCAACTTCAATTTTTTGGCAAGAGTTCTTAGATTAGCTTCCTCCTGATGGCCATCAGATATTTCTACAAATATTAGCATTGGTGGCCGAGGCAGAAGTTTCATAGCATCGACTAGGTTATTCTCTGCATGTACCACCACCTCATATGTGTCACGCAAGATTTTTCCTCCCATGGAAATTATCATAATTGTGATGTTTGGATTGATAGCCTTTAGATAAAACATGAACACCATCATAGTCTAAGGTTGAGCAGTCACGAGAATCCTTTGCCAAGTCTTGTGGAGCCTGGTATTGAAATCACTCATGGCTTCATGCGGAGCCCTCTTTATGGTAATTAGTTGTTGCAGCAGTGAGGAACGGTCTCCCTTTTCTGAGAATCATTTGATCAAGCGCTCTCAGAGTTGGTCCCAAGAAAGAATGGAACCCGAGGCTAGAGATTTGTAACAATCTTCAACCTTTCCCTTAAAAGAGGCGGCTAACAGTCTTAAAGTGATGTTTTCCTCCGATATGTTGTGTACCCTGCATACCTCCTCTATATCTTGAAGGTGTTCAAAAGAGGTTTTGAAATCCTCCCCAGAGAATTTTGGAATAGCCTTAAGGGCATTAGCAAGTATGGCAGGCCATACATTTGGGGATGTGTGTGGTTGTAGTGGACTACTATTGTCCCATGTTACAAAATTTCTAGGAGCAGGAGGAGGTACATGAGCCATGAGGAAAAGAATCCTATGAATCGGATATACAGGTAATCTTATTTGAAACTTTAAGCATCCGGGTGGAGTAGATAAGGCTCTAGATATTGGCCTTTGATTTCTTTCTCTATTACTCCTTATAGGGGCTACAAAACCTATAGTTTTTCTCCTAGGATTTGAGGTAGGTAACTAAGAGTACTAGAAGTGACCTCTCGAGGATACTCTCATTTGGACTCTAGGCATGAAACTTCCAGTTTCCCTCTACCTGATTTAAGAAATATTTCTGACTTCTAATCAGGTGTTTGGAAAAACTTCTGTCCCACTGGGTGTGCCAGAAAAAGAATTGTTGATCATCAAAGTTTCCACTTCTTTGATGATCTTATGGGAAATTCAGCGAGTGTGGGACAAATTGTGTCTCACTGAATACCTCTAGGATTTTTATAGAAAGTCGACTCTTCTTTTGGGGTTTTGAGATAAGGGAGAAATAAAATGTAAATATAAAACATAATACATGATGCACCAAATATTTTATGACATTTCAAACCCATGTTACTCCTATGATTGATATAAAAGACATAAAATGCCACAACCCCTCGTTGTTGGAAAGAGAACGAACAACAAATGCTAACTTCAAGCACAATGTAGACTTTCAAATGTTTTTGCAGGTAGTGTTCATTGAGGTCTGATCAAACATAAAGATTCTTTAGAATAAAAAATATATTCTAGAAATTACAAAGACTCTGTCTCCTAATATAGCATAGCATAACAGAATAACGACTTTAAGGAAAACAGAAAAATTCCAATGAATAGTTTGATTCTCCTAAACTACTATTCCATCACACAAACACAAAGCATAGAATCACTATTTAAACTACCATAATATTGCTTGCAAGACACATCGTTTCATTCAAAATGACAATATAAAGAAAAAGCTTGAAAAAGTCATACATGCACAGTCTCAATAAATTCCCACCAATAGTTCATGCTTTAATTAAAATTGAACTTTGAAACAAAGTTCAGATATCAATCCGACAATAGTTTAAACCTTAATAGATATAATATGCCAAAATAAAGTAGTTCTATAACTTGCTTCTAAAAAGCAGTTCTTAAAACCTTAAGAAAACTAAAAGGAAACACTTCTTTTGACAAAGAAAATAGTTCCTCCTGGAAAAATCATTTTTTTATGTCGTCGCCCTCCTCATATAGTCGTCAAAGAAAGAAAACGCTGCCTTATCCTAGAAGTAATTATTGTTAGGTTTTGAGAGTTGATAACACACGATTCAATCATAGACCCTTGGTTAGGCCGTAAAAGATCTTTGCATTTACTCTTTAGCTACTGCATTGATACCCTCTATGTCTTTTAGCAAAGATAGAAACCCAAATGCGATCAGATCCGAGGAACAACAACCTGGAAATCGACCCAATTTGATTGATCACATCACTACGAGGTACCATCTCAAAAATTCCATCCCAAAAAACCAAGAAAAGAAAAGAAAAAGAACAACCAACCCGGACAAACTCCTCAATCAGATATCTTTATCGATGGTGCAAATAATCCGCGATAAGGAGATCATGTGTCAACAGGCCGGAAACTCCTGAACTTGCAAATATAGCTCCCAAGACAATGTCTGACAAGAAAACATGTGTCCTGATCCTTCTCCCAAAAGGAAGATAAAAAGGTGAAAGTTGTGCAGCTACCACATGGCATATCGCACACCTTTTCAATAATTTATTTTAGAGCAGGTGCACCCAACACCATAAACATCTATGCAAACCATAATAAAATGACTTGATGCAAAAAAAAAACTTTACAATACCTTTGTTGAATCCTTTGAAATACCTATCCAACTGAGCATACCAAGATCTAGGAGCTTACTTCAATCCATATAAAGCTTTCTTCAATTTTCTCACCATATTTGATTGCTCTGACAACTGAAATCCTTTTGGTTGTTCCATGTAGACCTCTTGTTTTAGCTCACCATTTATAAATGTTCACTTAACATCTATCTGATAGACCTTAAATTATTTATGAGTAGCAAATGCTAAGAACATCCTCATAGCTTCCATTCTTACTACTGGACCAAAGGTTTCCTGAAAATCTTCCATAGAAAAAAAAGAAATGGGAGGTAAGTTTAATTCTTTCGAAGCAAAAAACTATCTTCTTATTCCATACACTTCACAAAACATATTAAACTCATGGTCCGGTGAGTTCTCCACCTCTCTCAGACCTTAAATATTTTATCCTCAAGTTCACCTCATTTTCAATCATAGCTTTGAATGTATTGAATCTATCTAATGCATCTGATTTCTCTCTAAGAAACATAACCCATGTATATCTAAAATAATCATCAACAAAAAGCATAAAGTACCTTTCACCTTGTAGACTTCTCACTCTTGTAGGACCACAGAGATTTGTATGAATTAAATCTAGTAATCCAGTATTATACTATTACTTTGATTTGTAGTGGCTTCTTGCTTGCTTTCCAAACTGATAATTCTTGCAAATAGCATTAGCAGCCTTTGTAATTCTTGGTAAATCTCTCATGGACTGAATTACACTAGTATTTTCCAAGTTATCAAAATTCATGTGACACATTCTTCTATAAAGCATCATCCATCAACAACTTTAAGTTGATAGATATTTCCTTTATATTTCTTTCCTGTAGCAAACAATGTTCTGGATCCCTTCCAAATCTGACATCTTTCATCCTTAAACACAAGATCATATCCTTTACTACACATCTGACGAACACTCAAAATATTATACCTTAATCCCTTAACATAGTAGGTCCATCATCATTATTATGCTTTCCATCAAAACTTACAAAACTTATCCCATAAATTTTAACACTAGTATTGAATCTCCAAACTTAACTAAGCCTCCATCATATTTTTCAATTTTAACAAATTTTTATCAATAGTAATGTCATGTGAACAACCACTGCCAACAACCCAATAGTTCTTTTCTTGTTTAACATGTAGGGAAAAGATAATAGTACCTTCATTTTTCTCCTTCTTTGGAGGGTTTTCTTTCACCTGTATTTCAAAATTAGCGAAAGTAGTTTCATCCTTTATAGCAAAGAACAAGCATTCATTGTCATAAAGATCTCCATACTTATAATATTCATCAAATATACTAGCATTCTCATTCACATAATATGATTTGTTAATTTTTTTCCTTTCTTTTCTTTCTCATATCTTTGTTTATCACTCTTAGCGATTTTTGAATGCAACATAATGCCTATTTCTCCACAACTAAAGCATTTAAAGGGTAACTTACCTTCATACTTATCAGAGCATTTCCACATCCTTCTCACAAAGTTAGCTTCTATTTCATCAGAAAAAAAATTCATCCGGATCTTCAACTTTTGTGGCCTTAAAAGCACTTTCTGATTCACATCCACTACTAAGATTCAACTTCCTCATCTCATAAGATGTAAAAAATCCGAACAATAGATCTTTAGTGTAGGTCTTATATAATCTATACTCTATTCAATAGCACACACCTTCTTACTGTAAGCATCAGGAAGAGTTCTAAGAATCTTCTTTACAATTTTGGTTTCATCTAAAGTAGCACCAAGTCCTTGTTGCAAGGTGTGACCCTTGGTCTTCCTTGTAGCACAACGTTTGGGTTTGTGGCGTGGTCTAACCGCCTCTTTTGGATCTTAACTAAAGCTTGTATTGGGCATTGACAGGTCAATCTTTTGGTGCAACGAAAAGGCCAATAATTGGTATCAGAGCTGGTCACAGGTTCAAACCCTTCGCTTGTGTTGGGGGGGATTGTTGCAAGGTGTGACACTTGGTCTTCCTTGCAACACAACACTTGGGTTTGTGACATGGTCTAACTGCCTCCTATGGATCTTATCTAAAGCTTGTATTGGACATTGACAGGTTGATCTTGTGGTGCAATGGCAAGGCCAACAATCCTCACATTTAGGCCACTATCTCATCCAATTTTTGTACATAAGCTTTAACATTCTCATCTTCAGACATATACAGAAGCTCAAACTGTGTCTCCAAATTCTGTATTTTTTCCTCTTTGCCTCTTTCATCACCTTCATCTGCCCTTTCCCAAGCATCCAAAGCTTTCTTAGCAGTCTTCAGATTTTGTTCAAACCTTAATCAACTCGGAGTGTACCAAACTATTCTTCAAAATATATTTTGCCTTATTTTTTGATTCATGTGCATTGATCTCATTAGTGATACTTGGACCATTAGTAAGGATTCTTATAAGCTTTCTCCACATATCCACAATACTCCAGATATTATTCCATTAATATTTTCTAGATAGTATAGTTAGTTCCATCAAATTTTAGATAATCATAAACCATTTTATGAGCCATCTAGGACCTTTCTCAAGTGGTTAAGCTCTTCACCAAGGAACCAAGCTCTGATACCAATTGTCGAACAAGACAACTAAGAGTGGGGAGTAAATCAGTTATCACATATTTAGGCTTTATTTTATTCGTCGGAACTAATCCTTAGCACTACTTAAATGAGTAAATATTAAACACTAGTTCAAAAACTAAAAACCATCACATAAACACAATAACACCAGATTTACATGGAAAAATCCATGAGGGAAAAACCATAGTGAAGATTAACTCACAGTATAGAGAATATCAAAACCGATTATAAGAGGCTCACTATGTGAGAAACAAGGCTCATTGCCAAAACAAGGACTCACTATCCCATAGGGCTAATAACCCAAAGGGCTCACTTCCATAGAGATACAAAGAAGATAAAGAAGACTTGTCATAAAGAGAAGGAAATCTCATTGCAACAAAGAAATCCACAACAATTTTCTCATTCCACTTCCACACATGCATGAAAGATAAAGTACACCAACTCACTACTTTTGGAAACTCGGCATTTAGACTTCACACTAATCTACCATACTCATATCATACACACATACTAATTTGCACTTATTTCTATTGTCTTTGTGCTCTTGTCTCTATTTCCTTTATTCTCTTCACTCTCTTCTTCACTAACTCATTTTGTATTTATACCATCTTTAACTTTGAAATGTATCCAAAGTCGTCCATCCAAATTCAAATTCAAATTAGGTCCACACAAAAACTAGCTAGGGTGGAATTAGAATGAGGGCAACCCAAACACATGTTTCATGAGGACACAAATAGATCCAACATGCTTCACTAACTTCGAAAGTAGTATTCCACACAAATTCAGCTAAACAAATGTAAAACAAATAAATAAATTAAGCATGACCTTTCCATATTCCAAAATTATCTTCAATATAATCAAAACAACTCAACTCTATAACCGAAATTCATAAGACTTCATCAAAAGAGAAATCTAGACTAACAACATTTCTCCCAAACCTTAACTAGAACCATACAAAACCATAGTTCACAACTAGTGAACATAACTTGCATTGTACAATGAATCAACATGCAAAAATCAAGATATAGTAGATTCCAACAACTATGATCAACATATCTGAATCGCACAGACATAGGAGCAAATCAGGAGCAAAACCTGGAGCAACAACTAAACATTTGTAACATATCTTCATTAAAATTTTCTCAATATCCTCAACATATATAGCCAATAACTTGTAACCATGACACTAATGACAACAACAATTAATTGATAACCAATTGATATGTTGACATCAATGAAAACACCTTCAATCTTTCCATTCTTGCAACACCTTCATCACTCATAGGAGAGGTATCAAGAGAAGAACAAATATGATTATCATGATCATCTTAACTTGCATCCTCTTTCACTAAAGCATTCTCACAAGTAGGAGGGATCAATTTTTTCTTAGCATGCTTCAAAAGGTAAGATACTAATATTGTGTGCTCAAAAATGAAAATTACTTCTAACCATCTTATGCAATACTTGAAGAATGTAAACAATGTATATCCAAAGATGAAAATTACTTTTATCCAATTTATTCAAAGCTTTAAAAATGCAAACAATGTGTATCAAAAAATGAAAAGCACTTTTATCAAGCTTATGCAAAACTTCATGAATGAACATTGTGTACATGTAAAAGTGAAAAGTACTTTTATCCAACTTATGAAAAGTTTCATGAGTATAAACATTGTATATGAAAAAATGAAAAGTTTCTGATGATTTTTGCTACTGAAATGATTTTGGAATGATTAAAAAATGACTACATCAAATGGATGTTTTTGACTTAAATGCATAAAACATAAGTTCTTAAAACTTTCCAGACTAATACTATAAGCTACTAGAAAGCCTAGGAAGTATAGAAAATCACTAGAAATCTCAAAAAATTTGGTTTCTATAGGCCTCCATGGACTGATTCGCCCAGCTAGGAATATGAGTCCCACTTAGGCCTTTTGACAATTTCAGATAGTGAAAAATAGACAACAGAAAATACCTAGAAATCAAGTGATAATACATGTACCAATACTAAATCACCCAAAGGGGCGAATGAGTCCCAATTACGGTTTGTAAACTTGATTCAAAAAAATTTCAATTGATTCTAAGGTTTCCAACTTATATGTTGAATTTACTATTTGCAATTATAGATTTTTAGGGTATGTGCAGGATCATGATGGGCCAAAAAGTGGCAATATGATGGGTATGTGGCTGGCGACTTTTTTACCCAAAATTGATGAAACAAAGGGTTTTAAAGGAGATTCTCAGATTTCCACTAATAAAAATTATGTTTTATTTTGAATTTAATAAGTAATTATTATTAATTTTTTATTCAAATTACAACTAAAGTCCTAATTGATTGATTGAAAAAAATCTATAGCTTTCAAACGGTATCACATTTTGAATCAAAATATGTGTCACATTCTATGCTTTGCATACTATAGGATTAAAAAAACAAAAATTGAATTTGATCAATTTTGACCAAGTTAAGGTGGTCAGACATATGAGTTTTAAATTTTTAAAAAGTTGTAATAAAAAATTCATAATTAATTATTTACTTAGAAAAAAATTACAAAAAAATATGCATCACATCGAGGCATGAGTCCTCTACTTATATATAGAATATTATAAAAAAATATTATCAGTTTATTGTGGTTAGGGTGGTCAAATAGACGCCTACTTCTTATTTTTTCCCTAAAATTTAAGTACCACTGCATTGAAATTTCAAATTTTCACCCAATAATTTTTTTTCTTTTAAAACAAACCTAGTAGTTTATAAACTACATTCAATTTTCTACATATTCTATTGTTACATATTTTTGAAATAATATAGATAACTTATTCAAATTTTTACATCAAGTTTCTTAACTCTGATTTTTCTAAATTTTTTGCCACTTAAGTGCCTGTTTTTTCCATGATGATCCTACACATACCCTTTAGTGAAATTAAATTATTTAAGATGCTAAAATCCAACCTCTATGCAAATTTCACTAATGCAATGTTTAGAAGCTCTAAATGAAAATTAACTCATGCAAGATCTAATGCAAAGTTAACCTAGATCTAAGACTACAATGTTCTCCAAATCAGAAATGCAAGTGTCCAAAGGTAGTGTTCACCAAAATGAACCATTAGAAATAGGGTTTAGACCTATTTCACTCTTAGTTCATTGGGACACCAAGATCCCTCAATCAAGTGACTCAATTAAGAGAAGGATTTGAGATGTAAAAATAAGGATGGTTTCCTTAGGTATGATTAAAAGAGGGTTCACCACTAAGCAAATTCTTAGAAAGAAGGAAATGAAAGAAATATGTAAATCTAGCTATGTGACCTAAAAAATGGAACTTGAAATTAGAATAATAAATTCAAGATAAAGAGAGAAACACCTAGAAGATTGAAGATGTCCAAAACAAGGTCTACAATTCTAAAATTATAGCTTTTCATGTGCAATAGAACTCATACACCAAACTGGGCGATTTAGACCCAATCTATGGTTTCTGGGAAGAATCTGGAATCTCTCAGTGACAAGTCAGAATCCACTAAAATCTGGTAAAATACTTGTAGCAGGAATCATACACCCAAGGTGGCAATTTAGTCACGTTATTAGGGTTTTGTTGATATTTTGTAGCCTTTAGTGATCTTCTGTAGCTCTTTTCTTGTCCAATTTTTATGTCCAAAAAAGTATAAATTCCGATCTTTAGGTGATTTTCTATGAGGATGACAACTTGGACAACATTTTTTAATATTTCAACTTTGTCTTCAAAGGATCTTCAAGCTCTTAGATCTACAATCACACATGTCGAGGGAAAAATGTTGATTTGTTAGTGGATAGGGGTTTACCTTGGTCAAACCCTATTTTGGTAATTAAACTTTGAATTGAAGTAATGCATAAAATGAAATATGAATAAACAAAGTAATGTTATACCTCACAAATCCTTAATTGAACGTTAAAGTGAAAATCTGAAATGTAGCATGGAATCGCCTCAATGAGTGTAGGTCTTGATCATAAACTTGACAAAAGATAATGGCTTTGAAGACTTGATCTTGATCACCAATGCTACAACATCACATCAGCTCAACAACATGCATGACTTTAACATGATGAAAGAGATCCTTGATTGTTACAATAAAAATCTAATACTCTACCCTTGAATGCCTTCTTGAATGCTCTTAAATGTTCTTAAATGCTCTCTTAATCATAAATTTGCTAGAATGCTTAAACACTTGAAAGATTAGATGAAATTATGGGAAATAATCTTCTATTGGTACTTTTTTATGCCAAATTTCTTGAAATTAAAATACAAAAAGCTGGCATCAGATCTAGGATAATAAAATCCTACCAAGAATTTGATTTAAAATAGGTCATGGTTAAAGTGGGACTCATACGCTAGTTGGGGTGTATGAGTCCTAGAGTTTTAAACACAAGACACAAACTCCAATAAGTGTTGAATTCAATGCAATGTCTAAAATCAAGGCCCAATACCTAGGTGGGACTCATATTCCCAAGGTGGCGTATGAGTCCCAAATCACTAGATCTGATAATTCCCAAATCACTCTAGATCTAGAAAACATAACGAAAAAATATTGAATTATGATTTGTCATTTATTGTTGGGATTATCCTTAGAAAAATGCATTTAATAAGGCTTGTGGATGAAAAATAAGACCAATTAAAGCATAACGAAGCCCTAGATTAGTGTGAAAATGTAACTTAGATACACTTTACAACACCCTAAATAAGGAACAATTAGATCCATTTAGGTTAAAAGGGTCCTAAACTTAATGTAAATGTGTAAAACACATTACAACACTAAATCAACACAACATTAGAATCATTTTAATATTAATCATTCCCAAATTAAGTGAGGAAATAGGATACTTTTTTCATCACTACATCTTCAAAATAAAAAAAATGGAGACAAATGCTTGATGAATATGTTTGAGGAGAGCAATGCAATGGTGAATGAAGTGTTGAAAGTGGTTTAGAAGACATTTTTAGGGTTAAATGCACTTCTAAGATATTTTTTTAATATTTTACTATTGACTTTAGGTGCCCCCTGGGTGCTAGCACTCATGGGAGTGCTTAGAAGTGCCTAGGAGTGCCTCAGACACCCTAGATTCCTTGTGGGTCCACTCTAAGAAGACCCACATGGAACCTGTGGTGTTAAGGGTGCTCCTTAAAGTTATAATAAATATAGTTGTATAATTTTAATTTACTTTGTCTGTATAGGTTGCTAGTTCATCTCCATCTAAGAGGAACTAGATCACATATTCTTTCATCCACTCAATAAATGCAATAGATTTCTCTCCTAAAGAGCAAAGAACTTAGTATTCATGTAATTCAAATTGTGTTTCCTTTCACACAAACAATATGAATTTACAAGGAAGGAGACACAATTGTGTGATATAGAGCAAGAGAATACATATTTGGGTTCTTAGACTACTTCCCTCATTCAAACCCCATGTTGATGTTTCCACCTCCATAGACAACTAGGAAAACCACAAAGTAGAAGATGTGATAAAAGAAATAGAAAGGAAAGTAATAAACACTACAAAAGATGCAATGCTAATCTATCAAACCACAATAGGAAAAAGAAAGTTATGGAAAACCACCTCCACCCAAAGGCACTCAAGGAAAATGAAGGGAGAATGCAAGGCAACAAGTTTGGAAAAGTCAGAATAGCTATAGCAGTAATAAAGGGAAGTCTCGCAAGACTCCTAACTCGCAACTTCTATGGTAAAGCAACACGTACAAAGGTAAAGTGGATGGAGTAACAAGCTTGCTTGTTGCAATGCTCAATGGAGTTGTGTGAGAAAGTGCTTGAGATAATGTGATAGATTGCTAGAATATCTTGGAAGACTAAATGAATGAAAAAGATAGCTATTTCAAGATCAAAATGGGAGAGGAGTCATTTTTGGGTTGCTTGGTCGATACAGAGGTGTTACGCTTTGTGCCCAATGGAGAACGTAACGTCCCTACAGACACTAGAGCCAAGAATCTATCAGGGATGATAGTGTGCAGTGCAGATGTTCGCGCACCGTGCTTGCATCCCCAACAAATATTCCCCCACCAACACACTTTACAAATGATAGATGGATGGAAGGAAGATGGGTGATGTGGAATTTCTCCTTCGGGTTTGGTTTTCTAAGGTAGGGAATGTAAAAGGGGAATTTACACAAGGGGTGCAAATTCGCTCCTATACAACAACTCACCAAACTTTGACAATAAAGTGTTGCAAACATGTATGAAGTGGCTCCAATAAATGTAGATCTTGACTCTTTCTTGAATAGGATAGATCTTGAATGAAATGCTAGCCTGAATAATGAAACCCTACATCACAATTGTTATCTCCAAAACAAATATGATACATGAAGACTTTGTCATAATGCTTGATGCTTGAAGAATTCTCTAAAATGCTTGATGATCTTCCATTGAATGCTCTTGTAAGCTCCAATTTGCTATAATGCATGAATACTTGAATGCTTAGGATGCTAGGATCACTTAATTGCTTGTAAGGAGAAAAATGAGTGAAAGAACCTTATATTTATACTTAATTATGCAAGAATTCCAAAAATTACAACGCTACAAGCCAACATCAAATCTAGGAGGATAAAATCCCACCAAGAATTTGAATTAATTTTAAGTTTGGGCCACACGGGACTAATTCACCCAAGGTTGCAAATGAGTCCCATTAGGCATAATTTATGGGACCAAATTAAAAAATGCTTAGAAATGTGTGAAACCAGGATTGTGCAACAAAAGCCTAGGTGGGACTCATTCACCCAAGGTGGTGTATGAGTCTCAGATCACTAAATCTGGGCTACACAACCTGAAAACACTTAAATTATGACTGGATGTTGATTTGTGTCAGGATTATCCTTAAAAAGATGCATTTAATGAGGCTTGTGGATGCAAAATAAGGCAAATTAAAGCATAAAAAGCTTAATTATTAATGATAACCTTAGAATAGTGTGAAAGTGTATTACAACATTTTACCACACTCCAAATAAGGCATGATTAAGGTACATTTTGGTTTAAAAAGAGGTCTATTAGGTTCGGTTAATTAATAAAACCTTGGAAAAGTGTAAAAGTGTGTTACAACACTTCACAACACCTTAACAAGGTACAATTTAAGTTCATTAGTTCACAAGTGTCCAAGTCATAATACAAGCATGTAAAACACATTACAACACTAATTCAAAGCATCCTTAAGCTCAATTTCACAAGGAGGGACCAAACAAGTGTGGAAATGTCACCAACAACATTTTTCAACACTGCAGATCTTATTTACCCATTGTTAATAATCAATCTTAAAAATCATTCTATTAGAGTCTTCTAATTTTTTAGGGAGATCCTTAGGGTTTTAGTCTTTTTGATTCATATGGGGTTTATTTTATATTTTAATGACTAAAACTATAGCACTTTTATTCTTTGGACCTTGGCATATGTTGCTATTGTATTCTTCTATTGCAATATTGGCTAGTTTTCAAAGTTTATTCACTTAAAATTACAACTTGATCCCCTTAAGTGGCATTGTCTTGTAGGTCCCTAGTTTTTTTCTTATTAATGTTTTCCCACACATGTATTATTCCTTATGTTATCCAATCATGTTGTAGCTTTGAGTTCTCACTAGCATTCTACGTGATGAATTCCTATTGCATCATGATGGTTCTTCACATCATAATTTTTATTTGAATTCTTTTCTTAAAGATTTGAGAAAACAATATCATGTCATGTGTCTTTAAGTGGGGTGTCATAGGTGTTGGTTAATATAGTGTAGTTTTTTCCACATGTTGAGTTGATAGTTTATAATAGGCTTGTTGTTGATGGTGTTTTATGCACTTCTTAACACAGGCGGTGCATAGGTGCACTACCTCTCTTGAAAGACAATCTTCCACAATCGAATTGCAGAACACTATCCCAAGGTCTCTCGGATGTCAGGTCATGATAGTGCATAGATACCTCAGTAGTTTGATGTGATTTGCTGGAATCACAAGGCGGTCTTACAGAAAATACAAAGCAAGAACACAAAGCATGGAAGTTGGATCTTTGAAATGGAGTCCTTATGATTGGAAGTTGTTATGCACAGGCTATAGGTTCAAACAGTAGTCTTGGACCCTATTTAGTTGTTGAATTTGGCTTTACAATGTGCAATTAACCTTAGCATAGGTCAGCTACTAAAAAAAAATGAAAAAAGGTGAAGGAGAGGGAAAGTTCCTAAGTCTGAAGCTTGCTATGAATAGTGACAATGGAGTTCCTGCAATGGACAATTTCTCAAAACAATATCCCACTTAACCAGGTATTTCACAGTATCATGGAAATTGTGCTATCTTCTAAGGGCTGCAGATATTTCATCCTTCATCCACCACATACATGCATGAATCAAAGATGAATGTTTGGAGCAGCTTTAAAATCAAATCCAGGCTAACTTTGCACAGCTATCTACCATCAGCAAACAGCAAAAAGTATGGACTAAGGAATCATCAACAAGGCAAAAATTTTCACAATCACCCAACGGCATTCCTAAGATTTATCCAAAGAAATAAGATAGCTAGCTAAACAGCAATAAGATCTTAGCTAAACATCTGATATTGGAGAATGAATCAAATAACATGAGAGAAACCAAGAAAATACACCAAGTCAATGTCTTTTCTTATAAATTTTAGCAGCATGTCTTTATAACAACTCAACTCTCTCTTTGCAAATGAGAGGAGTGCCCTATTTATAGTTTTCAAAAAGTTAAATAAATGGCCAAGATTCATTCTCATTGTGTGGCCAAGATTCATTACAAAATAGGGTTTAAGACTGCTGTTTGAATCTACAGCCTGTGCATAACAACTTCCAATCCTAAGGACTCCATTTCAAAGATCCAACTTCCATGCTTTGTGTTCTTGCTTTGTATTTTCTATAAGACCGCCTTGTGATTCCAGCAAATCACATCAAACTACTGAGGTATCTACGCACTATCATGACCTGACATTTGAGAGACCTTGGGATAGTGTTCTGCAATTCGATTATGGGAGATTATCTTTCAAGAGAGGTAGTGCACCTATGCACTTCCTGTGTTGAGAAGTGCATAAAACACCATCAACAGAACTGGCGCTAGAAGGAGGGCCATGGTGAAAATACTAAGTTAAGGGATAAAGTGAAGCTGGATCGAATCGGATCATTCTCCCCATAGAGATTTCAACGTTTTCTACGGTCAACACCAAACAAGGGAGAATTTGAATAATTACAGCCTCCGACGAGGGAAAAGCGAGCTCAAGGAAGTAGCGTTGCCTCTTCCTCTTCCTCCATTCCATCTGCCTCCATTCCACCCTCACCTTCATTTGGCTGGCCTTCATCTTCCACCCAACTATCTCAAACTGCATTTGCACCTCCTACCTCCGGCAGCCAGGGGTTCGCTCCTCTCCCAGCCCTTCCAGCCCAAGGCACTGTCCAGACAGCCATAGCTCAAGTGCAGCCCCAGATTGTTGTTGTATTGCAAATACAACCCCAAATTCTCATTTTCCAACAACAAGTACCACCTCCGCCACCCTCCATGGCTTGGTTAGCACATAACCCTTCGCCGATACATTTTGCTGTCTACAATTATATGCCCAAGAATCCAGAGGGCTTTTGCTCAAAGTTCCATCCACACGACCTACAGAGAACAGCTGAGAAGCATATCAAAATATTCGAGATAGCTATCACCAAAATGCAAGTGGACCACAAGGACATTACATGTCACCTCTTTCTGCATTTGTTGGGGGAGGAAGCCTTCTATTGGTACATTAATCTACCGAGGGAATCCATTACCTCATGGAATTTGATGAAGAATGCCTTCTTGTAGAAATACAAGATTCTCGTTAGCCCTTCAAAGCTTTACCAACAGTTCATGTTCGTCAGGAGGGAAGTCAATGAACCTATTGGCTCCTTCAATGACCGCTTCCATCGGGCCTATACAAGGCTTCAGGATTAGTACTTCTATAACTATGCAGCGTCTCTCCCGGTCTACTATGCGGTGCTGGACAACCTCATGTCGGCCTTGGTGAAAAGGATGCGCCCACTGCTCACCTCCCTAGTGACCGACTATGCAGAAGCTGTTGTCGCCAGTGCGGACTTGGGACAAAATATCTCTGGCCCACTGCCTTCTTTGGGGCTGATCACCCACCCAATGCAGATTCAGGGGCTTAATCAGACATTTGCTCACCAAACCCCTCTTATGAACTAGGTGCCTAAATTGCCTATGGTACCACATCCAGGGCAGCCATTGAATTATGCGCCTCCCACACCTTCCTATTTGTAGCCCCAGCAACAGTACCACTACTCTCAGGCTGCTCCACAACAGCAGGTGTACCCCCAACAGCCCCAGGCGCCATTGTACCTATCGGGACCGAATTTCCCTCCAGCCTATCAGAATCAACCGGCAGCCCCGTCCGCTTTTCTTCAAAATCCGGCGTTGTCACCTGGAAGCGTGACTGAGAAAGACAAGTTGGAGGAGCTGACTGAGATGATAAAGAAAATATCCACAGAAATGACGCACCTAAAGAATCAGAATAACTAGTTGCAGGCCTCCCAGTGTAATTGTCAAGCCAATCTCAACCGAGACAACCAAGACAATAGGGACAGCAAGGATAATCATGAAGTAGGCACTTCCTCTAGGTAGAATTATGATAGGGGGAAAAATGCCAATCAAAATGAAAAAAGGAGACCTTTTCAGAGGCAGAATCGTACATGGAACACTAGGCCCAACAATGGAGGAGTACCTACGCCTTTTGATCAACTAGCAAGCAATGACAAAACATCTAGTGGTGTATATCTGGTCAAAGTGGCCTTGTCCGGATGGTGTCGACTTCACAAAACTAGTAGACATTCTAAGTTAGATTATCTTGAGTTCCAGACAGCTGCTGAAATCTTCCAGGTGGAGGTACAAAACGCGGTCGACAATGCCAACTGTAGGGACATCGTCCCATCTGAACCATATGATTCTTCATGTCTCGTGGTTAATCAAGCACCGTTTCCGCAAGGTGACCGCAACGAGCCTGAAGTTGAGTCCACTCCTATTGAGGATGAAGAAGCGCAAGAGGTAAGTAATGAACAAACTTTGGCTCAGCTCTTTGATTCAGTAGATAACGGTCCGGTGGATGAAGAAGAATCATTTGTAGATGAGGTCCACATGTTCCACCAATGATCAAGTCCCTACTTCCTTAGGAATAGACAAGCGGGCAGACCCTTTACAACTTCTACCCCACCAAACAATTTCGCCACCCTACCTGATCCAAATGCCAGTAATAACCCTGGGCTTCCTCACATACCTGCCCAATACCTCAACAAGAACAGATTTCAAAACTAGTTGCAAAATCAGCCTCAGGGCCAATCTCAAAATTCGTCTAGTCAAACAAAGGTTCAACCTCCTAGTTCTGCTATAGGCCAGGCTTTTAGCGTAGAAATTGAGAAAATGGGTGAATATGTAGCAGAAGAGTTCAAGAAGGTAAAAATCAGCTTGACAACCTTCGAATTACTCAAAGCTCCTGCCGTGAGGCATGCCTTTTTTAGGGTTCTTAATGGGACTCCATCTTCTAGTACAACACAAGAAACCCCAGCTAAGAGGGTAACCTTTGAAGAGCCTAGAAAAGAACCGGAGATACAGGATAATGCCTGGAAAAGGAAGGATGTTCCCGTAAATCAGCCAGTAAATAAGCAAATTGAAAAGGAGCCGGAAAGGGCTAATAGCCAGTTTTCCAAGAACCAGCAATTTAAGAAAACCAAGGATATGGACAATGATAGAAACAAAGGTCAGATAGCTCACATGGACACACCTATGGGAATCCTCCAAGGGAGACCAGAAACTCCCCCTTTCCTGACCACCATTAGAATCTTTGGGAAGAACTTGCATAACTACCTGCTCAATTTAGGGGCTTCTGCCAATGTCATGCCCTTAGCAGTATGCAAGGCTCTTGGCATCATTCTCACGCCTTCAAAGAGGAATGTCACCCAGCTGGACAAAATAGAGATCAACATCGTGGGTGAAATAAACTGTATCCCGATGCAGATTGCTATAGACCCGCGAATACAACAGGTCATCGATATTCAAGTGGCTGACATTCCTAATGCATATGGAATCATTTTGGGAAGGGAATTCACTAAGTAACTGAATGGAAATACCGCCACAGACCTTTCTCACATGTGGCTGCCATGGAAGGGGCTGCCAAATCATATCCGTATCGACCGTGAACCCCGTATGAAGTACATGATCACAGAATACAATAATCTCAGCGAGGTGTTGTTCGTCGAGACCGATTTGGGGAATTATCACCCTTTTGCCTACCAAAATGAGGTCGGGCTTCACGAAAAAGGTGCAAACAAAGTGTTACTAGTGTTGTGTCGCCCTTCGACCGATTCTACATGAATGCCCCCAGACACAGAAACATTGGTAGAAGCCGATGATGAACCAGATAAGGATGACGACTAGGGATTACTCAATGGATTCCAGGAATTCATGGAGAAATGTGCAAGGGATCAACTCAGCCTAGGGGGCCAAATAAATTTACAGGATCTCTTGTTGCCGAACTGGTGCAAAGTTCACAATGCTGCACACTCCGAGTTTGATTGTTGCCTATGTCAAGCAGCGGTTGCACATGTTAGAAAAACAACTGCTCTTCAGATGGAAACACCTAAGGAGATGCCAGTAGAACCACATGTTGATCATTGCATCGAACTGGAAAACTCCCCTAAGATCACAAGGCCAGCCGTCCAGCCGAAAGAGAACGGAAGCTTAATCAGATCCGAAGAAAAGGAATCCTCTATGTGCTGGATGCTCGGATTTGATGGATCAAAGTCCAGGCAAGGGGCTGGAGTGGGGTTCGAACTCATTAGCCCAACAGGTAAGACATTTCTCACTGCCCACCAATTGTAATTCTATTGCACCAATAACGTAGCGGAATATGAGGCTTTAGTTCTTGGCCTTCTTATGGCCTTGAAGAAAAATGTAAAAGTGCTGCAAGTTTTTGGGGATTCCGCACTCGTAGTTAAGCAGGTCAAGAAGTTGTATTCTTGTCATGATAGGAGACTCACAAATTATAGGCATATGGTTTGGGATCTCTTAGAGGGCTTAGATGCATTCAACATACAATTGATCCCCCGTACTCAGAATCGTACGACTGACGCCTTGGCTCAAGCAGCCAACACTCTACAACCCCTCTCTTTATCTGGGCTCAAAAAATTCACTGTTGAGCTAACATCCACGCCATCAGTCACATAATGTTACTCACATGCAAGTCTTCAATGATGACGGGCATATCCTTCAATTCATCACAAGTTCTGATTTCTTCGCAGCTCAAATAATTGATGAAGCTGATCCACAGGAAGCCGAACTGGACATAGAGGGGGTTATTAACCTCAAAACCAACACAATCCGTAGAGGTATGGTTCAGCTAGAGTGCATATTTGACTTGGATCAAATCAGAGATCAGGACCAACAAACAAAAAAGGAGGCCATAAGCAGCCAGTGCAATGCACACAACCTTGGGACAACCGAGGAGATCAAGAATATTTTTATCGGCAAGGTGTGCACGCCTAAGGAAAGAAGAGGAATCACGGATGCATTGCGACGATACCATGATGTGGTGGCATGGAGCTACGAAGATTTAAAAACATATGAAACCTCTGTCATTACACACACCGTCCCTCTGAAGACCGAAGTGAGGCCATTCTGCCAATGGCAGCGCCCTATCAATGCCTTGCTGGAACCTGTCGTTTACAAGGAGGTGCAAAAGTTGCTCTCAGCAAAAAATATTTTTCTAGTCAAGCACTCCACGTGGGTGGCCAACTTGGTCCTGGTCAAGAAAAAGAGTGGAGAAATTAGATTGTGTGTAGATTTTCACAATCTGAACCATGCCTTGGAGAAAGACAATTATCCAATACCTTCATTAGACGAGGTGTTGCAGATCGTCAATGGCTCCCAGATGATGTCTTTCCTTGATGGGTACTCCGGATATAATCAGGTAATGGTACAATATGAGGATCATCATAAGACAACGTTCACCACTAAGTGGAGGACGTTCGCATACCGAAGAATTCCTTTTGGGCTCATCAATGCCGGCACCACTTTTCAACGCGCCATGGATATCGCCTTCAAGGACTTAATTGGCAAGTGAATAATCATCTACATGGATGATTTGACCGTATTTTCTAAGAAGCGGGGCGATCACGTCTCCGACCTATGCAAAGTATTTCAGAGATGCAGAGAGTTTGGGATTTCCCTCAACCCCAAGAAGTGCATTTTCGGAGTGACTGAAGGCAGACTGCTCGGGCACATCATCTCAGAATAGGGAATCTCCATTGATCCGGAGTGCATCGAGTCCTTACTCAAAATTCAGCCCCCGGGCAGCAAGAAGGAATTAAAATCTTTCTTTGGAAAGATCAACTTCGTCCAGAAATTCATCACAGGTTTCGCGGAGATTGTTAAACCTCTCAATGCCATGCTCAAAAAAGATGCCAAAGTTGAATGGACGCCAGATGCCAAACAATCATTCAAAGAAATCAAATGGGCTATCACTGAGGCACCTATGTTAGCTATCTCAGATTATCTGAAGCCATTCTACATCTACTCATTTGCTTCAGAGCATTCTTGTGCTAGCATGTTGACTCAGAAGGATGACGAAGGAAATGAGCATCTGATCACCTTCATGAGTGCTCCCCTCAAGGGTGTTGAATTGTGCTATCACAACATCAAGAAGTAGACGTACACTCTCGTCAGAGGAGTGAATAAATTTAAACACTACAACCTACGCAATAAGGTGTTTGCCATTGTCCCCGACCCAGCAATAAAAATGTTGCTCATGCAGCATGAATTGGGTGAACGAAGGGCTAAGTGGGTCACCCTGCTCCAAGAGTATAATATGGAGATCCAACCGATGAAACTGGTAAGAGGGCAGGCACTCACCCGCACAATTGCCGAAACAGCAGCAGAAGCTAGACCTGAACTCACTGTGTAGCAGTACCAGCTTGAGGATGTTTCCCCTAGAGAGTGGTACCAAGATGTCGTCTACTATTTGCTGAACCATAAGTGCCTTCCGCACCTACAAGGAGTCCAAAAGCAGGCCCTGAGATTGAAAAGTAGTAGCTACATGTTACAGTGTTCCATTCTCTACAAGAAGAATCATGAAGGCATATATTTGAGATGCCTCGGCAAGGGAGAAGCAGATCGGGTCTTGAAAGAGTTTCACAACAAATTTGGCACGGGCCATAGTTCAGGTTCTTCTACAACACATCAAATATTAAGAGCAGGGTATTATTGGCCCACCATCTTCAAGGATGCCCATTACCATGTTCGTTCATGTCACACATGCCAGACCGATGCCACCAGGGAGAAGAATGCTGCTGTCCCACTGCAGCTAGTGCTAGAGGTAAGGCCTTTTGCACAATGGGGTCTCGACTTCATCGGTCTGGTAAGCCCTCCATCATCTGCAGGACATAGGTACATTCTTACTGCTACTAATTATTATACTAGATGGACGGAAGTAATAGTATGTAAGCAATGCACAACTGAAGTAGTTACTAATTTTCTAGAAAGTTTCATTTTAAATCGATTTGGTTGTCCATATGCTTTGGTAAGTGATAATGGACCTGCATTTGCTTCATTAAAATTTGCTAGTTGGGCGTTTGACTATGGAATAGCCCTTAAATTCTCATCTAATTACTACCCTCACGGCAACGGCCTTGCCGAGTCCATGAATAAAAATTTGATTACTGTGATCAAGAAGCTACTAGATAGGAATCCCAAGGACTAGCATACCCAGCTCCGTTTCACCCTTTGGGCTGATTGCACTCGCCACAAGGCTGCCCTTGGCGATTCCCTGTTCCACCTTGTCTATGGCCTAGAACCTATATTCCCCATCCATCTGAAGATTCCTACTCTCTAATTCATCAATGATTTTTATGAGGGACGAGATCGTAGGGAAGCTCGGTTAGCTGAGCTCTTGCATTTAGAGGAAGTCTGAAACCGTGCAATAGAAAATTTTGCCAAACATCAAGGTGTAGTTAAGAGATGGTTCGACCGCCGAGCCAA
Organism: Sequoia sempervirens; assembly: GCA_007258455.2. Taxonomy (NCBI): domain Eukaryota; kingdom Viridiplantae; phylum Streptophyta; class Pinopsida; order Cupressales; family Cupressaceae; genus Sequoia; species Sequoia sempervirens. The sequence goes on from VDFB02281492.1 coordinate 712,457,529, forward strand.
GATCAAGGCCTTTAGAATTGCAGATTTGGTCCTGTATTGGGACAAGTCCCATGAAAAGAAAGGGGGACACAACAAATTCGACAAGCTTTAGCTTGGCCCCTTTCAAATAGCTAAAATTTTAGGAGATAATTCCTTCCGCTTGAAGACCCTAACTGGTGAGAATGTCCCGTTGCCAGTTAACGGGCAGCACCTGAAGCATTACTTCCAGGCTTGAGCTCCTTCGAGCTCTTCGTTGTAAATACTTGTACATAGGTTAGGGTAGTTGCTTTCTTGCTTGTTTGCATTTTGTTTGCGTCATTTTTTGTTTTCTCCCTCCCAACAATTTTCTTTCGAAAGATGTTTCCCGCTCCTTTGCAGTGGCCATGCTTGCTTGACAAGCGGTTCACTTTTTTGTTCGTTCTTTGTGTTCTTTGGCTAAACATTCACTCTTGATTATCGGTCTTTGAAAGCCGCTCATGAATGATTTCCTTGTTTGAACTCTGCTCAGAACTTGACCCTTGGTTAGATCTTCTTACCCACATCTCGGATCTCGCACAAAGCACATAATAATAAATTCTAAAGGACCGTACTATAGTTGTTATGACACCCTAGTGAGTGAAAAATCTCAAGTCTCCTCTAATGACCACTGCAGTCTCAAACCCATTGTAGGCTTCAATGCTTACCCAGTCGAACTAAATGGTAAAAGAGAAGTGGAATATCAAAGCAAAAGAGAAAAAATAATTTTGAAAAAAGGAAATAAATGACCGTATGGGTGTTCGGATAACTCTACCGGGGCTATGGATGCCTGGCCAGTAGTAGAGCAATATCCATGAGACTGTAGTGACAACTTCGTCGGGGCTATGGACGCCTGGCTGGCAGCGGGGCAATGTCCAAATTACTTTTAGTGTTAGACGATTTATGTAGCTCACTCGGTTGACTTGGTAACCCTGGTCACTAGCCCTAGGAAAGGAATGAACTCACTACACACACTTTCGAGATGTCTTGTAAGCTGACCCAATTAAGGATCTCGTTCTCCCGAATTCATCTTTGAAAGCCACTCTTGGTCTACGAAACCAGAGATTCTGGGTCCTAAATGAATATTTATCCCTAGAACGCTCGAGAGCGTTTCCTAGCCGAGTTGCCATTTGTTGTGCCCTTAGCACACATGCCCCGTTCGGAATGGGGACCCTCTTTTCTTTTGCCTTGTCGAGTCATTTTGGGGGCTACTTCATTTTGTGTGCCCCTCTTTTTTTGATGTTTTGGATAGTTGATGTTGCTCCAAAGTTCCATCATAAATCAATCATGCCTCTGCTTTTGGTTTTTGTTGCATTCTGGAGCCTCGTGGAATCTCTTTGGCAATTTGGCCCTAAACGGCCCCGAGCCCTGCTGAGCCCGGGCTTCTGGAATTCCCTAACCAGATTTCCCCGCTGGGATTGCCGTTTCTTGCGGCGTCTGCTGGGCGTCCTTTCGGCCCCCGGGATCTAATCAACCTCTCGCCATTGCAAAAACTTGTTAAATCTTCCGGGCGGCACCCGCCCCTCCGGGCCCCGAGCCCTGGAAGTCCGCTTCCGAGGTTCTGTCTTGGCTTCGCCGTCCGTGATGGCGAACCTCCTGCGGCGACCCGCCCCCGGGTCCCGCCATCATCTTCACCGCCCGCAGTGTTCTGGCGACCACCTGCCTACTGTCAGCTGTTCTGGGCCTAGCTGTCCAGAATTCCACACCCAGAATTCTGTGTCGGTTTTGCCATCCCTGACGGCAGATCCCTGGGGGAATCTCGCCCTCCGGGTCCCGAACTGCTCCCCGCTGCCGTCGTTCAAACAACAAAAAATCTTCAAAACGGCGGTCGTCACGTCGCATCTCCCCGGCCGCCGGGCCCCGGTTTTCCCGCCACCGCCGCCAACTTCAAATTCACCAACTTTTCTCACGGCCGTACGAGCATTTAATGCAGTCATTTATGGCAGTTGGGGTATAAAATGCCCAATCCAGCCAAGTCATTTTCACAAACAGGATTGGAGCAAATTGGACAAGTTATCATTTGGAGTCCACCGCCTTTGACAACGTCATGATGATCGCTGTCAGCATCATTCCGACCAACGTAGGTGGATCCCACATCTCCCCACTCTGCGTGTTCGAGGTAGGCCATTCGTCTGCCATTCCTGAGCTCTGTTTCATCATTTTGAGGGATTTAAATGAATTAAATAATTGATAGGGATTTATAATACGATAGAATATCAAATTGCGCGCCAAACCCATGTGGTAGAAACCAAGCAAACCACCTAAAATGCCCTCCTTGTCGATTCGGGACTTCTCCCTGCTGCAGCCGTTCTTCGCGTAGGGAAAATGTCCACCCCGGGCTCAAAAACTTCCTTCGCCATCCAAATTCAAAACTTCAAAAACCTACCGATGGTAATCCTCCTCTCCGGGCTCGGTTCGTCGGGTTTCCTGGCTCAGGCTTTCGTTTGCCTTTCGCCGTGCTTAAACTGCAAACCTACCCCCGCCTCCCGGCTTCCGGACCCCAACATGTTCCTTGCCATCTAAACTTGAAAATCGAACACATGTCCTTTGGTCCCCTAGGGCTCCGGACCCTAGAGCTCCGTCCCCGGAGTTCCGCCTGTGTTTTCCCGTCTCCAACGGCAAACGTCGCCTGGCTTCCCGCTCCCCGGACTCCGCCCTCATTTCCGTTGTTAACTTCTGGCAATAAAATTCTTATGTCACTGACGCCTTCGGGCCCTGGTGTCCGGACTTTCAGTTTCAGAAGTCTGTCTCTTGCCCGCCTTCTCTAACAGCGAACCCTGTCCAGCGTTCTGACTTCCGGGATCTGGGCGTCGGGTTTCTTTAGTTCGATTTCCGTCGTTTTCCATGGCGAGGTCTTTCGGCGAAGTCATCAATGCCTTCCGGGCTCCGAGCCCCGCCTTTCACTCTACCGTTGTCTTGCGTTTTCACATCCGCATCCATGGGACTTCTCGAGCCCCGGTGTCCAGACTTCCGTTCCCGGAAGTTCGTCGCTCTCCCACCGTCGGGGATATTGCACCCTGTCCGCCCGGCCGCCAGGCCCTGAGCTTCCATCTGTCGTGGGTTCTTGATGAAACTCCTCGTAGCCGTCAATGCGTCGGGCCCCGTATCCAGGGATTCTGGTCCTCACCTGCCGCTCCAAACCAAGATCCCGCCTAGAACTCTGCCCTCGAGGCTCTGGCCTGCCGAATGCCGTCAAGATTCACAAATGCAAAATATGCTGCTAGACTTCTGTGCGAGGATTGTCGTCCCACCTGACAAATTTCATGCGCCTTCCCGACGTCACCGGCCCGAGCCTTCAAAAATGAAATAACTTAGCGTCGGCCGCCTTTTGGCCCTCCAGGCCCCAGTCCTCGGACTTCCGCCTCTCGATTTCCATCTGTTGTCCGCCGTCACCAAATGCTATCTCCTAGCAGCTTTCTGGCCTGAAACCTCCGAGGCCCCTTAAATCGATCCTAACAAGGCCAAATCTGGAATCTAACCTCGACCCACATGCTAATTTTTGGCCCTCTTCATCATGAGCTTCTCGAAACAATAAAATCTGACCAAGGAGGGTCTCTGGGAGCCTTCGGCTGTGTTTTCCCTTCCAGATAGCATTCCTGCCAGGAAAGTCTGGCCCTCCAGGCCCGGATTGTCCAAATGCCCTAAAACGAAGATCAATAATGTCTAGAGATAAAATTTATGATATACTTGATTGATTATTTGAAGTAGACGTTGTTTTCAAGATATGGACTAACATGAATGCTTTCGATAATCTATTGCACTGACTTTGCCCTTGCCTGTAAAATATATGGAATCGGATGCATGAACTTCAAGGGCATCTGCCGAGAAGGACAAGGGTAAGAAGTCAGGAAGGACCCCTCAGGGAAAGGAAGACAAAGATCAAATGAAGTATCAATTCCAGGGCGACCCGCTCCACTCAAAGGTCACAACGGACTGGAAGGAAATCTCATATACTAATATCTGCCAGGTGGATATAGATGAATTCACTCAGAGGGTCAAGGTCAACCCGACAACGAAGAACTCCAGATTAATACGACAAAGTGGAATAGCCAAGGCCGCTGGTTTCCCTCCCTCCCTCGTGGCACTCGAATTAGTCATGGCTTGCCAAGAAGCCTATAAGACAGATAGCAAAATGATCGTGGATAAAGAGGGAAACGTCCTTGTAGACATGTCGTCGAAAGGGATCACCAAGACATTCCACATTCCCACGTTCCAACAGATGGAGGTCCCCACATTAGAAGAATGCCAAGTGGCGTGGAATGCTAATCTGGCAAGATGCAAGAAGTCAATCAACCTACATTGGCTTAAGGAAAAATGGGGCAGCACTGCGAAGGTTCCCCAAGAACTCTTCAGTAGCAATTTCCACGAGGATTACCACAACCTGGTAACCATGCTGAGCAGGTTCATGGGTCTTCCAACGGCCACCTACTTCCAGGAGTGGATGGCCTATTTCATTTAGCAGATCCTACGAGAAATGAGGACGTTACAACCAAGGTTTCATTCTACTAGGGAGGGATCATAAGCAACTGCTTCCACAAGCAGTTTGTCAACATGAAAAAGAGCTCCAAATTCTACATGACCTCCTACCTCGTCTACTCCCTGGCAGATCAAAGATAATACAACGGGTTGTTTGTGGCACCCGATCAAGGGCAAAAGCGAGGACTCAAACCGTTTGACAAATATCCGCAACTCCAATACTGGAATTTCAAGAAAGAATACTGTAGGGTCAATGATGCCTTCATCGGCCATATCATCAGGTTGATCGTCGGAGACTTCGAGAGGAGAGTCTCCCACAGTGCCAGGGCACTCCTAAAGTAATATGTTTTTCTGTTCATCCAGTTTCCCAAGTTTACATACATCTGGGCCCAAGGTTTCACTGAAAGGCCGAATAGACTGCCTCGCTACCCCAACGACAAAATCATCCTCCTGGAGCTTTCTCGACAGCTCCAACACATCCAGGCAATCTTCAGCAACAAGCATATAATGGGGATCTCCTATCCCATGACCCTTGGCCAGGGAATGTACTGATTACAGACTTTCCAGTGTGCCAGCAACTCTGAGAAGGAGCTTAAGAAATACCATTTCGACTGGTACACCGCGCACCCACGGATGGACCCACATGGCCATGTTAGGAAAGCACTGGGGCTAGCATATGCCCACCAATACCACATTGAATATTTCTGAGCTGACTGCTAGGACGACAAGGAGGTCCACACAAGGCACTACATGTGCATGATGGTGCAGTTCCTGAGAAGAGTGCAACCATTCCTGGTACCGGACTAGGTCGAGGAGGATGAGTCCACCATTATGCACCCGAGGTACCCTGTAGTCGCCAACCTACCAATACCATCAATCGACTGGGATGAATAGGAGGTCGATGACCTAGACACCATAACCCAGCCAATTCTAACTCATACCAGGGAGTGGATCGATGGGCAGGTGGCACATCTGAAGCAACAAGGGGTGGTCTTGACCTATGAAGGGCTCAAGAGCGAGCCGAGTGCCACGAAGGAAGTTGCTGCAACCACATCAACTAGCGGGACCTCCAAGACTCCCTAGTCACCAGGTCCCAGAAGAGGAAAGAAATAGAGACCGCTTAGTCTCTGAATCCCAAGGCCCAGGAAAAGAAAGAAACAGGAGGCCCATCCCTCAAAAGGCTTAAATAGGCAGTAGGCATGACAGAATTGTAGCCCCCATTAGCTCTCCCTGCCCCTCCTATGGTTGCCACATCTCCACCAGCAAGACATTTCTATCCATCTTACCCCTTCACCCCTGGCCGGGTCGGTAGTCGTCATAGATTCCTCTTATGGCATGACCACTCCCCCTTCCTCTGCTACCATGTCACCAATTACATCCCTCCCTCTGGCAACAATCACATCGCCTATTCTTGTTGCCACTATGCCTGAGGCTCTTACAAGACACATGCAAAACCTCCCCCCTGAGCTCTCACAGATCTTAATGGACCCAACTCTCCAAGCAGCCCTCGCCCAAGTCCTTGCAACAGCTCAACCTTCACAACCGCCGACCGAGCCGCCAGCTATGGAAGCCACAATGCAAATTTCAAAAGAGTTGGAGGAGCGAGAGCAAGAAGCCTCGAAGTCTATCGAGGAGGAGGCTGATGAGTATTATGAGCACCCTAAGTACGATCATCGAACCATCGACAGGGTGGTCTACGAGGAGGAGACAGGCTCTTCCGATAGTGGAGATGAGGAGGACGACTCGGGTGCTAAGGAAATCATCCAAACATTCGATGATGACCTTGAGGAGGAGTTGGCACAGTAGCTAAAGGACGTTGGGGTGGAGGCAGAAAAGTCACCACATGGTGAAGAGGGGCAGCCACCAGAGGAGCAACAGACAAAGGACCTAACCGAGGCTGAAGCCCATGTTATCACAGGCCCCGAGACCGAGGCTATCGAGGGGAAGAGAGAAGAAGAAACAGCAAAAGAAGAAAGCCCCATACAGCAACCATCCGTCGGGCTGCCCATCAAACGCCTCGTATTCATTCATGACTCCGATGAAGAAGAGGAGGATGTCATCCAAAAGAAATGAGAACCCCAAAAGGAAAAGGAGGCAGAAATCTTGCCTTTGACTGAGAAGGGTGAGGGTAGCCATGATTCACCCAAGGATAAGTCTGCTATGCCCGAATGGTTGGAGAAGCAACTTGAGAAGATGACCCCTGTGCTGAAGGACCCAAGGGCAAGATTGGAGGCCATCTTGGCTCGATCCCAGATCATAACGAAGAAGGAGAAGAAGCCCAAGGTCCGATCCAAGATAACAATGGATGCTTCCAGCTCTCAAGCAGTGCAAATTGCAATGCCTACTATTGGCCAGGCAGGGGTGAGTTATAGCATCTCCACCATTGACTTAGGGACCGCAACCAGAGAACAGAAGGTTGAGCACCTTGATGAGTCAGTGGCCACAGTGGTGCACCTGATAAAGTAGGACAAGGTCTCAAAGAATGAGCTCAAGGCGCAAGTTACAGTATTAACAGACTACATACAGCAATGGTCCTCAATGGATGACCTGCCCACCACCTCCACGACCATGCCACAGTTGCTCTCCAAAGAACAGATCGATAAAATGGAGAGAAGGAAGAACTTGGAGAAAACCACCGAGGATTAGTTCCGATAGGTCACATACGTCAGAAACATGGGAATCAGCAGGGCTGTACGGATAGCCAATAAGTTCTTGGACCTGATCCAGTCCCTAGAGAGAACAAGGAGGCTTTGCACCAATTTCCCCGCCACCTACGACTCCACCTTCCCAAGAATCGAAGCCATCCTTCAGATGCCTGAGGCCACGTGGGAGGAGAAGCTAGAGCTGAAAAAGGAAGATCACTGGCTAGTGGATGTGTGGCGCAGAGACCTTGACAACCGGAAGGAGAGGTTGGAGCAAATCCTAAGCAGGGTTGATCCTGATATTGAGTGGATCAAGGAAATCCGAGCAGAATGTGCCCGATATCTCAAGCTGATGACGGGCTATGATATGCCCATGGTGCAAATGGATCCAGAGAAGATCAAGCCATACTTCCAGGAGAAGATGAAGGATGGGACAGCTGGAGAAATCACAACGAAGTTCCTAAGTTTTGTTGCTCGCGCCTTCAACCAATCTAAGCTATTTAGGGACCAAGGCTTGAAGTATGACGAAGATTGGAAAAGGCTGGAAGAAAATGCTAAGGAATGGAGCTACCAGGCATTGCAATGTGAGATCCTCGAGATAGACAAGCTTCAGGTGGTCATCCTCAAGTACATAGAACACGCAGCTTCCGAGGAGCGGGAGGACAGCCCAGCCAAAGACGAAGACCTTCCTAAAGAGTAGCTACAGTAGCAAAGAAAACAGCAATCCACTAAAGGATGAAAGAGCTATAGTGCCATCCGCTAGAGGACAAAATAGGGAAAGGACAGGAATGTAATTTTTAATTGTGATCTATTTGGGGGTAGGTGAAACCCTATTTTGTAATGAATCTTGGCCACACAATAAGAATGAATCTTGGCCATTCATTTAACTTTTTAAAAACTATAAATAGGGCACTCTTCTCATTTGCAAAGAGAGAGTTGAGTTGTTGTAAAGACATGTTGCTGAAATTTATAAGAAAAGACATTGACTTGGTGTATTTTCTTGGTTTCTCTCATGTTATTTGATTCATTCTCCAATATCAGATGTTTAGCTTAGATCTTATTGTTGTTTAGTTAGATTTCTTATTTCTTTGGATAAATCTTAGGAATGTTGTTGGGTGATTGTAAAAATTCCTGCCTTGTTGATGATTCCTTAGTCCATACTTTTTGTTGTTTGTTGATGGTAGATAGCTGTGCAAAGTTAGCCTGGACTTGATTTTAAAGCTGCTCCAAACATTCATCTTTGATTCATGCATGTATGTGGTGGATGAAGGATGAAATATCTGCAGCCCTTAGAAGATAGCACAATTTCCATGATACTGTGAAATCCCTGGTTAAGTGAGATATTGTTTTGAGAAATTGTCCATTGCAGGAACTCCATTGTCACTATTCATAGCAATCTTCAGAATTAGGAACTTTCCCTCTCCTTCGCCCTTTTCCTTCTTTTTTTAGTAGCTGACCTATGCTAAGGTTCATTGCACATTGTAAAGCCAAATCCAACAACTAAATAGGGTCCAAGACTGTTGTTTGAACCTACAGCCTGTGCATAACAACTTCCAATCCTAAGGACTCCATTTCAAAGATCCAACTTCCATGCTTTGTGTTCTTGCTTTGTATTTTCTATAAGACCGCCTTGTGATTCTAGCAAATCGCATCAAACTACTGAGGTATCTACGCACTGTCATGACCTGACATCCGAGAGACCTTGGGATAGTGTTCTGCAATTCGATTGTGGGAGATTGTCTTTCAAGAGAGGTAGTGCACCTATGCACTGCCTGTGTTGAGAAGTGCATAAAACACCATCAACACTTGTCAATGCTTATGTGTGCACTTCATGTAGTAATTATAAAAGACTTGAAGACTTGTCATGTTTTGATAACTAGTGACATTTCATTGCATCACATAACTCCTTCACTTCACAACTTTGAATTTGGAACCCACTTTCACTTCCATGATGCATAATGAATTTTATCTCTCTTAGTGAAATGCTAATGTGGTCTTTTGTTGGCAATATTTTGTTGTATTATGGAGGTCCTTCACATCATAGTTTTGAGTGAGGACCCCATCTTCACTCCAAAATGCATGATGGATTTTTCTATTTTGGGAAGAATATGTTGATGTGGTTTCTAGTTTGGTAGTATTATATGTGGTTGTAGCTAAATAGTAGGTTATTATGGCATCATAGTTTTGAAAGTAGGCCCCACTTCCATATGTGTTAATGGACTAGTTGCTAATATATGCATAGAGGTATTCTGATATTTTTGGTCCACATGTTAATCAACCTAATAAGTGCAATGATCCCATTCGTAAAAGTGTACACCATGCCACTCTTATGACACCAAATGTAAAACCATGAGAATATGTTTGATGGGTCACACCATTAGAATATGTTTGATGGGTCACACCATTAGTTTTAAGAGTGTTGTAATGGTGTAAATTTTTACCTCATGCAATTTACCATTAATTTACCTTCATTTTAGCCTTACAATTCTGATAATACAAAAACCTACCACATTTTCTTTGCTTTCCCCATGTGTCCCTGTTGTTTAGCATCGGTGAAGGGACTTTTTGTCAAGGATGAGCATGCACTGTGCAAACATCTGTATGTCATGCTATTTTCCTAACAAGATTCCTATGTTAGGAGACATTAAGGATGCTATGATTCTCTTCCAACCGCAAGTGAAACATCTGTCTTCGAATGTTGACCATCGGGAACAACTATTTTCCTCCATTTTATCCATTTTAACCCAATTATTTCATTTTCTCAAGATCTCTATTCATTCCATCAACTCATTCTCACTCTATAACACTTTGTGCTTCACTCCCTTGCTCTTTCCCTTCACTTCCACATCATTCTTGTAGCTCTAACACCATTGTTATTGCAGTTTGTCAAAGCTCTACTCCCTTGGCATGGTGATATTATTCTTCTCCTTTCTTTATCAACCTTGAGTGCTCATAGAAAGGGAGGTGATATTGTGTCTATTTTCTCACTTGCATTATATTACTTGTAGAGTAGCATTTAGATTGTTGTTTCTCTCTACTTCTTTGTCTATTATATCTACTTCTTTATCATTTTTTGATATCATGTTGTCTATTGGCTATCTGTGGAGATGGGAACACTAAAATAGGGACTTGATTTAGGTAAGTTCCAAAACACAACCCCAACATTTTTATTGTTACTATGTGTTTAGGTGCTATTCATTTGCTTGGAGTTGGTTGGAGAACTAGACCTTGAGTAAGTTGGAATCCTTCTTCTTTCTCCTTCATTATTTCACAATTAGAATAGTTTATATTTCCTAGTTAAAGTATTCTTCTTGTTGTACTTTGTATTTCCACATATTCCTATCAAACTGTTAAACTAGAACATTTTGAGTTATCAATAGACTTTGTGTGTTTATAGATGCTACTTGACCCTTTGTCTATACAGAACGCTAGCACATCTTTGAGACTCCAGCGTGGCATGCTAAAGTTTGACACCCGTGATCTCCTCTAATAGAGAGTCATTTGGTCTACTATCCAAGACCCCTATGGAATTCTCAACCAATTCCAAAACACTCCTATCATAAAACATAAGGGAAACAAAGCCATGTTTCCCCTTCCCTTTCCAGCTTATTAGGTAGTTTGGGGTGATTTAGGGTAATTCACTCCCTCGGGCTCTTCAGTGACCTAAGAGTCTTGGGGGTAGCAAATCCCCTTTCTCTACAAGTGCAAATAAAGGAATCAAAGGTATATTTAATGTGTTGCATCACTCATACATAATTAGAGCACCATTAATAATTTTTTGAGGCCCTATAACTACTCAATGAATATTTTTCACCTAGAACTAATCATTTTTACCCTAAAAGTAATGGTTCATCATAACAAAATGAATTCAAACATATTGGTCAAGGAAAAAATATATGCAACTGTTAATGCAACATGGTCTTCATGAATTTTATTTCATTAGATCTCACATAAGTTTATTTGGCAATTGTTGCAAGAGGTTATCCAATTTTATATATAAGGATGAAAGTTTTGATTTAAAGTCCCGAAGGGAAGATGAAAACAAAATAAATATTGGAGCATAGTACAAGATAAAATGCATTCAACAAAGCCGTATGGTTTTAATTTTTAACTCTTAAGTAAAGCATTTTGATATTATAATAATCTAGGTTTATCTCAAAATTAAAATAAATATTTGTAACCTTTGAAGAGTGAACGATTAAAGGTATAATCAAATTTGATTTACTGTCTCCCTATGTATGGTATGTATTTCTAGATGTATTGTTGATTAGTTGGCCAACCATATGACTATAAAATATTTTTAAATCTTTTGCAAGGTATCATTTTATTTTAGGACAATAAAGAAGATATATATGGGTATGGTCATGGATTAGTAAGTAGACACATTTAATATTCTACAAATATCTACTATATTCATAAATGTTTGGGTAGAACTTAATTTTCCTATGCATTTTTTAAGATCATAATATTTTGTGACATCATCAAGGTATCACCACATTTAAATCATTGCATATTTTGTAAAAAAATTAGTGACTATGTTGTTTAACTGGAAGATAGCCACCAATTTGTTATTGGCTCTAGCTCCCCATTATCCAAGCATATTCATAATAAATTTATTCAACAATTATTTTAGTTTCATTTAATATAGTGTGTTCTCGCTATCATGTTTAAATGTGTATAACACCATAAGGGTTGCCATAAAATATATCCAAAGACATTCATGTGGTAGATTATCTATTTTAATGAGGTGCTTGACCAAGAATATTGCAAACCAAAATATAGGCATGAAGTGACTACCAAAATAGGAGTGTACTATGCAATAGGTATGGTTTGTGTTAGGGTAATTGATTAGTTTATGTTGTGATATCTATTGCACCTTAGGAGAACCCCCTTGGTCTCAAAGAGCTCAAAGTGATAGATTTTATCCATCTCAATGATTGGTCTATTGTTGTCCAACCTAAAAATAAGTTTGTGGTTTTCTTCTTAAGTGTCACACCCTTGACACTTGGGAAAAGACTGAGCTTTTGGGATTTGGAATCTACAGCTTCAATCACCAACACATATAAAATTAGATAAACAGTTGGATCATTTGTCACTATATATACGTACCAAGATATTTCTTCAAAATAAATGTAAAACCAAATAAACAAATACACACACACACATAAATATTTAAAATACTAATATAAATATCGTAAATACATCTATCTAGAAAAATCTAAAAATATTGATCTTAAATTATTATTTTTTACTAAAAAATTATTTTATTTTATTTACTTAACAATTATTTTAATTTCATTTTTTTTAGAAAACATATATTTACTATATCTTAATTTTTCAATATATAATGTATAATACCTTTACTAATTATAATTAAATATATTAAATTGATTAAACAAACGATTATATATAAACCTTTATTAATTAAGCTGAGATACTTCTACAATGAAACACATGATGCGTGTACATTTTTTGAAACTATGTTTATTTTGGCGTTCTCCTACTTGTCAACTGTTATATATAGTATAAAAGAAATAAAAGAAATGTAACCAACATGCATATAAAAGAAATGTAACTGACATGCAAATTTATTTTCTATATATATTTTAAAAGAAAGGATATTAAAAGAAATGTTACCAACATGCAAATTCATTTTCTATATATATTTGGGGAGAGGGGCCCATAGTGGAGTGGGGTCCAATAGTGGGGATAAAAGTAGTCCTTAGTGTGCCTCATAGTGGAGCTCCTTAATATCCAATTACAAAACACTTTTTCTCCATTAAGTACACAAACTGACAAATCATGTGATGCCACATCAGTACACCAATAAAACATGACTTACTGCACCACTATCGGCCTCACTTTTTTTTTGGGCATTTTTGGATACCTCAACAAAAAGCATGCTGATGTGGCATCATATTTAATGATGTGGCCCTAAAACGAAATATAGAAGCATGTGAGTTGCCAAATAAACTATTGTACAAAATTGGAAGTGATTTGAAATTTCCATATAAGATTTTGAGAAACATGAAGTTAGGGTGCTCCACTATAGGCCCCTCTCCCCTATAAAAGTAATGTAACAGACATGTGAACAAAAGAAATGTAACTAACATGCAAATTGATGTGACAAATTGATTAAAAAATAGGCACCTCAAGATATCTGAACTTTTTTTATAAATATTATTAATAAATAATATATATATAGTAGTTAAAATTAAACTTCTTTCTTTACGCCGAGAGTTACGCTGATGGCAGCTAACAAGCTGTGTCAATAAAAAATGCAGATGGAGCGACAAACAATAATGAACTAAGTAGTGGTAGTGGAAGAGAATAAGGTGCATGTAACTGATAGTTGTTGGAAGGTAGTGGAAGAGTGGCCTTCGTGGACGTTAGTCGAAGCGCAAGCGTTTGCTCTCCGCTGTAACGGAATGGAGTGATTAACAATTAATGTTGATGTTCTCCAATTTTGTTTATGAGTTTTCATCTATAAATGGTTTATGCAGAGGAAAACTCCAGAAATGTTGAGACCACTCTGGCTCTTGGCGTATCCAACAGTAGTTTCCATGACAAGGCCCACGACAATGCTAGACCGCTGTCCATGACAAAGTGAGGCTAATGCTGAGCCATTGCCAGTGCCGTTTTGAGCTCCAGATCTAGCATTCATCTATTCTTTCTGGTTTGAATGATGTCCATGTGTTTTCCATAGCTGCCATTTTAGCAAGGTTGATTCTCTGTAGTTTTTCGACCGGCTAAAACTTGCATTTGCGGCTTTGTATTTTTTTTTGTCGATTTAAAAACATATAATTCACAGCCTTGCATTTCTGGTTGATTTAGAAACTTATAATTCACAGCTTGTATTTTTGGTTGATTTAGAAACTTATAATTCATAGCTTTGCATTTCCTGATGATTCGGCAACCGTCAAAAGTTTTCACAGCCTGTATTTTGTTTTAACCCTGGATTGGGGTCAGATAAGTATCACCCAATGTTGCCATTGATTTATAACCTTTGCAAAATTGAATTCTGTTAACTAGTTAGATTCTATTACATGCAAAACGGGCTTTTAGCGCCCAGTGGCAGCAATGAGAATACATTGATAAAGTTTAAGTTAACCAAATTGGTTCTTTTGTTGCCATGCTAAACATTGTAATTCTTTAGGGAATAGCAAGATAACAGTAATCCTGAAAAGTTTGGTTAAGTATCAAATCTTTCTATGCAGAGTCGTCACTGATTATGTTGACAAATGCTATTCGCTTCTCTAGTTCCGCGAAGATTTCGTATCTTGCTATTAACTAGCACTTGCAGCCGGGGGAGCTGCAAGGAATACGCTGATATTTTTATATAGTTTGCTGAGCATTATTAATATCTGAACATTATTGGCCCTGTGTTTGCTGATGGCTAAAACAATAGTAGAGTATATATCATTGGCCCTGTGTTTGCTGATGGTTAAAACAATAGTAGAGTATATCATTGTGTGGCCAAGCTCTAAAATGTAGCTGAACCTTATCAAATCCAGGCAATAACAGATAATGATCAACTCCTATTTTCTTTTCGTGGTACACAAACCTCTCACATCTAGGAGAATCAAACGTTAAAACAACAAACAATAGATAATTGTATGAGGTAAAATACTAAAAATCTGAATCACAATCTAAAATATATATTAATGCCACAATAAAGAGTTTAGTCAGAACCATAACAAAGATAACATTGATACATGATAAGAACATAAAAATAGTCCCAACTAATTTTTCACCCCTTTTATTGTCTTAGCTCCGGATGGCCATTAACTATAATTGGAGAATTAACAGCTACCAAATTTTCATTTGCTTCTCACTCACAGGTGTGTAGAGGGGATGATTGACAAAATAAGCTATGAATGCACCAAAGGTCCAGTAGTAAGAGCTGTTTCTGAACACATTAGAAATGGGGGAAGTTGCATGGCTGAACCTGTGAACAAAAAATCTCTAAAATCCATTTTAAGTAGTACATTGCATAGGTTTAAACAGGGTGTATAACTCGTTTAGGAGGATAATCAAAAAACTCTATGGTTAAGCGCACTTGAGTGGGAGTAGTTTTGGGATGGGTGACCTCCTGGGAAGGCCCAGTGCTTCTGTGAATATCACCTAAATGCAATGAATGCTAAGTGAACCGAACCATTCATTATAATGAGAGATGGGTTCTTGTGAACCACTAATCATGAAACATAGGTCAATGAGTTTGACTCATAAAACTACACAGTTGACTCCTAATAACAATATCACAACATCACATTTATTGTTTTTATTATTTTAACTTGTTAAAATATTTTACATTTATAGTCAAGTTTAATATACATTAATATAAGAAATCATTAACTGATATTACAATACAATAGATATAAAACCATGACATAAAAACCGTCACATGTCCGACACTTGATTTTTACCATTTGACGGAGTGATCCCTTAAAAATATAAAAGACAACATTCTTGAAATACCTATGTTATATCATCCCTTAAAAATATAAAAGACAGCATTCTTGAAATACCTATGTTATATCTTACCTAATGAATTGTTCTGTAAATAAGTCCATCTATCAGATTTCTCAATAATTTTCATGCTCACACTAGTGGAGTTTGTGATTTATTATGGGATTGTAATTTATGGTGTGTGAATTCAGACTACTTCAGGTGTTGTTCAATGCCAGTTGGTAGACAAAATTCACACTGAGTTTGTTCATGCACAATGCTTGTATTCATTCTCCAACTCTTTCGAAGAGAGTTGCAAAGAATGGTGATTGCTGTTGCTCTCTGAAAATACTGCGTTGAACATAGCTATTTTGCATTTATTATAGCAAATAGTAGTAAAATAAGTTTATTCACAGAAAATAATTGTATTTTGTTATCTTATGTTCATTTTTTTGTAATGGAGCGAGGAGTCGGGTTACCTAATGAAGCTGAAAGCATGTTTTCCGTTAACTTATTTCTAATTGACTATGTTGTGGCTTTATGCAGCCGTTTCATCTGTCATTGAATATGATTTCATCAGAAATCCCATGCCAGTGTCACGGAAGTAATTGAGTCTTGTAAGAAGTCAATCTAAGATTGCAGTGCATGTGTGGGGGTTATGTAATATATTTGTATTTGACCTTCCTTGCCTCGTCAGGTGTCAGTTCAAAGTTCGAACCCTCCATTTTTAAGCAAATTTTCATATTTGTAACAGTGAGCAATTTAGTGTTTTTAGTATGTTCGTAGATTGTAAAATATGTAAACACTATACTTATTTGTGGACATCTGATAATATTCGAGGACAATACTGCAGACTGTTCTCTAGATGTTATTCATTAGTGAAACACCTCAAAATGCTCAGTAGTGTGCAATTTTGTTGTGCTCTAACAGGTCATCAGAAGAGACCGCGTTTCTATGCCTTGCCCCTTTCTACTGACAATATGTGCCCCGGATACAGCATCTCTGTTATTTCATTTGTTTGATTTTCAGCATTAAAATCTATTAACGAAAGTTCCATTACAGTTTTTGTTTTTTGTAGCAACAGATATTTGTTGGAGCTAAAAACAAATTTTGTTGGACTACGTGAGAGGAGGTAAACAAAAGTTGCCAATTTAGGAGCGGATACAAAACAAGCTTCAGGATAATAGAATATAACGTATGAGCAATTTAGTGCTGCCACCTACATAGACAACTAAATTTCACGTTGTGAAGATCCTAATATTGGAGGCTACATCAAGAAAGTAATGCATTTCAATTAAGTATTTAAACATGAAAAATGTAAAGCGTCCACCCAAGCTCTTCAGTTGAGTGAATAATATCCATTAGAGGTAAGAGGGCCTTCAATGCAGCATTAATCTGGTATAGGGTGCGCAGAGATTAGAATTCTCTTATATATTACTCCTGTTTACTGAGACCCGATGACTAAACATTCATTCCATTTTACTTGATGACCTCTTGGTAGGAAATACAACCACAAAGACGATGAGAAAAAAATGGCCAGAGTTTTCAGGAAAAATATTTTGGAACCCTATCAATGCGAAAAATTCTATGAAATGAAACGAACAAAAATAAATCTCACTACATTAGCTAAGCCAATCTATTTATAACGTAGATATTAAAATACTGGATTTTTCAGTTGTAGATAAGATTTTTTGCAGATTATGATAAACAAACAACGGCTTGCCACAGAATTCACGAATACATCAATATAAGGGGGGAAATCGTGCATCTGAAACATTCTGCTTAGAATTCATGAATATGCCACGAAATGCCAAAGATAAGTCAAGTGAACCTCAAAAGAAATAAATGTATCTATGGTATTAGCTAAAGCGGAATTCTCAAACCTCAATGTTAAAACTCCCAAAATAAAACGCCACTGCGAACTACCTAAATAAAACCCCGCCAAACTGTGGAATTAATGGCTCAGGAAGGCCTTCCCTGGTCCTTTCCTTATCGCATCAAACAACATCAACAAGGGTTAAATCGGTGTGAACAGTTCACAGAAACATGATAACATCGATTTAATTACCTACCCAAAAATATCATGGGCAATGCCAAGCAATATGGCCCGACCCTAAAACTCTGAGGGCCGGAACGTGGTTAAACGTTGCAATACAAACACCCATTTTGAAAGAACGATAAATATGCAATAACAAACCATTGGATTTGCAGATACACTAATACACGGGAGAAAATTGTGCAATCGAACATTCAAATAAAAATTCATGAATAGCCATGCTATTGCAGGAGGCAAGCCATTTGAATGTAAAAATAAATAAACTCATCCACGATATGGCTAAAGTGGAAAAGCTATGACCCAAATTGGTATAAATGAATACATGGTATGACTAATCTGAATTACATATATCCACATAATGTTCACATATTCTGGAAATATATTATGACAAAATTTGGATTGACTATTCAAAACGTGCCTAAGCTACAAAACCCTATCTGCACTATTATTTACAAATTCGTTCGATTGTTTTAAAAACCCTAAAATGACTTGTCCATTCATCCAACAAATCCTCAAAAAGGTGAGACATGCTTATCTTCCATAACCTGATGAGCTTGCAAAAAGGCTATGGACGGAACCCGCCTTCATGCATCTGACTTTTGCTGGAGGTAAGAAATATGGGTGTCTCCATCTTTATCGGCTTTGGATTCTTCGACAAGGAAGGCTTGTAACAAAGGGCAAAAATGTCATGTTCGATCCGCTCTGTGAAACCATAATGAAAATTCATGCCCGGAAACCTATCAACGCCAAAGAGAAACATTAAGCTTGTAGAGTGAGCGTATTCTTTAAATGAAAGCAGAACAAAGTCCGTAAGAAATCATAAGGTCACACTGGAATATACAACACCTTCAGACTACCTGCCTGTCACTTCAAACTGTACAATGTGGACAGGCATTAATAATGTGGTGACATGTGGCACTCGTATTACACATGTGGACTATCAAACTGCTCTCAAAATGTGTGTGACAGGTCAAACAGTCGGCACCCGTACCAGACACATGGATTATCAAACTGCACCCAAAATGTGTGAGACAGCTCTACCCACGTTACCGCTGTTAACAACCTACCCATATAAAAGATCAGTCACTGAAAACCACGCTGAAAACCACGCAGCAGTCCCTGAAAACCGGCAATTAAAAGTCGTATGACGGCATGAGACAATTTCCCCGGCGTGAGACAACTTCCCCGCTGGAAGCTCCCCCATAATATAGCCTATTGGCTAAATAACATTATAGCATTACATTTTTTTTTTTTTTGATGAATAGGCATCTATGTATATTAATTTATAATATAAAAGTACATATTCACAAAAAAAAGTGGGTGGTAAAAAGGCACACACTTGGAGTCATATGGAACACGCCGAGAATAAATACATCAAGTTTTAAACAAACAAAACCAAAAAAAGGCCATCAGGTGGCCAGAGCAATGCCAACAGAGTCAGGAGGGTCTATGTCATCCTTCTTCCCCCATACAGCAGTGGGGTCGGGAGTGACGTGAGGAGGAGAATCCCAACCATCATTATCATCTTTATCTTTTTCTTTATCAACTTCCTCATGATGAAGCGAGATTACAAGAATCAGCGGCGAGAAACCTTTACCTAGCTCTGGCCAGCCAAAGCCAGAAATAGGAGCATCTTCTTAGGGCCACCCAGAGCCACCACCACCAGTCCCCAACGCACCGCCAAAGGGCCACCCCTGGCCAATCTGTGGCAGAGGAGAACGAACCCGCCGAAGAGGGCGAGACTCTCGCCGGAGAGGAGGATGAGAGTGGGGATGCATAGAACCACTCTACTGTTGGCCCCGAGAGGGCGACCGGTCGCGGGAAGAAGAGGGCGAGGCGGGGACCTGAGCAACAATGCAAGCGGCATTGCCCCAGTGGTCCAAGAGCACCTGCAAGTAAGCAACTTCCAGAGCCACTTTATTGGCTTGCACTTGAATTTGTAATAACACATTAGAACAAATTATAGCTTTTGTATACAAAGAAATCTGACAATCCAATTGAGAATGAGCAAATATGCAGGCATTTCTATCTTTCTAGATATTAAAAAGGATTTCCACTCTAAAAGTGTGTCAAAGCTGAGTATACTTAGTCGAGATTCTGGGCGAATCCCCCACCAGAATCATATGCCAAGAGAACGGCTCCGACCTAAATGGCCAAAAGAAGTCATGAATCCAAGTCCAAAACTGTTGAGCTCTGGGACAAAACCAAAAGAGTTGCTTAAAAGTCTCAGCTTGCCCATAGAAAGGGCACCGAGGGTCATGCACCCCCAAGTGGACAAGCCGAAAGCCCATAGGCAAGCCTTAGAAAAGAATACACCAGACAAAATGGGCTAACTTTGGCTCAACACTTACAGACCAAGTTGTAGCGAATCTTTTACACCAAACAACAGCAGGAGATTGATGAAGCTACCTCTTGTTCAAACTCTGGATCATAGGAAAATGGGGTGAAAGCCACCTGTAACCAAGTTGAAGCTTGTAATTTCTAAAAGGAGTATCTGGGTACCACTTCCAGTCCTTCCACCAAGGTTTGGACCCACGAATACCAATTTTGTGACCATCAAAGGTAACACGGTCCTGGTTTTGAAGCCTGTACAGGGCACAAAACTCGTCCCATTGAATAATACGCATGGAGGGTCTATGTAAAAGTTATTGGAGGGTCTGGATACCCTTCTTATGAAATCTGAGAGCTTTAAGTCAAGGCACTTTAGCCAAAGGTTGATCATTACAGGCAAAAAGAGGCGACCACCAAATGGTTTATTAGTTAAGTGAAAGCCCATCACGAAAACCAGAGCTAGCCCACCGGAGCCAAAGTTTGACAGTCTCCCAGGCACGCCAAATTCTTTTGGCAACAAAAGTCCCAACAATCTGAACGGGTTCTTTCATTACCAAAAAGGTTTGTAACCCAATCCCCTTCCAGGCAAGTCTATGTAAGAGTAAACCAGCCTAATTACAATGGCGGAGAAGAATTTTCCAGGCCTCATCCCCAGTAAGGGTGCAGATAATCCATTTGACACACAAGGCAGTCCCTTGCCTCTAGGTGGAAAGCAAACCCAAACCTCCAAAATCTCTAGGGAGACAACAGAATTCCCAAGCAACACGATGAAACCCTTTATGGGTATCAGAAGAGGCCCAAAGAAAGTCCCAAAGCAACTTCTCAAGTTTGTTGTAAGCAGCCTTAGAAGGCGCCCAATCAGAGGAATAAACATGGGTGGCAGCCAAAACTTTCAAGCAGACTTGAAATTTCTCTGCCAAAGACAAGGGTTTGGTAATCCAATAAGCCAATTTTTGCTCAAACCAGGACAGCATAGCCTGCCAGAGCATAGTCGGGGACGCCTGAAAAGAAAAAGGAATGCCCAAGAACCGAAAGATTTCTCCTAGCCCAATCCATTTCCAGCCATACTACTGAAGCCAAGAAGGGAAAGGCAAGACTGATTGTCTGTAGCAGAGAGTTTTGTGCCACTGAATGGCAGAGCTAGAGGCGAGACAAAAAATATTAAGGCAGCAAAGCACTGCTTGAATGTTCTCCTCTTCCTCCAAGAGAGTGAGAAAAGAGTCATTAGCAAAATGACCATTACCGAGCCTAGGATTCTGGTAACGAAATGTCTTTGACATGCTGTTAGGAGGCCGCATTGGCCAAAAGATAACCAAAACCTTTAGCAACAAGCACATACAAAGAAGGAGCAAGCGGACAACCCTGCCAAATGGAGCGAAAGAGACCAAAGGCAGAGGACTGGCGGCCATTAATGGTTATGCAGGCCGAGGCGTCCACAAAAAGCATCCGAACAGACTGAATAAAATTGGGCCCAAAACCCAAGGCTTGCAGCATGGCAAGGATAAATGGCCATTCAATGTGATCATAGGCTTTGGAAAAATCAATTTTAATAAACATGGCCTTTTGATTGGAGCACCAAGCCCATTCCATGCCTTCCCAAACAACAATAATGTTGTCCAAAATAAACCTAGATTTGATGAAGCAAGTTTGTTCTAGGAAAATAATATGAGGTAAAAGATGGCAGATCTTTAAGGCAAGAGCTTTAGCGATGATTTTCTAAGAGACATTGAGAAGCGTGATAGGCCACCAATTACAAATGTCTTTGGGATCCACAGATTTAGGTATGAATTTAATATTGCCTTTGTTTATTAACTCCCCTAAATAGTTAGCATGGAAAGCTTCTAAATAAACATGGTGTAAATCGGGGCCAACACAATCCCAGAGTGCCTTATAAAATTTGCAAGGAAATCCATCAATCCCAAGGGCTTTATCATCAGCCATGGAATGCAAAGCCTCTTTTAGATCTTCAATTGCAAACAATTGATCACAATACTTTTTTGGGCTGCACAAAGCCTATGTGGCATGACAACGAGGCAGTCCTAGAGGGTTTCTCGGCGCTCAGGTGTGGGGTCTTGTGCAGTGAACACTTGCTCATAGTGACGCACAAAATCCTGGAGAATGTAAGGCAATTCTAAAAGGAGTTGTATGCCATCTTTAATTTTTTTAATGCCCGGGGAAGAGTGTCTGGCGTGCAAGGCCAGAAAAAACTCCTTAGAGGCACGATCACCAATTTTAAGCCAGTGAAGATGTACCTTGATTTGCGTACCTTTGGCAGCATAACTATCCATAATTTGCTTTTTGTGCCTTAACAACTCTAACTTGCAAAGTTGGGAAAAAGGGCCTAGCCGCTAAAGCCTTGATAGCTGAGTGCAGGTCGACAGTGGTAGCCTCATAAGACCGCCGGTGGAAAGTGGCATGTTGGCGCCCATAAATGCACAAAATCAAGCAGTACGATTGACAACATCATTCCACCAAGTAATCCAACGTGTATGATGGGTTGGCCTGCATTCCAAATTTCAAACCCTGTGAATGTGGGCCAGGGTAGGCTTGTGGCAAAGTAAAAACGTGTTAAGAAAGAATTGTGTCTTACACTGCAAGGTTGTCTAATCTCGCATTCAATGTGGAAGCAAATGGGGAAGTGGTCTGACAAAGTCACATCCACTAACGGCTTAACCAGAAGGGAAGAGCTGTCAAAAGAGAAAAAGGATTGAGTCGAGATCATGTCACGATCAAGGCATTTAAAAACTCTGTCAGAACCAGCCTTGTAATTATACTAGGTGTGTCAGAGAGAATGAGAATGGCAGCGACCAATATTAGGATCAAAGAACCCCAATTTATTGCGCATGTAAAACCACGCCTCTCATTCACCAGCTGCCCATCTGAAAGGAAAAGTGCCTTCTTTGTCATACACCACCTCAACCATATTGAAGTCCCCACATAAAATCCAAGTGGTAACAGGCAATGAGTCAGCAATCCATCGCCAAAGCACAGAATGCTCCACAACATCATTGGGGGCATAAACATTAATAATCCCAAAAGAATAATTATCAATGTTAAGAAGGATCCAAACAAGCCGTTGTATGGGATCAGACCCATGGTCGACCACACAAAAATGCCACCGTGGGGACAAAAGAGTGACAACTCCTCCACGCATAGGCTCATGAACAGTGCAAAACATGGAACTGGCTGACCAAATAGAGCAACAAGCCAAGGCAAGCAAAAAACTAGAAATTTTAACTTCTTGGAGACAAAGCACTTCAATACCAGACAACTTACGCAAGGTATCTCTAACAGTATACTTTCTGGAGAGGTCTGTTAGACCCCGAACATTCCATGAGAGGAAGTTCATGGATGAAACGCGTCTATATCATCTAAATTTGGTTCCTCTTCATTCAAAGAAGATAAACGATTATGTAAAAAATATGGCAGCATCGAACCAATCTGAATGGAAGGAGAAGAAATTATCTGCTTATCCTGGACATATTCCCCCTCTTCCCTGGGTGGAGAAGGGTTGCGAGAATGCCTTTGAGCTCCCGACACAAGAGCAAAAACATTTGGATGTGCCATTATAATAGTAACGGGTTGAGGCGTGGTCTTAGGCTGCAGAGGCCCGCTATCAACCTTGGCCAGTGCAGTCTTCCCCTTTGTAGAAGGGTTTGAAGCAATTTTCACCAGCTTGACAGCTTCGGTAGCTGACCCAGAACTAGAAGACTTATTCTTGCAATTTGTAACTGTAGTCCAAGTTGTATGCTGCTTTCCAATAGAAGACTTTGCCTAACAAGGCTGCTCAACATCTCATGGCGGAGAAGGTGTACGAGGCACTACTAAAGGGCAGTCCTTGATCTTGTGGTATGCGGACTGACACTGATAACATGTGTTAGGAAAATTGAAATAGGTGACTTTTTGGGTGTGCATGAGAGCTCCTATTTGGATATCAATGGCATCTTTCAAATCGTGGGAGAGGTCCACTTCTACACAAACCCTTTTTTGGGGATAGGCCTGGAAAAACCTATCTGGCTCAACACAAATAACCCTCCCTAATGAGGACGCAATATGATTCAAAAAAGGCACACAAGGAAAAGGGAGACCAGGAAACTCAAACCAAACTGGGACCCTAAGTTTAGTCTCATTTGAGACAGGAAAATCACGGGTCCAGGCTTGGAAAACCAACAAAGAGGACTAGACATACCAAGGACCATGGCCCAAGATGGCTTGCACATGACTAACCTCCGAAAAGTGAAACAAAAAGAAACCCTTGGTTAAGTTTTGGACCATATCAAGGTGGACCCCATGAGGGACCCAGGCCTTGTTAACCCATTCCTTAAGCACACTTTCAGGGGGGGTTCTCCCAAAAAAATACCCAACAAGAGTGTGACTTTCAAGCCATTGACAAGCATAATCAAACTCTGGTAAAAGTAAAACCACATTAGTAGGGGAGTCAGAATGCATACCTCGTGAAAAACTTTTGGAACAAATTTCTAGGTACGTTTGTTTGAAGGGGGAGCCATTGAGCAAAGTCGTCGAACCACCAACACCAACATGAATTGTTGGGTTAGGAATGGTTGAAAGCATGTTAAAACACAAAGCTTGCACTAAATGTGGTCGTACACACTACAAAAGAGGTAGTTCCTATGCTATAAGCGTAGTATGATGCCAAGGATGACCACAGAAACCACAAAACCCTCATTATAGCATTACATTGAGTATAATGCTTTTAATTTATTGATTTGTAAATATATATAGTTCAATCTGATATATGCAAGGAGCTGCATTTATTCATTACTATTTTGTACCAAAATCATCACACTTGTTGGCAACAAAGGTCAAAAACTTCTAAAATTAATTCCCACTGCCTTCTACAATCAATGGTAGCCCAATCTTCCATTTGCCTACCACATAAACACAGTTGAAAAACTCATCTACCAGTGTTATATTTATCTAAAACTATTAGTCATTGTGTATTGATAACATTATATTTATTGTTTGACAAGTCAAATGGCCATTGATAATTAGAAACTTTGTGAAATTTTGCATTTATGTATATATTCATTATGGTTAGATGACATGTTTACAAACCATCTACGCTAGAATATATTGTAATACATAACCCTCGCTTAAATATTGCTAACTCATTCTTTATCATTGAGAAGCATATATTATGCCTCTTCTACAAGCCCATAGAGATTAGTAGTGAGTAGTAGTGCAGTCAACTATTGCCATTTTTGTAACTGAAGTTGGGCCTTGCTCTTGAATTGAAAAATAGTGAGTTTCAGGTTTTACTTTTGTTATTGCTTTAAAGAAGTCGACATTTAATATGCTTATAATTAACATATTAGTTAATGCATTCCTTGATATTAACTATCATACACATATTAAATATTAATATATAAAATACATCGAGTTATCATTATTGAGGTGTCTATTACGCCGAGAAAAAATAATGCTATAGAAAAATAACTCTCAACATATTTTTTATATATTAGTATTTAATATATGTATGCTAGTTTACATACAAATAATTTATGCTAGTGATTAGTGATTCGAGATTTGATTTTTCAAGATAATACAAATAATTTATTTTTTTAAATAGATTAATTTTTTTTGGACTTTTTTTACAGGTGATTCGCGAGCTTTGATTTTTTTCAAAATAATACAACATTTGTATTTTATTGGTGAATATGTTGAAATTTTAGATAATGAGTTGAATAAGGATTAAACTATTTTTAATTTTATATAATTATTTCTGAATAGGTTTGAAATTGATATTAAAAAAAATTTGACAGTTCAATTTTTTCATAAAACACATAAAAGTGACAGGCATTTAAATGAACAAACCCGAATACAAAGACAAGGTATTAAAATCCTACGAAATCAATGAATATTTTCTTTCTAGTGATGGTACAATTTAGACTCACATTTAACCTTGAAATTCAAAATTGACATGAATCTCAATAAATTAATAAATACAGTAATTGAGAATAGCCTTTTTCTGACAAGCAAAAAATAATAGGTAAGAAATTGGTTAGCTTGGTTGATTGGTCTACACTAGGTTGAACTGTATCAAGATAGCAAAATTCTCCTTATTTGGCATCTGTCATTCAAGGAATAAATATATCTAACATTTTAGAAATTACTAATTTTGCAATCAGTTAAGAGTACGAGAGCATACCAGAAGAAGGTTCCGTTCGAGTGAGAAGCATGTAGCCCAGACACCCTTTGAAGTCATTTCCCATTTTAAAATTATATCCTGGACCAGTTATCCAACCGTCCAGCAGACGCGCTCTGTCCCATTTCTTTAAAAGATTTTGCTCCTTAATAGTCTCCAGCCCATTTGTGGCTTCCTCAAAAGTAGCCAGACGCCATCCAGGTGGAGTACTGTAATAACTCCTTTCAGCCCTCCGGAACTCCATGCTTACTATCTCCATAGGCTTAGCACTTCTCAGTCACCTTGTTGCACTAGATCACAAACCCTCTAAGATCTAAACTTGAAAAAAGAGAACACAAATTTGTTACACAAGCATCAACCGCCTAGTTTTCAATATTATATGCACGAAATAAATGAAAATAGTTTATCTAACGTGTAGATATACTACCTGGAGTATTACTGTAGAATCGAACTTTGTGAGATCGGATCAAATATCTGATCTGCACTATTCCACTCCACTGGTCGCAGCACGTTCCTCCAACTGCAGCAAGTTATTGCTTTGGTTAAATTGCTGCATTTTTCATTTGTCTATGTTTTTAGTTTTATGTTAACTAAATCTCGTATATGTTTACTTTGCTTTATTTACATATTCTCGCCTCCTTAAATAAGTTCGTATTTTAAAATGCGAGAGCCCACATGAAGAATATTTCTGACAAAGCTTTAAACAGAAAAAGTTTAAATTCCAATTGCTGCGAATGGTACAACATACATGTCCCCTTATACAAAAAATATGGAGAGAGACCATTCACACGTGGACGTGCTTAATGACACGTGCTAGTGATATTTATATAGTATAGTCACAATTACTAGAGTTTCACAATATTGCCTTATACGATCCTGTTTTATTATTGATGTTGCTTGATTATCAGGCGTATTCAGTTCTGCAATAGTGACAATTTAACTACTTTATTATTTCTTGGCTCAAGTTTTTTCAGTACTAACCTTTTTATTTTATCACTTCACTGCTTTGGACAATATAACTTCTCGACCAAATTCATATGTACAAGCAGATTTATGCATGTTCCATATTGGTGTGTGGAAGTCTTCAATAATTAGCTCGCAATATAGTTTATTTGGCCATCTTTCTCTATATAGCTTATTTCGTCATCTTATTTTGAGTGGAATCTATGGATATTTTTGAAGATGTTTTATTGTTTCATGAGAAGCATATTAGACATGCTTTTATTATCACATGTTATTTCTATAAATGGGACTGTAGAGGTGTGTACGTTTACAGGAGGATTTTTCATATGGATGCTCAAGTAGATTCTATTGTGCACAAAGGAATTGCGCATTATAATTGTTTTTTTTTTTTTTTTTTTTTCCTAAGAGAAAGATAATGTAATAATTTTGAGCATTCTTTTTATTAATCTATCAATTTTTTTATGTATTTATAAGGAAGATCAAGTTAATCATATTATTCTTAGACTTGAAGATTTAAGAATAATTTACCACAACAAAGAAGGTTATCAAGTCAACCATATTATGCTTGATCTTGAACATCAATGAGAATGATTTATAACAAGAATAAAGATTATCAGTCCAATCATATTATCCTTGATCTTGAAGATCTATGACAATGACTTATCACAACAAAGAAGTATTAGAGTGAATAATTTATCTATTCATTATACTTAAGTGCACTTAGGTTGATAAGGTTAGACAACATCTTGTCTAACTGAATGTGCAACCTTTTAGGCCTCTAGAGGTTATCACGTTTTATTGTAAACTTCAAACCTCATGTGCTACCTTTTTGAAGTTGGAAGACTTTCCCTCTCACCTCAATGGTCACTCAATACTTGGCATCAAGGTTGATGGCTTGGTTGAAAATAGGTTGTTGGTTTGCACACTCATAGTGATCCTAAGGTTGTCACCTATAGGACACTTGTCTACTAATTTGTGCCACATTATGGGGTACTTTTCAATCCACACCATAGGTGGATTGTCTCTTCCTTGCCTACATAGGAAATCTCATATTGTAATCAACTTAACTCTTTTATCAATCATTTTGATAATGGAAGATCAGTCTATCATTGTGTGCAAGTTGTGGAATCACAAGGTTTTTGTTGTTATGATCTTGGATGAAATCCTAACAAGAAGGTTAACAAGTAAGTCATATTATCTTTCATCTTGAAGATCTATGAGAATGACTTAACCATGACAAAGAAGGTTATATAGTTCTTAATATCATTATGTGGCTTGGATAATAAAATACAAATGTTTTATAAGCTTTTCAATGGGACAATGAAA
Organism: Sequoia sempervirens; assembly: GCA_007258455.2. NCBI lineage: Eukaryota > Viridiplantae > Streptophyta > Pinopsida > Cupressales > Cupressaceae > Sequoia > Sequoia sempervirens. The sequence goes on from VDFB02281492.1 coordinate 712,485,931, forward strand.
CTTATGATTATTAAGTTTCATACTAGTCTAGGCTATATCATGCAACATTATAGATGAGGAAAAATGAATAAAACATAAATATTGGCTATATCATACAACATTTTAGGTGAGTCAAAGAGCTAATGCATAATTGTCATGTTGGTGAAAAAAATTCTAATTTTTTTTTAAAAGAAAATTGTTAATCTTTAACATTTAAAGATTAAATTTATAAAATTATTTTATAGCTATTAGTTGTTTTAAAAAGAGAGAAGCAAGGATATTTATCTCATAAAATAATAAGACATAATTATAGGCCATATCATTCAACATTTTAGGTGAGTCGAAGGGCTAATGCATAATTGTCATGTTGGTGAAAAAAGTCCTAAAATTCCTTTTAAAAATAATTTCGTTAAGCTTTCACATTTAAGGATTCACTTTATCAAATTATTTTATAATTATTAGTTGTTTTTAGAAGAGAGAAGCAAGACAAATATTTATAGAAAAAAAAAAATTGAGAAAATATTTTTTCTTAAATTTGTATATAGAAGAGAATAGTGCTTAGTTCATTTTTCTATCTTTATGTTTTATATCACTTTGTATGTATGTCTTCTATTTAAGATTATAATAGTCAATGAGGTTGTAGTTAAATTGAAAGGTCATAAGGTTTTCAAGATGGAGATTTATATTCAAATCCCAAAATGACATCTATTGTTATAATTACCAAAATGATTATAATACATTACCTACTTCTTATTGCTTTTGTTTTCTTATTGACATTATTTGTGATCTTCTACTAAAAAATAAATTGTGAAAATTTTCCAAACCCTAAAATTCAAAATTCATTTACCCCAAACCTTACACCAATAACCATAAGATGTGATCTTTATCATTGATAACATTGAATAAGGTACATTATCCCAATCCCTACACCAATAATTTTAAGATATGATCTTTATCCCTGTTAACATTCAATAAGATACATTAACTTACATGAAAATATTTTCATGCTTTGATTTATAGAAAATAGAAACCATGTTCAAATATTTTATAAATCAAAAGTATAAAAATATAAATTTAACCTTACACATTAACATTCAATAAATTACATTAACTTCAATATTTCCACACTTTGATTTAGATAAAATTAAAACATAATTTTGAGAAAATTTATAATTATATTTTGATTTAATTTTTTAAAATATAATATTTATTTAAAATTTTGAAGAAAATAATATATAAAAACTTAATAGATAATAATATCATTTAAAATTATCAAATATAAACAAACATGTAATTATTTATATATATATATATATATATATATATATATATATATATATATATATATATATATATATATATATATATATATATATATATATATAATTTTTTCATATTTATATTTATCATATAAAAACAAAAGTTACCATGGTAGGACAACACAATCTGAAAGATGTGTTCCCTATCTTTGAGTTGTAGGTTTCATAATTTTCTTTGATTGTTTCTAGAGATCTTTTTAAAACTAACTTTTACTAATATAATTGAGTAATATTGATGTTCTTGAGATCAGAGGGAATAATCTTGAATTTCCTTAGATCACGAGGGGTTTTCATAAAGCTTATTTAATTAAGACTAATGTGAAGAGGTCAGGTAACAAATGATATGTTTAGATTATTGAAGAATGTTGTTGCCTCAACTCAAATGATAAGCTCTATGATTATAGGCCAAAATAAATGAATGTGCTAAAACTGCCCATCAAACACGGTTATGTTTGAAATTCATAAGAACACTTAGAAAATAATAAATTTCATACCGAAGATTTATTACCCTTCTCAATAAAGGCTATTGCATTTCCTTTATTTTGTTTCATCTCATTGATATAGTTTATATCATAATACAGTTCTATTTTTATAAAAGTGGAGGTTGAAGTGCATTTTGCTATGTGAATTAGATAATGCACCTACATAATATCAATCACTCTCCCTAGGCTTTCAGTCAAAAGAATAAACAAATAAGGAGAAATAGGATCTCCTTGTCTAAGGCCTCTGGAAATCTTAAATAAGGAAGATAGATGCCCATTAATCAAAACTGAGAAAGAAGTGGAAGTGACACAACTAATTATCCATATAACCCACTCCTTAGCAAATCTGAAAGCAAGAAGTAATTTCCACAAGAAGGACCATTTAACTCGATCATATGCTTTAGCCGTGTCTTGCTTAATGAGCATAGATTTTTCCTTGGAAGCCTCCATGGAATGGATATTTTTCAGCTGCAATAACCACTCCATCCAAGATTTTCTTATCCACCACAAAGCCCCTCATTCCTTAGAAACCAACTTACCTATCCATCACTTCAATCTTTCAGCCAACAACTTAGATAGAATCTCGTAGACCACATTACAAAAGAAAATGGACCTAAATATACCCAAACTACCAGCCCCATCAATTTTAGAGATAAGAGCAAGAAAAGTAGAGTTCATAGACCTTAGCATCTATTTATTCCTCTAGGATTCTTGCACCACTTTTAATAAATCCAAATGTACGATATCCCAAAATTCCTAAAAGAATTCAACAAGGAATCTATCTGGGCCCAAAGCTTTCCCCTTCTTCATTTGAAAGATGGTATCTTCCAATTCCTCTACTGTACTACCATGCAACAGATATGAATTCATCATTTCCAATGAAACAAGAGCAAGTATACAAGATAGGACACAATTCTCTTTGGCCCTCCCATCAGGAGAATCCTCATTGAAAAAATTAGCAATGTGCCTAGAAGCTTCTTTGGAAATATCTCCCTAAGAGGACAAATGCTCACCTCTAAAATTCACAAGGCAAGGGATGGAATTTCCATGTCTCCTAGCCTTAATAGAATTGAAGAAAAAAGCAGTGTTTTTGTCACCTTCCTCAAGCCACACCACACATTCCTTTTGCTTCCAATAAATATCCTCCTACAATTCACACTCCTCTAGAGCTCTCAAAGCATGTGCCTCCACCAACGGGGATTCCTCAAAAAGGAAAAACTCCCTAATCTCACAAGTAATAACATCCAAATTTTCTTGAGCAATAGCCTTAGCATGGAAGATGTTGACAAAACATTGCCTATTCAATGTTGATACTTCACATACTATAGTTGCAAGTAATAAAAGAAAGCATTGTGGTGTCATGAGAAGGTCTTCTATGGTGCCACAAATCAAACATATACTCTTGTAAAGAGGGCTCATGCAGCCACATAAGTTGAAACTTAAAAGAGGGGAATGAACAATAGAGGCAACAAAAGCAAAAAGTTTAATTGGCCAATGATCAGAACCCCTTCAATCCAGAATCTCAAAACTAGTCGAACGAGACCTGCCAATCCAAAAACAAGAGACCAAGAACTTGTCCAACCTCTCTACAATACTATCCTTACCACAACATCCATTATTCCTAGTGAATTGACCATTGAAAGGCCTAATGTCCACAAGATTAAGAAAGGAAATATTATCCCAGAGAAGAAAAGCAGAAGGCTCTAGCCTCAACACTCCTCCAATAATCCAAGGATAGAGAGGGACAACACTCTAAATAAACCAAAGATGGGACCATAGGTGCATCTTACCCGACATATCTGTGGGAGTATAGATATTAGAAAGAAAAACAATTTCACTAGTCTCCAAACTTGAGGCCACCATAGGAATAGAATGCTTGCAGGCCATCCACCAAAGAGGACAAAACTTCAAAGGATTCAACAAGCATGCTAATCTGCCAACATTACCTTGAGTACCAATACTTTGACACTACCCATGCCACCAAAGTTTATGCACCAAACCAAACATACTCTCAACAAAACTTTAGTTTCCTAGAGAAAAATAATATCTAGAGAATGAATACGAACTAAATCATGAACAACTTTTTGTTGAGGGCCACTGTTCAAGCCCCTTACATTCCATGAAAGAATGATCGTTTCTAAGGGTTGGAAAAGTGAGAATCAAGAGTCTTAACAGATCTTGAATCCACCAATGTCTCCCCCATCATCTTAATTTTCTCCAAATGCTTCTTTCTCCTAGCCTTAGAGGGCTTCTCAGGAGCCCATTTCGTAGGATCTTTCTAGTACAACCCCAAAGAAGCAGAAGCCTTATTTCCTTTTTCTGACTTGGACACTAGCTTCACCAAAGGAAGAGAGTTCTCCACCTCAATCTTTTCCATAGAAACAAGGGCCTCAGAAACTACTAAATTCACCAGACTAAGATCAGTATCCATTTGGAAAAAAACCACCTTCCAAGTATTCTGAAGATTGTCAAAAATATTGCTCTCCTGAACCCCCTCCACGATGCTTTGATCCAAAGCCATCATGCTCGAATTCACCTCCTATTCACCTCCTATTAACTAAGGTCACCCAACACACCAAATCAATTAAAAGTGTCCACTTCCTACCTCTCCTTAAGAGTCCTCTTCAATCCATGATTCTTTTTACGAGCCTTAATAATAGTGAAACCCTCATTATCGGGAAATTCACTAGGAATAAGAGCCTTTCCTTTCTCAACCTTAAGAGGGTTGCAAGGAGGTTGAGTAGGCTGAGACTTTGAAGATATGGATCTAGGACATCTTCACTACAAATGACTATATTTGTGGCACAACCGGCAACTGAAAGGAAGAGTCTCATAATCTAGTTGTTGCATCTAAGAAGACATACCCACACAAATTCCAAAGAGCCTAGAAGAGGATTACTCAAGTCAATCTCAACACAAATGCAAGAAAAATTCATAATCTTTCTATCCTATGTTTGTTGAGAGGGACCCACTAGCTAAACCCTAGAAATAGAACAACCATTTGCAGGATGTCATTTCACTAGTACTCATATGGGAACCAAGGAAGACGCACCTAAACAAGAACACAATTCAGGAGATCCTCCAATGGGTTAGAACTAGTGTTCCAAGGCTTGATGAATAAACCATTTTGGTTATGAAAATAAGGCCTGCCTTTAAAGACTCTATTGCGATCATCCATGTAGTTGAAAACGACCATAAAATAGTTGTTTTCCAATAGCATCACGTCCATTTCACCCTCTGGACACCAAGTTTGCAGAGCCCACAACTCCAAAAAGGGGAGAAGATATGTATTCCCATGAATTTGCATATCAAGGCATGGTTTGAAAAATACTCAACATCCTCAATGATTGATTCTAGTTGAATCACTAGAACATTATACAATATATTGCTCTCAGCACCACACTTTGACGGGGACGGTAATTTCACACCTAAAGAAGCACGAAAATCCAATTTGAATTTATACCCAGATGTTTCACTGGAACCCATCATCACTGGAAAAGGTTGAATCAACCTCCTTGTGAAGAAAATATGGTTTCACCAAAAAGCCAAACCAAAGAACAAAAAAAACCCCGGCAAGAAAACCACCTCAAAACCCCTCAACTACCCTTAAAATGCATACGACGAATAGCAGAAGACACAAAAAAAAAAGAGTAACCACAGTACTGAGCCCCAGAGCGATCCCCCAGCACTTCAAAACCCTCACACACCATTGATCACCAACCCCAAACGCCCTACAATCCACCCGCAACACAAGAAATCCAGCGCCAAGCTCATACAATGCCCAACCGCCCCTCATGCAGGTCGCAGCCTGCACTTGGCTGCGTCACAAAAATGCAGCGCCATCTCCTTCACCTACATAATATTAATCATAAACACGCGTGACTAATTGTTCTAAACTATCTTAAGCTTTGCATGTTGATTTTTGTCTTGTTGTCAGTGCGTTCTTCATAGAGAAATGGTGATGCAAATAAAAGAAGATCTATATGACCGGTGGTTACCCTGAGATTTACAGATTCAAATTAGGATGGAATACTGATGGGACATAAATCTTATGAGGTAATGATAATCATAGAAAAACTTCAAAAAAAGTCAAAGAAGAGAGAAACTCAATAAGGAATTGGGGATTTGTTACTTCGCACAAAACAATTGATGATATGGAAACTACATGATCGCTGCCATTAAGTACAAACCAATTTGGCCTGGGTTTGGGGTCAGGGTCCGGATTCCCGTGGGTTTGGATAGGGTTCGGCCCCTAGACAGTGGGTCTGGCCCTACCGAACTGGGCAGACCCTTGGATAATTTGGGTGTTTTCAATATTTTTTTGATATTTTTTAATTTTGTTTTGAGTGTTTTTAATTTAAAAAATTTCAATTTTCCTTTTAATCTTAAAATGATGTCCGTCATGAAGGTTTGTGTGGATTTCAAGGTTTTAATTTGGATTTTATTGTCTATTCAAATGATGTACGCCATGAAGGTTTGTGTGATTTTGGAGGTCATCATTTGCGCTTGGTGGCAGAGGCTATGCCCCTCAACCCTGCTCTACATCCCAGCGCACTTGGGGCGCTATCGCTCAACCCCGCTAGGAGCATTGGCCCCAAACCCCCACAAGGGGCAACGCCCCTCAACACCCATCCCCAAACCCCTGCAAGAGGGGCTGCCCCTCAATCCTATTGGGGGTATTACACTCAAACTCCCATTAAATTCATTTGATTTACCATGTACTCTCCAAGTCCAAGTTTCCAAGTTTTCCTACAAGTCTTCATCTATAACATCGTCATCCAATCGAACAATCTTATTGATGCTTACCTACAAGGAGAAACGCAACAATGTAGTTAATTTTAATATATAATATATATCGTGACATTAGAGTTTGAATAATTGACATTTTAATGTTTCTTTTATTTTTTATGGTGGTTTTGTTTATTGTACAATATATGATGCTATATGCGGTATTTTGAACTTAATTACTATTGTAAATATGTGTATATTTTTAGATTTAATATGTTATTGTATGGACAAACCCAAAAAAAATCCAACCCCAAAATTTTTTTTCCCAAACCCGCAAACCAAACCATCCAATCTGAACCCACACCGGTAACTTAGATTATATTAATAAGAATATAAAATTATTTTTAATTTAATATGTCTTTGAATAGAAATGGGTAGGAACTATGAAAATAAGCTTAACAATAATGTTTCAAATTTTACAAGAAATAACATCCAAACCTGATCTAAGGAAATTAAAGATTATTCCCTCTGATCTCAAGAAAATTATCTAAAAATTGCCTAATCAAACAAGTACAAAAAACTAAAGAGGTACAAATATAAATATAAACTTTTCTATAAATATATAATAGCATACAAGCCTATAACTTTTAATCTGAAAATGATAAAATATGTGCAAAACATCTATGTAAATATGGGCAATCAAGCATATACAAATGTAATACAAGTGGCATAAAAATAAACACACATGCATTCATGTAGACACAACACACAAACATTCATGCATGTGGACACACACACACATACACATGCACAAAAAAGTAAATATATGCATAAAGCTATGTAAAAGTATCTTATCAAACATATACAAACATAAGTGGCATAAAAGCAAATGAACACACACACATGCACAGACAAATGCATACCCACACTATGCCCACATGCATACACAAACACTAATATATGTATATCCATTTTATGCATACCTACATATATAAGCTAACTATATATGCAAGTGTATGTACATATACATAAAATTATTTATGTGTAAATATGTAAATATACATATATGTATATGAATTTTATGTATATCTATATATATAAGCTAACTATGAATATAACTGTATGTGTACATACATAAATCTATACATAAATACATATATACAAATACACACATATAAGAAAAAGAGATCCTATAATTAAAAAAATGACTCAAAAATTTATTAGAGTGACAAACTAGAGAGACGAATAAAAGGACATGAGAACCAAAATGAGATTGGGAAGAAACTTGATATATATACATACATAAATCTATACATATGCACATATATATACAAATACACATATATAAGAAAAAGAGATCCTATAATAAAAAATGACTCAAAATTTCACAGAGTCAATATCTCCATCAATGACAATTCTACAAGAAAGTGAGAAGTTATTAGAGGACTATACAATTACTAGGAGATTCATCAAGGTTTAAATGTCAAGATAAAAACATTTTTTATATCTATCAATTTCCTCCACAAAAGAGTCTTCATGTTGATGGATGGGTATATTAACAACCTATTCATCCTCCAGTAAAAATATTAGTTTTGAATTTGTAAATATAAGGTTATATATATAAATCTTTCTTAATAATACTCAAAATAGATTGTTCATGCTTTAAAATCAATTCTCAATATTTTAAATGAAGATTGGGGTTTGACATGTCACATAATTTTCTTCTCGCATAGAAGGTGAATTTCAGAGAGTCAATATCTTCATCAATCATGATTCTACAAGAAAGTGAGAGAAGTTATTGGGGGACTATATAATTATTGGGAGATTCATCAAGGTTCAAATGTCAAGATAAAACATTTTTTATATCTATCAATTTCTTCCACAAAATAAACTGCATGTTAATCGATGGGTATATTAACAACATTTTCATCCTCTAGTAAAAATATTAGTTTTGAATATTTAAATATAAGGTTACCTGCTAAACCATTGCTCTTTAATGGACTTTCCCTTGAATTTTTCTCGTGCTTAACTATTCTATCAATCTACTTATCAATTCATTTGACTCCTTTTGGTCTCCATTGAGATTAAACAAATTTCTTTGAAAGAATTCATTTTTATTATCCCTCTACTCCCATTTGTCAATTCTTCTACCTTTGAATCTAAACTCCCTATGCCTACACCTTCAACCTAAAGTTTCCTTTGTTCTATCCTACGATACCTTGTGTCTCAGCATTTGGAAACATAAATCACTAATTTCCCTATAGGTTGGTAAGAAATTTAACTCTAATACCACTATAATAACACTAACTGATTATTTTTTATAAATAATTTTCAAACTTATAAATTTTAAATTAATATTACAAAACCCAAATTTCACCATAAATTTTTCATTAATATAGGTATTCCAAATTTTACAAAGGATTCCAATACATGAATAAATTTAAAAACCTTCTTTTATTTCTAAAGGACATAACATACATCAAATTGTAGCAATAACATTAATAACAAAAATAATACAATAATTATAAACTAAAATTATTATGCTAAACTCACAACAAACACTGCATATTTCATAAATTTAGTATGGGTGAACCCTAAAACTTCATGAAACAAGTTGCATACTCTCCAAATGATATTGTTCTACAAAACCAATGGGTTTTTGTCCTTCAATTCTCAAAACTAGAGAATTTTCATCCTCTGATTTTTTACAAATCCAAAGGTTTTTTTCCTCAAATCTGTTTATTTGAATACAATATTCAAAAAAAATATGTAAACAATTTTTTTTAGGTGTAGATTGGATGATGTTTTATGAATACATGATCTACCCTCTTTATATAACTAAGATCAATGGTTAGCTAAGGATCACATCTAGACGATTGGCTTAGAAAATGCATGTATCAACACTATTAAATATTGCTCCCTTTTCCTACTTGAACTATGATTTGAATTTATCCTTGTTGCATGTGTTGTAAATGTGATATTTTCTTAACTAGTCACATTTGTGCATAATTCATGAACTTATGGACTTCATGAAATTCAAAAAATCATCTTTTTTTGCCTCTTATTTCCTTCTTTTCCACTTTACATTTATTTATTTTATGCATGTATTTGCATTGATCATAGTATGTGAAAGTTATATGAATGATTAAAAATTAATCAAGATGAACTTGTCTCCATGCTATTTCAATGTATGGTTTCATTATATGACTCAAATTTTACGGTGCATTTCATATGTTGACGTGAATTTGTGATCTTGTATCCTAGAAATGATGTTTATGCCATAAATTTGATATTATCATGGAAGTATTACAATAAAAATGTTAAATTATGGAATGTCATATGTGAACATAGTATATTAATGTATTGTTGCTTTGACTATGAATTTCATTATGACAAACTAACGATCGAAATTGAGTGTGCAAGATTTCCATGGCCAATGGAATCAGGGAGATCGCATGGTAACCTTATTGTGTATAACCAGTCAAGCCAACCTAGTCTATTTGGAAAGACTAAGATTTTTCATTAATATTGGTATTCCAAAGTTTACAAAGAATGCCAATACATGAATAAGTTCCAAAACCTTCTTTTATTTCTAAAGGACATAACATAAATTAAATTGTAACAATAACATTAATAACAAAAATAATACAATAATTATAAATTAAAATTATTATACTAAACTCACAACAAACACTGCATATTTCATAAATTTAGTATGGGTGAAACCTACAACTTTGTGAAACAATTTCATACTCTATGAATGATATTGTTCTACAAAACCAAAGGGTTTTTGTCCTTCAATTCTCAAAACTAGAGAATTTTCATCCTCTGATTTTTGACAAGTCCAAAGGTTTTTTTAATCAAATCTATTTATTTGAATACAATATTCAAAAAAAAAAATGTAAACAAAGTTTTTTAGGTGTAGACTGGATGATGTTTTATGAATACATGATCTACCCTTTTTGTATAACTAAGATCAATGATTGGCTAAGGATCCCATCTAGATGATTGACTTAGATAATGCATGTATCAACACTATTAAATGTTGCTCCTTTTTCCTACTTCAACTATAATTTGAATTTATCCATGTTACACATGTTGGAAATGTGATATTTTCTTAACTAGTCACATTTGTGCATAATTCGTGAACTCGTGGACTTCATGAAATTCAAAAAATCATCTCTTTTTTCCTCTTATTTCCTTCTCTTCCCCTTTTTTATTTCTTCAACATTTTTCACTTTGTATATCTTTGTGAACCTTATCAATGTTTTGTAGAGCTTACAAATTTGTAAACATTATGACATCACAAACCAAGCAACTTCTTCCATCCTTTGTCACATTTTTCTTCAATTTGTAAACCTTTAAACTCTAAAAAATTCTAAGCTTTACAACATCCCTTTGTCACACTTTAGGGAGTTTGTGAACTTGCTGACTTTGTTATTGGAAAAACCTTATAGTATTTTTCCATAGTTCATGAACCCACAAAATTTGTGAAAATCCTAAATTTTTAGCATTAGCTTCTTTCCCTTTGTTAGCTCCTAGACTAGAAATTTTTTAAAAACTTGGAGAACTTCACAATTAAACATCAAAATAACTTTTTCCTAATTTTTTATACCTTAACCCATCAAAGATAGGGATTGGGAAAATATTAATATTACCTCCAACTTGGGAAGGTTACAAAGGATACATTACATCTTACATGTTATAATCTCTATCTAAGTGTTTATATCTTATGATTCTATGCATGCTACTTGTCATGCTCATATCTTTTGAATATTGTTTGTGATCGCGTGTTCCTTATTTACCATTCATGGCTCTCATTATCTTATTTTTTACCTTTATTGGGGGTAATATTGGAGGACACCATGAGTTACTATATTACATGCAATTTCATGATCATATCTATGTTCTTGTGTTCTTATTATATGATATATTTTTATCACTTAAATTACATGTTTTATCATGATCGTGTGTTTTTTCCTTCCCTCCAATTCCTTGCATCCTGTTTGTGAGACCCAATTTCCAGTAATAGAGTTGTATGCTTTTGTCATTACTATTTGTTATTACCATGAGACATCATATGAACTATATTATTACACTATGGACTTTTAACTTTAACATTATTTTGGTTCCACTATACATTTATTTATTTTCTGCATGTATTCACATTGATCATAGTATGTCAATGTTATATGAATGATTAACAATTAATCAAGATGAACTTGTATCCATGCTATTTCAATGTATGGTTTCATTCTATGACTCAAATTTTATGGTGCATTTCATATTTTGACATGAATTTGTGATCTTGTATCCTAGAAATGATGTTTATGCCATAAATTTGAAATTATCATGGAAGTATTAGAATAACAATGTTAAATTATGGAATGTCATATGTGAACATAGTATATTAATGTATTGTTGCTTTGACTATGAATTTCATTATGACAAAATAATGATCAAAATTGAGTGTGCAATATTTCCATGGTCAATGGAATCAGGGAGATCGTATGGTAACCTTATTGTGTATAACTAGTCAAGCCAACCTAGTCTATTCAGAAAGACTAAGATTTTTTGTTTTGTATAAATAACATGTAATGTGAGAATTGTGTAATGTGAAGTATGTCCTTTGTGGTTGTGAATTGTAATATCTTGTTGAGAAATTATGTGTATTGGATGCTTGGGTGAGTCTCATGGAAGGAGATGACATCCTAGCTTTCAAACTAGAATTTAATGTGTTTCCATAGTTTAATGAGGTTCAAAAGTTTTATTTTCACCTTGTTTTGTGTTCCCTTAGGCTCTAGGTCATATTTCTAGGTTAGAACTCTTTTGAAATACATAAATTAAGTCATGTGAGTTTTGACCCCATTTATATCACCATTTTTAAAAGTGACAAGACATAACCCACTCCTTAGCAAATGTGAAAGAAACAAGTACTTTACGCAAGAAAGACCATTTAACTCAATCATATACTTTAGCCAGGTCTAGCTTGATGAACATAGATTTTTCCTTGGAAGCATTCATAGGATTGATATTTTTCAGCTTCAATAAACACTCCATCCAAGATTTTCCTATCCACCACAAATCCCCTCGTTCCTTAGAAACCAACTTACCTATCCATCACTTCAATTTTTCAGCCAACAACTTAGATAGAATCTTGTAGACCACGTCACAGAGGACAATGGGCCTAAACATAACCAGACTATCAGCCCCATCAATTTTAGGGATGAGAGTGTACCATAAAAAAATGGATCATTGACATTTTCATGATCTTTTAGGCCTTTCTCTCATGATTCTTGATCTATTTTGTTTTGATTTAATGTTGCAATGTAACTTCTTCATTTACATTAGGTCCTGAACATTCAAATAATGGTGTTTTTTGAAGGTGTTGTGAAGTGTTGTAACACATTTCTACACTTTTCTAGACTCTTTTCATTACAATTCACCTAAAAACCACATTTTCATCACTTATCAAGTCCTATTCTAAAGTGTTGTAAGGTCTTGTAACAAGATTTCATGCTTTTCTAAGCTTTATTTCACATTTACACCTTTCTTATGCTTTATTTGACCCTTTATGCACTCATAAGACTTAATTAAGTGTATTTTTCAATGTAAACCCGACAAACAACATTAAATGCAAGTTAATTCCCAACAACCACTTACAAGCCTAGAGAGGGACCCATTCGCCATGGGTGGCGAATGAGTCCCTCTTGGCTCCAAATTCAAAATAATTCAAATTTTCTTTCAGGTTTTTATTAAAAAATACCTTATGTCGGCTTGTGATGTTGTATTATTGGGTTATTAAGGCATAAGTGTGTATAAATAAGTGTTTTTATATCCATTTTAACCCCCATTCATTTTGTATTCACTCATTCAACATTCACTTGCATTCTTGCATTTAATTCATCAAAGCATCATTCAATCAAGCATTCATCAAACATCTTGGAGCAGCCATTTACATATCTTCAAATTTCTTCAACAAGGTTGTGGTGAGATTAGGACATTTGCACGTTGTTTAGTCATCATTCCTTGCTCACTTCATTTCGTTTCTTTATTAAGGGTTTGATTACCAAAGTGGGATTTGACCAAGGAAAATCCCTATACTCTAACTCTTAACCATTTTTCCTCTTTTGCATGTGTGTTTGTAGACTTTGGTATGCATATTTGTCAAGAAAATAGGTGTTGAACGATGGTCAACAAGTCAACAAAGTGTTTCAAGTCAACTAGACCCTATTTCAAGCTTGGAGACAATCTACAGTCTATTTTTTGTAGATTTGACTTTGTCAACCCGAGAAGAAGACAAGTGCAGTTCTAGATCTACAGAATTGACCTTTGAATTTGTAGAATTCTGGGAGAGGACTATTTCGCCATCAATGGAAAATGAGTCCCACTTAAAGGCTGAAAAAGGTGATTTTGTCATAATCAAGTTCCCCACAGTCGGAAAGTAGTTTCAGGGGTTTTTACCAATAGCAGTATTGATTCGCCATCAATGGTGAATGAGTCCCACCAGTGATTTATAGTGATTTTTTCTAGTTTCTAGAACATTCCAAATTGAGCAATCAATTCCCAAGTGCACTCTATTTTACCTTATTCAATTATGTTTGCATTAGTTTTCATTTCTATTTCATTTTCTGCATATCACATTGTGTTTTCAAATGTTGCATATACCATTAGTTTGGCATTCATAACCAGAAAATTACATCATTTAGTTGCATTTGCATCATTGCATTCAGTCTTAATCAAATCATATAATCCTTTATTTGAGTGAACCACCACAATTTTATGGTTCTATCTCTCTCATTTTAGGTGAAAATCCTAAGAGTGTAAGAGAAGTACATAGAACCTATCAAAATTTATGGTTCAAAGAGAAAAAAAAGTAGAGTTCATAGCCCTTAGCATCTATTTGTTCCTCTAGGATTCTTGCACCACATTTAATAAATTCAAATGTATGATATCCAAAAAGTCCTAAAAGAATTCAACATGCAATCTATCTGGGCCCAAAGCTTTCCCCTTCTTCATTTGAAAGATGGTAGCTTCCAATTCCTCTAGTGTAATACCACACAATAGATATAAATTCGTAATTTTCAATGAAACAAGAGAAAGTATACAAGATAGGACATGATTCTCTTTGGCCCTCACATCAAGAGAATCCTCATTAAGAAAAGCAGCAAAGTGCCTAGAAGCTTCTTTGGAAATATCTCCCTAAGAGGATAGATGCTCACCTCTAGAATTTACAAGGTAAGGGATGGAATTTCCATGTCTCCTAACCTTAATAGAATTGAAGAAAAAAGCAATTTTTGGTCACCTTCCTGAAGCCACACCACACATGCCTTTTGCTTCCAATATATCTCCTCCTGTAATTCACACTCCTCCAGAGCTCTCAAAGCATGTGCTTCCTCCAATAGGGATTCCTCATAAAGGCCAAAATCCCTAATCTCATGAGTAATAACATCCAAATTGTCTTGAGCAGTAGCCTTAGCATAGAATATGCTACCAAAAAATTGCCTATTCCATATTTTGAGTTGATACTTTACATACTGTAGTTGCTTAACAAAAGAAAGCATTGTGTTGTCATAAGCAGGGCTTTTATGATGCCACAAATCAACCATATACTCTTGTAAAGAGGGTTCATGAAACCAAATAAGTTGAAACTTAAAGAGTGGAAATAAAAATAGAGGCAATAGAAGCAAGAAGCTTAATTGGCCAATGATCAGAACCCATTCAGTCAATAATCTCAAAACTAGTCAACTGAGACCTGCCAATCCGAAAACAAGAGACCAAGAACCTATCCAACCTCTTTGCAATACTATCCTTACCACAACATCTATTATTCCAAGTGAATTGACCAGTACAAGGCCTAATTTCTACAAGATTAAGAAAGGAAATATTATCCTAGAGAAGAAAAGCAGAAGGCTCCAACATCAACACTCCCCACTTATCTTGCAGATCAATAATAACATTAAAATCACTAGCAATAATCCAAGGATAGAGAGGGACAACACTCTAAATAAACTGAAGATGGGACCATAGGTGCATCTTATCTGACATATCTGTGGGAGCATAGATATTAGAATGAAAAAAAATTACCCCAGTCTCCAAACTTGAGGCCACCATAGAATCTGTATCAAATTAACTAACTCTAATTTTTTTGAATTTTTTGCCACTTAAGGGCCTATTTTTTTCCATGATGATCCTACACATACCCTCCTATTAACTGAGGTCATCCAACACATCAAATCAATTAAAAGTGTCCCCTTCCTACCTCTCCTTAAGAGTCCTCTTCTATCCACGATTCCTGTGACGAGTCTTAATAGTAGTGAAACCCTCATTATCTACAACTTCACTAGGAATAAGAATCTTGCCTTTCTCAACCTTAGGAGGGTTGCAAGGAGGTTGAGTAGGCTAAGACTTTGAAGATCTGGATCTAGGAAATCTTTGTTGTAAATGACCATATTTGTGGCACAACCGGCATCTGAAAGGAAGAGTCTCATAATCTAGTTGTTGCATCCAAGAAGACGTACCCACATGAATTTCCAAAGAGCCTAGAAGAGGATTACTCAAATCAATCTCAACACAAATGCAAGCAAAATTCATTACCTTTCTATCATGTGTTTGTTAAGAGGGACCCACTGGTTGAACCCCAGAAGTAGAGCAACCATTTCCAGGATGTCATTTCACTAGTACTTGTCTAGGAACTAAGGAAGACACACCTACACAGGAACACAATTCGAGAGATCCCTCGATGGGTTAGAACAAGTGTTCCAAGGCTCTATGAATAAATCAATCTAGTTATGAAAATAAGGTCTGCCTTCGAAGACTCTATTGCGATTAGCCATGTAGTTGAAAATGACCATAAAATAGCTATTTGCCAATAGCATCATTTCCATTTCACCCTCTAGACACCAAGTTTGCAGAGCCCATGACTCCAAAAAGGGGAGCGATACATGCATTCCCATAAATTTTTATATCAAGACATGATTTGAAAAATACTCAACATCCTCAACGATTGTTTATTGTTGAATCACTAGAACAAGCCTATCTTTGCTCCTCTCTAGGCAACTATTAATTTTTAGGATTCTAGGGCCTCCAAATGGAGAAAACCCTCCCACCCCTAAATCATTATACAATATATTTCTCTCATCACCCCTCTTTGATGGGGATGGTAATTTCGCACCTAAAGAACCATGAAAATCCAATGTGGATTTATAGCCGGATGATTCATTGGAACCCTTCGCTGGAAAAGGTTGAAATAACCTCCTTGTAAAGAAAATATGATTTCACCAAAATCCAAACCCAAAAAAAAAAGGCTGACAAGAAAACCACCTCAAAACCCCTCAACTACCCTTAAAAGGAAAACCACAAACAACAAAAGACACACAATAAAATCAAACTACAGCACCGAACCCCTGAGCACAAGAGGATCCTCCCTAACACTTCAAATCCCTCACACACCATTGATCACCCAACCCAAACACCCTACAATCCACCTGCAGCACAAAAAAGCTAGTGCCAAGCTCATACAATGCCCAACCACCCCTCATGCAGGTCACAGCCTGCACTTGGCTACAACCTCACAAAAATGCAATGCCATCTCCTACACCTGCATAATATTAATCATAAACACACATGAATAATTGTTCTAAACTATCTTAACCTTTGCATGTTGATTTTTGTCTTGTTGTTAGTGTGTTCTTAATAGAGAAATGGTGATGCAAATAGAGGAAAATATATACGATTGGTGGATACCCTGAGATTTATATATTGAAATTAAGATGGAATACTGACAGGACATCAATGTTTTGAGGTAATGATAATCACATAAAAACTTCAAAAAAATTCAAAGAAGAGAGACTCAATAATGAAATTGGGGATTTGTTACCTTGCATAGAGCAATTGATGAGATGGAAACTACATGATCACTGCCATTAAGTACAAACCAATTCAGCCCGGGTCCGAGGTCAGGATCCAGATTCCTATGGGTTTGGATAGGGTTTTCCCCATACACTGTGGATTTGGCCCTGCCAAACTTGGGTAGACCCTAGGATAATTTGGGCGTTTTCAACATTTTTTTCATATTTTTTTATTTTCTTTTGAGTTTTTTTACTTCAAAAATCTCAATTCACCCTCTAATCTTAAAATTATGTTTGTCATGAAGACTTGTGTGGATTTCAAGGTTTTAATTTGGGTTTTAGTCTATGCAAATGATGTACACCATGAAGGTTTATTTGATTTTAGAGGTCTTCATTTCAGGTTGGTGGTGGAGGCTCTGCCCCTCAACCTTGCTCTATGTCCCAACAAGGAGCATACCAAGGGCGCTATCCCTCAATCTCACTAGGAGCGTTGGCCTCAAACCCCCACGACGGGCAACACCCCTCAACACCCACCCCCAGACCCCTGCAAGGGGCACTACCCCTCAATCATATTAGGAGCATTGCACTCAAACTCCCATTGAATTCATTTGATTTTCCATGTACTCTCTAAGTCCAAGTTTCCAAGTTTTCCTACAAGTCTTCATCTATAACATCGTCATCCAATCGGACAATCTTATTGATGCTTACCTACAAGGAGAAATGCATCCATGTAGTTAATTTTAATGTATTAAATATATATCGTGACATTAGAGTTTGACTAATTGACATTCTAATGTCTTTTTTATTTTTTATTGTGGTTTTGTTTATTGTACAATATATGATGCTATGTGTGGTATTTTGAACTTAATTACTATTGTAAATATGTATATATTTTTAGATTTTATAGGTTATTGTATGGGCAAACCTAAAACTAATCCAACCCCAATTTTTTTTTCCCACATCCACAAACCAAACCATCAAACCTAAACCCACACTAGTAACTTAGATTATATTAATAAGAATATAAAATTATTTTTAATTTAATGTGTTTGAATAAGAATGGGTAGGATCTATAAACAATAAGCTTAACAATAATGTTTCAAATTTTACAAGAAATAACATCCAAACCTGATCTAAGGAAATTAAAGATTATTCCCTCTGATCTCAAGAAAATTATTAAAAAATTGCCTAATCAAACAAGTACAAAAAACTAAAGAAGTACAAATGTAAATATAAACTTGTATATAAATATATAATGGCATACAAGCCTATAATTTTTAATCTAAAAATGATAAAATATATGCAAAAAATATATGTAAATATGGACAATCAAGCATATACAAATGTAATACAAGTGGCATAAAATTAAATAAACACACATGCATGCATGTGGGCACACACACACACACATATACACATGCACGTAAAAGTAAATATATGCATAAAGCTATGTAAAAGTATCTTATCAAACATATACAAATATAAGTGGCATAAAAGTAAATGAACACACACACATGCACAAAAAAATGCACACCCACACTGTTCCCACATGCATACACAAACACTAATATATGTATATCCATTTTATACATATCTACATATATAAGCTAACTATATATGTAAGTGTATGTACATATACATAAATTTATTTATGTATAAATATGTAAATATACATATATGTATATGCATTTTATGTATATTTATATATATAATCTAACTATAAATATAAGTTTATGTGTACATACATAAATCTATACATACATACATATATAAAAATACACATATATAAGAAAAAGAGATCCTATAATAAAAAAATGACTCAAAATTTTATTAGAGTGACAAACTAGACTGGGGAATAAAAGGACATGAAAACCAAAATGAGATTGGAAAGAAACTTTATATATATACATACATAAATCTATACATATGCACATATATATACAAATACACCTATATGAGAAAAATAGATCCTATTATAATAAAAGATGACTCAAAATTTCATTAGAGTGACAAACTAGAGAGAGGAATAAAAGGACATGAAAACCAAAATGACATGGGGAAGAAATTTTATTAATATATATATAAGGACATGAAAACTAAAATGAGATGGGGAGGAAATTATATATATATATAACTCAAAATAGATTTAGAGAACATCAAAAACATCTCACAACAGTCTACGAATTTAGAGAGATGTTGGTCTTCAATTTTTTACAAAAAAGCTTCAAAGAAAAATCCCAACTTGTACTCATTTTACTATTGTCAAAATCCAAGACTTTTCCAAAGATTTGAGTACCTCATTTAGGAAGCAAATTTGCCTCTGGTTCATGGTTTTAAGCAAAATTTCAAAAACTTTCTCAAAGTCCAAAATCATTCCTTAGGTACCTTAGAATCTAAAATTGACCTCTACAAGTGGAATTTTCCAACCTAAACCTAAATCTAACATCTCAAAGTACCAAAATTATCAAATTTACCACACTTTTGATTATTGAGCCTAGTTTCATCATTAGGATTTATCATCCTCTCATCACAAAATGAATCTATATATTCAAATCCAACTTAGTCTCATTGGAATTTGTCATTCTATTTGACTTAGTTGTAATCCTTGGTACTTTTCCAAAATCTAGATCAAAGTTTAGTCTAAACTATAACACTTGTATGCCCGTTCAAGCAAGGTTACAAAAACGAAAGATCAAGGAAAAAGGGCTTGAAAATCAAAACATTGAAGAGTCAAATCTTGAAACTCCAACCATTAAAACTCCAAACATTGAAACTCAAACCACCATGGCTGAAATATATGAGGATCATTTGAATGCTTTAGCTCATCAAATGAAAAACCTTCAAAAACAAATATGGGATATGCAAAGGGAAACAACCACAAAAAAATATTTGTTGTTAGAAATCTATTCTTATCCATCTGACATAAATATAAACATGACACCTTCTCCACCAACAACTACATCATCCAAGCTCAATTTATTTGAATTCTTGAAAAATTTAAATGAGAAACCCAAATCAAAGTCTTCAAACGCCAATGATATTAAAAAATCTTACCATGTCATGCATCTATCTTCATCTCCCATAAGCCAAAATATACCTCAAGATTCTTTCACTCAATTCAACAATTCCATCCCACCATCTTATTTTCTCATATCTTCTACATCCAATTATTCATGTCAATCTCTTAGTCCAAACCATGTTGTCATGTAGACTCCTCCACATCTCAAGATAAAAACATTCTTTCCACTTCATCCAATGATACCAAAATCCCACAAGTTCTTCCAATCTTTGACCAAGACCGAATCTCTCAAGAATTCTATGATTATCTCATCCTTTCACTTTTCATCCATAATGATTCCTTTCCATCTCAAGAGAAAAGTATTCTTCACAATCCTCCTTCCACCACATCTAATGAATCCATACCATCTCATGATTCCATTGCATTCTAGGAGAATTATAATTATCCCAGTCTATCTAATGATGACCTAACTTCTCATGATCAAGATATGATTTCTACATAATCTCATGAGTCCCTTCCTCATCAAGATCAAGATATGCTTCCATCTGAGGATATCCTTCATTCCATGAGGATGTCATCCTTCTCAAGATCAAGATATGCCTTTCATACCACTACATGATGATTCCACATCTAATGAAGAGCAAGCTACTCCATCTCCTACACCTCATGATCCTTTTCCAAGTCAAGATCAAAACACCCCATCATCCCCATGTCAAGATCCTATCACACCTATACAAGCTATCCATGAACCACACACCTACAAATTGGGATCCTCCACCTTTATCTGATCCGGTTTACTTTTGACACATATCCTTTCATCTATATCATATCCTCCCCAAAATGTACTCGCATATTGTTTCACAAACAACACATATCCCATTAGTAAAAAAATGCGTCAAAGTATGAACTACAAAGGAAAAGGATTAGGCCTTTATGAACAAGGTATCCTGGAACCCCTTGTTGTCCAACAAAATCCATATTATCATGGCCTTGGTTATACACCTAAGTGTCCTAGTACATCAAAGCTACCATCTATCTTAGGTCCTCATCCTAATCCACCAAACCTTCCATCTATCTTAGGTCCTCATCCTAGTTCATCAAACCTGCCAATCTATCCTAGGTCCATATCCTATTCCTCAAGAACAACAAAGGCACACATCCTTGATGCCCTTTCAAAATTCTACCTCCAACAACTCATCCATGATACCTCCATACCATTCATCTCAATCCACCTCTCCTATTACTCTTGGAAGAAATTTTGGTGCCAAATATCAAAATATTCCATATCAAAATCCACATGTGTCAAAGGATCAACATGTCTCCTCGAAGAGGCATGCAAAAATAAAAGAAAAATTAATCCAAAATCAAAGGAAAAATCAAAAAGGCCACAAAGGCCCATCAAAGCAAAAAGGTAATTTACAAAGACCTTAAAGGTCCATAAATCAAAAGAAAAATTCAAAAGGCCACAAAGGCCCATCAAAGCAAATAAAAATTTCCAAGGCCACAAAGGCCCATAAAGTAAAAAGAAAAATCTCAAAGGCCACAAAGGCCCACAAAGCAAATATCAAAGTAAAAAATCATGTGGATTCCTAAAAGTCTTGTAGAAGCAATAAAATCCAATTTGGAATCCAAATTTTCTAATCCAAAAGCTTCCTCCAATCCTCCATCTAAAAAAATCTCACCTTCCAAATCTATTTTTCCGCCATCACTCCACCACCCTTCAAGGTGTGTGCCAATGTTGACCTTGCAATATTTTCCATCCATCCATCAACAAGTTTTCCAGCCTCCTATGCATTATCCATCATTTGTACCCCATTATTCTTGATTAATCCAAACCTTTGGATAAGTCCTTAGTTCTTCCATCATACCAACCTTTATGAGTTTAATCCCCATTGCCATGGTTTATTAAAGGGATATTTGGTCATGAAACTTAATGCTTAAGTCCTTCTTCCATCTTCCTATCATGCATATATTATCCTCCACAATTCCCACCTTTGATCTCAACAAGGTTAAGGATCTTCTTGAACATCATATATCTTATCCTATAAGCTTTATCCATATCTTTCATATCATATCCTTTTCCTTATCCATATTCCATCGTTCTTTCAAAATACATCCTTTCTTCCTTTCCTTGGTCTTGATGAGGAATAGGGGAAAAATACTTGGGCCTTGTGTTTGTATCTTATCTATTTGATCTTGATCATTCCATTCATTATTTTTATCCTTTCTTTCTTCCATTCCATATCTCCTAGATTATCAAAATCCATGTCATCATGTCACTTTGCAACCTTGAATCTTATCGTGCAAATTATATTTGAGCCTAGTTGTAAAACATTATCCTATCCTCATATCTTTTGTCAATTAATCATCAACAATCATCAATCTTATCATACTTAGAGGAAATTAGTGATCCTAAGTACTTATCATCATCATGCCTTATGGAATCAATCATTCTTGGCATTTTACTCAATCAACCATTATCATCTTTTGACAATAGATATGTTGCTTGTGTGATATGTTTTATAGTGAATCTTTCATTGCATTACCTCTTTTGTGGGGAATCTTGTTTCTTCAATCCGTCATATCATATCATATCATCCATCACAATTCCATATCTGCATTTGTCATGCATCCATGTCTGCATCATAGCTTGATCCAGTGTTTGTATCATGATCTCCCCTAAGTACTACTCGGCCCATTCTAAAAATCAGTTTGTCCTATCACATCGCACTAGGGGCATGTCCTACATTGGATCGGATTTGTGTACATTATTGCTCGGTCATAAAATTAAAAAAAAAAAAATCATAAAATCAAAAATCCAAAAATAGTCATAAAATTGAAAATCCAAAAACATTCATAAAATTGAAAAATCCAAAAATAGTCATAAAATTGAAAATCTAAAAACATTCAAAAAATCAAAAATCCAAAAACATTCAAAACATATCAAAAACCAAAAATAGGTCAAAATTTGAAATCAAAAAGTCAAAAACAGAGTCATCTTATTGAACTACATGGTCTATGTATATATAACGTAGGCAAGGCTAATCTTTGATCAACCCCCAAGACCCCTAAGATAGGTCTTTAGGTTAGGTTCTTGGTCAAAATCTCAGAAAAAAAATTAAAAATTAAAAAATCAAAAAATTCCAAAAACATCAAAAAAATGAACATAAAATCAAATCAAAAGAATGATGCTCTTCTAAATCATGGGTTTATCATGTTAAACACAAATGTTCAATTGTTGTACTTTGATTTTTGTTATCATATCTCTGGAGCTCCTCGATGATGTATCAAACTAGAGGAGCTAGGAAAGAGTATGATTTTTCTTTGTCTGCTGCCTATGAGTTGATCATTATTACTATGAAAATTGTCATAAAATGTGCTCTACAAAGTATCACTAATGACATTTTGAATTTACATAGAAAAAAGATTAACTCATTTCTATTTACGTGCAAAGCAATGCTCAGGTCATCTTGGTTTAATTATACTTAGATGCTTGTGTTAACTTGCACTATCAAACATCATGGAAGTAGTACTCAAGTCATCATGGTATAAATATACCATTGATTCTTGTACTCACTTTCAAAATTTTAAAGTCCCAATGATGATAAAAAGCACGACAAATCAGCTATTACGAATGACAATTTTTGAATATGAGATTTGCACATGGTTAGAGTAGATTGCATCCATGTTAGTTTACATTTGTATTTATGGGATTTCCAAAGCTACAACAATGATGTTATCTCTTGCATTAAGGGATTGAGTACACTTGAAATTTCCAAAAACACATCATTTTCATATAGTTACACATCACTTGCATTATCATCAATTAGAAAACATTCTCATTTAGTTGCATATCAATTGCATCATCATTTGCATATATTAGAAAACATTACAAAATCATTCATCCATCCATGCATCACATCATAATATTTGCATCAGAAAACACAAAAGGACATGCATCGCATCTCATTTACATAATTGAAAACATTTCATAGAGTGGCATTAGGAAAGCGGTTCACTAAGCTTAAATGAGTGAGTCTCTTCAAATTTCCAAAAGCATTGGGAAATATGTCAGGTTTTGTGAAAGCTTAATTTAACAAAGATTCGATTGATGACAACCTTACCACAACTCTTGGAAGGTGGATAGATTCACTCATTTAAGCTTAAGACCCTAGAACATAATCATCTGCATAATCATTTGCATCATCATTTGCATACATTAAAAAACATCATACATCATTTGCATCGCATCCATACATAATCAATATAAAACATAAAATGCATCACATATCATTGACATCATAAAATCCATCGCATGCATCATATAGGCATCATTCATAAATAATCATAAATCATAACACAGTTTTTGCATCACCATTTGCATCCATCGCATATCATGTCATCATCATATAGAACATCACACGACATACATAATAGAAAGTAAATGAATCCATCATTATCATCATGATCATCATCATATAAACATCATAAACACATAGATCAATCATCATCATCGTTGCATATCATATATACCTCAAAATAATGTCAAGTGTACAAGGATATCCAAATATCGAAAGGTACATCATCAAAAATGGCAAAAATCATAATGTCTCAACTAAATCAGTGTATACATCAGGTCTTGTACATCATCAAGTCTCAGTACATTAATCAATCCTATATTGGGGCATATTAATCAATCAAAGAAGTTAAACCACATCACCCAATAAAATTTGAATCTACCTGCACCAAATGCAGAAATCCTCCTATGATCATAACATATCACAAATCAGTAATCTTATCAATCAAGCAACCCATCAATCATTCAAAATCAATTAGCCTATCAATCTAATCAGCTCTAGTGAGACTTTGATCAAATCTCATGAGCATTAATCAATCATCATCATCACACTAATGTAACCTCGCCTATTATGAGGTTCATCAACCAAATCAACCTCGCCTATCATGAGGTTCATCAATCAAATCAACCTCGCCTATCATGAGGTTCATCAATCAAATTAACCTCGCCTATCATGAGGTTCATCAATCAAATCAACCTCACCTATCATGAGGTTCAACAATCAGTCAATGCAACCTCGCCTATCATGAGGTTCATCAATCAAATTGATCCTCGCCTATGATAAGGTCAATTATCAATCTATCATTGATCCTCACCTATCATGAGGACAATCATTATCAATCTATCATTGATCCTCGCCTATCCTGAGGACAATCATCATCATCCTATCATTGATCCTCACCTATCATGAGGTCAACCATCAACTATCACATCAACATGATCAAATCAATTGGCTAAATGTGATCATCAAACATCAAACATAAGGCATCAATTAATCATTCTAGCAGGCTCAATCTTCTTTTTCAGGAGATAAATCACTTATGCATCATAAAAATTTGCAAATCATCGAAAAATCATCAAAATTTTCAATAATTCCAAAATTCACCGATTTATCTCTGAGAGGGCATATATCCGTCAGTACCTAAAAAGCATTGTCTGGGGCATTGAAAACTTTTTTGAGCATTGGTATCAAATTTTTTTTTGAAGCAACATGTGAACACATTACTTCAAAGAGGGGAAAAATGTATACACCTAAAATCGATCATCAACTTTAATTAATTAAATGCTAGCTATTTAAATAATATTTTGACTAAGTATAAATAAATTCTCAATTTATTTATATTGTTCATTTTTTAAATTCTCGAAATCTAAAAACATATTCTTCTAAATTAATTAAATAAACAAATTTCCATAAGCTTGTTTTATTTAATTAATCTCCACTAATCTTGATTAGGAATTTGAGCACATGTCTAAAAAAATTTGTGCCACCTCACCAAGGTCACATGAAATTAAATAACTCTAATTTTTAATTAGAATTATATTCAAATCATTTTAAAAAGCACATGGCTCATTCCTCACACACTTCCACCAATTTTAAAAGCACGTGATCTTTTCTTCCCACACTTGAATCTTCCATCCAAATGGCATGTTTCCCATTGGTCAAGAGATTCTTCCATCCAAATGGCATGTTGCCCATTGGTCAAGAGATTCTTCCATCCAAATGGCATGTTTTCTTTGGTCAAGAGGACAACATCTTGATTCTCTCCATCTCCACCATCCATTCTTCCTGTTTGAATCTAGACCATCGATTATTGCCACCTCACTATATGCTTGGAAAAGGCTATAAATACAACCCTTGGGAATTGTATTTGGTATCCACATTTGAATTAAAGTTATTATGTAGGTTTTATCATTGGAGCTTGGAGCATTTTGGAGTCTTATAGCTAGTCTTTACATCATGTTTTTCTTTTCATTTACATCTTAACTTTAAAACTTGCATCATAGTTGCATTTATGTCCTCCATTGCATCATATTTTCATTTTAGATTAGTTCATTATAAGTTTTCATTTGAGCATATGTAGAATCATATATAGATCATTCTAGTTCAATACCATAGTATCCACCTCTAGTTGTTCATTTATCATAAACATCATCCTCCATTCATTATAGCATTCATCATCATTGTTTGCATATAGTTTCATGTAGGAATTTAGTTGGAATGTTGAATACCAATCTCATTTCTTAATTTTTTAATTCTAATAGCCTTTTTGCACATAGAAATCTAAGGGCCAAAAAGGTTAAAAGAATCATTAAGAATAGAGGACAATGAGACATTCTTGAAAGATTTAGTTTGTGCAAATTAGAATAACTTGTTTGCTTTGAATCTTTGAATATAAATATTTTCATTAAGGTTTGTGTTGATAATTAATAACTTTACACATTACACACAAGTCCCACCAGAGGGTCAATTTTGAGTTTTTTGCATTTCTCAGTACCCTTTTGTCGGAAACAGGTTCTGACACAATTTACCAGAACTAGGACTGATTCACCGAGAATGGAGAATGAGTCCCTACAGGCTTGAAAAGCATCATCAACTTTTTAGCATCAATTTCCAGTCCTCATCAAAGTTCCAGGTGCACACTTTCAATTTGATTCATTTCTGTTGGAGTTTACTATTCATTTTTAGTTCATTGTTGCATTACACAATGTGTTTTCAAACATTTCATATTTCACTAGTTTTGCATGTTTAATCAATCAATTTCATACCTTAGCATCATTTAGATCATTTAATTTAGTTCAAATAACATCATATTATCTTCTATTTGAGTGAACCACCTAGATTTTAAGTGTGGGATCTATCTCTTTCCATTAGGTGAAAGATCCTACTTGAGTAAAAGAGACCTAGTATCCCTAACCCAAAAATCTATCATTCAAATTGTTATTATTTATTATTTAGGATATAGTTAATGAGGTCATATCTCTTGATTTTTTATAAGTTTAAGTGGGAAGGGAATATTTAGAAGCCTTATAAAAACACATCGATAAATTCTATGTTCATGTACCTTACTAGGTAATAATTTTAAAGAAGATTACTCTTTTAAAGTTCCTAGGGCGTTCTCCTCTCAATTCTCATAATAGAACATCAGAGGGAATAATTATACATAGTCTATGATATAATATCCTTATGTCACAAGTAAATCAATCTTCTTTATAAATTGTAAAGGCGTATTTTTGTAACTTATTATGGGTTTGAATATTTTATTAAGGGTAAGTTGGTTTGTTAGTGATCTTCTGCATGTATTTACTTTAAATAACTTTAAATACATATTATATTTTTCAATATGATATAATTACATTATTTTCTTCTATCCATATAAAATGTGCATTTGTATAATATACTTTCAAAAATAATTATGTTGGAAGTTCATAAATTTTTAAAGAATTATCTATGTACAATCTAATTGACTTCTTAGAACATTGAGCAAAGACAACTCAATCCTTTAAATCAAAAAATACATAGGTTATCTTCACCTTTAACATGACTTGATTTTTGGGAAGAAATCATGAGGGCTATCCAAGGTTGGAAGTGTTATTCAATGTACGAACCTAAATATTTATGTCATAATAGTTAATTTAGATCAAGATAATATCTATTAATGAGGTGAACGGATTTATTAGTAATCCTTAGGTTTGAAGGCGAATATCATTCACATAGATTAACCAAATGGGAATTAACCCTAGGAGGGGCTTGTCTGAGGGGTCCTGTACTAAACATCTAATCCAATCTAAGTATTCCACTGTCGTAGGGTGTGCATAATGGATATTATTGTACCCAAGCTCATTTCCCATTCCCTCGTACCTTTGGCTAGGATGCTATATGCAATGTGCCACATGAAAAGACCTCAATGGGTATGTTAAAGAATCATGTGAAGTGTAATACAAGGAGATATTACATTATTTTTCAAATAAAATGTGGTTGTGTTCATGTTCACATGTTCAAGATGTGGGCATGACACTTTCTATGCAACCAATCAAAGGGGCCATACATATCAATAACATTCCTTTTATGAGTTATTTTCTACTATGTTACTGGTTCGTGGGTCTAAAGGACAGGGTCCAGGTCCGGTTCCGTATGGGTCCGGCCCTGTCGAGCCCAAGGCAAATACAAGTCGAGCCCAACCCCCAATCATGCCCAATCGCGGATTTAAAATGCATTTTTTTGTTTTTTTATTATTTTTTTACTTTTAGACATTAAAAAATTCCTCCAACCCTAATTCATGCCTCCTAAAACATCTAATAGGAAAAAATAAACTCATTCATCAATTTGTGAATGAAAAATAGAACTTTTTACATTTATTGCTTTACTTTTTTTCATGCTTGCACAAGCATGAATAGAGTTGAATATTGATTGTTGAACATTTGAAGTTGGTTGTTGTGCTATTCCTAAGCACTTGCAAGTGTTCGTTTGTTGCCAAGAAGATCATAGATGAAGATTTCTTCAAAAGAGGTAGGTTTTTTAAAGTTTTTTGGTTTTTTTTCTACATTTTTTTAGCAAATGAACTCTTTTGTTTTGTTTTGAAGTTTTTGTTTTGTTTTCATTCTGCTAGGTATCTATAACACATGTTTAATTTTCAATACTTTAAAATTTTAAATAAATGGAATGTGTTGTTTATTGTAATTGAACTTGTTGCCTTAGGTATTACAATAGCATCCATTTCTAGCTCCATGAACCAATCTCATTTTAAAACATACCCAAACTCTCCCCTTTGAAAATATGTTCAAATGGTTCAACAACCTCTAGGTGGTGGAGGTTATGTTTGGATTTGTAATCATTGCAAAGTTAGATATTTGAGCTCATACAGTCAAGTGAAAGGGCACTTGTGCAAGATCCTTGGACTAGGAATCAAATATTTTCTAGGTGTAAATAATAATGGAATTCCAAAAACCTAAGTATTGGTATATATTGAAGAGAGAAAAAGAAAACCAAGCAACAAGCCATAAATCAAGACATCCTCTGGTAAAGAAAGGATCTTGAGGGATGAAACCCCCTAACCACCTTCTCATTTTCCACCTACAGAGAACCATCCATTTATGTCTATACCTCAAGAACAAATTGTGGCCTCTACGCATAAGAGATCAAAGGGATCATTGGAAACTTCAATTTAGAATGAGGCTAGAGAGATTTCCAATCAAGACATAGTGATATGTGTCTATGTGAATGGATTGGCATTCAATGTTGTTCACTCACCATATTGGCAAAAAAAAGTGAAATTTGTTAATGAGGCTCCAAAAGGGTATAAGGGCCTATGTTTTGAGAAGATGTGTAGCACCTTATTAGATTGAGAGGTGAAATATGTAGAGGACTCCTTGAAGCCATAAGGGGTTCGTGGATTGAAATAGGGGTGATCATCGTTTCTGATGGATGGAAAGATGTAAAAAATTTCCCATTGATCAATGTTATTGCAATTTCTCCTAAAGGGGAAATATTTTTGAGAGCAATGGATTGTAAGGAGAGGTAAAGGATGGTGCATTTATTGCTAACATCCTTTTTCAAGCTATTGATGAAGTGGGCCCTCAAAATGTTGTGCAATTTTTAATAGATAATGAAAAAAATTATAGGGTTATTGGGTTATTGGTTGAGGAGAGGTATTCACACATTTTTTGGACACCTTGTGCTTTCCACTCCCCTCAACCTAAATGCTACAAAAAATTAGAAACAAAATTGAGTAAATCAAACAGGTGTATGTTGAGGCTAAAGACATCCAACTGTTCATCGCCACCACCATATTACAAGTACAAGGAATATTTAGAACCTTCTCAAAATTGGAGCTACTGAAATTAAGTTAAATAATATAAACATGTTTCACTTTAGTAATATTTTAAATTTTAAATTTTAATTTTTATAAACTTAAATTTTATTTTATTTTGATTTTCAAACAAGTTGTTGAGACCCATTTTCCTTCAACACAATTGTGTTGTGATGACTTGTTAAGGTTTTTGAGGCACTCTCTAATATGGTCATCAACCCTAATTGGTCCATATGGAGGCAATCTAGCACTGCAAGGGCAACTAAGGTTAAACAAATGATCTTAGATGACAATTGGTGAGATCGTTTTGAGTATCTCCTTAGTTTCATTGAGCCCATATTGAGAATGATCTACTATACTAACATGGATAGACCTTGTTTGGGTGAAGTATATGATAGTATCAACTCAGTGATTGAGAAGAAGAAAATCATTATCAATGCAAAAGAGGAAGATCCTGAAGAAAAGTTCTTCAAAGAGCTACACAAAATCATTGTAGAAAGATAGAATAAAATGACCACTCGGCTGCATCTTCTTGCTTTTGCATTGAGTCCCAAATACTATAGTGCTGAGCTACTTTTTGTGGCATCAAGAGTTGACCCATATAGAGATGTTGTAGTTGCTCAAGGGTACAAGGAAACACTTTGTAGACTCTTCATTGATTTTGATAGATGTGATCTAGTGAGGGTTGATTTCATGGGTTTTACATGCGCCAATGATTGTGGTCTTGATGCTTGTTGAGATAAGTACATGGTTGATACTTATAGTTTGTGGTACTTCCATGGCCAAGCATACACGTACCTACAACCTCTTGAAATAATTTTTTTATAGTAAGTAAGTTTTATAGTCAAAATCTTTTATCTTTTAAATTTAAGATTTATATTTTATAATTTTAATTTTAATTTATATTTTAATTAGTTAAATTTTGTTACTCTTAATTATTTAATATGGTCTTGCATAGTTACTAGTTCATCTTCATCTGAGAGGAATTGAAGCACATACTCCTTCATCCACTCAATAAAGTACAATAAACTGCATTAAAAATGATAGAGGACCTGGTGTATGTGGATACAAACTTGCGGATCCTTAAACAATAACAAAGTTCCTACAAAAAGGGAGACACAAGGAAGTGGGATATCGAGCTAGAGCATCTTGTCTTGTATGCTTCCACAAGCCACTTTGTTTCACTTGTTGTTGATGATGCCTATGAGGCAGCTAGTGAGCTTGAGAGTGCTAGTGTCGATGCTAGTGGTAGTGCTAGTGTGAATGTCACTGACGCTATTTATGGTTCTTCTAGTTTACCACTATAGACATCATCTAATATAGATGGTGATGATGATATTTTTGATGATCGGTATGATATTTTTATCAATGATCAATGATGGTTGATTGTAAACACTTGACATTATTATGTTTGAACTTTAATCTATATCATGACATTTGAGTTTCACTAATATTTTTTTATTTTACTATAAAAGTGGTGGTGTATTGTTGCTATGTTATTTGACTATTAATATGGTGGTGTATTTTGAACTTAATTACTGTTGCAAATATGTATAGATATATCATTTTTCCTCTTAATTAGAGCCCTACAATATTTGTAGTTAGTTGGAGCCCTACCACTATCCTGCTAAATGGGATCTCTTACCCTTCTCCTTTTAACTATTATTGTTTTGTAAATAATTTTTTGAACATATTGTGATTAGTACCTTTTTCAATGTGCGTCATATGCTACTCATTACATGTTTTTTTGTTGTAAGTTGTTGATGGAGCATTCATTGGATGGAGAGTACAAGTATACTAGTCCACATGATCCATGTCTTTGATTGTGAAATATTCTTTTCTTGTTGACTACTTTTTACTATAACATGATTCTTGTAGTATTTCATTTGCATATTAAAGCAAGGGAAAAAAAAATATCACCATCTGAAAATGATGTTTTCGACACACTTTCACTAAGTTATCCTTTATGCATGTATTATATGCATGTTGGAATATTTTTTGTGTAAGTAAAAAAATAGCATTCTCCAAGCCTTATTCTATTTATCATCTTTATTCAAATTTATGAGTGCAAAATTGCTCCATAATTTTCATGTACATAAATTTGAGTCTCAAACTTTTAAATTAAATTTTTTAAATTGAACTCATATTCACCCTTTCTTATTAGCAGCTAAAAGTCGAACAAAACATAAATTATTTTAAATTTGCATGATAGGGCGGTATATTTAATGACATGTCCCAAGTCACAATTACCTAGATCTAACAACATCACAAAGAAGAATGTTAAAGTCAACTATAATTCTCAGGATTTACTCTGACATCTTTCTTCAGATTGTCTTTCTGTTTTTTGCAGCTACAGATCTTATCAATGAAAAATGTTAAAGTCCCAGATCAACTCCAACAAATCAAAGAACAAATGATGCAATTTCAAAATTTAATAAATTTGGTCTAAGTCAAAAAGTGATCCAGCAGATGAAATGGCTGTT
Source organism: Sequoia sempervirens (assembly GCA_007258455.2). Classification (NCBI taxonomy): domain Eukaryota; kingdom Viridiplantae; phylum Streptophyta; class Pinopsida; order Cupressales; family Cupressaceae; genus Sequoia; species Sequoia sempervirens. The sequence goes on from VDFB02281492.1 coordinate 712,518,955, forward strand.
CCTTTCAGCCTTCTAGTGGCTGATATGTGCTTATAAATAGACTGATTTAATTTTTTCTTTCGGCTATCTATTGTTAGCTCCTATTTGTTGTATCGAGCAAAGTACCAACAAGAACCACAGTAATATTTAAAATTGTACAGTAACTACAACTCAGGAAAATCTTGCATGGTAATTTTGGATTTTGATCGCACGGACTTTAACACTTAAGTCAAAACCCAAATCATTCACTACCCAAGAGCCAGGGCCAAAATTCTGACACAGATGAAGAATAGTTCAGTTTAATGATCGAAGTCGGAGTTCATGTTTTAAAGAGTAGAATGGTTTACAGCTTTAAAGGGTTGTACAACCTTTATACTAACCTTCCACGAATGAGTGTTCCTAGAAACTTCAAAGTTCATTGATGAATCTTTAGTCGTTGTCATCAATAATGGTCTTGGTCTCACAATTATAACACAGAACTCGTTTTGGTCGACAATATCATCGCTATTGAGATCAGCTGCTCCAATCGTAGTTCACTGTCCATCACTCTATTTTTTAACTTTTTAGCACCGTTATTACCCATTTCTGGGCCTTTGCCAAACGACCAAAGCTGTTTTGCCAGGCTTCCTCTCTAACTCCTCGCTTTGCCAAAATATCCTCAAACCGAATCATCTCTATGAATGACACTGACATTTTCAAGCATCACCCCATTTGGAAGTTAATATCTCTATGCTAACCCCTCATTTTTATGGTTTTTTTTCCAGAACAAATGAGACATTCTACCTAAACCCTCTCTGTGGCATTTTTAGTTCACCCAAATACAGAAATTCTATGAGAAAAAATAAAATCATGTGTGACAGGTATTAAATGAGCGACGGTTAGAAGGTTTATCTTTCACATGGCATATCCGATCAAAGAGACTAGATGTTTACTAATGAATATAATAATTACACAATAAACTTTGCTGAATACCTTTTGGCTCTTACAGTAAAGGTAACAATGACGGAGTTTCTTGCTTTTGTACTTAGCAAAACCAACACTCAGAAAACTTTACAGGCAGAGTCGCCTTGGATTTAAAACACACAATACGCAACATTTCACCAGAAAATGTATATTGCACACAGATATAGACCAATATAACTCTAATAATAAACAGGCAAAGCAATGCCCTGTAAAACGTCATAACAGAGCAAGATATATTGAAAGACTAGAAAAATAAATTTACGAATATGCATGTACCTGGAAACTTTGCCTCAATAGAAATCTTTCAAACCGAGCCTCAACGGAGTGACTTTAGTGGCTTCAAAATCACGCTCTACGCATGAAAGTGCACTTTCTGGAATAAATCTACAACTTCTTAGGTATTGCCCACTTTTGTGGAGATTTCATATGGAGTCCCCTCTTCAAATGACACTCATACATAGGAGACTTGAACTTGATTTTGATTTGTGCGGCATTAAACAAGAGCGGAAGCTGGGCTGCAGAGTAACAGTGAACTGTTCAGGCACTAGATTCACTTTTACTGCGGGAGAAAAAAATATTATCACAGTTTCTGCCTAGTAAAAATTTATTTAGTTAAAAAGAGCATGGATTTGGTGCGTTCTGTGAATGTCAATGTCAATGCATCTAACGTGCAGGGAACAAAACGTCATATTCGGTGATATTCGGTGATATTAATATGGGACTTGTCTATAACAGTGAACTGTTCAGGCACTAGATTCACTTTTACTGCGGAAGAAAAAAATATTATCACAGTTTCTGCCTAGTAAAAATTTATTTAGTTAAAAAGAGCATGGATTTGGTGCATTCTGTGAATGTGAATGTCAATGTCAATGCATCTAACGTGCAGGGAACAAAACGTCATATTCGGTAATATTAATATGGGACTTGTCTATAACTAAGGTTTCAGGGTCACATTATCAAATATGATGCCACATCACATGCTTTTTGTCAAGGTGTCCAAAAAGGTCCAAAAAGAAAAGTGAGACCAATACTTGTGCATTCACAACATGTTTTATTGAGTGCTGATGTGGAATCACATGATTGGTTGCTTTTTAGATCAAAGGAATACATTTTGTTTAATTATGGGTAGTCATCATCAACACTAACAACTTTAAAGTTACAACTATTGGTCCAATATTGATAAAAATATTGGACATTATATAAACACATACTGTCACAACTATTAAAACATGCTTAGGTACTGGGTCCTCTTCCTTATATTCCTATGATATTCTAGAATTAAATTGGCAGGATTTAAAAACATAATAAAAAAAAAAACTCAACATTTTAAGAAAGAAAAATATCTTTTTTAAGAAAAAAATGTATTTTATTCTACTATTACCCTAATGACAAAGACAAAGCCATATAAAATCCAACGATTACATCTACATCAATGTTAGATTATTTAAGCTAGAATAATGTAAGTAATAATAACACTTAAATTGCATGTTTATGCCATCTACACGACAAGTCAAAATTCACATTTTATGTATGGGAAGGAATCCACATTTTTCCTAGTATAAGATTTTAGTTTACTTAGTGATTAGGTAAAACTTGTATGTTATTGATATATTCATAAAATTATGGTTCTAATGTAGCTTAAATCCCTAACAAGATTGTAGGAGTAATTTCTAGGCAACTTTTTATTTTGATTTTTTATTAAAGGAAGCACTAAGTGTGGAAGGAAGAATGCACACAACCAACATTTTTTTTATTCTTAATTTTAAGGAAATATTGGCAATGGAAATATTGGCAATGGAAAGAGGAATGGGCATAAAGTCTCAAATTTAAATATAGTAGGAAGATGTTACTCCATACAAACCTAGAAAATTCTAAGAAATATCCAAAAATGCAACAAGGAATGTTATTATAGTGACTCCTGTAAAAAAAATAATGAAATGTTATCTTTAAAAACTTTCCTACTCTATTTTTATCATGAGTTGAATTGGAAAGAAGATCTTTTTGGTTTTGGTCTACATAATAATATGATTATTGATTCAATTAGACAAGTTACTTTAAGGAATATTTGGAAGGTTATATGTACTATTGTGTTATTTAGATGGAACTAATACTCTAGGCTTTACACTAACATATTTTTCTAGGTTTCTTTTTTGTTTTGCAACTTCAATAATTATCCAAGAAAAATGTCATGGTCATGGATTATCTTCAAAAAAATCAAGACCAAGTTAAAAAACTTTAAGACAACATCCTTGGTCTATACCATAAAGGGTTGCAACTCAAGTATTAACTATTGTTATTTCTAATTTCAACCATTTGTATTGTCATTATTGAATGACTCATTTAGTTACCTATTGATAGCTTATATTATTTGTAACTTTTCTTTGTTCAATATATAAAAAAAATGCTACACAAAAAAGAGCAATACCATGTTTAATGATTGAAGCTATATAATTATTTTAATTTTAAAATAGAATAGATTACAATATCAAAGGGTTGTCTTTTAAAAAAATTATCTTTACAAAATATTTTTGAAAGATAATAGACACTCAAATTTTGAACAACTAATTTAGGTTCCACTAATTAAATCATTCAATGTAAACCAATCCTCCAAACTCTATGTTCATTGATGATTGGTCGATGCCACCAATAATGGATCACATCTCACAATCATAACACAACTCATTTTGGTCAACAAACCCATCGCTATTGAGACCAGCTACTCTAATTGTTATTTTTTAGCTTTAGAATTTAAAGATTTAATTCACCAAATTATTTTATAGTTATTAGTTATTTTTAGAAGAGAGAACCAAGGAAATTTTAGAGAGTAAAATTTAATCTTACAAAATATTTTTTTCTTACATTTATATATAAGACAATAATACATTGTTCATTTTTTTATCTCTATGCTTTATTTTACTTTTTATGCATATCTTCTACTTATGATCATAGCAGTCAATGGGGTCATACTTAAATAGAAATTTTATAAGGTATTCAAGATAGAGATCCATATTTCAATCCCCAAAGTGACATCTATAGTTGGAATTACAAACATGGTGATTTTTGGTCTTCCATTATGACTTCTAAGTTGATTGGAGTTCATTAAGTGGCTTCTAAAGTTTATTTTGTTGAAGGGGAAGAGGTCCTCCTCATGGCCTCCACTAGTGCGGGGTTAGTCTAAATAATCTCACCTTGCTAACAAAAAAAATGTTATAGAACATAATTTATTTATTTTGTTGCATTTTCTAACCTTGAATTTGAAACCAACGTTTTAATATTAAAAAAATCTATAACTTATAATACATGACTTGATCTTATCACCCAACCCTGCTTATATTGACATTATTTGCAATCTTGTCCTTGAGATTAGATTGTGAAAATTTTGTATCTCTAAAGTTCAAATTTCATTTATTCCAATCCCTACACCAATAATCCTAGGATATGTTCTTTATCCTTGGTAACATTCAATAACATACTTTAACTTCAATGGATCCTTATGGTATCTTTTTTATGTCTCAACATTTACTTTACATGTGCATTCGTGAGTGCTACATATTTTGAGATACATGATCATTTTAAAATTCATATGCACCTCATTTTGAGGGAAAGTGCATTAGTAAAATTTAATCAACCATTCCACTTTCCATTTAATTTTGTGCTCATTTTTTAAAGAATTTATTAATATATTTACATAGTGAAAAATGGTGTGATCTTGTTTTAAGTAATGCTCCTTCCCCATGTCATCACTTATTCATTTAAAAAAATTAACACTTATTCTCCACCTTATTCATTTATTCACATTCTAATATTTTTTATCAAATTACAAATTAAAATTATTCCTATAACTTTCCTTATCTTAGTACATCCTTTTTTCCACCTTGGTCTAGCCATTTTCATGTAATAGGTCATTTTTTACCATATATTTATATCTTAAATTTTCAAAATCTAATTTCAAAATTCACTAATTCTCATAGATTTATTTCTAAGAGTCAACTATGCAATTTTTTACATGATTTATTGCTATGTTTTTATATTTAAAAGAATCTATTTGTATTATTTATCTCCTCATCTTTTTAGATATTTATTTTTGTATCATTCACATTTAGGAAAGAAAATATGTCAATTTAATACACTAGAATAAACCTAAATTTATTCTCATGGAAAGATTATTTTTCTTCATAATTATATTCAATTAAACATTCAAATATTATAAGTGCTCACACTTCTATCTTTTTGTAGTGACCAAGTCAGTTGTAAAGGAAATTTTAATTGATTTTCATAATATTTAAATATCACTCTTCAATAGTCAAATAATCAATAATAATTTTATACCTCATTTCTACCAAAAATAAACAAATAATTATTTTATTTTTATTAATCAAAATTTACCTTTGACCATTACAATATAATATAAAAATAAATTCATTCCACCTTTGTAATCTTCCATATGATAACTAAGCACAAAAATGATTAGGTTGCAAATATTGTAGAAAATTACCTTTTAAACTAAACAAATTTTATGCACAATGTTATCAAATATGATTGTAAGCATTATCTTTATCCTTTTTATTTTAAATAATACATCACAAATTTTTCATCTATTTTCTTTAATTTATATGTATTTGAGATCGACAATATTTATAAAAGACTAAAGCATCTTTTTAGTATTCTATATTAAAAAATAAATATATTATATTTTGATTTAATTTTGTAAATATAATTATTTATTTAAAAAAATAATATATAAAAATAATAAAAAATAATATCATTTAAATTATCAAATATATAATTGAATTATTTAAAAAATTTAAATCATCATAAATTAATATATTTAATAATTTAATATAATTTAATAAATAAATATAAATATAAATTAGCCGATAGTTAGCCATAGGCTATATATAGTGTGAGGTTTCAGCTGAAACCTGTCTCACACCCATAAACAGCTTCCTTTTGCCTGTATACAACTCCCTTACATCCATACACTGTCTTTTTTACACCGGTTTTTAGTCTTATGTAATCGGTATATAGGCTATATATAGTTTGAGGTTTCACTTGAAACCTGTCTCACACCCATAAACAGCTTCCTTTTGCCTGTATATAGCTCCCTTACATCCGTATACTGCCTTTTTTACACCGGTTTTTAGTCTTATGTAATCGGTATATAGTCTTTGCAATAAATGTGAGATATTTCGATCAGATTAGATCAATCTATTTCCATCATATTGCAATCTTTGCACCAAATATGAGATTTTTCTATTTGTCTACCTTTTCCACTGTCCTATCGACTCTAAAACCAACCAAATTTGTTCTTAAATACATTGCGGATTCCCTTAAAATGGATTAGTGATATGTCATGATCTGGGCCAAGTATTTCAGTATTGGACGCCTTCTGTTAGTGAAGAGTGCATATTCCTGTAGGGCGTGGGAATGGTGAAGGCAAAGTGTTGATTTCGAATCTATTAGCAAGGTTGAGTTATTTGGGGTTTATGTTGGACGTTTGGTGGAGTGCAAGCTTAATAGAAACCCTAGCATTATTGAATATCCTGTAGGTCATACAAAGCCAGGCGACTGAAACCCTGGACAAGGCGTGTTCACTGCCCCTGCCTAGCGTGGAGTTTTGAGACCATTTCGCTGCCTTTGGAGGACTTTAAGACTCACGTCCTCTACTTATATCCCTTCAATGAGGGTCACATAACCTGGATACAGTGTATGGAGTAGCAATGGAGGTATTTTTTGGAGTACACAGTGTTTCTATGGCATACTTGGAGTAGCACGACCTCTTTCTGGGCATGTATTCTCATTCTAACCAGATCTGAGCACTTATGTTCAATATGTTATGTTAGTATCTAGAGGCATTTTTTGGAGTATTGGTCGCTTGGGCTTGTGGGTATAGGGGAGACTTTTTAATTTTTGGAGAGGACTTTGTTTCCCACACACACGAATTTTTGCATAATGACATAATTATTCATTGTTGTGTTCATTTTTTTTGAATGTTTAAACACATTTGTTTAATTTGTCTTTGTTTGAGTTTGATTGCAGAGCTCTCTAGAGTCAGAGTTCTTTACAGAGTATGGAGGAGCCAATCGTTACAAGATTCAAGAAGTGATAAGCAAAGGAAGCTATGGAGTTGTATGCTCTGCAATTGATACACATACTGGGGAGAAAGTAGCAATTAAGAAGATAACCAACATCTTTGTACATTTGTTTGATGCCACACGAATATATATATGTTACCTCCTTCATATATATGTTGTATTTGAACTTATGGAGTCTGACCTACTTCAGGTTATAAAAGGTAATGATGTTCTGACACCAGAACATTACCATTTTTTTTCGTATATCAACTTCTTCGAGCATTGAAGTATATACATATAGGTGCCTTTCCATTTAGCATATTTTGTCTATTTTGTGTTTGCAAAAAAAATTGCTACCCTAAGTTATCAATTTCTACTTCTTCTATGGATTTGGATTCTAGGCTAAATGTTTGCTCTACAAGTATGGAAAATTAAAACTTCCATTTATGCTATTAAACATGTTTATTCTAAAGCTACTTTGTTTACAAGAAAATGTTTGTAGACGTATAACATATGCTATTAGAAGGTTAGATGGTTTTCCAGATTCCATAGTACAATTCAATTTCAAGTATAGCTAGGTCATGACTCATAAATTCATAATTGATGAATTTAATTTTAGACATTTGTAGCTTGGTATCAACAATGAGATTGATCAACCTAACATGAGTATTATTTGAGAAGCCACCACTTTTCTCTTTGTCCATGTATATGCTAACAGAGTCCTGACTACATATTCTTGTCTTAAAATCTATCCAAATCTCTAGTGTGATTGGCTAACTACCTTTTAGATATGGCCATCAGGTCATTGATGTTTGATGTTGAAATTTGGGATTAATATACAACATTCTATACCTAATTTTTTGGGCAACACTCATATGTAGCAAATGTATTTCATCGGGATCTGAAGCCAAAGAACGTCCTTGCCAATGTAGACTGCAAGCTCAAAATTTGTGACTTTGGCTTAGCAAGAGTTGCCTTCAGTGACACTCCCACAACAATCTTTTGTACTGCATGCCCTTGACACTTAATTATTTGCTTGTTTATCATATTATAGAATTTGCATTCAAAATATATTATTTCATATTATAGTTGGTTGGGATCAATGCTTGATTTCGTCTATAGTTAGCAAAACCCTTGAAATAAATTTGCATCAAGGAACCAGTCTACTACAGTAATATACATGGTCTACAACTTTGCATACATAGCAACAAGATTCATATTAAGATAAAATACGTTAGCTATGATTAAACATTATTATTCATATTTATAATTTTTGCTCAACCTGACTAAGCTAGGCTTTATAAAAACAACATCTACAACCCTCTTTCTATGCCAAGTGTTTGTTCTACTATTGAGACAAATGTCACATAATGACGTAATTGAAATCCAAGGATAATGAATGCAATGAAGATGTAGATGATATTCTTTGATAGACAAATCTTAATTTAAAATATTTGCATCCGATATTCAAGATTGATGGATTAGGGCTCATGCCTATCACTTAGTACTTTCCAAGATTTATACATAATAAAAGTCCTTGTTTGGCTTGCACTTGATCATGAAGCATGTGAACTTCTGCTCTATACTCATTTGGCACACTAAGTTCCTGATGTTATTCCAAAGTATGCTTCTAGGCATGGTTTGAAGGTTGTCTTAAAGTCAACAGAACAACAGAAAACTTCTTCCCTTCCCTAATCCCATCCCTTTTCAAAAAGACATCAAAGTGAAGTAGTAATCAATTGTAGAGTGTTTAGATCTAAAACATTAATATGATTTTCCCCTCCCTTGCTTTTTGTACCCAACTTCAAATTCTACACTGTATCATATTACTAAATAATTTTGGGGTAGAGGGTTGATCATAGTAGCTTCGTAGATTATTTACATCTCCATATATAAAGAGCAAGCAAGACAACAATGATTTTCTAATTTTTCTTTAAGCCTCTCAAGTGACAACATTAAATATATTTCTGATGTGCAGAGTCCCATTTACTTACATTTTCCTTTCCTGCTCACTATAACAAAAATTATTTGCAATAGTGGAGCTTTTGACTCCGTCAAGAATCGGTGCCCCAAACGCAGTCTCCAGTTGCTCCAAGATCACCAGAGCTCACAAAGCATTGCAACTTCTTATAAATCAAAACTTTGGGTACTCGTCCTTCAGTTTGGTAGAGTGGCAATCGAGGAGTATTTGATGAATTGTGGGTCTAATGTGTGATTCACGAGCATGGGTTTAAATTTACTTTGTGTCGATCCAATGCAATATACTATTGAAACCAACATGCATAAGGAAGAAAAATGATGTTTTCTGAGCTTTGGGTTGCTCTCTACATCTTTTACTTAAACAAATACATGCCAATGGTGTTGTAAATTAGTTTACAAAAACTAAGTTCCAATGCACAAAAGCATTAGTGTAACAAAAACGTATTACTGACTCTTAAACTTGTATTGACCAAATTTTAGTGCTACTTGCTATTGTAAAAAATAACTATGCTTGCAATCAACTGAACATGTAATTTGTATGTTTGCAATCAACTGAACATGTAATTTGTATGCTTGCTTGAGTGCTTGAATTTGTGAAGTAGTCGCATGGAATGAATTTAAGCAAGGAAAAGGTTGAAACAAAGTTGAAAAGAGAGGATTAACATAATGTAGCAACCCAATGTGGGTAGAAGAGTAGGGTTGTGCCTCTTCATTTGTACTGTGATCATGCTAGATATACAAGCCAATTTCTTAATTTGAATATCCAAGAACATTGTATCCTTCCTCTAGCACTTATGTAATGCTCTACAAGCTTGCCTTGTTATGGAGACTTGCTTAAGCAACATGCTTCACTATTGCATTAAGCTGCACATTTATTCTATAACTCTTTATAATGATCACTAATGCCAAAACCAACTATTCAATGGCAATACATGACCCCTTGGGGTTTATTTATACATTCATATGAGCCATTAAACCATAGAGAGGATTCTAAATGCCTAAACAAGATGGAAGGAGCACTTATGTAATGCTCTACAAGCTTGCCTTGTTATGGAGACTTGCTTAAGCAACATGCTTCACTATTGCATTCAACTACACAATCATTCTATAACTCTTTAGAATGATCACTAATGCCAAAACCACCTATTCAATGGCAATACATGACCCCTTGGGGTTTATTTATACATTCATATGAGCCATTAAACTATAGAGAGGATTCTAAATGCCTAAACAAGATGGAAGGAGAAATACTTTTCCTTCCCTTTGGCTACTTGATCCTGAAATTTGGTCTTATATGAGGCAAATACATACATCCCTAAACTTGACTTGCGGGTTCATATGTAGTCATACTTATTGTGCAGGTTCATTCGTAACCAAACCTATCAACTACAACTGATTTTCACAAATGCATGGTCCCTAGGATGTCCAAGTCATCCTTAAACCTTATGTGCATCTCTTTTGCCTTTGTTAGTTATACTTATGCTCTTTTGTTAGTTCAACCATGCTTTAGTTCCACTAGTTGGGATTTTCAACTCCTTTGTAATTGACAATATAACAATCATATAAACCATTTTGATTTATCAATTTATTGTTCACATTTATGATTTGATAATTGACATTGAATTATCAACTATCAGCTATATAGTGTGTTCTTAATTCTATATTTAATTTTCTATATTTTGTGTATATATATTTATATATATAGTAGTCCCCTTGCCATTCCTTAGTCCCCGAAATTTAGGAAAATATTTGTTGTCCCACAATCCCTCTGTCCTAAAAACTTGGAAAAATGTTGATAATAACTCTCATCTAAAGACTATGTGCCTTGTGTTTTCTCAAGAACTTTGGACAGACAATAAGGCCACTCTAAATGTTCAACAAAAGAAGTAAGCTTAGGTCTAAGAGGCTGAGACTTAGAAATGAAGGATCAAAGTTGTGTAGAAGTGTTGAAACAACAACCCACGAATTGTATACTGGCGTGAGACAGGTATCAGCTAAAATCTCACACTATATATAGGTTTTAGATATTGTATAAATAGAAAGCTCTAAACCACCGGACTTACCATTATATGTAGTAGTAAAATTTGATACTTACGATGGCCCACCTTGGAACGTACATGCTCCAACAACTATTCCAATATCACCTATACAACTACCCTAATGATCGGTTCAAGAGAGATTTGATATCATTAATAGCCTAAATGCATCAAAATGTGTAATAAAATCAAAGTATAATTTTAATTAACATCAATGGGATAAGTGAGAATAGGGAATTCTCCACATCTCCGTCAAACAAGACAAGAAGGAAATAATGTGGACAATTAGAATTTAAATTTGGGGATGTTATTAAAATCTTTATCAATTTCCTTGACACACCATTGACACAGAGTAGCAAAAGTGTTACAAACATTTTGTATATATTGCAAACAAAATTGTATATATTTTAAACTAATAGGCTTAACCCTGGCACCGCTCTAGTGCAAGTGCTAGTTAATATATCATGTAAAACACAAAAAGTTTCCTAATTATAGAAAATCATGCCTCATGGTGGGGCAACACAATTTGAAGAATGTGTTATCTATCTTGAAATCTATTTGGACTCTTAGGTTACATAATTTTCTCCAATTATTTCCGGGGATCCTTTTTAAAATAACATTTGCTACTATGATCGAGTGATCTTAGGTTTCTTGAGATCAAAGGGAATAATCTTGAATTTCCCTAGATCATGAGGAGTTTCCATAAAGCTTATTTGATTATGACTAATGCAGAGCGGCTAGACTACAAACGATATGTTTAGATTATTGAAGAGTGCTTTTGCCCAAGCTCCAATGACTTTATTATTATAGGCCCAAATAAATGAATGTGGTGAAACTACCTGCCAAACACGGCAATGTTGAAATTTAAAAAAAAAAGAAGATTCAATTAAATTTCATACGGAAGATTTATTATTCTTTTAGGAAAGGCTATTGTATTCCCTTCTTTCCGTTTCTTCTGGTTGATACAGTTTATATTACTAACTTCTATTTTTATTAAAGTTTAGGTAGAAGTGCATTTTGCTCTGTGAACTAGATAATGCACGTGCATAGTATTAATCATAAACATGCGTGGCTAATTGTTCTAAATTATCTTAGGCTTTGCCTTATATTTCTGTCTTGTTGTTAGTACATGAATATAGTCTCCAGGATGCAAGATGAAATGTGCAGTCTTAATAAAGAAATGTGATGCAAATAGAGGAAGATCTATAGGACCGGGGAATACCCTGAGATTTACAGATTGAAAGTAAGATGGAATACTGACGGGACATCAGTCTTATCAGGTAATGATAATCACAGAAAACACAACTCTTAATTGAATTTTACAAACTGGAAAATCCAAGGAAAAACTTATGCACTTTGCCAACGTGGAAAGCTCATGTTGGTATTACATAAATCATACTAGAAAGCGAAATTTTGAAATACGATAGGCCTAATTAACGGTAACGATGGAAGGATGTAAAAGCACATTTTGCTTACCTTGGCGGCTTCTTTAGAATCTAAGAACCTCCAACAAACCAGAAAAAATAAAGTTTTTTAATATAAAAATTATATTTTCCATTCTTTCCAAATATGATAATGATCTAACAGTAAACTAAATCAGAAATATCCTATTAGAAGATGTCAAATTGCTATTCCTCCAGTTACTTGTAAATAGCTCGAAAATGTTAAATTTCACATTAAATGCAACATATTCAATTTCTTACTCGCTACGTAGAAGAGTAAAGATTCATACAATATTCAAGCCTTCCGTGAAGTATACAGTATGAGTGGTATGGCTGAAATCACTTGCCTGCCACAATCTTGTATGAACATCCTTCCGTGTAGATCAAACATACAAAAAACCTTCACAAACACAAATCCCTTGGCACACTATTGGTTGGGATCTTTTTCCATTGCCTCCGGATAAAGCTTCTGTGGAGTAAATGAAGACGTCCAAGTTAGCAAGTGCGAATTTGATCCAACAAATCAATCTATATTCAACACATAAGAAATCCCAAAAAAACCAAAGAAGAGAGAAACCCAATAAGGAGTTGGGGGTTTGTTACCTTGCACAACATTATTGAATAGATGGAAACTATATGATCTCTTCCATTAACTACAAACTAGTTCGGGAGGGCCCTTGTTCCAATCCTATCTCTTCTTTACTGTAACTGTAAAAGGACGAGGCTTAGGGGATCGAACCTTAAACGCAGCTTTGTATAGATCTTAGAGGTGAGAAGGAATATGAAACAAGAAGTGGTTGTGGATAGCTTAAATAGACGACCAGGAGCAAAAGCAGACACTAACTACGAATTCAAGTATCAAGTGTAGTATTATACATGATTGTAAAGCACATAATTGTTGAGATATGATTGGCATGGGTACGCAGGTAATATTTCTTTTGAAAAAGATTTGGCTAAGGTGGCTCAAATTTCCTGACACTTTTTGGAAACGAGTTCGCCAGCTAGAAAAGAAAAAGAGAGTCTAATTTACTCTTAATTTATTAAATGGAAGTATTAATTAGCATTGACTACTAGAATTTTTAATAATGTTAGTCGAACAAGGGATTCATGTAGATTTTACAAAATAAAAACGTGAGAAGTGATTATTTTTCATGAACTTGTTACCAAACAAACGACCGGCCTAACGTTACTCGAAATTTTCTTGCAGAAATATTGAACGGGACGGTGTGCATGCACTCCGAGGTCCCTGGATTGAATCTACAGCGTTGGGAAATTTGCGCAACCTTAGTGGTCTCCTCTTTATTCTTTTTCTTTCTGCGCAAAGTAGTTTGTAATAAAGAAAAGTAGGACCCCGCCAGAAGAACAGAACTTTAAAAAGAAAAAGAATGAATTACATTTGATACTTCAGTACTACAAAGCATTATTGTTTTTTAACTTCTCAAAAGGTGTGCATTTCGTTCGCCTTAAATTTTAAGTGCCCAAACCTACGATGCTCGATGACTGTACATGCATCCTCACGAAAGGAAAACGTGTTGACATGCTTTAATTAAATTAGAGGGAGAACGCACCTCCAAAGTAAAAGATGTCTAGATGCTTCAATTAAAACAGAAGGGGAGCCCACCACTTATGCAGTTAATAATGATGATGCCTCTTGTTGGACTGGTCGTCTCTTCGTAGTGGTGTAGTCGAATTTTGACAATTTATTCGTTCTTATTTCAACCTTCAGTTTTACCATGGTAAAGCTTATTATCTCTCATTGCCTTAGATTACAAGAGCAAAATAGGAGTTTAAGAGCAAATGTTGAGTTTAAGCTTTGGTTACTGTCAAACTTTTTCTTTTTCGGTATAACAATATTCATACCTCAACGTCTAGACAGCAGTCTCTATGCAGCATCTTTAAATATACTTTATTAGGGAGGAGAGTTGGATGGACCTTTTATTTGGGAATATGTAGGGGAGAGGGTCTGATATTGGGCTACATCTATCCAGTCAATGGAATATACATTTGATTGTATTTATTAGTTAATTGAAAATAAAAAATGTATTCTATTTTGAGTTTCAATTAGTTAATAAATACAGTCAAATGTACATTATGCTGGCTGCATAGACAATACATTGATATTAGATATAGGAGTTGATCACAATGGGGTCCTCAGTGGAGCACTTAACTAATCAAAACAAATTCATTTTTTTTCAAAAAAATACTTAAATACACACCAAATAATGTTCACAATATATTTGTTTTATAATTAGTTTTTATTTATTCCAAAAATTTACTTGACATAAAAGTCTTATAATTAAGACAAAACATGATTTACATATGAGAATCCATGTACACAGTCTACACTCCTAACATATGCGACCTTTCATATATTACTATGTACATCTATTAAAAGCAAACTTTAATATTCCCACCTATGCTGCGACCATCCATAGTAAAATTTTGTAGATTAAAAAAAAGTATTTTTTCAACAAAACCCATGCCCATATGTCCCAACATACAATCACATATGACCATTAGTATAAATTTACTATTTTCCAGTTATTAATTCTTCAAACAAAAAACATGGCCAAGTGTCCCATCCATCATACTCAAACACCCACATACTAGTCACTTCCTACTTTAGTACCTACATGCAACACACTTGAAGGTGTAAGGCTCACCAATGAATCTGTCAAAACATGAGGACATAAAATAAAAATTTAAGACCACACAAGCATTCAACCAAATAAATCAACTCTCCAAACTTATTAGCAAACACAATTTTTTCAAATCTTGCAAGCAACATAATCAATGGTGTAAAGCTCATGAAGAGGATAGAAATTTAAAACTTCATACCAAACAAGCAATCAACCAAATTAATCACCTCTCATTAATATTACCAATTCATTTTTTAAAACATCCATTAAATCTTTCATTATCTCATTCAAACCATCATCCATTTCATTGTGTATTTTGTTTTCTATTTTCTCTCTTGTTCCATATTTTACAGGTGATAGCAACATTAGAAAATGAGGCATCAACAAAAGATTGACAAAAGGAAATTGAATATTCTTCTAGGTATTATACTAGTTTACCATATTTTATTTTATATTATGTATGTCTATCTATTTGAATTGTTTTAATTTTGTATCGACAATGGTGTAATTGCATATGTGTTATTTTTGTTATTTTATATATGGCTTCCCATTGTATAGGATGTAAATGTTGTAGCCACTACATTTCAGGTGCATATTAGTTGAACACTCTTCAATACAATATTTTATGTCCGTAGTGGAATTGCTAAGATGGATGGCGCTCCATGTGGACCTCGAATGTTAACCCACTCCACTATGGGGTTTTAGTTATACTATTGAAGCATATCTCTTATATGCTATTAGAGAATTTCTAATCTACAAGATGTAAATGATGTAGACACTATGTTGAAAGTGCATATATGGGGCTTTTAGTTCCATTGTTAATGCATATTTGTTCTAGATTGTTAATGCCTATCTATTTTATAGGATCTAAATGTTGTATCCATTGTATTGTAAGTGCATATATAGGGTTTTATTTATATTGTTAATGTCTATCTAGATTCTAAACTATTAGTGCTTATCTCTTCTATATGATCTAAATGGTGTTTTGTGAATGCCTACATATTATCTATATGTTGTTACTTGTTGTAAACTATAATGCATATCTATTCTATATAGGATGTAAATGTTGTAGCCAGTGTGCAATAAGTGTATCAATGGGGTTTTTAATTTTACTATTAATGTCAATATGTTGTATACAATGCAAATTTTATAGCCATTATAAATACATGGCATAAAATGTAGTTGATAATGTGGGGAAGGCTTGTAGTGTCCTACTATAACTCTTACAAAAATGCTAGGTCAAGTGATTACATTGTTTGAATGGAAAAAGTGACTCTTGATGCCCCTAATGTAGTAAAGTAGCTCTTAGTATTTGGTTAAGTCACATGAGCACAACAATGTCAATGTTTATCTTGTAACTTGTTCAAGGTTTATCTATTATGCATTTGTGTCTTATTACTTACTGGGCTATGTCAGTTTTCCAATCTTTTACCTTGTTCAAACTTCATTTTCACTTTAATGACATCCTAGGTCAAAAGATTTAAATCCTTTCCCTTTGTTCCTATAATTGATTTCTATTTTTTTCAATGACTTGCAATATGTATGAAATGTAACTTAAGTGGATTTTTTTTGGGGATTAAGGTGATATTAACCTTGCAATTTCAATATACTTTTATGTGTCTCCAACATCTTGGGAATGGCTACTTGGACACCCATGAAGGTTGTTGAGAGAATATTTTATTATTAAATTGTTTATACCTAGAACATTAGTTGTAATGGCATTTACAAGGGGGTCATAGTATGATATAGCAATCACACATTGATTATGAGTCATTTATTGTACTTTAATTTTCTTAAGAACTAGGTGGGTAAGTGCATGGAAATGGGGACAAAATAGTTTTTTATTAGATACTTGCAAGGAAGGGCCTTAATCCCTTACAAAGAAAACAATCGGGCAGAACAACCCTACAAAACAAACTAGCCAAACACAATAACCAATTAGAAACAACAAATAAACTAGCAGTAAGAATAAAGCCACTAATGAGAGACAAACAACTAGAAAGTAACAGCTCAAGCACCAGAGCTTGAACCCAACAACTTTTCCCCCATTGGCATGTCAATAGAGACCTTTTTAGAAGTATAGTTCTTCTTAAATTGTACAACTATACAAGAAGAATCAGAAACTAGATTAGAAATAGATTGACTAGGAGGGGAAGAATCCCCTTAAGAGTAACTAACAAGAGGGACAACAATAACCTCATGTGAGGCAACCAAAATCAAGCTTGACGATGCAAGATTCGAAGATCAGATAGGGGCCTCAAGGGAGGCAACACACACAGCAATAGGAACAACCTTGTCCTAAACCAACATAGTAGAATCACACACAACAATAAGAATAGCCTTGTCCTAAGCCAACGTAGAAGAAACCATCATAGGAGAAAAAGCATCAGCAATAAGAATATTCATATGAATAGAAGGAGAGGGAGGCCTAGAAACCTTGCTATTAGAAGAAGTGTCTGCATCAAGTTGTATAGTTAGATGTTTCCAGAGAGCATTCTTCCATCAAGTGGAGGAAGAAACAGGATGAGAGCCATTATGATAGTCATGAGCCAAGTGTCCAATAGCAAAATAGTGTCTGCAATGAAAAGGGATACCTTCATAATCCATGAGTTGAGACAAGGACCAACCATTAACTTGAAGCACCACCTCACCAAGCAAGGCCTAAGACAAATCTACCTCCACCAAAATCTGAGTAAAGGAGGTATAAGTAAAATTCTTGGAAGCATTATCCACTTTTAAAAACCTACAAAAAACATTACCAATGCCTTCATAAGCATTGGGGCACTAGAACTGTAAGGGAAGATACAACAATCTCACCCAAATGGGCATGACATC
Organism: Sequoia sempervirens; assembly: GCA_007258455.2. Taxonomy (NCBI): domain Eukaryota; kingdom Viridiplantae; phylum Streptophyta; class Pinopsida; order Cupressales; family Cupressaceae; genus Sequoia; species Sequoia sempervirens. The sequence continues at coordinate 712,536,903 of VDFB02281492.1, forward strand.
AATAGGCCCCTTCAGAGGATTAAAGGAATGGACACAAGCCCTCATGGACAAGGGGTGAGAATCACATTCCCACAAAATATGATCTCGAACTGTTTGTCCATGGGGACAAATTAGTTGCTAGCCTTGAGATTTAAAAAAAAATGTATTTGCATTATTAAAGACATAACATGTTTGGGTTTTAATGTGTACACATTTTAATGCCTTGAATTCAATTTTTTATGATCCCATATTTTCTTAATGGTTAGACATCTCTTGTGGCTCTTAAATCCATGTTTTTAACATAAACCACTTAAATTAAAAATTCAACCTCATCATTTACATGTTCTACAATAAAAATTTATGAAACCACCACTGAAAGGATGAGCTACTTTTTACCTTTCTAGCCATACAATTATTTTAATATTTTGAATAAGGCACATTTATTTTAATTTTCTTTGAAGAGTTTCTTCATATTCCTCCAATGGATATATATTGATTTTCTTTTATAAGTTCTAACCTAGTTATCAAAATTCACAAAAGGATATATAGGAATGTTCTAAGCTTCATTCTATACATATTCAAAATTAATAATTTAAATTTTCTACTAGTTTTGTTTAAGTTACATGATGCTCACACTTAGTGATATAATTTTCATCATACATCTCTACTTAAACAATAACAAAAAATTTATTCAACAAAACATATAAAAATATAAACAACTTATAGTACTCACTCTTAAATATATTTTAACCAACTAGTTTTTCAAAAATACCTAATATAGAACAAAAAAGGGTGAGTGCACATGAGACACTATGGTATATTTTAGTGATGAAAATAGTATCATTGTTGTGTGCACTCAATATTGCAACCCCTTAACCTTAACCCTTTTCTAAAATATTTAGTAGTTTGGAAATTAGACCTAGTGTACTATAATTTTTGTTATTATCATATCTTCAAATTTTGAACATAAACATCTCAAATTATTCATCCAAGTTTAACTTTAGCTAATTTTATGTATCTAGTTTTAATTATATGATGTGCTAGAATCCTCTATCTAAAGGTAATCTTGGAGGAAAGTTATTGAATACCATACTATGCATATCTCAATACATTCATGGTAATAAAAAAACTAGCTATCCATACAATCCTTTTTGAAATAACCACCCAAGGTGCCCTGTTGGAAATTCCATTGAGTACCACCTCTTTGCCATTAATTTGAACTTAAGATTAATGGTTTGGTAATTATATGAGAATTCTACTAGAAAGTGTAACCGACGAATAGTCAACCCCATATCAATTTCTCCTAAACCAACAACATAAAAATCATCACATACCTTATGATCTCCAAAATCCAAGTTAATTTGCCAAAATATTGTATTGTGAGGAATAGTGAATCCATCAACAATAATGACATTGAAATCATCAAAATATTCTACCTTAAATCCTCTATTGACCACCAAACCTTTATCAATGAAATTATTGGCGGCCCCACTATCAATGAGCACTAAAATCCACCATTTAGATACAATCCACAAACTTTGAATGAGTGATATTTAAAGGTGCTCCTAGAAGAGATGAAAGAGTGCCCCACTAATACATTCATTTTTCACCATTTCCTGTTCTAAATCTTCTAAAATTATTTGTGGTTAAATCTCTTTTATTTCCAAGTCTATCAAAAACTACTTTTATGTAATGAGCTTATCCCTTACGTAGTCATCTATGGCCTAGTTCCCACAACTCCTTACAAGATAAACAAAGTTTCTTTCTTCCAAGTTCATTTATGGTTTCTTCATTCATCTTCTTTAAATTGTAGCATAAGGTATGGGTTATTTTAATGATGCATGAGTTCCCTTATTTTGGAACTTTCCCTTAAGCTACCCAAACATGGGTATCTTGGATTGATAAGAGAATTTATTTTTCAAAATAAATTACTCAATCATTAGATCTCTTTTGATAGCCTCTTATAAGATGGATGCAATAAAAGTCTTAACTAGACCTTTGAAAGGTTCAAATAGACCCTCAATGAAGAGTTATGTAATATGTTGATCTAATATTTTAGACATTGTCATCACAACCCTCTAGAAATATACATAGGTACATACTAAAGGGTGATCCCATAATAGTGGTTTACAATTTTTGGCCAAACTGGACACTGAAATTATTATTTTTAACTAAATCTTCACATTCGGGCACCTATAGCGGCTAAACTGTGAGGAATTTGAAGATGGTGCAAACTAGAGTCTCATCAAATTTTGTCTGTAGATTCTAAAATATATTTTTAAAAATTTTGGAATCAAATTGCACTTATTTTTCCATCTCCCATGAAAATTGATTTTTTCAGAAAAAACATTTTTAAAAGTGACACACACCGTATAACATATAACTTTTTTTCCATGAAGGATAAAATTCTAATTCTTTCAAATTTAGATTTGTAACTCTGATATCTAGTGCTTCCACTTGGTTAGATATTTTTTATTGAATATTTTTTCCTTAATCAACTTTCAAAGTAAGACGAATTACAATTGACATAGCGACGTATAACGCGTAACTTTTTTTGTATATGTCAAAATTTAATTTAATTTTTTTTGTTGGATCAAGGACTTCAATATCTGGTGCACTCATATTTTTCATTTTTTTTTATAATATTCCATTTTTCCACATGTGAAGAACAAATAAATTCATTTTCGATGAAAAACCTATGTTTAATAAAACTTAAAAAACAAATACGTAACAAAACCAAAACATATTAAAATTATATTCATTGGATAGCTTGTTCTGAGGAATACCATAATCATTTGAAATAAATTTTAAATGAATTCATTTGATTCCCCAAAAGCTAAATCAAAAGTAATTTTTTATCAGCATTTTGATAGGTGTAAAGGAGACGCATTTATAGGTATGGTTTAAAACTAGCGAGGTTCTATCCAAGGGGATTTGATCTAAGGGGATTTGATCAAACCCTCTTCAATTGGAATCCTTAAAATGGAACTTTTAAAGGCTTAAATCATTATATTTTCTAAAAATATGTGATTTCAGCTAAAATTCTTTCCTCTCAGGAATTGTAAACCACTATTATGACAGCACCATGAAGTCTCTTTCTAGACCTTGGATAGCTCTTTGAAGTATTCTTCATCCTTCAACTAAAATTTATCTAGTAATCTCTAGCTAACCTCTTCAAAATTATGCGCTTGAGCATATCCCTGTGTGGTTGGACCATGGTACTAGCAATCATATTCCATGCCTTCCAAAAACCAAGTAGAAAATTACATTGCTTATTTCCTCTACATAATATTTATAGTAAGTTAAGTTTGCAATTTCTACAACCAAACCCAACCTAATATTTTATCTTTTCCATCAAAACAGGGGGCTAAGAATTTGTTTAGCTTATTCTTCTTGTTTAGCTTATTCTTCAAACTATTCTCATCGTGACTCTGGCTATTTCCTCTCCCTTTCTTGTTTGAGGCCTTCCTTGTTATTTATACAAAAAAATGAGAGATAGGGCTACCTTAAAATCTTTAGATTGATTTTGGTATTTTGCATTCTATCTAACAATTTCCTCCACATGACAATCTTTATCCTGATTGATGGGTACATTAACAAACTATTCATCTACTAGTAAAAATATTGGTTTTCAAGATTTAAGTATAGAGCTACCTACTAAACCACTATTCTTTAATAGGATTTTCCTATTGGTGTAGTTACATTGTTTTATGTAACTGCTTAGACAACAATTCAATTATTCAAGTTAAACAATTACAACTTTGAGATAACTATAAACTATAACTCTCCCTTCTCTCTATATAAATTTTCTTTTGTGCATCAAATATCCATTGAGTATTTCACCTCTAATTTTGGTATCAGACCACATAAATGATCATGTGCATGTGCATTAAATGTGTAAATGCTGAAGGAGAAAAATATATGCATGATAATACTCAAAAACTCCACTAGATTGATATTTTCTAGTGGAGAAAATGAACAAGAAAAATCAATGAAGTTCAAGGATGGATATATGAAATATTTCGTTCAAACAATGTGAGCATATAGAGGATGGGTATCCAGGTGTGGAGGTTCAAGTGATGCCTATGTGAACGACTATTATCTATATTATTGGATCTTGTAGGGAACCGATCGGACCCAATCCGATTTGAACAAAATCTAGGTACCAATCCATTTCGACTGTGGGTCTAGGCCGAGGCAGCCAAAGGCTACCTGGTTCATCTCAAGAAAACCCAGGTGGATCCAAGTGAACACTAGATGAACTCGTCCCAACCACGTCAATTTTTGGTGCTTTTTCACTTTTTTTGGCTTTTTAAAATCAATTCATTCAATTGATTTGATTGGGCACCCAAGTGAACCATAATATTGACTTCCAAAACACATTAAACACCAAAACAAGTCCATTTGTATCATTTCTTTTGCAAACAACAAATATCATTCCAGGAGGCTAAACATTTTTTTTGCTTGTTGGATCAACAAAGAGAGTTGAAGATTGATCTTTGAAGGTTCCACAATGATTTCCTTGACATTCCTATGCATTTACAAATGTTTATTGGCTGCCAAGAATATCATAGAAGGAATTTGTTGCAGAGAGGTTAGTTTCTATCAAAATGTTCCTCCAATTTTGTTTTACGAACAAGAAATAATTTTTTTGCTTTGTTTATCTATATTTTTTTCCTTTCGTCTAGGAATGTATCAAAGATTCAAAAAAGCTAGATTTTGTATATCTATTTTTTGTGTTCAATTTTTATTTTATTTTTGAATGTGTTTTTTACAAAATTTCTTACTATCATAGGAATCACAATGGCAACTAGTTCTCGCTCCATGACTCAATTGAAATTTAAAATAGATTTGAATTCTTCTCTATGAAAATATGTTCAAATGATGCAACAGGTTCCAAGTGGTTGGGGTTACATTTAGATTTGCAAAGGGTGTGATGTTAGATATTCTAGTTCATATAGTCCAGTGAAAGCTTATTTGTGTGGAACATTTGGACAAGGCATTAATCCATGCCCTGGAAAGAATGGTGTATTGTGCCATCAAAGATAGTGATGGGATATATTATGGAGCAAGAAAAAGCATGCCATAAATCAACTCACCCCTTAATAAAAAAAGATCAAAGGGAATGTAGCCTACACCTAGTCCCAATTTTGTGGTAGAAAACCATCAATTTTTTGCCACTCCTCATCCTTAAAGTACTCATTACAAGAAAACACCAAAGGGAACTATAGAAATTACATTTCAAAATGAGTCGAGACATTTTCGACCAACATGTAGCAATATGTATTTATGCAAATAGATAATATATTTAATGTTGTTTCCTCTCCATATTCGAAAGAGATGTTAAAAATCATTAATGAAGCTCCAAAAGGGTACAAGGGCCTAGGTTATGAGAAGGTGCATGAAACTTTATAGGAGAAAAAGGTGAAGAACATTGAGGATGCATTATAGCCCATGGGTGATCCCACAATACTGGTTTACATTTTCTGGTCAAACTAGACGCTGAACTGATTTTTTCTAACTAAATCTTCACTTTCACGCACCTATAGCAGCTAGACCATAAGAAATTTGAGGATGATGAAAACTAGTGATTTGTGACATTTTGTCTGTAGATTATAAAAAAAAATTCAAAATTTTTGGAATTAGATTGCACTTCTTTTTCCATCTCCTTCAAAAACTAGTTCTTTTCAATAAACACCATTTTTAAGAAGTGACGCTCACCGTTTAACAACGTTTTTTCCATGAAAGATAAAATTCTAATTTTTTGAATTTAGATTTTTAACTACGATATCCAGTGCTTCCAATTGGTTTCATAGTTTTCTATTGAATATTTTTTCCTTAATCAAGTTTCAAAGTCAAACCAATTACAATTCATAAATAGGTGGACTGTATAACACAACTTTTTTTGTATGCATCAAAATTAATTTTATTTATTTTTTGTTGGATCAAGGACTTCAATATTTGGTGCACTCATATTTTCAATTTTTTTTTTTTATCTTTTATTTTTCCATATGTGCAAAATACAAAGTTTGATTTTCGGTGAAAAACCTACATTCACAAGAAATTAAAAAACAAATATGATAATAAAATTAAATTTATTTAAAATTATACTTTTTGGGAAGCTTATAATAAGGGCTACATACAAAAAATAAATTTTAAATGAATTCATTTGATTCCCCAAAAGGTAAATCAAAAATAGTTTTTTATCAGCATTTTGATAGGTGTAAAGGAGACTCAGTTATAGGTATGGTTTAAAACTAGCGAGGTTATATCCATGGGGGTTTGATTTAAGGTAGTTTGATAAAACCCTCTTCAATTTTTATTCTTTAAATGAACCTTTTTAAGGTTTAAATCATTATATTTTCTAAAAATATGTGATTTCAACAAAAAATAGAATCTCCTAGAAATTGTAAACCAGCTTTGTGGGATCACCCCCATAAAGGATTCATCGGTTGAGACAGGTGTATCCATTGTTTCAGATCAGTGGAAAGATGCAAAAAATCAACCCTTGATCAATGTCATAGCAGTGTTCTCTAAAGGGGTAATTGTTTTGAAAAAAAAAATTGTGAGGGTCAAGTGAAAGATGGCCAATTTATTGCCAATATTTTTATCGCAGTCATTGAGGAATTGGGTTCCCATAACATTTTTCAAGTAGTAATAAACAATGCAAAGAATTATAGAGTTGACAGTTTATTAGTTGAGGAACGATATTCACATATCTTTTGGACACCTTGTGTGGTCCACTAGATCTCAAACTTATGCTACAAAATATTGAGAATAAAATTGATTGGATCAAAGAGTTGTACGCAGAAGTTGAGGACATCCAAACGTTCATCACCAACCACATGTCTCAAAACATTTTCAGACCATTTTCAAAATTGGAGCTATTGAAGTTAAGTCAAGTAGCATAAAATTTTATCGGTAAAAACACAAACCTGTGTCACACTTTATAAAAGAATCAACCAATAGCAAAAGAAAATTGAACTTCAACCACATAAAAGTGGTCTTAACATTTTGGATTTCAAAATGATATAAACTAATGAAATGTAGAACTTTTGATGAAGTTTATTCCTATAATTTTTCAGATTTTTTAAAATTTGTTTTCATTATTTTTCTTATCAATTTAAGAACATATTTTGGAATGCTAAAAATTGAAAAAACAAATCATTTTTTCCTAAATTTTTTCTCCAAATAGATAACTTCAATATCCAGTACATGGAAAGAAAAATCAAATTTTGATGTATATTTTTCTTGTAATAACTTTTTAAAGTCAAACTTGTCAGAATTTGACATTTTTCATGGGACGTCAACTATTGTGTATGTTTTAATCATTTTCAAAAAACAAATTATTACCTTTTAAAGAGGACTCTCTCCTCTAGTGCAACATATATTTTTTAAAAAAAATTAATATGTTTTACTAACTTTTTAAATTTTTAATCAACCTCATTTTTTAACTTTAACAACCTACTTGCATTATTTTAAAAATAAAATATATTAAAACTAATCAAAATATTTAAAAAAATACATATTCGGATTCACCACTCCAAACTCTACAAAATGTTTTTTTTTTTTTTTAAACATCATTCTACCTAAAGAAATACTTAGTTGAAGTTGAAAGTTTCAAAAAATTCTAAAAAAAACTGAGTTGGCTGCCAACTAGGATGCCACATAGACAATTTCGATAGAAAGGGTTTCAACCGAAACCCTTTCTATACAAAACTCGCACATAAAATAAGTTGATTTTAAAGCGGCAAAGGAAAAAAAATATTTTTTTTGGATTCAACCAAAACATATTCGGTCAAAACCCAATGTGCCATGTATAGGCCTCATGGTTTTAGACGAAACCTATTCGGCTGAAACTTTTTTGACTGAAAATGTTTCACTCCGAACTATTTATTTGGTTGAAAGTGTGACACGGCTTTGTGCTTTTACCCTTATATTTTCATAATTTTACTATGTATTCTAATTCTCCTTTAATTTTTTAAGTTTGTTTTTAAATTTTAATTAGTTTATTCTATATTTTTAATAAGTTGTAGAGACTCGTTTTGCCTCTAACACAATTTTCTTAAGATGACTTATGAAAGTTAGAGAGGCACTTTCTAGCATGGTGATTAGCCAAAATTGGTCTATACGACGACAAAGCAACTCTATCAAGACAACAAAAATTAAGCAAATCATATTAGATGACTCATTGTGGGATTGTGTGGAGTATCTCCTTAGCTTCACTAAGCCCATTTTGAGCATGATTTGCTATGCTGACATGACAAGCCTTTCATTGGAGAAATATATGATGGAATTGATTCAATGCTTGAGAAGATAAAAAGCATCATAAATGTGAAAGAGCGAGACCCTGAAGAGATTTTCTTCAAACAAGTGCATGCAATTGTTGAAGAAAGATGGAACAAAATGAGCAATCCATTATATCTTCTTGCCTTCACATTGACTCCAAAATACTACAGTGTTGAGATTCTTTTTGTGCCAGGAAGGCTACCCCCATATAGAGATTTTGAAGTGGCTAAAGGGTACAAGGCAACATTCTGTGGACTCTTCTCTGAAATAGGATTGCATGATATAATCACGAATGAGTTCATTGATTTTATGCACTCAAATGATCAAAGTATTGAGGCTCTTCGTGATAGGTTTAAGAAGGATGCTCATAGTGTGTGGTACTTCTATGGTCAACTCTTCCAACACCTACAACCCCTCGCAATCAAAATTTTATCACAAGTTTAATAATTTTTTATTTTTAGTCCTTAACGTTTTAATAAATATATTGTATAACTTTAATTATTTACTTTGTCTTCATAGGTTTCTAGTTCATCTATATCTTAGAGGAATTGGAACACACATTCTTTCAGCCACATAGTAATAGATTGCACTCCAAAAGAGCGGAGAACTTAGTATATGTGCATTCCAACTTGTGTCTCATTTCATATAAACAACATTACTACAAGGAAGGGGACACAAAGTTGCAGGATATTGAGCCAGAGCATATGGATTTGGATGCTTCCACTTCCCATCATATTTCATATGAGGACTCTGAAAGACAACACACTATTAGTGCAAGTGGAATTGGCAATGCCATTGACGATGCTTGTGGTTCATCTAATGTTCCTACATCATCTAATATCAATGATGATGATGATGTTGATGATTTAGAAAATCCATTTGATGATTAAAATTATTGAATTTGATATTATTATTTTAATATTGAACCTAAGGTTTGGACAATGAATATTAAATATTAATCATGCATGTTTTAAATGGCATTCAAGTTTATGATATTTTTTTGTTTATAAAGTCTTTATATGATACTATGTGATATTCTAATCTTAATTATTCTTCTAGGCTACTATATATATAAATTTTATATGATTTTTATAGACAAACCCAACCCCTAAAAAAAGTTAGTCGGATTGACGAACCCAAACCAATACCAGAACTGATAACATAGATTATCATCATTCATGCTACTCATACACAAAATGTTCTTAGTGAAAGAAGGCATAGGATTTTGTTGGAGTGAGAAGCAATTATGAAATGCTACATATTTATTCATCCAACAGTCTACGTAAGAGGTAATAAATTGGTGAACATTTTTTTAAGGTTTAACATTATAAAGATTCAAATTGTGTATGAATGGAGAGACATATTTGATAGTTATTTGTCAAAACTCTACAATTAAAATTACAAAGATATTGTTTCTTTTATGAGTATTACCTTTTGAGCATTTTTAAGGTAGAGATTTTTTTAGACAAATATTCTAGATTTAATTTTCATACTTGGAAAATGAAAATTCAAATGTAATTTGATGGAGCAATGGATTATTGTCTAATAGTTTGAGGGACCTATTATTCAGAAGTTTGGCAAGGTGGCAATCTGAGAACTCAAGAATTAAGCGCAAAGCTACACCCTTCTGAGTGTTATGAGCCAATTTGATGGAGTTCCGCCTAATTCAAGATTTTTTTCTTTGAAGAATGTCATCAACATGTTTTGTTTTATGTTCTATGTAAAACTTAAAGGGGGATCTATTAACTAGGTGAAATTTGAGATTTCAAGGGTACATTTACAAGAATAATGTAATAAGGCAGGAATGTTAGCATAGTTACATTGTTTTACAACCACTTAGACAATCTAGTTTGATTATGCAAGTTAAATAGTTAGAGTTGACATAACTGTAAATTATAACTCTCCCTTCTCTCTATATATATTCACTTATGTGCATCAACTAATTATTGAGCATTTCACCTCTCATTTTCTTCCTTGAATATTTCTTATGTTTATTTATTATACGAGTATTCTTATCAATTTATTTAACTCCCTATGACTCTTATTGAGATTCAAAAAAAATCTTTGAAATAACTCCTTTTCATCATCTATCATTTTCTCCCCTTTACTTTCATCTTATCTTTCTTCTACCTTTGAATCTAAACCCCCTTTGTCTACACATTAAATCTTAATCTCTCTTGCTCTCCCTTAAGATACTTATTTCTCTCATCACTTGGAAACATAAATAATTAATTTCCCTAGAAGCTAGTAAGAACTTTAACTCCAATACCACTATAATAACCCCAACCGATTATTTTGGGTAAATAGTTTTGAAATTATAATTTTCAATTTAAATATTATAAAACCAATATTTCATCATTAATTTTTCATTAATATTTATAAACATGAATTTACAAAGGATGTCAATAAATGAATATTAGAAATTAGGAGATCTAGGAGATAAGACAAGCATAATGAACAAATATGCAATATTGTATTTAGATGATCCAAGTCGCATTGAGTACAAAGACTTGCATTAGCATAACACATATAGTCCCCCCTTAATGATAAGAGAACATAAGCAAAACAATTGAGAGAAAAAGTGTGTAAGGAATGTAGAGATGTACAAGGTGTGCTCCAAGACACACTCACATGAGGTGAGAATCACAAAAATCCATGTTGTGATGGCATAGCCTCCCATTACACTTTATAATTCAGTGTATGTACAATAATGTTTCAAATTCCCTCCCTAAGGAACACACATTGTGTTTTGTGGCACTTTATATGAATGTGTTTACAAGCATATTTTGTTTTACAAGTTCTTCAAAGTTTATTGTCATGAATTAGATTAAGAAGATATAGATTAAGTTATGTCTTGCAAACCTCAATAAAAGAAAAAAAAACATCAAATGGCAACCCAAGCATTATGATGACCCCCTTTTGCCAAATTCATTGCAAAAGGAATTAACTTCCACTTTTGCAAATTTTTAACAATGGCAAAAAAAAAAATCAACTCCCCCATATAGTTTCCCTTTGCCACATTCATTGCAAAAGAAGGTTCCCTATTAACAATTTTTTAACTATGACAAAATGTAAAAATTCACCTCTCCTTTACCAATTATTATGAAAAAAGAAGAACCCACTTCTTCACAAATTTTAATGTGTAACCAAACACTCAATTAATGAATAATAAGAAATAACCCTAACTAGTACGGTGAGCATAAAAAATGGTTACAATAATTGTGCCAAAGTGTTTATTGGTGAACTAAACGGTTTTGACTGAGTCAAAGCCCGTTTGAGAGTCCGTTGGGAAGTTAAAGATATCACATTTCCATAATTCATATTGATTATTGCTAGATGACTTCTGGATTTAATTGTGTAAGAGTTTTTTACATCAACATTTCGGATCACACTCCGTGATCCATCATCAGAATAGTTGAGAGCTCAACGGAAGAGTGCGCTGATGTGGAGGGCCGTGTGGTAGCTTTTACCAGGTCGATGGGCATGAGGATTGCCGTGAGCAGTTGAGATCTTCACGACCCCTCCCAAGTTTCAAATGCACGCCCCTTCTCAGGTTTGAAACGCCTCCTATCGGGACCTATGACACGGCTCTGGCTGTGTGCACCCGCGGCCTTACCAATTACCAATGCGTGCGGGCACCTTAGGGGTAACGTGAGGGTCTGTGCAGGTCGTGCGGCCTGCCAATGCTCCAATTGCGCCTTCCACCAACCGTGAGGCTCTATGTCGATTCCAATCGCGCCCTCCACGAATTCAAAGGACCAGAGGAAAATTTAGCACAAAGTCTTTGGTCAAATGAGGTGCGTTGAGCATTAATGAATGTTGGAGAGATATACGCTAATGATCTCCTTTTCGCCAGCTCTGATAGGGGGAATTCACTGCTGCAAAATGCAAAAAGCCAAAATGCCCGCACCAAATGGTGATGCCGCAAATTTTATCCTGCAAAATCTCCATATGGTGCTGTTGAGACCTCCTACAAGAAATTTGTGCCTGCAAATCGAATATCGCGGGTCAATGAAGGCTTGAAGGAGGCAGAGCATCAGCAGGGTGTGGCAGAAATAGCCGCTAGCCAAAGTCTGCAAAAGTCAAAACAAAAAAAAAAGGGCAAATCGCGCCTCTTTTGTCAACAACAAGTCTATGCCAAGCTAAAATGATCACCCAAAAAGGGCGCGGGATGTAGGCAAGATGACTTCGCGTGAGACTTCAATGAACGCCTCACAAATTCATGTGAGATAGAGCGCCTCCCAAGCTTCAATCATGACCTATCCAGGTTAAAACGCGGGCTGGAAATGAAATGCCGCCGCTGTGATACAAAATCAGAGCCACCAAAATGACAAATCAGAGCCACCAATGAATAGCGGCCTACCAAAGGTGATAACGATCTACAAAAAATTGGCGGATGGGGGGGTTGAAATTGTGGTCAGATGCTCCTACCGCCAAATGATGGCCTCAAAGAAGACCTCAAATTCGCTGGCCTGCAGAGGAAAACTGGCCTCCGTGAGGAGAGATGTCGCAGTTTTCTGAGCAATTATGCCAGACCACAGATTAATCCACACGCATAGATTCATGTTGGGGGTGGAGTAAATTTTCAAACTAAATACTATGAAATCATTCATTTTTTTGGCTTGTAAGCATCTCCATTTAAAGCTCTGATACCATATTAGAAATTAAGAGATCTAGGAAATAAAACACAAGCACAGTGAACAATATGTAATATTGTATTTAGTCGATTCAAGTTATATTGAGTATAAAGCATTGCTTATATGGCCAAGGATGAGGCAATCCACCTATGAGGTGAATTAACAAGTGCCCCATAAGGTGGCACAAATGAGATGACAAGTGTCCTATAGGTGTATGCATGAGGTTAACTTTTGAGGTGAGATGTAAAGCCTTTCAACCTCAAAAGGTGTGTGCATGAGGTTAATTAATTGATAATCCACACACATAGATTCCCGTTGGGGGTGGGGTCAATTTTCAAACTAAATACTATGAAATCATTCATTTTTTGGCTTGAAATCATTTACTAATTAATTGATAATCCACACGCATAGATTCACGTTAGGGGCAAGGTCAATTTTCAAACTAAATACTATGAAATCATTCATTTTTTGGCTTGTAAGCATCTCCACTTAAAGCTCTGATACCATATTAGAAATTAGGAGATCTAGGAGATAAAAGACAAGCACAATGAACTATATGTAATATTGTATTAAGTTGATTCAAGTTACATTGAGTACAAAGTCTTGCTTATATAGGCAAGGATGAGGCAATCCACCTATGTGGTGAATTAACAAGTGCCCCATAAGGTGGCACAAATGAGATGACAAGTGTACTATAGGTGCATGCATGAGGTTAACTTTTGAGGTGAGATGTAAAGTCTTTCAACCTCAAAAGGTGTGTGCATGAGGTTAACCAAATAACTTGGTAACCTCTAGAGGTTTAAAAGGTTGCACTCTTGATTAGACACTTAAGTATAGTGAACAGATTAATAATTCACACTAACAATGAAGAACAAACTCCATAACCTTCTTTTCTTATTTCCAAGGAAATTAAAACACATTATTTAAACATGTTGCAAAAGTAACATTAATAACAGTTTTGCTATACGACAACTATAAACAAATTACGATTGTAAACTCACAACAAACACTACAAATTTCAAAAAATTAGTATAGTTAAAGCCTACAACTTCATGAAGCACATTAACAACCTCTCAATGAGATTGTCATATAGAACCAAAGTGTTTTCATTCTAATTCTTGAAACCAACATATTTTCATCCTCTGATTACTTACAAATCTAAGGGTTTTCATCCTCACCTCTAATTGTTTGAACGCAAGGTTTTGAACCATGCAAACAAGGGTTTCCCATGTGTACATTAAATGATGTCCAATGAATACATCTACCCTCTTTATATCGCTAAGACAATGATCAACAAACAATCCCATCTAGATGAATGGATTAGATTGTGCATGCATCAACCCTATTAAATATTCCTCCTTTTTCCTACTCAAACTAGAATTTAAATTTTCCCTTGTTTCAGAGGTCAAAAATGTGATCTTTTCTTAACTAATCATATTTTCACACAATTCAAATACTTGCAAACTTAGAGAAAATCAAAATTTTATCTTTTTTTGTCTCTTATTTATTTCTCTTCCCCTCTTTTCTCCCTTCCGTTCAATATGTCACACATCTTATATCTTTATGAACCTTATCAACTTTTCATATAGTGTGAATTCACAAACTTTGTGACATCATGAACTAGGTGATTTTTTCCATCCTTTGTCCCATTTTTCTTCAATGCATGAACCGTCAAACTCTAAAACATTATGAACTTTACAACATGGACCTTCCTTTGTCACACTTTCAAATATTTCTTGAACTTGCTAAATTTGCAACAAGCATAACCTTATAATATTTTCAAATGGTTCACAAACTTGCAAATTTTGTAAAAAACCCTAACTTAACAACCTTAGCTTCTTTCCCTTCATTTGCTCCTAGACCTAGGAATTTTAAAATATTTTGAACTTCTTCACAAGTAAACATCAAAACAACTATCTCCTAATTTTCATACCTTAACACACCAAAGATAGTGAATGGGTAGATATTACCTCCAATTTAGGAAGGTAAAAAAAGGGACATTGCACCTTACATTCTATAATCTTTATCATGCCTATATCATATGATTCCATGCTATGTTACTTTTCATACTAATATCTTTTAAAACTTGGTTGTCTTTACATGTTTCTTATTTAGCATTCATGGCTCTCATTATCTTACTGTTTTCCTTCATTAGGAGTAAATTGGAGTACACTACATGCATTATTTTATAACACATAATTTCATGATCATATCTATGTTCTTGTGTGCTTATTACATGATATATTTTTATCACTTTTACATGTTTTATCATGATCATGTTTTTTTCTCCTTACCTCCAATTCCTTACATCCTTTCTTTGCAACCAATCAAATGAGCCATACATGTCAATAATATTCCTTTTATGAGTCATTTTTTTACAATGACATGATCCTAACTATTACCAAGTTTAACCTTAATCAATCTTTCTATGTTTTTAGAATTCTCTATAGAGTCAAAATCTTATCACTTTTCCTCTTAATTAGAGTCCTATTATATTTGTACTTACTTGGAGCCATGACACTTTCCCATTAAATGGGATCTCTTACCATTCTTAATTTTACTATTATTAATTTGTAAGATAATTATCTAAACAAGTTGTGTTTAGTTCCTATTTCAAATGTGTAACAAATACTACTCATTGCATGTTTTTTTATTGTGCATATTGTTGATAGAGAATTCATTGCATAGATAGTACAATCTGAATACTCATCCATATCCATGCCCTTTGAGTGAAGTATGTTTTCTTATTGACTAGTTTTACTTTATCATGGTTCTTGTGGTATTTTGCTTGCACATTAAACAAAGAAAAAGCTATAATGTTGAAAGATACATTTCACCATCTTTTTCACTAATGTTCAAGGCCCACTTTGATTAAGTTATCCTATATTCATTGTTTAGTATGCAAGTTGGGCCATTTTTTATGTGGAAGTTGAAAAATAGAATTACTTTGTTTCTTGTTCAAATCTACAAGTGCAAAATTGAAACCCCTCATTTTTGTGTACATAAATTTGAACCCCAAATTTTTAAATTAAACTTTAAAATTGAACTCATGTTCCCCCTTTCTTATTAGTAGTTGAAAGCCAAATACAGCACAAATTACTTTAAATTGCATGCTAGGGTGGGATATTTAAGGACATGCTCCAATTCACAATTACCTAGATCTAGCACCATCACAAAATAACATGAAAGCATCATAGAGCATCCTAATTGCATTATCAACTTGCACCTTCATCCTAGGCATTAGACGTGTTTGGTTCTTTTCTTTGTTCTTTGTCATTAAATCCACTCTTCTAGGAGTTGACCTATAAAGAACTAATTCTTACCTAGCAAGCTTCTCAACAATATCCCTAAACAAGACCACTCTTCAAATGCATGCTCAACAAAATGAACAAGAAATTTTGAATTATTAAAGTTTATTCAAATCAAATCCAAAAGCTAAGTTTAATTTCACAAAGAATGAATTCCAAAAATATTAAATTTTCCAAATACAAATCAATTTTACAATCATTTTTCTAATTCAAACATAAACATTTAACAAACACTAATTTTCTAATACCACACAAATTGATTTCTAACATTTACAATAACTATTTCCTAATCGAAATTAAAAACTAAAATCATTTATTTTTACTTATTAAATATTCATATATTTAAACTCTAAATCTTAGGCTTACATTATTATTTAATTATTTGTACCTACAGAAAATTGTATTGAAAGCATTTATTTTCGTTTGACATAAAGGAGATATTACCTATTTCATTCTCGCATGAATTCGTTAAAATTACGAAGAGACCAATATACCACGGTCATCTCAGAATATACTACAAAGGGCGGCATGTGCCAGGTGCACAAAAACACAAACGTGGATGAAATTTAAAAACAGAAATAAAGTACCAATGGGAACCACAGTAATATTTTAAATTGCACAAATAACTACAACTCATGAAAATCTTGTATTGTGATTTTCAATTTTGATCGCACGGACTAAACACTTAGAAGCCAAAACCCAAAGCATTCACAAGCCAAGAGCCAGGACCAAAATTGTGACAGAAAAAGAGTAGTTCCGTGGTTAATGATTAAAGTTTTAGAGTTCATTTTGTAAAGAGTACAATGGGTTACAATTTTAAAGGGTTGTTTTTAAAATTTTTATCTTTATAAGATCCTTTTTCAAGGAGAACAAAGAAAGACTCAAATTTTTAACGATTAATATTTCACTAATAATTCATTTAGTGCAAACCAGTCCTAAAAATTCTAAATCAGTAGCCGCTGTCATTAATAATATAGAGAGTCTCACAATCATAACACAGAACTCGTTTTGATCGATAAACACATCGCTATTGAGATCGGCTGCTCCAATCGTAGTTCACAGTCCGTCGTTCTAATTTTATCTTTGCACCGTGACTACCCATTTCTGGGCATTTGCCAAGAGCCCGGAACTGTTGCCAAGCTCCCCATTAACTCCTCGCTTTGCCAAAATATCATCAAATAAAAATGTCTCATCCGATCGCTTTAACATTTTCAAGCATCACCCAATTTGGAAGCCAACTTAATTTCTCTCTGCTAACTCCTTAGTTTAATGTTTTTTTTTTTTTTTTTCCCAGAACAAATGAGGTATTTTAATGTTTTTTTTTTTTCTTTCCCAGAACAAATGAGGTATTGTAAACCCTCTCTGCGTCATTTCTAGCTCACCCAAATACAGAGATTTATGAGAAAAATATCATGTGTGATGAATCATGAGCTTCACCTTCAAATGCAGCTACTAAATGAGGGACAGTTCGTAATTTTGTCTTTCACATGGCATATCCGCTCAAAGAGGCTTATTAGGGGTTTACTAATTAACGTAACAATTACACAATAAACTTTGCTATATACTTTTTGGCATTCAAAGTAAGTTAATGTAACAATGACGGAGTTTCTCATTTTTGTACTTAGCAAAACCAAAGGCCAGACAACTTTAAAGGCAGAACCGCTTGGATTTAAAACACAAAATACAAATCATTTCTCCTGAAAATGTATATTGTACACAAAGATATAGGGGAGAAGACCCAGTAGCCGTCAGGGCTAACTTCGCGCAACCATAGAATTCAAACCGTATGTTGAATCGGAAAAAAAATTTATGGGTTTTTTTCGCACATGAGTTAAGTGCTTATAAGTAAGGTTTCAGCTTCTGGGCAATTCGATTGAGTGCGGGAGCATTGGATATGCGCATGGAGGTAAAAAAGTCACCTTTTAGAGGGCTGTCCCAGTAGCCGCTCGCTCTAATTTCAATCAATTATAGCTGTTTTAGCACTTAAATCCACTGAAATCAGTCACTTTAGCACTTAATGAGCGGCTATTGGTGTTTTTGTAATTAGTTATTCAATAACATAAAGTTTTTTAATGGATCAAAGTCAATTTTTTTTTGGGGGGTTAAGTGAACATGGAGGTGGCGGTTATTCAATGGCAGGTAGCTACTGGGTCTTCTCCCCTAGACCAGTATAAAAACAATAAATAGACAAAGCAGTGCCCTCTAAAACGTCACAGCAGAGCAAGATATATTTATAGACTTGAAAAATAATTTTAGGAATATGCATGCACCTGGAAGCTTTGCTGCAATAGAAGCCCTTCAAACTGAATGTCACTGGGGTGACTTAATAGGCTTCAAAGGCACGCTCTGCGCATGAAATTGCACTTTCTGGAATAAATCTACAACTTCTAAGGTATTGCCCACTTTTTTGGAGCTTTCATAGACAGTCCCTTCTTCAAATGACACTCATACATATGAGACTTTAACTTTGATCAATGTGGTATTAAATAAGAGCAGAAGCTGAGCTACAGAGGAACAACGAGTTGTTCAAGCATCAAATTCACTTTTACTGCGGAAGAAAAAAATTACCACAGTTTCTACGTGATAATAATTAATTTTCTTCGGCAATACAGTAACATTCATGTAGTCGAAAAGAACATAAATTTGGTGCATTTTGTCAAAGAATGTCAATGTCAATGCATATAACGCGAAGGGATCAAAAAGTCGTTTTCCGGGTAATATGAGACCTATAATGAGTGATACTAATATGAAAACTGCCTATATTGGGTGATATTAACATGGGAGTCATATTAGGTTACTAGACGTACAAGGTAATTACGCGGAGAGGCGTTCTATCAGTCACAGCAGGGGATCAAAAGCCCTGAGTACATAAAAAAGAAAAGCAAATGTAACTGACAACAGCTGTCATGCATCGGCCCCTATTAACTAACCGATGGGAGCGGAAGAGCCTCACGATGAAATGAAAGGCAGTGGAAGAGTCAGGAGGTCAGTTTATTTCGCCGAGAGGCGTTCTATCAGTCACAGCAGGGGATCAAAAGCCCTGAGTACATAAAAAAGATAAGCAAATGTAACTGACAACAGCTGTCATGCATCGGCCCCTATTAACTAACCGATGGGAGCGGAAGAGCCTCACGATGAAATGAAAGGCAGTGGAAGAGTCAGGAGGTCAGTTTAAAAGAATGGTGGAGAGGTTGCCCGAATATCAGCTGATTATGAGAGAACTATGCTGCGTGTCTTATTTAGTAAGCAAGGGGATTTATTACCTACTCTTCCTGATCAGCGACTGCTGAGAGACATTTCATTTGATACAGTTTTGTTCTTTTGATTTCATTCCTTCATATTGGCGATAGATTCTCCTTTCTGAGAGGGAGTCTTTATTTCTATCTGTAATATTATTATTATTATAGAAGGTTTGGTAAAGGTTGTGATGTGTGGTGTTTACTTATTTCTGCAGGTAGTCTCGTATTGCGTGGGCGGGAATTTGAGTGGAGATGGGCTTGGGCTACTCCCCAAGAAATACGACCTCTCTGTAAACAACGTTCTAAATTCTCTCCTGGTGGACGCCAATGGCGAATTGATGAAGCTTCATATGCGTTGAGCAGGCAGGCTGGCGAAACAAATTGCACATGTAAAAGTACACGCCACAGGGATTGTTCCAGACAATTTCCATTCTGTCACAAATTTCAGGCGTTAAAACGCAGAGGGAGAAATCCCTCCTCTTTTTGAGTGTTTGTATTTGCTGTCTTCAACAGAAACTCTATGTATCCAGAGAGGTTGGATATCATGTAACCCTGACGATGCATTCAAGTTCAAGTTCTATCAAGCAAAAACAAAATAAATAAACATTGAATCTATGCCGCCGCCCTGTAGCTGAAAGACTGTAAAAAATATAAGGAAATATAGGAGCTGCCACTAGGGTTGAAAAATTTAGGGTTTCTTTGTTGCTTTTTTAGCGATGACTTTTCCTACCGCATGCTCTTTATTCACACACGCGAAGGCAGCGATGTAAAAGAGGACAATATAATACTTTGAGTTAAAGATAATAAGGTTTCCCCATATGCCATTTAGGGCATCCCTTTTAATCATTTCAAAATGGGCATCAAAATGTATTCATTGTAGTTTATTGCGAGGATAAATGGGAATTTACCGTTATAAGGGCATTAATAACTAGCTATTGCACTTTTGGTGTGCAATGGGGTACGCCGAAAAATTGTATGGCTATATTTGATTTTGTGTAGTCATATTGGTTGAAATAGGGAATAGTTCACACAATCTAAAAAGTTTTCAAATGAAATAAATATAATGCGAACATTTATTAGCCTTATTCAACTTTGTGTAGACATATTGTATGTATGTAACATATTAGAACAACATATGAAATTACATAAATGAAACTTAAATTTATGCCATATAAAAATGCAGAAAAAGGAAATATATACAATGATAAACAAAATAACTAGTTAGTATTTGAAAAACAACTAATAGAAAACAAAATGTTGAAGCTGAAATTTTCATTATTAGGATCTGGCAGTGGTTTTCATTTTTCATTATAATTATAAAATTATTTCAAATTCATTGTTCATATAAATAAATTAACTATTTAATTAACTTAAAGATGATGGTTTTCATGCAATATAAATATAATTTCTTTGCCCACGTTCATTATTAGATGTGTTCTATCTATTATTAGTTAAATAAATAGATGTGTTCATTATTAGGATCTAGTGGTAATTTTCATTTTCCATTATAATTATAAAATTATTTCAAATTCATTGTTCATATAAATAAATTAACTATTTAATTAACTTAGAGGTGATGGTTTTCCTCAATATAAATATAAATATAATAAGTACAAATAAATTAATCCAAGAACGTGAAATGCTCATAATTGCTAAGGGCACCCACAATAGTAATGGTCCCAAAATAGTGATACATATAATTAATTTATAATAAACATCCAAATTTTATAATATACATAAATAATATAAATTAATATATATATAATATTTATATATTATTTATTATATTTATATGTTAATACGATTCATAATTTTATAACATTATAAAATTTCTTCTTAAAACAAAATTATACCTGTTTATGTGTTTATAATAAAATAAATTATTTAAAAAGACAAATTATTTTACGTTTTATATGAAAATACAAGAGGCTTAAACTTTTTTAAAAAATACTATGTAAAACACAACATGTATTTCTATAAAAATAAATAAATAATAAATAAATCATACATCAAATCTAAATATAACTGCATTAATAAAATATACTCTTTAGATAAATATAATTTACATAAAAAATTAAAAACTAAGGCTCTTAAATTACTGTTAAAATAAATATAAAATTATACCAAAATAATTGTAAAATTAAAATTTACTGAGGCTGGAAATAATTAAATGTGTGTTCGTTATTTACGATACGAAATGACTGTGTTGTATCCGGTTGTTGTTTCAGAATAATTGTGATATCTACAAATCCGAAATTTGTGATAAAAAAATTTTATAATCAAAACTAATTTGGTAAGGTGGACATAAAAGACTTTAATACTGAAAATTGTAAAAAAGGTCGTAGTAGATAAGCAAGTTGCCACGCCAGCAAATTGAATTTACTATTAATTGAAGGACTTGACCATGTATTTTTTTATGACACGACTTGGTTAAAATAAAGTTACGTACAAGATATGGTGATCTTATTATATTCGGGGTTTTTTATCCACTTAGCCTAAATGGTATGGCATTTGTCAAAATAAAGTATATAAATTATTTACGCCAATTTGGATGACGTGAAAATAGTGAAAAGCGGACAACCTCAAAAACAGTGAAAAGCGCAGGAGCAAGGAGAAACGCCAAGTGGGCGTGCTATGTTTAATCAACAAATGAAAGAAGTTCCACGTGTTGGTATGTCGTGGTGGAGGCAGGGTACGTGGCATTAAATAGGGTGACTCGTGGGTAGATTTGCTGCGTCCCCCTCTATAATGGGTTTCTCAACAAAAGAGTCTCTCTGTGTTTGTTACTTCCAAATACATCAGTGCTGTTATTCCACGACTTCTTTAAAAAAAATTTAGGTGTAGTGATGCCTGTTTGAGCTTGGTAAGCTCAACCATCAACTCAGGTAATTTTGAGGCGTTTGAACGAACAGGCGAGCAAAGGATCGAATCCTATGGATAAGGCGTCTAGAATCTACTGTTATACTACATTAGGCGGTAGGAAAGGTGTTCCATGATTTTAGATAACTAAAAAAATCTTCGTGTGTCTGTTTTTGTTTTGAACATACACTCTCTTTCTTGTTTTTGCAGAGCTACAAAATTACAGAGCGAATGGAGACTTAAAAAAGATAAAAAGTTACTGGATCATGCGCAAGATAGACATTTCCCGTTGAATAGAGACAAGCGCAATACCATGGCTGTTCTTAATACCAACAAAAAGAGAATCTGCTCAACTCTAATGCCAGAATTATGAAAGGGCATCGATTACATTAATTCCGTGCAGAGGAAAATTATTCCGCTAAAGAGGAAATAAAAGGTTTTCCAAGGAAAGAAAATTATTCCGCTAAAGAGGAAATAAAAGGTTTTCCAAGGAACTAATCGAGTGGTAAAGGTGGGCCAATGAGACTCAAATAGAGATATCTGTTAATATCTTATATAAGGTAATTAGTCTATTTACTGTCATTTATTGTGTTAGTTAGAACACATTTATGTGAAAGGTTATGCATCTCAATAAGCAAACTTTGAACAATGGTTTTGCTTGAAAGCAAAAAGAGGCTCACGACAATTTCTTCCTGTATAAATTCATAAGACAATCATTAGTAATGCCTAGATTTGTTGATTTTCTGGTTGAAATCGATGAAACTTTTATTTTATAGATTTTTCTTCTCCCTCTAATATGGCTTAGAATTTACAGATGACATATACAGCTTCAGTAGGAAAAGCAAACGAATGGCAAAATGGAGAAAATAAATTATCAACGAACGGCCGCTTGTTGGTTGCTTTTCCCCCAGTGAGACACTTTTCGGGTGCGATAAAAACTTTGTTTCAGACATCAAGCAAGGATGGTTGGAGCAGCAGAAACCAATAGCGGCGTGGAAGGCGCATTAATGTTTGATATGATGAACGCGCATTACATTAATGCTCCTTAATACGGGCGAGAAAGTAAAGCGGACCGCGTGAAGAGCGGACGACGTGAGAAGTAGTGATGGTGAAGTAGTGATGGTGATGGCGTAAAAAGGTGGACGAAATATCGGACGATGGTCGTCTCCAGGATGCTTTCAGCCATCGATTTTAAAAAATGGTTTGGTGCAGTTCATAGTAGGATACGCCTTCGGCGTAAAATATAACTGTTGATTGCTTTCAACGTGAGTCTAAATAAAAGGAGAATTTGGAAATTGGGGCTGCCAAAATAGGGTTGAGTATGGTTTATGTGAAATAAAGTTAAATTTACAACGTGAATTTACAATTGTGTAAAAGTTAACAGGTGAGTGAGTAATATCAAAAAAATTTAATGGATAGGAATAGTTTTGAGATTATTAACGATAATATTCAGCATGTTAAATAGTGAAATTGGAAATAAAATTACTAATTGAAATGTAAAATAATTTTATTTAATGTCATTGAAGAATAAATTACTAGTAATATTAATAAATGACATAATATTTGTACTAATAAAGATGAATTAATTATTATTCATCTTGAAAGTAGTTAATTTTTATTTTTATTTTAAAATAAGTTAAAATATTTTTAAAACTATGTAAATTATTAATAAAAGATCAAAACTTATTTTATTTGTAAAATCATACAATGCAATTAAATTATATTTCAACAATATTTATTTCCATTAAATGTATATTCTCAAATTACACGATCCAACTTTTAAATATTAAGATTAAGTATAAAATAAATATTCTAAATATACTATTGCATATAAAAGAAAGAGTAAGTTTCTAAATTAATATAAGATAGAGTTCCCCAATTTTAAAAATTAAATATTCTAAATTTATTATTTAATATAAAAGTAAGTTTCTAAATTAATATACTTACAATAAAAAGTGGAAAAAAATTTTAAAAAGAAAAGTATCTGTGATGTCATTTTAAAATAGTTTTTAATAATAGAATAGAAATAAAATCATAAAAAGATGAAAAACAATTTTTCTTCAAAATTTCTAAATTAATGTGTTTAAAATTGATGAAAATAGAAAATTAAATTAAAATATATATATTCTAAACTTACTATTACACATAATCTTTAAAAAAGAGAAGTTATCTTTGATGTCATTGTAAAATATTTTTAAATAATATAATAGAAATAAAATTATAAAAAGATGAAAAACAATTGTCTTTTTAATTAGGTTTAATTACAATTCTAAAATAAATCTTTGGTTACCCTTAGGGTTGGGCTATCATCACAAATAGGTTTATCATCATGAATAGGGATTAGGGTTAGGGTTAGGGTTAGGGATAGGTTTATAAATGATAAAATACAATTATTTGGTTAGGGTTAGAGTTAAAATTGGGATTAGGGTTGGGGTAATCATCACAAATAGGTTTATCATCATGAATAGGGATTAGGGTTAGGGTAAGGGTTATGGTTATCATTACGATTAGGGATAGGTTTATAAATGATAAAATATAGTAATTTGGTTAGGGTTAGAGTTAAAATTGGGATTAGGGTTGGGGTTATCATTACGAATAGGTTTATCATCATGAATAGGGATTCAGGTTAGGGTTAGGGTTATGATGACAGTTAGGGTAGGGTTAGGGTGAGGGCTATGATTATGGTTAGGGTTAGGGTTAGGGTTATCATCGCAAAAAGGTTAATCATCATGAATAGGATTAGGGTTAGGGTTACTGTTAGGGTTAGGATTAGGGTTAGAGTTAAGATTAGGGTTAGGGTTATGGTTATGGTTAGGGTTAGGGTTATTATCACGAATAGGATTATCATCACAAATAGGATTAGGTTTCGGGTTAGTGTTAGGGTTACGATTAGGGTTAGGTTTATTATCACGAATAGGTTTATCATCACAAATAGGATTAGGGTCAGGGTTAGGGTTAGGATTAAGGTTAGGGTTAGGTTAAGGTTATCATCATCGATGAGGTTAGTGTTAAGGGTTAGGTTAGTTAGGTAGGTTAGGGTTGTTAGGGTTAGGGTTAGGATAGGTTTATAAATGATAAAATAGCAATTTGGTTAGGTTAGCTAAAATTGGGATTAAGGCTGAGGTTATCATCATGAATAGGATTATCATCATGAATAGGTTTATCATCATGAATAGGATTCAAAGTTAGGCTTAGACTTAGGCTTAGGCTAATTTTTTAGGATTAGGCTAGGTAGGGCTTATCA
Source organism: Sequoia sempervirens (assembly GCA_007258455.2). Lineage (NCBI taxonomy): Eukaryota > Viridiplantae > Streptophyta > Pinopsida > Cupressales > Cupressaceae > Sequoia > Sequoia sempervirens. The sequence goes on from VDFB02281492.1 coordinate 712,562,458, forward strand.
TCACAGCTGATGGTGGATGCAGGAAGGGAGAGTTAGGTGGGCTAGGCCTCATCATAGGTTAGGTTAGGGTTATCATCATCTTCACCTAATAGGATTGAATAGGATTAGGGCTAGGGTTATGGTTAGGATTATTAGGCTTCATCAAATAGGATTGTTAGGCTAGGATTGAGTTTAGGATTTATATACAAAAGTTAGGGTTGGCACCAGGGCCAGGCTAGGGATCATCATCATGAATAGGATTCATTCACCAATAGGATTAGGCTTAGGGCTAGGGCATCAAGGCTAGGATCTAGGCTAGATTAGGTTTTCATCACCATAATAGTTATCATCATAGGCCAGGGATAGGAGTTAGATTAGGGTTAGGTTCACTGTTAGTAATTCACAAACAGGTTTATCATCATGAAATAGGATTGCTGCTAGTTAGGCTAGGTTAGGCTATTATGCTGGGTAGGAGATGGTTAGGATAGGCTTATAAACGATAAAATATTTCAGGCTAGAGTTAAAATTGGGATTAGGCTGAGTTATCATCATGAATAGGTTTATCATAATGAATAGGATTATCATCATGAATAGGCTTTATCACCTAATTAGCTAAGAGTAGTGTTAGGATTAGGCTAGGGTTAGGGAGCTTATGATTAGGGTAGGCTATCATCTAAATAGGTTTATCATCAATAGGTATCATCACTAATAAGATTAGCTATGATTAGATTAGGTTAGGGATTATCACACTTAATAGGATTAGGGCTAGGTTTATCATCAGAGGATTAGGCTAGGCTAGGATTAGAGGCTAAAGGTTATGGCATGGCTAGGTATCATAACCCACAGGTTTATCATCACAAACATGGATTACATGCAGGCTAGGCTATGGTTGGCCAGAGTTATCATCATGCAATAGATTATAATCACAAACAGGGGTTAGGCTAGTGTTAGGGTTAGGATTAGGGTAGGGTTTTTATCATGAATAGGATTAGGTTGGGGTTGGGATTGGGTTAGGTTAGTCTTAGGGTTGGGTTATCATCACTAATAGGATTAGGGTTGGGTTAAGGTTAGTTAGGGATAGGTTTATAAGTAATAAAATATAATAAATTGGTTGGTTATAGTAAAATTGGGATTAGGGCTGAGGTTATCATCACATAGCATTAACCCTAAACATAATCGTAACCCTAACCCTAACCATAGCATTAACCCTAACCATAATCCTCATCCTATTTTATTCTAACCCCAATCCTAGAATCCAACCTAATTAAACCCTAACCCTAACTATTCCTAATTCTAACCTTAACCCTAATCCAAACCAACTCCTAACCCTAAACAAAATTAATAAATAACCCTAATCATAACCCTAATTCTAATCCTAATCCTAACCAAAACCCTAACCCTAACCCTAACCTCATCCTAATCAGCCTAATTAAACCCCTAACCTAACCTGAACCCTCATCCTAATCCTAACCTAACCTAACTCCTAACTCTAATAACCCCAGTCCCCAAACCTAATCCTAACCTAACCTCAACCCCCCTGGCCTCTAATGGACCTAACTCAACCCTAATCCTAACCCTCATCCTAACCCTAACCCAGTAACCCTAACCCAAACCCTAACCCTAATCCTAACCGTAACCTAATTAAACCCTAACCCTAATCCTGACCCTAATCTTAATCCTAACCCTAACCCTAAACCTAATTTGAATCTTAACCTAATTAAACCCTGACCTTAATCCTAACCCTAATCATATTAACTATCATATTATAATATATTAATTATTATAATAATTTTATAATAAAATATATAATAAATATAAAAAATAATTTATTTAAGATATTACATGTTGTGCCGCGGTTGTGCCGCGACTGCTACTAGCATCTATATATTATTTTAATAATATATATATAAAATACGGCGTATTTTATATATAGATGCTATTTATTACCATGTCTTATGCGGAGTAAATAGAGTGTATCGAGGCATTTGAATGCAATTTCAGAAAACTCTTTCTTTATGGGAATCCGTAAAAGGGCGCGTCACTAAAAAAGTAAGTATATCTGTGTAACATATTACTGTAGCGGTATGTACAAACGTAGTAGGTGGCGAGTAAATGATTTTATCTACGAACACGAGGAGTCCGCTTTATTCAAGATGTGAGTACCCTGTACATATTTGAACATTATTAATGTCCGATTGGATGTTTCCCATAGAAGACGACAACCGTACAATCAATTTTAAATGAATTATTGTACTTCATTTTCAATCTTTCCTGGCAACCACAAGGGAAATGGAAAGGACATTCCACAAGGTCACTTGATAAAAAGTAGAAAAGGAAATTTGACAATCGTAGCAAAAAATGGTGCAGAAGAAAATGTCACCGACATTGTACATTCCAACTAGCCTATTCTTCTTTTAACTTTCAGAATTACTTTCATTTCGGAGTTTTATTGGCGGCTTTTTTAAGATTTACCTGGGTGAAAAAAATTAGCAGCACCCGAAGAGAGTTTATGCACGTTTTACCAAGGTCTCGTCAATGTATTGAGAATTTAGCAAACAAAAGGACGTTGATATCATAACACGTGGCAGAGATATGCTTGAGATCTGGTTCCCCTAAACCACTCCAGTAAACATCAAGATTAGATATATTTTTATGAATTAGAGTCATAATTAAAATTAGTACTGTAATGAATATGTTGATACGGATTAATATGTCACTTTAAAGAGTATTTTATTAGTTTTAGAAAAAAAATATTTTATTTTTATTGTAATTAATTCAATGGGAAATTTTATTTAATAAAATAAGACAAATATTTTATTTTATTTTTAAAATAGATTGTTTATTAAATATGTTTTTGACTTGATTTAGAATCTTGTAATAAAACATTATTACAATATTCTACTATTAAACTCATAGGATATAGAAATCTTACCAAATAAAAAGCTTAAAATTTTAAAAAGGCAAAATATCATTTTGAAGAAAAATACGATTTTTTCGAACACAAAAATGACAAAGGCAAAGCCATATAAAATCCAATGGTACACTTGTACCTACATCAATGTTAGATTTGAAGATGATGAAATGATAAAGAATCAGAAAAACAAAGATAAAAGCAAATAACTAACAATTACCTCAATCTCTTACCCTTTTCACCTCATTGATAGAAATGAAGTGAAGCACCAATTTCACTTGATTCACTCTTAATAATGTAGCTATGTGGTTGCTCTCCAATGCAACATAACCTAGGTATGGAAGAGATTTTGATGATGAATTCAGCATCATAATCTTAGCAATCATGAGATATGCCAAGTGGAATGTAAAGACTCCAATTTATAGATTTTTGGAATGATGAATGGAGGGCCAAGATCCTCTTGTCAGATGGATAGCTAGGATTGAAGGAGAGCAAGGTGGAGGCATGTGAATGTGACATGTGGCATGGGGAAGAGAGCAAGGTCTGCTCACACATGTGTGAGCACACATTGGGAAGAACAACAAGATGACAAGTGGAAACAAAAGTGGCAAAGTGCAAAAAGTGTAGGCTTGGAGGTGTGACAAGTGAAAATAAAAGGAAAGTGTAGGGTGGCTACATGGGGAAGAGGATATCACACGTGAGCTTCCAATAAAAAGGGAGGTCAAAGGATAACTTGGAGAAGGAAAGTGGCATCTACATGCAAGCATTTAAGAGAGGAATTAAAAATTCAGAAGAAATGTTAATGGGGATTAGGAGGTAGATTGAATTAATTAATCAATGATCAATTAAAATAATACGGATTAGAGGACTTAAAAGAATAAAGACTAAGGTTGAATTAAAATAAATTAATTAATTAATCTTTGAGGAATGAAGCATTTATTAAATATTTAATTAAATGCAATGATGGAGGGGAATTAATCAAATAATTATTTTGATTAATTAAGAAGACCGAGGATAATAATTAATTAATTATAATCTAGGACTATAATTAATTAAATTTAAGTTTAACTAATTATGGATGAGGAGTCAATTTCGGGTGAATACACTTTTCCTCTCTTTCATATGGTGTTGTGATCAAAAGGAGTGACATCACATGAAAGAAAGTAAAATATGCACCAAATGACCTAGAAGAAATGGTATTACGTCTAGTCATTGTAAGGTCATCTAGATTCATCTAGTCATGCAAGAATTTCCAAGTGATGAGAGGAATGTGTAAGAGGGATGATGTGTAATGATGCCCCCTTGAGAGATTGCCTTGGAAAAGGGTTTTCAAGGTAAACTCTAAAAAAATAAAAATAATAGAGAAAGGGGAGGAGAAATAAAAGTATTAGCCAAGGAATAGAGGGACAAGGCAAAGAAACGAAGACATAACAAAAGAATGAAGGTGAAAGTGGGGCCTCTAACACTGAAGGGTAAAGGGGATGGGGTGAAAAGGTCCCTATAAATAGGTCCAAAGGGTGAAGGAGGGGTTATTTTCACTCTTTTATTTTATGACCTTCAACTCTAGAGTAGAAGGAGAAAAAGGTAAGATAGTGAATATTTCTCATGATACACATTGCACAACATGGGTTTAAGAGTATGAGTGGTTAGCAGACACAGGACCAATAATGAGTAACTAATTTGCTTTGTCATCAATGCAAATTTTTTAATGCTATAAATATTCGGGTTTTGGAGGATTGAACTAGGGATACTGGGTAGGTTTTAGGGCTAGATTATCACTTTTGCTAACTAAAATGGTGCCTAAGCCTAGTTCAATGTGCCTAAGGGTGTTCAAAGGACTCTTTCAATGCCTAAGCTTGTTTCAATGCCCCTAAATGATGTTTCAATGTGTATGTGACTGTCGAAGGGTCTATATCAATGCATAAGCTTGTTTCAATGCCCCTAAATGATGTTTTAGTGCCTATGTAGGCATTGGAATCCTAGATTGGCACCCATGCAAGCATTGAAATACTAGATTAGTACCCATGTAGGCACTAAAAGGTTTGATTGGCGCCCATGTGGGCATTGAAAGGATATAAGTTAGTGCCCATGTAGGCATTGAAAGGCTGGATTAACACCCATACAAACATTGAAAGGTTGAAATGGTTTAGGTTCGAGGGCTTAGGGTGTAAGGTTAGATGGTTTAGGGTTAGGGTTTAGGGTCTAGTGTTAGGTTTTGGGGATTAGGGTTTAGGGTTAAAATTTAGGGTTTATGGTTTAGTGTTAATATTTAGGGTTTAGGATTTAGGGTTAGGGTTTAGGGTTTAGGGTTTATCGTTTATGGTTTAGGATTAGGGTTAAATGACACTATGGCAAGTGCTAAAAGGTTGAAATGAGCTAGAAACTATTTTTTAAGTCATGTGATCTAATTGTTTCTAGAGATCATTTTTAAAATAACTTTTACTAATATAATTGAGTAATCTTGAACTTCTTGAGATCACAGGGAATAAGCTTGAATTTCCTTAGATCAAAGGGAATAAGCTTGAATTTCCTTAGATCAGGGGGGTTTTCATAAAGCATATTTGATTATGACTAATGTGGAAAGGCTAGGTAATAAACGATATGTTAGATTATTGAAGAATGTTGTTGCCTCAGCTCAAATGATAAGCTTTATTATTATAGGCGAAAATAAATGAATTTGGTGAAACTACCCGCCAAACACGGTTATGTTTGAAATTTATAAGAAAAAGAGAACAATAAATTTCATACCGAAGATTTATTATCCTTCTCAAGAAAGGCTATTGCATTCCCTTTATTCTGTTTCATCTCATTGATATAGTTTAAATCACAATACACTTCTATTTTTTTATGAAAGTGGAGGTTGATGTGCGTGTTGTTCTGTGAACTAGATAATGCACCTGCATAGTATTAATCATAAACATGCGTGGCTAATTGTTCTAAACTATCTTAAGCTTTGCCTATTGATTTTTTGTCTTGTTGTTAGTGCATTCTTAATAGAGAAATGGTGATGCAATTAGAGGAAGATCTATATGACCGGGCGATACCCTGAGATTTACAGATTAAAATGAAGATGGAATACTGACGGGACATCAATCTTATCAGGCAATGATAATCACAGAAAAACTTCAAAAAAGGTCGTAGAGAGAAGCCCGATAAGGAATTGGGGATTTGTTACCTCGCACAGAGCGTTTGAACAGATGGAAACTATATGATCGCTGCAATTAAGTACAAACCAGTTCGGGAGGGCCCTTCTTCCAAACCAATCTCTTCTTTACTGTACCTACAAAAGAGCGAGGTTTTAGGAGATCGAACCTTAAAACGTAGCTTTGAATACATCTTAGAGGGGAGAAGGAATGTGAAACAAGAAATGGTTGTGGATGGCTTAAATAAACGACCAAGAGTAAAAGCAGACAACTACTACGAATTCATGTATCCACTGTAGTATTATAATGTTGTAAGGCGCACAATTGTTGAGATTTGATTGACATGGGTACACAGGTAATAATTCTTTTGGAAAAGGATTGGTTAAAGTGGCTCAAATTTCCTATCACTTTTGAAACACGATTCGCCTTATAAAAAAAATTTGAATTTAATTTACTTTTAAATTGAAGTATTAATTACCATTGACTATTAGAATTTTGATAATATTAGTTGCACGAGGGACATAATATATAGTTTTCACAAAATAAACATCCGAGGAGTAATTATTTTTCGAGAACACTTTATCCATCAAACAACCAGCCTAAAGTTGCCCAAAATTTCTTGTCAGAAATATAAAGGGGACGGTGTACATGCGCTCCTAGCTCTAAGGAATGCACTAAGTAATATAATTTTACGAAGTATTGATGTTAATAATTAATAATATTGTTTAAATATTTTTTTATCTTATTTTTAATTATATTTTATGTTACTAGTCCGCTGGGGGTAAGGCCAAGCTCCCAGTCCACTTCGGTCTGGGTCTAGGGTCAGGGTTTGGATCTCTATGTGTTTGGATAGGGTTCAACCCACATATTGTGGGCGGTTCTATTGAACCTGGGCAGACCCAAGGATTATTTGGGTGTTTCTCAATATTTTTTTGATATTTCTTAATTTTTTTTACTCTTTTTAATTTAAAAAGGCCTAATTCACCGTCTAACCCTAAAATGATGTCTGCCATGAAGGTTTGTGTGGATTTGAAGGTTTTAATTTGGGTTTTATCGTGAATGCAAATGACATATGTCATGAAGGTTTGTGTGATTTTGGAGGTCTTAATTTGGGCTTGGTGGTAGGGGCTCCACCCCTTGACCCCACCTTGTATCACAACAAGGAGCACGCCAAGGGTGCTACGCCCGAACCCCCACAACGAGCGTTGCCCCTCAACCCCACAGAGGGTGCTGCCCCCAAACCCCTGCAAAAGATGTTGCCCCTCGACCTCGTTGGGTATTGCCCTCAAACTCACATTGAATCAATTGATTTTCCATGTATTCTCCAAGTCCAATTTTCCTAGTTTGCCTACAAGTCTTCATTTATAATATCGTCATCCAATTGGACAATCTTCCTTGATGCTTACCTACAAGGAGAAATGCAGCAATACATAGTTAATTTTAATATATAATATATATCATGACACTCAAGTTTGACTAATTGATATTCTAATGTTTTTTTTTATTTTTATGATGGTTTTGTTTATTATACAATACATGATGCTATGTGTGACATTTTGAACCTAATTACTATTGTAAATATGTATATATTTTTGGATTTTATATGTTTTTGTATGGACAAACCCAAAACAAACCCAACCCCAAAAAAAATTTGCCCAAACCCGCAAACCAAACCATCAAACCCGAACTTGAACTATAACTTAGATTATATAAATAAGAACATAAAATTATTTTTAATTTAATATGTCCTTGAATAGGCATGGGTAGGATTTATAAAAGTAAGCTTAACAATAATGTTTCAAATTTTACAAGAAATAACATCCAAACTTGATCTAAGGAAATTCATGATTATTCCCTCTGATCTCAAGAAAATTATATGAAAATTGCCTAACCTAACCAATAAAAATAAGTAAAAAGTACAAAAGTAAACATAAATGTGTATATAAATATATAATGGCATATAAACCTATAATTTATAATCTAAAAAATGATAAAATATATGCAAAAAATATGTGTAAATATGCACAATCAAGCATATACAAACATAATACATGTGGCATAAAAGTAAATAAACACACATGCATGCATGTGGACACACACATGCACACATTCATGCATATGGACACACACACACACACACACACACATCCACATGCACAAAAAATAAATATATGCATAAATCTATGTAAAAGTATCTAATCAAACATATGCAAAAATAAGTGGCAAAAAAGTAAATAAACACATACACATGCATAGACACACACACACCCACACTATGCTTACATGCATACACAAACACTAATATATGTATATCCATTTTATGTATATCTACATATATAAGCTAACTATATATGCAAGTGTATGTACATATGCATAAATGTACATTTACGTGTAAATATGTAAATATGTAAATATACATATATGTTTATGCATGTTTTTGTGTATCGATATATATAAGCTAACTATGAATATAAGTGTATGTGTACATACATAAATCTATACATATGTACATGTATATATACAAATATACATATATAAGAAAAAGGGATCCTATAATAAAAATGACTCAAAATTTCATCAGAGTGACAAACTACAAAGAGGAATAAAAGGACATGAGAACCAAAATGAGATGGGGAAGAAACTTTATATATATATATATATAACTTTTTTAATAATACTCAAAATAGATTGTTCATGCTTTAAGAGCAATTTTCAATATTTTAAATGAATGTTGGGGTTTGACATGTCACATAATTATCTTCTCACATAGAAGGTGAATTTCAAAGAGTCAATATCTCCATCAATTCTAATTCTACAAGAAAGTGAGAGAAGTTCTTGGAGGACAATATAATTATTGGGAGATTCATCAAGGTTCAAATGTCAAGATAAAGCATTTTTTATATCTATCAATTTCCTCCACAAAAGAATCTTCATGTTGATCAATGGGTATATTAACAACCTATTCATCCTCTAGAAAAAATATTAGTTTTGAATATATAAATATACGGTTACCTGCTAAACCATTACTCTTTAATGGACTTTCTCTTCCTTGAAGATTTCTCATGCTTAACTATTTTGTCAATCTCCTTATCAATTCATTTGACTCCTTTTGGCCCTCATTGAGATTCAACAAAGTTTTTTGAAAGAATTCATTTTTATCATCTATCATTTTGTTTCTCCCTCTATTCCATTTGTCGATTTTTCTACTTTTGAATCTAAACTCCCTATGCCTATACCTTCAACCTAAAGTTTCCTTTGTTCTATCCTAAGATACCTTGTGTCTCTATCACTTGGAAACATAAATCACTAATTTCCCTATAGGTTGGTAAGAGTAATGGCATGAATTTGAACCCCTTGCAAATTCCCCATTTTCATACCCTTCACCTTAGAAAATGTAATTTTGATGATGCAACCCCAACATCTACCACATCTCCTTGTCCACTCGATAGCTTATTTGTGTCTCAGTGGTGGAATTTTGTTAGGGTTGAGCACACACCGCACGAACATCCGTGTGCCACGTTGCCATCCTGACAAGATTCTTGCCTTTGGAATCTGTAGAGGCATTACATTCCTCCATTGGATGCAAACCATAACACATCCCACCCCCTTGACCAATGCAAAACATTTTATTTTCCTCCATTTTTCCTTCAAATTGCCTATTCCTTCATTCCATTCGACTTCTTCACTCAATCTTGCTACTAGATTGAACTCTTGATGCTTTTTTGATCAACCCACACACTTTCAAGCTCCCCCACCTCCATTGTAGTTGCAAGTTGCTATTTTGTCGACTCCTCATCTTCGTTGTTGCGACAACATTGGCTTTGGAGAGCTTGTAAGCTCACACCTTCCTCCATTTTCCTTGAGAGCACATGGTTCAGAAGGTGATATCCACCATTTTCATTTGCTTTTGCATCATCTTATTGGCATTGCATCATATTGTTGTTTGTGTATTGCTTGATATTTTTATTTCTATAACCTCTTTATCATCTTTATATACAATCGTTGCTATCTAGTTATCCATGGGGGTGGAAACACCAAAGCGGGGGACTGACTAAGGAAGTCCTCTATAAACAACCCTAACATTTTCTTGTTCTTCTCTGTGTAGGTTATTCATTAAGAGAAGCTAGTGAAGACTTCAACTTGCAAGTTCAAAGGTCTTCCTTTATCCCCCTTCTTTCATCAATTTAGTATTATAGTAGTATTCTTCTTCCTATTGCACAGTTTGCTTTTGTATCTTTTTGTTTCTGTCATAGCATAAAACTTTACCAATCAAGTTGTTAGTAGGTTTTTTGGTGCTTTTGACTGTACGTTGCACTTTATGTCTGTATGGATGCTAATGTGTCCCTAAGACCCTAGTGTGCCAAGTTGGAGTCTAAATTCCATGTTTTAGTTCTCTAGTAGTAAGCAGTCAAAGTCACAATTCAAACCTCAAAAACTGGCTCTCCTGACTCTCTAAAACATTCAAGTTGGCAAAGGGATAGTTGCAACCAAATTTCTCTTCATTTTCATCCCTTGGAACCTTAAACCTTTCCAATCACTTAGCAAAGCTTGAGGTAGATCAAGGCAGCCTGCTGCTTTGGACCCTCCAATGACCTGGGGTCTCAAAGCAACCAGTCCCCCTCCTCTATAGTAAGAATTTTAATTCTAATACCACTATAATAACCCTAACTAATTTTTTTTATAAATAATTTTCAAATTTATAAATTTTAACTTAGATATTACAAAACCCAAATTTCACCATAAATTTTTTATTAATACTAATATTCCTATTTCAAAGGATGCCTTCATACATGTAGAATAAAATCCAACACCTTTTATTTCTAAGGGACGTAAAATACATAAAATTGTAGCAATAACATTACTAACAAAAATAATACAATAATTATAAATTAAAATTATTATGCTAAACTCAAAACAAACACTGCATATTTCATAAATTTGGTATGGGTGAAACCTACGACTTCATGAAACAAGTTCATAATCTCTAAATGATATTGTCATACAAAACCAAAGGGTTTTTGCCCTTCAATTCTCAAAACTAGAGAGTTTTCATGCTCTGGTTTCTTACAAATCCAAAGGTTTTTGTTCTCAAATCTATTTATTTGAATACAATATTGAAAAAAAATGTAAACAAAGTTTTTTCAGTGTAGACTAAATGATGTTTGATGAATACATGATCTACCCTCATTATATTATTAAGATCAATGGTTGGCTTAGGATCCCATCTAAATGATTGGCTTAGATCATAAATGTATCAACACTATTAAATGTTGTTCCTTTTTCCTACTTGGACTAGAATTTGAATTTATCCTTGTTGCACGTGTTGTAAATGTGATATTTTCTTAACTAGTCACATTTTTGCATTATTCATGAACTCATGGACTTCACGAAATTCAAAACTACATCTCTTTTTTCCTTTTATTTCCTTCTCTTCCCCTCTTTTCTCCCTTCAACATTTTCCACTTTCTATATCTTTGTGAACTTTATCAATGTTTCGTAGAGCTCACAAATTTGTGAACTTTATGACATCAAAAAATAAGCAACTTCTTCCATCCTTTGTCACATTTTTCTTCAATTTGTAAACCTTCAAACTCCAAAACATTCTAACCTTTACAACATCCCTTTGTCACACTTTAGGGAGTTTGTGAATTATTGACATATGCCACTCATTACAGTTTAATTTTTTTGTAAGTTGTTGATGGAGCATTCATTGCATGGAGAGTACAATAATGCTCATCCATATCCATGTCTTTGATTGTGAAATATTATTTTCCTATTGACTACTTTTACTTTAACATGATTCTTGTAGTAACATGCTTATATATCAAAGCAGGGGGAAAATATAACATTAAAAAATATAGATTGAACCATCCTTTTCATTGATGTTTTGAGCTCACTTTGACTAAGTCATCCTCTATGCATTTATTAAGATGTAAGTTAAACCATTTTTATGTGGAATTTATGAAAAAAAACATTCTCCAAGCCTTATTCTATTTATCACGTTTATTCAAATCTACGAGTGTAAAATTGAAATTTCATTTTCATGTACGTAAATTTGACCCTCAAAATTTTAAATTTAAACCCATGTTTCCCTTCTATTATTAGTAGTTAAAAGAAAACATTTTTTTTTTTAAATTACATGCTAGGGTGATATATTTTACAATTACCTAGATCTAGTACCATCACAAAATTGACATAAAAGCGTATAGAGCATTCTAAGAATTGACATAAAGGCATATACAGCATCCCAATTATATTACCAACTTGGACCATCATATTAGGCATAATGCATGCTTGGTTGTTGTCTTTGTTCTTTATCACTAAATCCACCCCTCCAAGATTTTGATCTCTAAAGAACTAATTCTTACCTAGAAAGCTTCTCAACAATATCCCTAAACAATGCAACTCTTCAAATGCATGCAAAATAAGACAAAACAAGTAAGCTTGAATCAATAAATTTTATTCAAATCAAACTCATAGATTTGATTTCACGCAAAGATCGAGTCCCACAAGGCTTAATTTTGTAGATACAAATCAATTTTATAATTATTTTTATAATTCAAATGTAATCATTTAACAAATACTAATTTTCTAAAAATTGATTTCTAACTTGGCTAGGTCTTTTGAGAGGTGGGAAAGGTGGGAAACATAGCTGGATGATCTTCGAGCCACTGTTGGTACTGAGGAAGAAAAGAATAATTTATTGACTGAAATTAACGCCATACACTAGAACTAGGAGAAGACCATGCAGTGCTTGAGGGTTATCGCCGACTACAACAAAGAAACCATGAAAAAAACTGCCCTCACTCTTTAGGTTTTTTAGGATGAGATAAGGAAGAGCCAGGGGAAGCGATTGGCAGAAAGGGTGGATGATGGTCACACGCAGAAAAAGAAGGGCAAGATGGACACCTCGATTCAAGATGCCACTACAAATACCCAGGCCATTATTTCAAGAAGAAGCTCAAGTTCCTATTTCAAAAGTGGAATGCGATCACTACTCTCAAGCTAATGGGGTTTAGCGCTAGTCCTGGCTTTGTGGGTTTCTTTCTACTTTTTTTTTTCCTACTGGTCGAATTGTTTAAGCTTTAGTTTCTATTTATTTTTTGGTTTTCTCACTACTCGAGAGTCCCTAGTTTGCCTCTATGGTTGTTTTAATGGGTATTGCCCTTCCAATTTTAATATTATCAAAACTATTCCCTAATCAAATTAAAAACTAGAAACAATAATTTGTACTTATTAAATTCTCATATATTCAATTACAATATTTATTAGGTCAATTATTAATGGACAACTCTAAATATCAGGGTTTCATTATTTTTATTTTTTATTGAAACAAAGAAAATGAAATTACATAAAATAAGACAGACAACAAACTATCAAGAATATAGACGAAAAATTGAAATAACTAATAACCACTTAAAAACTAATCATTGATATGATTATTATTTGTACTTGTCATTAGACTATTATTACAATTAGATTTTGTTTAATTAGTTATTATTCTTTGTATTTGAAAACAAATTAAATGAGATAATTTTTCCACTAAAAACATATTTCATTTTTATAAAATGAACATGCAAATTTCATTAAAAATATATATATATAAATGAATTTTACCTCTCTAATTGAAAAGAAAAACTTTACCTCTTGAGAGGCGCTTAAATGAAACTTAAAAAAAACATGGAAGAAATTTTGGATACAATTTACCAAAACTCACTCGTAAAATAGATTAGTGCAATTAATAAAGTAGTATCTATGCCACCATGTGGCACTTGGCACTTGTTAATATTAAATTTTAAAAATGGTAAGAGGATTAATAGGGGATTGTGGCTGCCATGATTTTCTCATTTATCAGTTGCTTCTATCTTGAATAGAAATATGAGCGTCTGTGCACCCATCAAAAGGAAATTCGCTAACGAATAATTCGTTGAGGAGAAAATATAGTATTTAAAAATCTCTCCACCCATTTTCTTCTGCTCTGTTTGCAAAGGCGAAATCGATAACATCGTATGAATACAGTCCGGTCCGCCTCACCATTGAAGTGTATACAGCTCCACGCATACAACAACCAGGTTTCTAGTCTTTATTTTGAAGTTTTATAAGCATTTCCTGTTGAAGATTTCAGGGAAGAATTTGAATTGTGAATTTAGAGTAAAGGAATTGGTTGTTAGCTTCAAGCAAATGGAACAATGCGTCGCAAAATGATGAGAAAACTTCAAAATGGTGCAAACTTTCGCACTGCTTTTCTAATGGAGGATCGTGAGAGAAATAAAAAATACTCAAATATTGATTTACTATATAGAAATTCTCAAAAAGATATTCCAATAATTTTCCATTTAGAGCTCTTCGCATTAACATTAACAAATTCCTTAATTTGGCACATGTTCTGCTAGCTATCTTCTAGAACTTTTTAGTTTGATCCTTTCACTTAATTTATAGACATCTGGTTTGTTCTCTTAACTAGCATAGAAATACAAAACATGGCCCCGTGTCTAATGATCGAAGTTGTAGTTTTTATTTTCTAGAGAGTGGAATGGGTTACAATTTTAAATGGTTGCTTTGGTAAAACCTTTATTTTTGTAAGAGAAAAAAGGAACTAACTTTCCATTAATAAATTATTCAATGTAAACCAGTCTTGCTAAAAACTCTGAAGTTCGTTGACGAATCACTGGCTCTGTCATCAATAATGAACTTTGGCTCACTATCGTAAAACACAACTCGCTTTGATCGATAAATTGTAAATTGCAATTAAAGTTAAAAATTATTATTTATTATTTATTTATAATATAAATAAAATTAAATTAAAAAAAAACTAATAGTTACCTCACCATTTAATTTTAATGTATTGATACCGTAGGTAAATAAAAAAGAGCGTACTGATTTTTATCAACTCCGTCGCAAGCTTCTAGGAACGGTTCAGACGGATTCGAAATGGCCGGAACCAGTTAACGACGGGAAACGCGTTTCGACCATGAAACGTTCTATCGTCGCGTTTTGGTAACGAGCTGCTAAATTGCTAACCCCTCACTTATATGGTTTCTTTCTTTTTCCCTGAACAAATGAGGAATTGTAAGCCCCATTTCTAGTTCACCTAAATAAGGCATGCTAAGCCCCATTTCTAGTTCACCCAAATACAGAGATTTATGGAAAGAAAAAAAATCATTTTTGATGAATCATGAGATTCTTCTTTCAAATGCAACTATTAAATGGGGTACAGTTAGAAGGTTTATCTTTCACATGGCATAGCCGATGAAAGAGGCATAGGCGTTTACACGTAGCAATTACACAATAAACTTTGCTAAATACCTTTTGACTTTTACAGTAAGTTAGCATAACAATGACGGAGTATATCGTTTTTGTATTTAGCAAAACCAACGATCAAAGAACTTTACAGGCAGAGTCACCTCCTAGATAAAGCACAGAGTACAGAACCTTTCGCCTGAAATTGTATATCCTTAACAGACATAGACTAAAATAAATTTAATAATAAATAAAAGCAATGCCCTGTACAACTTCATAGCAGAGCAAGATATATTGATAGACTAGAAAAATAAATTTACGAATAAGCATGTACCTGGAAGCTTTGGTGCAACAGAAACCCATCAAACCTAACGTCACCGGCTTGACTTCATAGGCTTCAAAAACACGCTCTACGCATGAAATTGCACTTTCTGTAATAAACCTACAATTTCAAAGGCATTGCATAGAGTTTTGTGGAGCTTTCTTGTGGAATCCATTCTTCAAAATATGATCATATACACGATACCCGAACTTGAATTGAGTTGTTGAAGCATTAAATTCACTTTTACTGCGGAAGAAAACAACTATTACAGTTTCTGGCAACAAAACGTCATTCGTCAAACAATAAGAGAGCTATGTTTAGTGATATTGTATTAGTTTCCTAGACGTACAACGTAAGTTATTACCATGTCTTATCCCGAGTAAGGGATGCAGTAGAAAATGATATTGCAGCTATACATTTAATCTATGGTTCAAGTTGAGCCAAATACCACTCACTCACGTAATCTTTATACATTTTATTTCCGCCCATTTTCTACACGCTTGTACTCTTGTGCAGACTGCAATGAATAGAAGAAAATGACGGATGGTGTTAGCATCACATGGCACAGCTGGACCACCTGGTCTTTTCAGGTCAAGTAAATGCCTTCTTCCATAAAGTCATTTTATTTTTTTATTTTTCCCAGAACGCGTTAAATAAAATGTCCTTTCCGTCTGCTGCTTCCTCTCAGGTAAGATTGCAATCAAAACAACGATAATAGTTTTATTTATGTTTAGAGGAGAATGTTTTTATATATATTTATACTTTATCTCAACATTATGATCACATATCTTTATGTATTTAGCCCTCATCTTATTATTATTATAACCACACATTCTTATGTATTTATCCCTTATCTCATTATTATGATCACATCTTGATATATTATGTTTATTCATATTTTTTATTATACCTATTCATGCACATGTTCTTTACCTTGATCGACCACTTTTTGGTCTTAAGTCAAGTCCATAGATGCAAGGTCAACTTCAAACCCTAGACTTGACTCAAATTCAAATTTTAGTCATCTCACACCAATCATTTACACTCCAAGGATCAACTAAACATAAATTTTGCATGATTTATTATTATGTCATTATTTTTTAAGGCATTTAATGCATTCACTTACTCATCAAATATCTCAAAGCATTCCAAGTCATATGATTTCCATTTCAACACTTCAATTGATGCAATAATAAAGAATCTAAATGTGCATGAACATACTAGGAGGATAAAAAAAATTAAGTGTTGTTATTAATATTATAAACACATTTCAATAGGTTGGCATAGGAGATCACGCCCCCTTGAGATATATTAACAACCCCTCCAAGATATTTTTAGACATAGCCAATCATTAGAGATTAAGATAATAATCTAGAAAATAAAGGTGAATCTAGTTAAGTAAATAGTTTACAAGTTACCAAATCAAGTTTGTAAGCATATAATGTATTTACAACTACATACCCAACCCTAACCCCTAAACTCAACCTTGGGTAGAGAAAAAAAGTAGTCTTGAGATGAGTAACATATGAGATTCTCTATTCTAGAATCTAAAACATCACAAATTCTAGAACATTCATTCAAATCATTACTTCTTTTATTATAGAGGTAAGTTCTATTATTTTCTATTTACTTTCTACTTGAAATTTAATTATTGTTAATAATCAAAATATACACACTTGGATGTTTTACCACATTTATTAGTCTAAGATAACTTTCCTTTTACAAGTACACACTTTATTAAATTAGCCTAGAGTGCACTTAAAGAAAGTATGTTTTCCTTCACATTTTTAGTGAACCTAATCAATCCTAAACATAACCTAATTTTTCTTCTAGGGAACTTCTTCTCCTCAACATTAGAAGTTTAATTGAGATATAACTATAATTTAGCCTCTATTTATAGAGTTATAATATTTGTATGCTTATATCTCTTATTTGATGCTTGGGAATACATTGTGAATTATATTTCATCACATCCCCCATCCTAGATTACTATTAGATTATGACACCTTTTTGGGTCTATTCCTCGGATAATCTACATTTATTCATTGTAGATCTTAAAATATTCATATCATTCATATGTCATGATGTATCCATCTTGTATAAGAAGTTCTATGTTATAGATTAGAGTACCTTCTCTATGGAGGTTTTATTTTACCATGCCTCATCTTTCTCATCCTTACTAAGTTGATTAATTTCTATACTTTTATGTTAGATATGCTTATCACTTTCATCCATACCTTCCATGACCCTATGCATTTATGATAGTCAACATCTTCTTAGAAATAACCTATTATGTGATATCACACCTATTTTGCTCATACATAGCACTAGTATAACTATTTAGGATACATAGTCTGCATGTTATATTTTCCTTATATCCGTAGATTTGTATGCTTTGAATAAATTATTTTTTCATGCATGATAATGAGCATATTGTTGATTCACATCTCATGTTGAATCTATGGATGCTTTTTTTTCATGTACCTCTTCCCTACATGATGATAGCATGTGCCTTGATGATCGTTTATCAGTATTTTTTAAATATTGAAACATACAAAAATAGCGTTTATCAAGGTGAATTGATCAAGATGATAAACCACTATGTTTTTTCTAGGGATGTTTCACTCAATTATGAGGGTCAAAATGCATAAATAACAATCAGAAATGATTCCTAACTATTATAGAAACTATGAGGGGAGTTTTTACAGCTCAAAATGATGTGTAACTGGCTGTAAGAAGGTTGTTTTTAGGGCATAAAAGGACTCATTCGCCTTTGGGTCCCTATTAGGGTTCTTGAAACTGAGATTTGGGTTCTTTTCCTTGATGCTTGCACTCTTAGTTCCTTGGTTATTAGCTCCTGAAAACCTATAACAAATTATATATCTTTGATTTTGTGTTCTTTCACTATGAATGACCACTTTGCAACTTGACAACTTTGACAATTTTGCTTCAAACTTGTTCTCCACTTGATCTTCAACTTTTAAATTTGCAAATACACATTAAAGAGAAGAAAAACTCGTTGATTGTTAGTGAATAGGGGTTTGCCTCGATCAAACCCTTTTTAGGTAATTAAAACAAATGATAAAATAATGAAATTGAAGCATGAAACATGAAATAATGATATGTTGATACCTTGAAGTTGTCTTGGAGTATAAATATGCAATCTAACATGAAGTGGCCATGAAGAATGTAGATCTTGATCTCAAATTAGATGTGGAACAATGCTTGCAAGTAGATCCTCAATGTTACATCAATAATCTTAGCTCAACAATATGCTTGAATGGACTATGTCTTTGACACGATGGAATGAGCTTGAATTGTTGCAATAAGACTTCACTAATCTACCTTTGAATGCCTTAGAATTGCTCTTGTAAACTCAAACTTGCTAGATAATGCATGAATTATCAAAATTGCTAGGAGAAACAGTATGAATTAACCCCTTATTTATACTAAATCTAGATATTAACCCCAAAATTCAAACAATTCAAGCCAACACCAGATCTAAGATTGAAAATCATAAAGATTTGCCAAAATTGAATTCAAAAAAAGGGGTCCCAAGCACGAGTTTTTAAGACCTTGCTCTGAAAGGGTGAAAAAACATCAAAAAGCCATGTCAAATATGCAAAGAAAGGGGTGTCCTATGTGGAGAGGGCTCATTCGCCTCTAAGAATGGGTCCTAACACCACTTTTTAGGACCTTGATTTTTCCAAATTAAATTTTTCACAATTTGAATAGTGGGTGTCGAGATAGATCCTTCGGAAGGTGTCATTAAGAAAGCTTAAGTTTGAATTAATGGGCCTAGTTAAGCTCAATTAACCACAATTGATTAATGAAATCCTAGATAAATGTGAAAGTGTAATACAACACCTTAAATAAGGTACAATTTAAGGAAATTTTATTAAAAAGGGCCCTAGATTAATGTGAATTTACAACACATTACAACATTAAACCTAAGCACCATTAGGTTAATTACAAGTCAATTATTCCTAAGTTAAGGAAAAGGGATACTTTTTTCGTTATTACAAATATATGTCACTATATTTTAATTTTTGCTAACATGTTCACACCATTACACTCAACCTTTTGCTACCATTATAGTTAGCTAATAGGCTACAAATAGTGTAAGATTTGGGCCTGAAACAAATCTCACACCTGCAAATTACTGTTAAGTCATCAAAAAACAAGTTTCAGTCGTTGTTTAATAGTAAATTAGTTGTAGTTTAATGGTAAAAGCCTCCAAAATACCAAGTGAGAGCCTTTAAAATCTGACTTATCATGTAAAAGCTAAGCAAGTATTGATTTGTCAATTGGATGGCAACATTTGATTTCCATTTGCATTGTTTTCTATCAATTTTGACAACTTTTGTTTTTCATTTGCATTGTTTTATGTTTAAAATTTGCATACAAATATTTCAAAATAGATAAACCTAATTTCTTTAAGAAAAAAATCTAGATTTGTCTAAGTTTATTTCATTTTATTATTTAGGACTTATTATTAATTGTTTAATTCGCATACTAACATATTAGCATATATATAATTTTCTATCACATAATCCTTGAACCTCCTTTAAATACAAAAGCTAGTTACGATAAATTTCATTATAAGTGTTTATTTTAGAAAACATTCCATTCTTGCATAAATTTGTTATCATTACGAAGAGACTAATATACCACCGTCATCATAGAATATGTGAAAAGGCATTGTGTGCAAGGTACACAAAAACACAAACGTGGATGAAACTTAAACTAGCAATGGCACCTTGTGCAATGGGTACACCGAAGAGGTGTGGTAGGTCAATTAGGAAAAAATTGGTCTATTTGTTGGACATTTGCATAGTGTATGAGATCAATTAATAGGTATGAATAGTTGTTTCTGGATTCGATTGTGTAAGCTTTTTTGAATCAACGTTTCGAATCACACTCTGTGGTCATATCCTTGAGCTCTCTATCCTGATGATGGATCACGGAGTGTGATTCGAAATGTTGATTCAAAAAAGCTTACACAATCGAATCCAAAAACAACTATTCATACTCTTATGGATTGTGGAAATCTAATAACTTTAATTGATAGGTAATTTAGAAAATGATTTTAATAATAATATTTATTTTATTTTATTTTCTTACTATAGAATAATAAATTTGATGTATTAACTATTATAATATTATATTATATTTATTATTTATGTATTAACTATTATATTGTTACATAATATAACATTATATATTAAAAATTAAATTATTTATTATATTTTTTTGATAATTTTTCTAATAATATTTTGTATGCACATTATTAAAATAGAAACAAATAACCTTACTTGAAAAATATCAAATATTTTATTTATTATTATTCTTTATTATTTTAAAATGTATATCAATAATATAAAATTATTTTACTTAGACTTAAATAATAATTAAAATTATATAATCACATTATCAATAAATTAATTAAAAATTCTCACTATTGTCATGAAAACTTCTTTTCTATTATTTATAATGAAAGTTCTTTTTATATTATTTTATAATTAATAAAATAATAAAATAATTATAAACTAAATATTATTTTATAATTAATAAATAATTATAAACTAATAAAATAATTTTAAACTAAAAATAATTATAAACTAAATACAAGTCCCGCCCCTTTACTTTGTCGAAAATAATTATAAACTATTAAATATAAGTCCTGCGCTTGATTAATATTGAAAATGAAGACAGCAGGGGCGCGGCGGGAGGATTAAAAAACGAGGTGGCAACGGTGGCGGAGGTAACTTAAGCTTTTCACTCTACTGTGTTTTTTTAATTACTTTTTTTTTTAACCTTTTAACTTCACTGCTTTTCGCAGCACAGCTAGCGTGTCTCATTATTTCTGCAGGTAGGCACGTACGAATCGCTGACTGATACACACACTTTAAACTGGTGAAACAAAAATTGAAAAAAAATGGACGGCTGAGATGCATTTTTCTGTCAACCAGGGTTTCTGGTGGCTTTTTAACCGTCCGTGGAGAAAAATTGCTTTGAAAGCTCATATAGGACACGCCAACAAGAATAAAGTAAGTACCAATGGGAACCACATTAATATTTAAAATTGCACAAGTAACTACGACTCGTGAAAATCTTGCATAGTAATTATGGATTTTGATAGCGCGTACTTGAAAACTTCAGCCGAAACCCAAATCATTCACTACCCAAGAGCCAGAGCCAAAATTGTGACACAGATAAAGAATAATTCCGTGTTTAATGATCGACGTCAAGTAGAATTATTTTTTAAAGAGTAGGAATGGGTTACAATTTTAAAAGGTTGTTTTGGTAAATTTTTTATCTCTATAAAATTATTTTTTTAAGAGAACAAAGGGAGAC
Organism: Sequoia sempervirens; assembly: GCA_007258455.2. Classification (NCBI taxonomy): domain Eukaryota; kingdom Viridiplantae; phylum Streptophyta; class Pinopsida; order Cupressales; family Cupressaceae; genus Sequoia; species Sequoia sempervirens. The sequence goes on from VDFB02281492.1 coordinate 712,584,410, forward strand.
TCAAATCTTTAACAATTAATCTTCCACTAATAAATCATTCAGTGCAAACGAGTCCTAAAAACTCTAAACCAGTAGCTGCTGTCATTAATAATATACAGTGTCTCACAATCATAAACACACAGCTCGTTCTGATCAACAAACACATCGCTATTGAGATCAGCTTCTCCAATCGTAGTTCACAGTCCTCCTTTCTACTTTTTTCTTTGCACCGTTATAACCCATTTTTGGGCATTTGCCAAAAGCCGAGAGCTGTTACCAACCTCCCCCATCAACTCCTCGCTTTGCCAAAATATCATCAAACTAGATTATCTCTTCCGATTGCTTTAACATTTCCACGCATCACCTAGTTTGGAAGACAACTTAATTTCTCTCTGCTAGCTCCTTCCTTTAATGTTTATTTTATTTTATTTTCAGAACAAGTAAGGTATTCTAAACCCTCTTTGTGGCATTTCTTGCTCACCCTAATATAGAGATGTATGAGAAAAAAAAATCATGTGTGATGAATGATGAGCTTCATCTTTCAAATGCAGGTATTAAATAAGGGACAGTTAGTTTGTCTTTCACATGGCATATCCGATAAAAGAGGTTTATCAGGAGTTTACTAATTAACGCAACAATTACACAATAAACTTTGCTATATACCTTTTGGCATTTACAGTAAGTTAATGTAACAATGACGAAGTTTCTCATTTTTGCACATAGCAAAACCAGAGGTCAGATAACTTTAAAGGCAAAGTTGCTTGGATTTAAAACACAAAATACAAATCATTTCTCCTGAAAATGTATATTGTACACAAAGATATAGACCAATATAACTCTAACAATAAATAGACAAAGCAGTGCCCTGTAAAACGTCACAGCAGAGCAAGATGTGTTGATAGACTTCAAAAATAATTTTACAAATATGCATGTACCTGGAAGCTTTACTGCAATAGAAGCCCTTCAAACTGAATGTCACCGGGGTGACTTAATAGGCTTCAAAGGCACGCTCTGCGCATGAAATTGCACTTTCTGGAATAAATCTACAACCTATGTTCCACCAAGTTTCCGGGACGGGGGGACGGCGGGACGGCGGGACGCGTTTCGGGGACGGCAAATTTTTTAGGGGATTTTAGGGGACGGGGGGACGGCTGTATAGTATATATATATATATATATATATAGGGAGAGAGATAAATTTTAAAAATATAGGGAAATTTCAAATTTAAGATATTCATATGAGTAATGATAATCATAACAATCACCAATCATATTGACATATGCATCATAGAATCGAATTATCAAACAAATTAATACTACAGCTACCTAATTGCATCCATGGACCATAATTCAAATTCATGTCAAATAGTCAATGTGCATATGATATAAAATAATAAAATGCCCAAAAGGCTACAAGTTTGTACTATAAATGTCAAAATGACAAAGTCACAAGTGTCCAAAGGCAAAACATAGAAATAAAAAGTATGATAATTGCCACTACTCGGCATCTGCCAACACTGCATCAAAATCAGACTCATAGTCTGAGTCACTGTCACTGTGAGGGGTTAGCTCATCTAATGGAACTCCAACCAATCCCTCCTGTCTCTCCTCCTCATCAATTTGTGTGACATCCTCTGGATCAACATCCCATCATAATGCTGGAGTCTGTCTATACTCAGGAGTCTGACGATCCTGGAGTCGCAAAGCACTATGCACAGCCACTAATTTTTCTGCCGTCTAGAGGTCAGCCTATTCCTCTTGATAGAGTGAATAAAGCCGTATGTTGACCAATTCCTCTCTGCAGCAGAGGAACTAGCAACCTGTGAGAGGAGACAAAATTTAAAAACTAAATTAGTAATTTAAATTTACTAATTAGGACATTCAATTTAAATTATGATTATATAAATGTTCAAACTTCAACACTATCACTCATCTAAATCAAATTATGTTAATGATAATCTAAAGTATTACCTGTGAAAGGAGGCGAACAGCAAGCGTCCTCAATTGTGGTGCATCCTTCCCATGCCATGACCACCATCCAATAGGATCCCTTTGAGCTACTGTAGTTCTATCTACCCTGGCCTCTGGTTTGCCGAATGTTGGACCACGAAGATTAACAAAATCAGTGAACTGTGTACGAACTAGACTGGCCTCCTCAATTGAATATATTTTTGCAAGGGCCTTCATAAACCCTTCTTTCACCTCATCATCATCACAAGGAGGCATCCTACCAGGTCTAGGTACATACCATTTGGGATTAAGAGCAAAGGCTGCCATATGAAGCGGGGTGTTCATAGTGTTCCACCGCCTTGTCACAATGGGCCTAATTTTTTGCTCATATAATCCCGAATTAGGATCCTTATCAGAAATTGCTTTCTTCATTTTTCCAAGCATGGAGTCAAAAGTTTCATAAATCTCTCCAAGACTTGGAGAGTCTGTATCAGCATATCTAATGACATCCACAATAGGTGAAATGATGGAGCAAACAAATCTGCAAACAAAAATTTGAAAAAAGACAAGTTAGAACTTAGAAAATAAAAAAATATTAATAATAAAATCATATATATATATTTTTATAAAATCAGCAATCAATAACAATTAACAAATTATTAATTAACAATTTTTTTACCTCACATTGGACCACCAATTATCATCAAGAATTTTTTGTTTGATGCTTCTCCCTTCTGCAGTGCTTGCCATAGCCCATCTATTCCACTCTGAATTAACCATCATCAACTGTAGAGCCTCCTGTACCTCAAGCATCCTCTCTAACAAAATAAAGTAGCTGGCATACCTTGTTGCTACAGGCTTGAGAAATTCCTTCCTTGAAAATGTCCTAAAGAGGGCAAGTGAGGTGTGATGGTTGCAAATAAACATCTGAATGTCTCTAGCATCTACAACCACCTGGTGCACCCAATCCATCTTCCCTATGTCTTTCAATGCGTTGTTCAACGCATGAACACAACAAGGAGTCCAAAAGATGTGCTTGTAAGCACTCTCAACCATCAAACCTGCTAATCTGCACACACGTGCTGAATTAGTAACCACCTGCACAACATTGGTTGCCCCAACCTCCTCTATAGCCTCTTTCAAAATATTAAATTGGAATTCTGCATCCTTGCGCTTTCCAAAACAATCAATGGCTCTAAGGAAATATGGACAAGCTGAACATGTGACTATGATGTTTATAACTGGCCGTTGTCTAATATCGGTCCACCCATCCATGATAATAGAGCAACCTGTTCTAATCCAACACTGTCTCATGTCCTCCATCACCACACTCACCTTAGAATATTCTTTTTCAAGGAGTGTAGTACGTAATTTATGTTCTCCAGGGGGAATGTATGAGGTACCAACATTTGCCACATCTCTAAACATTTGTTTGAAGTAGGGAGAACGTGCTACATGGAATGGGATAGCATGGGCATAGAAAAATTTGGCAATGGAAGAATCTGCCACATCTCGTGCTTGCACATTGAACATATTTTCAACTGTATTTTGCTGCTCACTAGAAGTAGCAGCCTTCCTCTTCCCTCTTGTGGAAATATGAACACCACCCGCACCACTACTACCACTACCAACACTAGGACTACCAAGCATAGAGGGCATAGGTGAGGTTGAATGTGCGGATTGAGTTTGCATAAGCTGATCCATAGGCCTTCCTCCGGCCTCCAAGTGCAATCTATAACACTCCATCCTCTCAAAATCTTTTATATCTTTACAACCCTTGACCCCATGGCCTCCAAAACCCAATAGATGAGAATAGACTCTTGTATAGCTCCCATTATATTTTTCTTTGCAAATGTGACATAGCCACAATCTACTACCCCCAGTGTTTTTCCCTTTGTCTTTGTCTATACGTGATGCTAGTTGAAGAAGAGGTTTTTTAGAATTAAAAGGGCCTTTTGCATATTTTTTCAAGTCTTCAGAAGGGATATCAAATGGGTTTGTTTGAGGCTGCCCCATATGAATTGATTGGTTTTCTTCCCCCCTCTCAACATCCCCACTATCTTCACTATTGTTGCTCATTTTGTTTTCTTTTGGTTTTTGCAAACTGAAAATTAAAAAAAAAAACAAAAAATCATACATTTTATCATTTTAACTTAGAAAAAAATTAAAAAAAATGAAAGATAATGAGAGATTAACTTACCTCTTTCACTTCTTTTGTTGGTTGCTTGCTTAATGCTCTCCTTTCTTCCTCCTAAATGCTGGTTTTTCTTCTCCAACAACTCCTTCAAACCCTTCTCTTTATCTTCTCACTTTTGCTCTTGGCTGCAATTTTATCTTGGCAAGTTAAAATGAGATCAAATGAAGGTAAAAAAATGTTTTAAGTGGCCATATTAGGGTTGGGAAGGTGTGGGGCCCACAAAGCAATGTTTTAAAAACAAAAAAATTTAAAAAAACACTTTATTTTTATGTCTTTTTTGCTGTTGTGCGATAGGGGACGGCTGGCCATCCCCGGGACGGTCGAGGGACGGCTAGGCGTCCCCTATCCATCCAGGGGACGGCCTGGCAGTCCCCTGTCCACTCGGGGACGTTTCCCTCAATCGGGGACGTCCCCGAAATTCGGGGACTTCTAGGGGACGGCTGTCAGCCGTCCCCTGCGCGTTTCCTGTCCCCGAAACGACACCGGGACGGGGACGGGGGGCAAATACCCAGGGGACGCATCCCCGGGTTTCCTTGTCTACAACTCATAAGGTATTGCCCACTTTTTTTGGAGCTTTCATTCACAGTCCCTTCTTCAAATGGCACTCATACATATGAGACTTAAACTTAGATCAATGAGACATTAAATAAGAGCAGAAGCTGAGCTACAGAGGAACAAAAAGTTGTTCAAGCATCAAATTCACTTTTACTGTGGAAGAAAAAACTTACCACAGTTTCTACCTGGTAATAATTAGTTTTATCTACGAACACGAGGAGTCCGCTTTGTTCAACATGTGAGTATCCTGTACATATTTGGACATTATTAATGTCCGATTGGATGTTTCCTATAGAAGACGACAACCTTACAATCAATTTTAAATGAATTATTGCACTTCATTTTCAATCTTGCCTGGCAACCACAAGGGATTCACATGGCCACTTGATAAAAAGTTGAAAAGGAAAGTCGACTATCGTAGGAAAAAAGCTGCAGAAGAAAATGACACTGCTATTGTAAATTCCAACTACCCTTCCTTTAATTTTAAAAATTAACATTCATTTCAGAGTTTATGGGCGTTTCTTTTTCAAAATTTCCCTGGGTGAAAAAAATAGCTGCATCCGAAGAGATTTTATGCGCGTTTTACCAAGGTCTCATCAATGTATTGAGAATTTTGCAAACAAAAGGACGGTGATATCATAACACGTGACAGAGATATGCTTAAGATCTGGTTTCCCGAACCACTCCAATACACATCCTTACACTATAGCCTTTTCAGGCTTAGATATATTTATATGAATTAGAGTCATAATTAAAATTACGAAGTGTAATGAACATGTTGATAAGGATTTATACGTCGGTTTAATCAGTATTTTATTATTTTTTGAAAAATTATTTTAATTTTATGGTAAATTTTAGTTGATAAAATAAGATAATTATTTATTATTTTTCTTTAAATAGAATGTTTATTAAAAAAAAGAAAAATTTGATATGATTTAGGGTTTTGTAATAAGACATTATATTGCTACAATATTCTACTATTAAATTGATAGGATATAGAAACATGACCTAATAAAAATCTCAAATATTTAAGAAGGTAAAATATCATTTTGCAAAAAATATATTTTATTGAGGGCCACAATAGTAAAGGCAAAGCCATATAAAATCCAATGATACACTTACATCTACATCAATGTTAGATTATATAAGTTTGAACAATGTAATTAATAGTGGCACCTTAATTGCCTGTTTGTGTCATCTATGCAACAAGTCAAAATTCACATTTCATGTATAGGAAGGAATCAAGATCTTCCCTACTATAAGATTTTAGTTTATTTAGTGATTAGGTAAAACTTGTTGGTTATTGATATATTTAAGAAACAAGGATTGTAATGTGGCTTAAATCCCTACCAAGATCATAGGAGTAATTTGTAGGTAACTTTTTATTCTGATTTTGATTAAAGAAAACATTAACCATGGAAGGAAGAATGCACACAACTAACATTTTTTATTTATTCATAATTTAAGGAAAGATTGGCAATGGAAAGAGGAATGGGAATAAAGTTTCAAATGTAAATATAGTAGGAAGATGTTCTTCCATACAAACCTAGAAAATTCACACCAAGAAATAGTCAAAAATGTAACAAGGAATGTTATTATAGTGACTTAACACTCCAATAGCAACACAAAACAAAGAAGTAAAAGACCTACACTATGCTTGACCTCAACCACAAACCTTTGACCCAAATGTGATATTTTTTTTAGAGGGGAAGATATTTCTTCCTCCTTTGAATGGCCTTCCAAGAAAGAGAGTTGTCCATATCCTTGGGGTTAAACCGTAGATTTTTGCGCAGGATTTATAAGCTACTCTTGCACTCTTAGGATGTTTCACCTAAAAGGAGAGAGATAAACCCCACTCAAAAGTCTAGGTGGTTCACTCAAATTATGAAATGTATGATGTTTTTGATAAAGGGTAAAACAGGTTTTATAGGGCCCTAAAACCACCAAGTTTACAACAAAAGAGAATGGACAAACAGTCCAACAGAAAAAATAGGCTACTCAAAAGAAAAAATCAGAAAAAGCAGCAGCCACCCACAAAAGACCAGGAGGGTCAGACAAAAGACCAACCAAAAATCCAACAAAAAGACCAGCCGCAACTATCCCAAAGTCTTCAAAATAGACTCAGTTTCAGCCTCCAGGTTCTGCATGTCCTGAACACCCTTCTTGAAGGTTTGAATCATCTGCGGCATAGGAGGAGCCTTCCTCTTCAAATTATCCCTGGTCCTCTTAGAAATACCAACATCCTCATCCTAGTTTTTATCGTTGACCTCTTCTAGATCAACCACCAAAGACCCCCGTTGAGCTTTATCCAATTTTTCTGTCATGGCATTGATGATGATGGCATTGTGTCTTGTCATCCTGTTGTTCTACTCGGCTATAGTTTTAACAGTACTTTTCATTTTATCCAGCTTAACTTCAACTCTTTTGTCCATGCCCGATTGGTTCTGGGTTTCTTTTCTGGCACCATGATCTTTTCGCTCTATCTCATTCTTGTCGAGCGTGGTAACCTTGATACTCATTTCTTCCAGTTTATTTTCAAGGGCCCAATTTTTTATTTTAAGCTCGTTGATTTCATGAAAGATCCATTTCAAAATCCTAAAATGGTCAATAGCATTATTCCTAGCTAAACCCAAGACATCCACAGTGGGTTCCCTTTGAGGGTTAAAGCAAGTTTTAGCACAATCAGGGGTAATAGGGGAATCAATTCTAGCATCTCTATCCAACGATGGGGAAAAAAAGGAAGAAGTATTGTTAGCTCCAGAGTCCTTAGACTCATGAGAGTCTTCAAAGTACTATTTGAGGGATTATGAATGCAAAACCTAAGAATTATGTAATGTTGGACAACACAATGTGATATGCAAACTTGAACTAAAGTATGAACAAATGTAAAACAAAGAAGAAGATTGAATCAGAGTGCACCTGGGAGTTTGATGAAGACTCTGGAGTATTCTGAATGCTGACAAAAATTAGTGAAAATCACTAGTGGGACTCATTTGCCACTAATGGTGAATCAATCTTGCTTCTGATGAAAACTTCTAGAAACTAGTTTTTAAGTGTTGGGATCCAAAATCTGACAAAATCTAGATTTTTAGCCTTAAGGTGGGACTCATTCACCATTAATGGTGAATCAATCCACTCCCAAAATTTTATGAAATTAGGGACCAATTTTGTAGAACCATATCTGAGGTTGTTTGCTTGTCGAGTTGACGGAGTTAAATCTGCAAAAAAATGATAGGATGTCTTCTCCAAGCTTGAAATAAGTTGTAGTTGATTTGAAACACTTTGTTGACTTTTTGAACACCTTTCAATGCCTAATTGCTTGATAAATCTACATACACAAGTATGGAAACACACATGCAAAGGGGGAAAATGGTTAAGGGCTAGGTTATAGGGATTTACCTTGGTCAAATCCCACTTTGGTAATCAAACCCTTAATGAAGGAATGGAATGAAATGAATAAGGAAAGATGAATAAACAACATGTAAATGTCCTAAACTCACCTAACTTTTTGAAGAAATATGAAGATATATTAATGGTTGCTCCAAGATACTTGATTGATGCTTAATTGAATGATGTAAAGTGCTTGAATGCTTGAATGAATGAGTGAATTATTGAACTTGATGAATGGGGGTTAGAATGGATGTAAAAACACTTATTTATACACACTTGTGCCTTAGTAACCCAAATATACCTCATTTCATTGTGTATAAATATTTGAAATAAGGTGATTTTAAATAGAACCATTAATTGTGAGTAGGTGAGGGAGAGCATCCCTCTACCAAGAAAAAATTCCATTTGGATTACTTTATAAGTAGGTAAAATCATAAGAAAGGTGACTAGTCTCAAAACAATTATTGTAACAAAAGAAAAACCCTTCATAATCAATGGGTTGAATCCAAGATTAATTCTCCATCTCAAGAATTGATGGTAGATGCTTAGTGATACCCACATCAACCAAAATCCATGAAAAATTTGTTTGGGAGAAGCCTAAAGTAGCTAGGTCCATTACTAGTAATTGACTCAAAGTATTACCAATGGATTCATAACAAGAAACAAGATAAAACTAAAGTGGGAGGTTGGGAATTTTGATCCAAATGACACAAAATGGAAAGATCTTGTTGTAGGATTAAAATATGGGAACCATATTTTAAGCACAAGAGAGTGTTGAGCTCATAACCAAACATAAGCATCAAGAACAACATATCTATCAACAAAAAATTAAAAGAAATTTTGAAGGAATCTCAAATGTGGGGTAAATGTTTATTAACAATAATTAGTGGATCCATTCTCAAATAACAAAGAATGAAGTGGAGGGACATGAAGCCATAAGGGATTGTAGAAGCAAATAAGGACCTTTTCAAACAAAAGGGTCTCTACCAAAATTATTTCTTGGTTAAAAACCACCATAAGGACCTGGTTAGAAACAAGGAAAGGGAGAGGGCTCCCCTTAAGTAGAACCATATTTTGTTGCCACAACACCAAAAAAGATCTTTGAACTAGGTTATAAACACAAGGAAATAGGTGAAACTTGAGTAAAAACCTCCAAACCATGCATTCCATTAATTGTGTCATAAAAAACACAACATTGTTTGTTAATCATTTTCCATGACTTACATCTGAAACACCCCCATAGGCAGTCAAGAAGCTAAGGTTGTTGAAAGAACCAAGAATAGGAGAACTAAGTCAAAATGCAAAACAATGAGAGTCTACTTAGAATTGAGGAAATGGGTAGGAGAATTGTTAAGAGTTATTTTGTTGACTATTAAAAATACACATAAGAATTATTTTATTTACTTCAAAGTTATTTTAGTTTAATTTTATTCAAATATAAATTTTATTTTATTTACACTATTCATTGTAGACTTATTTTTTATTTACTGAACATTGTTTAGTTGTTATTCACCCAATAATTATTTTATTTAAATAATTAGAGTAATTTTGTAAGTAAATAAAATATAATAGCATAATTTTTAAAATAAAAAGGTAAAAATAATTTTATTAAAATAACATAAACATATTATATTTTACATTTTTTGTATTTCCAAATGGGAAGAGCAATGACTAAAGAAAGAAGAGGGAAACCCCAAGAAGGTTTTCCACTATCATGAAACCCATAAAATCTAGAGTAACAAAAATAACCATAACCAATTAAGGAATGAAACCCCTTATTCCTTTGTCATATGATCATGATGAATTGGCTAGAAAAAGCTAAGAAAAATGATCAAAAGGAAACAACCCTAACTTAAAGATCATATGGGGAAAAAATTCCTCTAAATCTCACTTGGCCAAGAAATTTTCTAAAATATTTCATTCCATAGGAATATGACCAAACAAGATATCCTCAAGTTCAAATAGAGATGGAGTATTTGTTCCACTAAATAAGAAATCCTCTAAGAGGGAACCTAAGAATCATTTATATATTTAGATGAGAAAATAAAGATCAAATAATTTGATTCACAAATAATCTTCCTCCAACCAAACTTACATACTTTCTCTAAAGTTACTAGAATAGTTTGGGATTCCATAAAATTATTTGAACCAATTCTCATACATAAGACAAAATAAAATGATCATACTATCACTATCATGACCAATACCTTTAATTGAAATAACACCTAGGTTACCACAAAAAGAGCCATCAATATGAATTCTAATAAAACTAGAAGGGAGAAGACGCCACTTACCACATCAAATATAATATTTGCATTAAAATAAGTTATGTGTGTAACTACATGGAAAAAAGGGGTAGATTTTAATGTCTTAAGCATGTTAGCAAAAAATCTAAAATTACTATTAATTAAATACAATTAAATAAATAAAAATAACTCTTAAGTAAATAAAAATAGTTCTTCAAAAAAAAAAATTAACATTATTCTTCTAATATGAACTTCACACAAACATAAAATATAAATTTTAGTGTAAAGGTTGTTTACATAGATGTTAAAAATACTATACATGTAGAAAAAAAATAAAAATTGTAAAGTAAAAATTAAAGTAATGTTGGTTGGTTTTTTAGGAACTATGTTGATCTTCAAAGAAGCCTATGGAATTTCCATTTCCAATTCTCAACAACCATAAGGGATTGGCCAATGAATGAGTGAAAGCAACAATGTTTTCCTCGTACACTTTGGGCTCTGCAAAACCCAAAAGGGTGATCCCACAATGTACCTAAAGACTTATGCAATTCATGACTAGACACATTGCAAATAATATATACATTCTCATATAATAACTCAATAAATGGAATATTTTAAGAAGCTAGCTACTTCTTGACAACACTCAACATTTAGAGAATGAGAATGAAATAACTTAACATGAAATAATAATAATTGCAATTCAATAGAAAGTTTGTTTGTGAATTTAATTTACTGCTAAATGACCAAGAAGATGTATCATGAATACAAAGATCAGACCAATGCCTTAACCTGTGAAACAAATTCAATCTCAAAAAAGATATAGTAGGCTAATAGATTAATACATAACATCATAAAGCTTTGACTATGAAAATTCCAAGGATAGATGGTTGTTCAAGGAGCCCCTTATAAAAATTGATTCCTTTAGTGGGTGGGCTGAGAATTGCAAAGCCCGTTTCAGTTCTTATGTGAAAGACTACAGAGTGAACGGAAAATGGGTGGATTTGTGTCTTGTCAGTTAGGCTCTTACTCCTATTTAGTCTTCTTTGTCGGCCGTTAGACTTTGCTCTGATCAGTTGGAAGATTGTCTTGTCTGGATTGATGAACCCTCAGGCAACTATTCTATTTTGTCTGCCTTTGCCAGGATTACCTCCTCCCAGGGCTCTCCTCCCTTCTGGTCGAAGGCTTGGTTCAAACATTTGGTCCCTAAAATTAACATTTTTTTGGATCCTTCTCCAAAATAAGGTGCTCACGATTGATAACCTTTGCAAACGTGGCTTTCAAATACCTAATAGATGTTTTTTTTGTAAGATGGAGGCTAAGTCAGTGCATCATATGTTCCTTTGTTGTCCTTTTGCTACCTCAATCTGGGAAAAAATAATCAGTTTTTGGCATCTTTCTTGGGTTTTTCCCTCATCTATTGAATACTTCTTCCTTCAATGGAAAGTTCTGACTCACAATTATGTTCTCAGGCTTTTATGGGATTTCTCTTTCCCTCATGTTGCTTGGGGTCTTTGGAAAGAACACAACAAAAGAATTTATAGAGATAAAGAAGCTCTGGTGGATATTGTTTTTGATAAAATTATCAGATTTTTGAAAGAAAATGTCAGTGCTATCTCCCAGAAGGTAAGAAATTCCAAGAAAGTGGCTCACTTGTCCTATGACCTTATAGTTGCCAAGGAATGGAATATAAGCCTCGATTTGCCTTGTGCCCCTAAAAAAGCCAAGAAGGATAGAGAGGGTGTTCGCTGGTCTTTTCCGCCTAATGGATGGGTCAAAGCTAACTTTGATGGTGTTCCTAAAGGTAATCCGAGGGCGGTGGGATATGGCGGAGTCATAAGGGACTCCTTTGGAAACTTTCTAGGTGTGACGACCGCTCCTCTTGGTTCCCAAACCAATCATTTGGCAGAGGTTGCTGGCACTTTTCACATTATAAATTTAGCCCAAAATCTTAACTTTAAAAACCTTTGGCTTGAAGGTGATTCCAAAAATATTATTGATTGCCTTCGTGGCAAGTCCCCCCCTCGTGGACAATAAAATCATGGATTGATGACACCATCTCAACTCTTGCTAAGTTTGACAAAATTAAAATTTCACATGCCTATAGAGAAGCCAATGCTGTCATGGATTTTTTCACTAACGAAGGGGTTAGGAGTAATGATCAGAGCACTTGGCTAAATTTTAGTGATCTAAGTGTTAATGTCTGCACTTTATTGAATTATGATAAATCACATGGACAAGAGGTGTATAATCTCTTTAATGAGGATAGGATGGAGTTATCACATTACAATCATTAGATTGTATGGGACCGAGCTCAGTTGCTTAGTCTGCAAGGTGGCTTGGCACGCTTTATGGGTTCTTAGATTTGGTGGGACCAGTTCTAGTAAAGATTTCATCTCTATCTACCCCACTGTGTCTACCAAGATCGGTGGAGAAAGGAAAAGAATCGAGCCAGACAGCTATGAGACGCACACAAGAAATGTTAAGGCTTGGAATAAAGTTAAAAGCAAGGGGTTACTTCCTTTCCTGGAGAAGCTCCATGGTTCCAATCAGGAGGCTACAGATTCTTTTGAGAAAAATTGGGATAATGGGGATCTTACCCTTTTTGGTAGGAAAGTTGAGCTCAACGAAAACCTGATAGCTGAAGTGACGGGAATGTCTACTGATGGGAAAAACAATTTTAGGGACAGGGTTTTTTCTGATGATTCCATCATCAGATTTCCTAAAAAAGAGAAAGAAAGACTGAAATTGGTGAAAATTGCTAACAACTACTTTGAAGTCGACACCATAAAAGCCCTATGGAGAAAGGTTCTAATTGTTATCATGGAGTACATAACTATAGATGGTCGTTTCACCAGGGTCTATGGTTATCACTTTGCCCTACTCAACCATTTCCACTACAAGGTAAGGGTTTCTTTCCCCTACTATCTTCTCTGTTCTTTGAGGAAAAGTTTGGATGACCACAAGAAAAACCCTAGAAGATTCCTTATTTTGCATATCGGCCTGATTAGATTAATTGTGGAGCATTACCAAATAATGCTCGTCCCTGATAATTTGGAAGCCTCCCCTGATTTTGAGGAAAATGAATTGTTCTCAGCTGCTCGGGGTTTTTTCCCAATTTAAGTCTGGCTAGAACTGTCCTTAGCCCACCTGCTGTCCATTCTGGCAAGAAAAACCCTAACCCACTAACTATTAAAACTCGTGTTGTGCTTGAGTCAGGAAGCCCCTCCCTCAAAACCATTTTTTTATAAGAATCCCTAGGCTAAAAACCTTGTCTTGTACTCCGAAGATTCCCCTAATTTTGAGGCGTTTGGTGCTAACAATACTAAGCCCTTTGCTGACCCATCATTGGATAGAATTGCTAGAACTGGCTCCCTTGTTACTCCTGACCCTGTTAATACTTGTTTCAACACTGATAGGGATCCATCTGTGGATGTTTTGAATTTAGCTAGAAATAATGTTGATATCCATTTCAAACTTTTGAAATGGACTTTCAATGAAATTAACAATCTAAAGATAAAAAATTGGGCCCTTCAAAGTAAACTGGAAGAGTTGGGAGCCAAGGTTGCGGTGATTGAAAAGAAAGAGGTGGAACGAAGGGATTACAGTCTCAGTAAGGATACTTAGCACCATGCTGACAAGAACAAAAATGTTGAAATCAAGGTGGAGAAAATGAAAAATACTATCAAAATTATTGCTGAGCAAAACAATCATATGGCCAGACACAACGCCATCATCATCAACGCCATGATCAAGAAATTGGACAAAGGCCAATAGGGGTCTCTGGTGGTTGATTTGGAGGAAACCAATGAAAGAAACCAGGAGGAGGATGCTAGCATTTCTAAGAGAACTAGGGCCAATTTGAAGAGGAAGACCCTCCACTCCACAAACGATTCAAACTTTTAAGAAGGGTGTTCATGATATGTAGAACCTGGAGGCTGAGACAGAGTCTATCCTGAAGACTTTGGGTTAATTGTAGTCGATTTTTTGTTGGTCTTTCTACTGGATTTTTTTGTTTGAACTTCCTAGTCTTTTGAGGATGGTTGCTACTTGTTCTGGTTTTCACCTTTTGGGCAGCTGGTTGTTTATGTTGGACTTTTCTTTCCTATCTTTTATGTTGTAAACTTCGTGGTTTCAGGTCCCTGTAAAACCCGTTTTACCCTTTATCAAAAACATCATAAAACTTTGACAACACTGTATTACAGTATCGCATCATTGTATTCCAAGCCACAACTTCTTATAAAGATCCTAATACTTGAATTACAAGAACTTATAGCTCCATTCAAGCAATTTCATTAATTCTTTAAAGACAAGGACACAACCACACATCTATTGGAAATCAATGAAGATTAACAAAATAACCCTTGATCATTTTATTAATAGTTCATGAAATGAATACACTAGGAGATAAATGGCTTTGAATTTGCACCATTTTCTATTTAATTTCTAGTACTATTTTCAAAAATTACATATGCATATCAACTAGACTCAAAAACTAAGATAAGACTCTAAACTATTCTTTGTATTCTCATTACAAAATTTTTACTCTGTGATCAATCAACAACCTGTACATTTGGCCCTGAATTCCTTCTTATAGAAATGAAGGAGCAAAAAAGCCTCGAGCCAAAATGTACACATGTCCAATTCCTATTTGATTGATACAATAGATATTCCCTAATACAATTATATTTTCAATTCAAAGGAGGGAAATATCATGTGGGACAAAAACCATTTAGATTTTTCGATGAAGATTTGTCCCGCCTTCCCAAAGGAACCTTTTTGTTGTTGCAGTATTTTATCCACATGCTTTGAAAATTATATCCACGTAATCCAAGCTCGAAGGAAGAAAAGCATAAAATGAAGAAAAAGAAAGAGGACAAAATCACCTTCACATCTGCATCCTTGTCATCAATTTCAAACTGGAGAGAACACAATGTTTTAAAATTACTTTATCAAAGGCCTAATCCATATTGGTTCTAGGCCATGTATTGTATTCTCCCTACTACTACTCTCAATTGTTGTATACTTAAGAACAAAATTGCACTAACCATCCCCACAACGGCAACCTAATCCTCCAAGATATCAAGATACTTGTCCTTCCATGACTAAAATTATTCTTCAGAAGGTCAATTAAAACCAATAAAAATGTCAGCCTTTGTTCTATATGGAGCATATTTGGTCACCACCTGATTTTCTTCCTTGTCAAATTCCTCAAGGGAAATCCCTGCTTGGGTGAGCATATCAATACTGCTCCTTAGCATTCACATGTCATCCCCTTCACAAATTAGGGATGCTTTCTTTGCAATTACACCATTTTCCTGCTCTTTCCAATCTTGCAAGGGTTCAATCTCACCATCCTCCTTCAAGATGTCAAGGAGGAGACCAAAATTCAACTCATCAAACCTCCTGACCAGCTCCCTTATTTTTTCCTCTAAAGGCTCAATCTTTCCTTGGAATTCATGAATTCCAATCACAAGTCTAAGGGTCAATTGGATATTTTTTGGCTTGTTTATATCATGCTTAGACCCTATAGCCATTAGCCTCAAATCCTAAAGCCTAGGAATCCATTTCTCCATAAGTGGGATGGCCATTTCCTTGTTCCTATCAAAATTTCTCACAGCATCAAACAAAGAGGAATAATTAGCATGGATGCTAATCAATCTCTTATCAATTCCTTTGTTTAGATGCTCCAACATGGATGCCAAAATCTTTATATTGCTGACCAAGATCAATCTGTCATGCTGCTTGCATCTTTCTTTATGTCTTAAGCTTCTCAAGCAATTCCTCTCTGCTAATTTCCTCTGTTTGATGTGCCTATGATGTACTTGGTTCTTCAATTGATATAGGCACATTTCCCATGTTATAAGGCACAATTTCCAATGAAACATTTGTGGGAGGAGTAGGGGAAGAAAGTGTTTGATCTTGTGTTGAGGAAGGAGAAGCATAGTCTATTTGTAGGGGCACACTAGATTGCATACTTTACATCTTCTCCTTTAACAATTCCATTTATGTTGGTAGCTCCAAAATCTTTTGTTGGTGCTTTCCATATTCAACCAGCAAATCATTATACATCTTCCTAAATTTCTCTTTTTCTGTTGTGACAAATTCTACCATTTCCTTTGTGAATTAGGAAACATTTACAAATAGTGTGGCCACTTCAATTATAGAAGTATTTGATACTATTTTTATTATCATCCCTCCTTTGTAATTTACAAATGACTATGCAACTTTTGGCTTCTTTGTATTCGAGGCTAGACCCCTAATAGCCAAAGCGTCCCACTACTCACTAAAGGAAGACCCCTGCACTACAATTATGGATTCCTCTTTTGAATTATACAAGGGCCCATCATACCTCCTCACTATATCAAAAGCTATAGCCAACGTAAGGTCCCATTCTAGAAGCAAGAGAAGACCACTCTTTCTCACCAGTTCTCTACCCTCTTGATTTGTTCTACCTTGGAAACTTTCTTTCATTTCTTTCATAACCTGAGCCTATATAACCTTATCGGGTATTTCTAGGTTTAGGCTCCTTTTCTTGGCAATATTGTTAATATATTCATCTGTTTTAGCTCTCCATGCAAACTCCATGAAAGTAGATGACTTAATGAATGATTCATCATCCATAAATTGTTTGCAAGCCTCTTCCCTAACATCATCTATATTATTCATGCAAGTTAGGTCCACTTTACTTAGTTTGAGGTCCATTTGTTGTGATACCATCTCCCTATAGGAAGAAGGGATAATTTGTTGCATTTCTTCCTCAATAACCAATATTTCATCCTCAGAATCCTTGACATAGTCCACCAAACCACTTGATTCTACTTTTTGTTTCATAGGAGGTGGTTGTCTTGGTGGTGATGACAACATTTGTGGTGAATCAATCTCAATAATCTCAGGGCTAGTTGACCTTGGGGGAGACAATGGTGGAATTTCAAGTGTTGGTGAAGGGATTCTTGGCCCCTCTTGTTGAGAAGAGGTGGGCACTGCTTGCTTTTTCTTCACCTTATCCTTCCTCCTCTTGAATAAAATTATTTTCTTTGAGGGTTGGTAGGTTGGTCTTTCTTCCATCACAGGGGCTTCCCCCTTATCTTGTTCCTCTCCTACAACAACTTTTCCCCTATCTTGAACTATTGAATGGTTTCCTTAATTTATAACCATGTGCTTTGAAGCTCTTACTATAGTTTTGTTCATTATTTTGGGTGTTTTTCAATGTATTTATTTTCGATAGACACATTGTACTGGCACATTCCAAACAATTTTTTAGCTTTTCTATGAACATGTTGCACATATTGCATTATAAAATGTTTTTTTATTAACATCTAAATGCTATACCGTTGAATACTATAGTTGAATTCTATTGGGTTGTTTTTGAGTATTTTTGGGTTAGATCAACATAATGCCAAAGATGTGCATATATGAAAACTGATTGTTTGAAATAGTTCTATGCACTTTTTTTGGTATTTTTCAATGTTTTCAGTTATGATAAACAAATTTTTGTGGCAGAGTATAGGAAATTTTACAACTTTGCTATGAACATGTTCCACATAATGCATTGTTAAATGCTTTCTTATTAACATCTGATTGAAATGTTGTAGAAGACTATTTCTATATCCTATTTTTGTTCTTTTTTAGTATTTTTTGATCTGACCAACAAATAGCAAAAGATGTGCAAATATAACAAGTCATTGCTTGGAATAGTTCTATGCATTGTTCTAGGTATTTTTCAATGTTGCAAAAAAAATTTACAACTTTCCTATTAACATGTTCCACATGTTGCACTATTAAATTTTTTCTTATTAACAATATCTAAATGGAATGTTGTTGAATTGTACCCATATCCTGGCAACCCAAATAGTAGTTCTAGATTCTATTTCTATTAGTCTTCAGTATTTTCCTGTCTAATCAACATAATGCCAAAGATATACACATATAACAAGTGATCACTAGAAATACCTTGCAATTTCCATTGAAACAATAATAGAGATGAAAAATGTAGGCATATAAACATTGAATATCTTTACAATTTTATACTCACCCTTTGCACATACATATATATATGCAATTGCTCTTATATTGTTGTAGTTTTTAAGAAAGATATGTGGGTGCAATCGTATGTATACATTCTTGTACCATGAGAATAAAAATGGTGAAACGTATTATCACCCTTCACACATACGTATATATGCAATTGGTCCTCTATATCTGTAGTCTTTAAGAAAATATCATAAGTGGGGGAAATTGTATGTGTATGTGTGTGCAGCATGACATTCAAAAGGGTGAAATTTTTTAAACAAAGACACTCAATTTAATAGCAAAAAAAAGGTTAGGGTATATAGGCACAAAAAATGCAAAGTTGAAGATAGCTACACAACTTTGGACGAATTAAATGCATCGAATACTATATTCTCATAATTATCTGATATAGGAAATGTGCAACTGTAATGTTCAAAACATGTTATTTTTCTAATAGGAATCCATACATATAGATTTATATACATATCGATGGACATATATGTCTACAGTTATCCCTCTGTGTGTGTGTGTATAGATACACACACACACACACATGCACATGCATCAATTTCTTGCAGCTGTAACTGTATATTTAGAATACTGCATGTGTTTGGATGTCATATATGCAAACAACAAACCAGTCAAAATGTTCGAAAGATAGTTATGTAGATTAACATTGTTGTGTGCATATTTGCATGGTGAATTTAAAACAAATTGTATTGCTAAGAATATAAAACCCGATAAACAATAAAAAATTCGTCTTCCATGTCTAAAGTTGAGAAGGATGTAAAGCAAATGGATAACTCTAATGTTGCACCTAATTTGAGCTACATTATTTGGTACTAAATATTATAGAAAATTTGCGAAATTGTAAAAGAGCTATTAGAAAAACTCTTAAGAATCACAGGAAAATGATAGATGATTGAAAACCCACATTAAATAGAACTTTAAAATATGTAGAATAGAAGAGGTGAACTACAATAATCTATATGATGAGACTCCATGAAATTACTCATCGATGTTTTATACTTTTCTTGCTCGAGGGTTTGGCTAGAGCCCACAAGGCTTCATGATGCCAATATGGTAGGGAGGAGAACGAGCATGGGTTTTGTGCTTTTTCCTTTTACGTCAAATAATTCTTGCTAGATAGATAGCTATGTACACAAATCCTTCCATACGCTTGGCTTCTAGAAACATACTCTACTATACCCATTGGATTTATCCATGTGTGTACAACCATCCTTTTAGCTTATCTGATTGATTATTTGTACAAATTTATTTACCAGGATACCAATTTCCCCTAAAATTATCACAACATTTGCATTATGTTATTCTAAATGTATTTGTATAAAATATACCATCACTCTTTTCTAATTTTCTTACTTGTGGATTTTGCTTAAGCCCATGAGTCTTCATGATTTTCACATAGGGTTCACATTCCATATAATTCTCTTTCAAGCAATTTTAACATGTTGTATTCTAAACATATAGTTGCAGTTGTTACAATTTAATACATATGCACATGCAAACAACATTAAGTGTCAAAGATGCATAGAGATACCAACAAACTATAAGTAGAGGCTGAAATTTCTATAAGTTAGTAACATGTTTTGAATAGTCTAGTATATTAAACTATATATGCACATACTCTAGAAACATTTTCAAAAATATTGTGTTGTATTTGACTAATAAGTTTAAAATTATGCAACTGTGTTTTGCTTTCCATTTTTTGTGCCTATATACCATGAGATTTTTCATTTATCCTTCATGCTTTGCTTGCACATTTTCTTATGCATTTTTGCTAGCAAAATGGTAAAATACTTCCATCCACCTCAATTAGATAGTAGATTAGAGGGTTTTACAAGTGTTGTGCTCTACAATCTAAAGTGTTTGACCTCCTATTGTTGCTATAAGTTGTTTTGCAATGTTCTTTTTTCATTCTATACACATCTAACTAGGGACATATATTTTGATAGATTCAAATAAAATGTTGCTTTGTAGTAATGTCATGTTGGGCTCAATGGAAGCATTTATGGACAAGGAGATATGAAGCCCATCTGTGGGACAATTGGTACCTAAAAGATGACCATAGTTGTAAGCATAAACAAGGTTTTTTTTAATAAATTTATATTTTGCTAAGTTATACATTCAACGCTTTTTTTCATGCATGGCTAGATAGGCTCTAGTACATATCAAAATCAGGTATATTTATAAAGTTATTTGTATGCATTCTATATTTGTATGTAGTTATAAATATAAGGTTATTTCACATAGTTTCATCTAAGAAATTTTATGAGCAAATCCTAGTAGCAAGTTTATGAGTTCAAGAGCATTCAAAAGATAGATTAGAAGAAGTTTATTACAAAAATCAAGATATCGATCATCACATGCCAAAGGCATAAGGAACCATGCATGTTGTTGAGCTAATGTGTTGATGTAGCATTGAAGATCCAAGTCAAGCATTGTTTTAGACCAAAGTTTATGATCAAGATCTACACTCATTGAGGTCGCTTCATGCAAGATTGTTGATTTGTACTCCAACGTTCAATTGAGGATTGTTGAGTAGTGAGATTTCTTTGTTCATTCATCTCTCCTTTTATACATTGTTTAATTCCAAGGTTTAATTAACAAAATGGGGTTTGACCAAGGAAAATCCCTATTCTCTAACAAAACAATTTTTTTATTCTCTCTTGATGTGTGATTGTAGGTTTTAGGTTGAAGATCAATTGGAGAGAAAATTTTACAAAGTTATGATCAAAGTTTTCACCTTTCTTGCAAGATCATGAAAACTAAGCTACACAATTTATTTCTAGGTTTTCATTAGTACCCTACTAGGATTTGGAAATGTAGACTTTAAGGACTAGAACCCATAAACCATTTTTCCAGAACCCTCGCGAGGACCCATTTAGCATTGGGAAAATGAGTCGTTAGTGACACCCAAAAAATAACTTTTTGAAATAGCTACACATCATTTTACCTTCTTAAGACGTACCTTTTTACTCTTATATCAATTAGGTTTGTTTTTTGATATTCATCTATGCATAATTGAATGAAATAACTAGTGAAAAGAGAGGTAAACCATCTTGATTACATTTGGATCCACCCCTCTCTTTTCCTACATTTCATTTACTATAGGCTATAATCTTAGCATAAATATAAGAAATAATTCTTGGATAAGTGTTGGGATAGTGAGAATATTAGTTAATAATTTGAATATTATTTAAATAATATATAGGTAAAAAATAGGAAGAATTGGGATAATTTGATCAGATGTGAATGATTAATTTTAGATTTTTACAGTTTTCCTCTATTTGAAATGATATTAAAATAACGTAATTTCAAAGAAAAATAAAATATAGGTCACAAGACAAAAGAAAATGAAATTGATGCCCTGGTGTGGAAGGGGTAGGAGAAAATGGTTATGAAAGTGATGCCTTATTGAGAGGCTATTTGGGTGAGAAGAGCACCATATGACCTATCAAAAGGAGAAAATGGATAAAAGAATAAAAATAGAGGAAAACATAGGAATGGGTGAAAAATGGAGGAAAACTGATCTAGGATGCAAAAATGGCAACAAGAAGGGTTTGATTAAAGGGTAAATAAATATTCTTATGGTGGTAAAAATTATTTATTTTTACCTTAAGAAATAGTGAATTAGAGAAAAGAAGTGAAGAGTAGTAGAGATATGGGGGTGAATTTCCCTATTATGGAGCATCAATTATATTGGTGAGGCTAAAAAAGAAACCATAGGGAGTAGGTGGACTAGTACTTAATTCAAAATTTGGGCCTAGGTATAGTTTAGGCCCATATTTCTGGGAGAATCATGTGGGATACATCCACCAATCATGATTTGGTGGGTGCGATTGAATCAATGAAAGAATAAATATAAATGGTGGATGTAGAGTACTTCAGTAGTGAATTTTCTTATTTTTATGTAAATGCACCAAAAAGTGGTGGATGGGTGGAAAAGGGTTGGATAGATATATTTGGAAAAGGGTTGGATAGATATATTTTTAGTTAATGTGTTGCAAAATCAATGGATTTGTATAAAAATTAGAAAATATTCCAAAGTAATGAATATATAATAAAATTGGTGGATAAGCTCTATGTTTCAATGAATCTACTTGGTAGAAAATGGGTAAATGGCTAAGGGAGTGTAAGATTTTTGGTTTGGGTTTTGGCTGAACCTAATAGGCTAATGGGTAATTGTGATGTGCAAGATTAACTAAGCCTTGTGATGTCATAGAAGAGGATATTGGTAGTGTTGAGCTTCAAGGATGGGTTCCTCTAGTTGAGGAAAAAGTATCCCTTTTTCACACTTAATTTGAAATTAATTAAAATGAACTTAATTATTCCTTAATTTAGTGTTGTAATATGTATTTTACATATTCACATTAAGTTCAAGGCCTTACTAAATAAAATGGAATTAATTGTGCTTATTTATGGTGTTGTAAAGTGTACATTTACATTGTCACACTAGTCTAGGGCTTTATTAATTAATTGAGGTTAACTATGCCTTAATTGGCCCCTTTAGTTCAAATCCAAGCCTAATTAATTACAACTTTTGAAGTATAAACTTGAAATTAATTGATGCCATGACATAACACTCATCCTTGAAGAATGTGTGTCCTAGGTAAGTGACCTACAACACATTTTCCATAAGATGAATGGGTCCTCACTTAGGCCTAGGACCTAAATTTAAACTAGGTTTTTGGTGGTATTTTAAGGATTTCAAATGTATATTCAGATTTCAGCTTGTGATATTTAAATTTTGGCAATTAATCTTAACACATGTATAAATAAGAGGCCATTTCACTATGTTTCACCTAGAAAGTTTGATTCAAGCTCATTCAACCGAGATACTCTGTATTCTTCATCGGTGATCAAGTTATGTAGTTACACTTGTAGTGATGGGAGCTCAACCTCAATAGGCAGGATGGCTTCTGATTTGTAGACCAGGGATCTAAAGGGGTTGCACCTGTTGGCATGCAACTACTAGTTTGATAAGCCCAAAGAGTAGGATTTAATTGCAAATTCTAGTCACAACCAGCTTCATTGACTTTTTTCTTTAGGATTTTCATAATGGTTTTGTTTGTAGCCTTAGCTTGACCATTTCCCTAGGGACAATATGCGATAGAGAATCGGTGTTGGATGTTGAATCTTTGGCATAGATCTTTCACATCCTAATTCTTAAAGAGTGTTCCATTGTCTAAGATAAGGGTTTGTGGAACACCATAGCGGTAGATTAGGTAATTCGGGATAAACATGGAAATTTGCTTCCCCATTATGTAGGTCATAGGAATGGCTTCAACCCACTTTCAGTAAAATACT
>VDFB02281492.1:712608166-712636652 GCA_007258455.2 Sequoia sempervirens
ATCTACAATTATAAGGATGCAAGAATTGGAAATTAGGGTCTCCTATCCAATGTGTATCATGGTATGAACAATATAGTTGAGAGGTAGGCCACTTGGGACTATCTTTTCTCCTTTAGGAAAAATCACATTTCGGTGAATTGAGTAGTGGGGGGAATTTTAATGACATTATGGCACTAGAAGAAAAAAGAGGTGGGTGTGTGTTAACCAACTGTGGGTTCATCAATTTCAGAAGGATGTGTAAGGATCTTTCCCTATTGGATATTAAGCCAAGAGTGGGTTGGTATACCTGGAACAACAAGACAATGGGGGAAGACAACATCTAGAGTATACTTGATCACTTCTTTCTCAAATTAGAGTGGCTTCTTGATTTAGGGGGTTTTGT
The DNA here is from genome assembly GCA_007258455.2 of Sequoia sempervirens. Classification (NCBI taxonomy): domain Eukaryota; kingdom Viridiplantae; phylum Streptophyta; class Pinopsida; order Cupressales; family Cupressaceae; genus Sequoia; species Sequoia sempervirens. The sequence continues at coordinate 712,608,549 of VDFB02281492.1, forward strand.
TTTAGAGGTTTGACATTTTGGTGGATCCAATCACTACCCCATAACATTAAAATTAATTTATCCTAGCAAAAACAAAGGAATACCTTTCAAAATGGAGTCCTTCTGGTACGAGCACCCAAATTTTGATGATTTTTTTGGAAAATGGTGGAACACAGTTTAGAGACCGTAAGAGGTATATCATCTCTAGTAAGTTATAGTCTATCAAGAGTAAGTATAGAGAATGGAATAAGGAATTCATGGGCCACAATTTTTTTACCAAAAATATAGTGGAATCAAAAATTAGAGAAGTAGAATCCACCATATCCAAAAATGGGTACATTGAAGAATACAAGGAAAAGAGATTAAGCTTGGTGAGGATTTAAATTGGTTGTTAAGGACGGGAGAAATATTATGGAAACATAATTCAAGGGTAAAATGGCTAAGGGAAGGAGACCAAAACACCAAGTTCTTTCAAATCTCAACAAAGATCAGGAGGCAACAAAACAAGATCTATTAAAAATAAGGAAAGCCAAAAATGTCATCTTGGAAGACATTACAACCATAAGAGATGAAGGTCTAAATTTTTTCCATGACTTACTGGGTTCCGAAGTTTTTCCTATATGCCCCAGGCTTAGGAGGAAATGCTTGAATGCATCCCTCAACTTATCTTGAAGGGTCAAAATGCCTACCTAATTTCTCCTTTCTCCATGGAGGAAATTAAAAGAGATACCTTTTCACTTGGCACTAGGAAAGACCCCAAGCCCATAAGGATTTTAGGTTGAATTCCTCCAAAGATTTTGGGATCTAGTAGGGAAAGATGTGTGTAGGGAAAAGGAGTGCAAAAAGTGTATAGTTATTTTCAAGTCATCAAACACAACTTATTTGGAATTAATACCAAAAGTAAAGGACCCAACATCCTTTGACCAATAAAGGCCTATCACTTTGTGGAACATGATCTATAAGATTGTGGCCAAAGCCATGGCATCCAAACTCAAGGCATGCTTGAATGACTTAATCTCTAAGGAAAATAGTGGATTCCTAAAAGATAGACAAATATTTGATGGTCATGAGGTGATTCATTCTTCCTGTATCAAGAGGAGGGATGGGATGATAATAAAATTTGACATGAAGCTTACAACAGGATTCCATTGAGCTTCCTAATAGATTTCATGAAGAGATTTGGCTTGAGTGAGTCCTTGTGTAGATGGATATACAAATGTATCTCAACACCTTCATATGTAGCTCTAATAAATGGTGTACCTAGAAACTTTTTCATGAAAAAGAAAGGTATTCGATAGGGTGACTCATTGTTCCCTTTTATATTCCTCTTGATTGTTGAAGTGTCAGGAAGAAACTTGAAGAGGGAAAATTTGGTTGGTAACTTAAGGTCTTCAGGTCATAGGTGGGGAAAAGAATTTTACCCACCTATAGTTCATGGACGATATATGCCTATCCAGAGCTTCTAAGACCAAAGAAGCATGCACACTCAAATACATTCTAAAAAATTATGAGGAGGCTACATGGTAAATGGTTAATATTTCCAAGTCAATTTTTTTTTTTTTAAGGATGACATCATTGACAAGTAAACAATATAAAGGGTCTTTTGGTATGAGGTTAGTGTTCTCCCTAGCAAGTAATTGGGAATTCCTTTGATAGGTAGACAGGCTTTTGAAAGAGAATGGTGTAGTATCACTAATTGGGTGAAAAAAATGTTAGCCTATTGGAAGGGAAAATAATTATCATTGGTGGGTAGGATCACTCTCATTAAAGCCTCCCTAATGGCAGTTCTAGTTTACACTATGCCAACTTTTCAAATTTTGATCAAGGTTGTGAAGTACTTGGAAGGGGTCAAGAGAAGCTTCCTATGGAGGGGGAATGAAGGTAAGTTCAAATACAACCACTTAAAATGGGATTATGTGTGTAGGAAAATCAAGAAATATGGGATAGACATCAGGAAAATTGAAGACATGAACATGGCTCTTGGTACTAAGTTGGTATGGAGGATTTATAAAGAAAAAGAGAGGCTTTGGAGTTGGATCCTACAAGAAATGTATCTCAACTTAGCTGTGTGGAAAATATTTTCACATGCGAGCTACCCATGGGCTTATGTATTTGGAACTTCCTCAAGGCATATTGCACTTTCTTGAAATTGGACATGGCTTGGAAGCTTGGGAGGGGGGATACAATTTGCTTTTGGAGGAATGGATGACTGGATAACAAGGCTTTGTGTGAATATACATCCTTTACTCATTTGATGACACACTTTGAGGATGATTTTGGGGTAAAGGTTGTTGATTACATTGAGGGAGAGGACCCTCTAAGATAATGGAAATGGTTACATACTCCTATGGCCAAGTTGAGCGTCCTGTGTGAGGAACTTCAAGGTAGAGTTGATAGGTGGCTGCTAATAGGGTAAGTCAAATATGATGAGCTCATGTGGAAGGGTCATGGTAGTGGAGATATCCATGTTAGAGAGGCTTTTCATACCTTTTTTCAAAGTCTTCATTACAGGGGGACAACAAAATATGATGCAAATATGGCATCCCAAAAATAAATTCCTTTTTGGGCTTAATTCGAAGGGGCTTGCTTTGATGTGGGATAGGTTGTAGCTAATTTGAAAGATGGAACCTTGTAGATGCCTCATGTGTAAGCAACAAGAAGAAAGAAATAATCATCTTTTCATTCATTGCTCTGTTGCATGGAAGATCTAGAACAATTTTTTTCCAAGTGGCATCTAGATTGGGTGTTACCAAAGGATGTGGTTGACTTCCTCTACTTGTGGTGGGTTAAGGTTGCTAGCTTAGGTTTAGTCATGATTCGGGAGGTGGAACTCTTAGTTATTATTTGAGCATTGTGGCTTGAAATTTATTAGCATTATTTTAGAGGGGAAGAGAGGTCCCTCAAGAGGATATGGGATGCAATTGAGAGAACGATATGGGAAATTTGGTAGGCCAAAAAAATCTAGGTGGTCACTCAGGGATGAAGAGAGGGGGATGGCCAATGCCTGGCCATGTTATCATTGGTTCTCACAAGCAAGTGTCCTGACGCCAAACACAAATATCCTACATATGTGGTCAACTCCTGAGTAAGGTTGGATCATGTGTAACTTCAATGAAGCCACTAAGGGGAACCCAAGAAAAGCTAGGGGAGGGGGTATTTTCAAAGATGATCAGGGAATCCCCAAGCCTATATATGTGTGGACATAGAAAAAGTAACCCTTCTACTTTTTCTCATGATTCAGGCCCTCCTAGTGGACTTTGGCTTGATTTTTCCTAGATTTAATGTTGTAATGTGGTCAACACATTCACATTAGGTCTTTGACCCTTGTGAATCATTAAGACTTCTAGGATGTCTTGTAAAAGTGTTGTGAAGTTTTTTAACCTACTTTCACACTTTTCTAGGACCATTTCATCATAATTCACCTAAACAACCTATTTTTATCACTTACCAAGTCTTATTTTAAAGTGCTGCAAAGTGTTGTAACCCACTTTCACACTTTTCTAGACTTTTCATCACTAATTCAACCCTTTAGATCATGTTTAAATGAACCCTTAATACACTTTCTAGCCCCCCTTAAGTGTGTTTTTGAGGATATTCCCATTAGACAACATTTAATTCCCTATAATTCTTGACACCCACATAATTTTCTTAAGTGGGACTAAGTCACCAATAGGGCGACTTAGTCCTTTTTGGCACAAAACTCAAAATTATTTCAAATTTATGGTAGTATTTCATTCTCCAACCCTTGAGATCAAAATGTGATGTGTTATTTTCAAGAAATTTAGTAAAATCATGTATAAATAAATGGTTTTCTCCTTATTTTTCATCTCCTATTCACCCATTCATTCAAGCATTCACTCAATCAATTAACTTAATCATTCTCAAGCATTCAAGCAATCTAAGCACAACCAAGTCATCCATTGGAGCACTTCATTGCATATCTTTAGATTTCTACAACAAGAGTTTGGTAAGTTTATGACACTGTATGTTATCTATTTATCATTCTCTTTCCATTTCATTTCATTTCATAGGGTTTGATTACCAAAGTGGGGTTTGACCAAGGCAAACCCCTATGCTATAACCCTTAACCATTTCCCCCCTCTTTGCATGTGTGTTTGCAGGCTTTGTAGGTAGATTTTTCAAATAAATAGGTGTTGAAAAGTGGTCAACAAGTCATCAAAGCTATTCAAGTCAACTTAACCCTAATTCAAGCTTGGAGGGACTTTTTACCCTGTTTTATGCAGAATCAAGAGTGGACACCTATTGGAAAAACAAGTGCAGACCTGAAGCTACAAAATCCTATCCTAAAATTCTCAAAGTATGCAGGTGGAATAAGTCACCACCAATGGCGAATTAGTCCCGCTCCCGAGCCTAAAAATTGGTTTCTGCATTTTTGGATACCCATTTGGCATATTCCTATTTTGACAAGTTTTCCTTGAAACTGGGACTAAGTCACCCAGCTTGATGTATGTGTCCTAGTCAACATTTTCAACCAATTTTTTAGGATTTGAGAATCTATCCACATTAAATTTTAGATTCTAGGTGCACCTCTCCAATTATGTTAAGCTATTTCATCATTTACTTGCATTTTTAGGTATTTTTTCATATCACGGTGTGTTTTCTAGCACTTTGCATTTCTTAGGTTTTGCATTATTAAATCATCTATCTTTCAGATTAGTGCATTAGTACATAATAATTTGACATATTAAATTAAATTTACATTAATCTTGAGTGTAGACATTTTCATTTTGGAACCTATTCTTTCTCCTTTTAGGTGAAAAACCCTAGGAGCTTAAAGCAGTTGGGCAATCCAAAATCATTGTCCACATTTTGGTGAACTTGAATTTTGAACATATTTACTTCTAATTTTAAGTGCATCCTAGGTTTCATTTGCATGAACATTGCATTAGGAATTGCATTATTTCAATTGCGTCCTAAGGTTTTAAAAATTGTATTGGTGAAAAGCTCGAATAGATTGTATTTTTGCATTGAAAACAACAAAAATTTTGCATTTTCATACTGTAGTTGCATCTGTGCATCCGAAAGACATAAAATTGCATTCAAAATTTCTAAAAATCTCAAAAAATCATCACTGGGACTAATTCGCCACACTAGACAACTTAGTCCTCTTGCACATTTTGCACTCTAATTTCTGGTGCTTTTTGGGATTTTCTGCATTTCTATTTTTTTATATTGCATTCTTGTTCTAGTTTATAGAATCTATGTTATTTTCATTTTATTATTCTTATATTGCATTGAATTTTCATCCACCCCACCTCTTGTGGTATTTGTATGAGTGTTTGGTGCCCTATTGATAATACTTTAGTGAGAAGAATTTTTTGACTCATGGCATCCTATGATAATACATCCATTGTGGATCTTGGGTTGTCTCAAGCTCCTACTCTTGGTATGGACAACGGTGCATTAGGCATGGATACTACCAATAGTACACCTTTACCTTCACATACAATGCATGTTGACACACAAACTAATTCCATTTTGCAAGATAAAGTCATTAACATTCATGAGGATTTAACACATTTGCAACAAAACTTGTGTCTTGAAAACATTTCAATCACTACAATTGGGTGATCCCACAAAGGTGGTTTACAATTTCTGGGAGGAACTGATTTTTGCTGAAATCACATATTTTTAGAAAATATAATGATTTAAGCCTTAAAATGTTCCATTTAAAGAATTAAAATTGAAGAGGGTTTGATCAAACTACCTTAAATCAAAACCCCTTGGATAGAACCCCACTAGTTTTAAACCATACCTATAACAGAGTCTCCTTTACACCTATCAAAATGTTGATAAAACCACTTTGATTTCCATCTTTGGGATAATGAATTCATTTAAAATTTATTTTGTAATTTATGTAGTCCTTATTATAAGCTTCCTAAAAGTATAATTTTAAAATAAATTTAATTTGTATTATTATATTTATTTTTATTTCTCGGTGGAATGTAGGCCGGTACTCCAAAACCGCTTCTATTCAAACATGTGGAAAATAGGCAGATTATTAAAAAAAAAATGATGCAATGGGATATATTGAAGTCCGAATCCAACAAAAATAATGAATTGAATTTGATAGTATACAAAAAAAGTTGGCGCTTATAATGATCGCATATGTCCGAATTATAATTGGTCGGAATTCAAACTTGATTGTTGGAAAAATATCTAAGAAAAAACTATCTAACCAAGGAAGCAATTTGGGATAATGAGTTATGACCTAAATTTGGAGAATTAGGAATTTCATCTTCAAGGAAAAATTAAGGTAAGAGTATGATGAGGCCACTTCTTTTAAAATGTTGTTTTATGAAAAAAAACTAGCTTTATGGGAGATGAAAAGAAGTACAATATGATTCCAAAATTTTTGAAAAAAATATATTTAGAATCTATAGACAAAATGTCATGAAACTCTAGTTTGCATCATCTTCAAATTCCTCATGGTTTAGTTGCTCTAGGTTCCCGAAAGTGAAGATTTAGTTAAAAAAAAAAATTTCATTGTCCAATTTGGCCAAAAATTGTAAACCACTATTGTGGGATCACCCAATTCCTACTATAGACAATATCTATTGAATTCTTGAAAGTGATGATGGATTAGATGTTATGAAGCAAATTGTTGAGATATACCAAAAACATGCTTCTTCCACCTCTAGCACAACAAACATTGTGTTTAGCCAAGGAGGATCTCACATTCCTCCTTCTTCAACTGTAGCATCCATACCAACCTATACCACTCCTCAAGTTACAACAACCATGCAACAAGTTAGTCATGTGACTCATTTCGCTATTCCAACTGTCATTCCTAGTTCTTTTATGGCATTGAATGTTCCATCCTCCACCACCTTCATCCCTATTAGTGTTTCCTTCACTTGTCCCAACATTCCATACACTCCATCACCATTCTCTCTTCCACCTCATACCACTTACACTGACCCTCTCATTACACAACTCTTCCAAACTATTTCTTCTATCCAACAACAAATATCTATGAAAAACCAAAACCAAACCACACCACCCACCTACTATATCCATAATAGCCCATTATCTTTGGAAATATTAAGAACAACGATGCCACAAGGAATTGAGATGCCTAGGTTTGAAATGTATGGAGGTAAAGGATACCCTACTAATCATGTCAATACCTATACAACCTTATGCAGTGATTTTATCCTTCATGATAAACTGTTAGCTAAATTGTTTCCTAGGAATTTAAAGGATACTACTTTGAATTGGTTTTCCTCTTTACCCAATCATTCAATTTGATCATTTAATGAAATTTTTGATGCCTTTATAAGTCATTTCCAAGTCCATATGAATCTCAAAAAGATAATGGATGATTTAATGAGATGTAAACAAAATGCGGATGAAAAAGTAACTAATTTCATTTTGAGCTATTAGTCATTATATGCTCAAGTAGATGTCAAGGTTCCTAATTCACATCTCTAAAAGATGTTTATCAAAAACTTGAAAACTCACATTTAGGATAAATTTACCATGATGAAATTTCCTTCTTTCCTGCACTTATGCACAACCCTTTGTGATTATCATAATTTGGTTAGTAGTCACGATGCAAAGTCCACTTCCAACCGAACTGAGAAATATGAATCTAACACTCCAAAAAATTCGCAACCATTTTGCAAACCAAGTAAAGGTTTTTGAAAATTCAACCCCCCTCCTAAACAATCACCTTAGCCTGTTAACAACCAAGTAACAATTGTTAGAGTTGTGATACCTTACAGTTATGGAGATCTAAAATGATAGTTTACACCATTACCAGATACTCTTCATAATGCCATGAGCCAGCTTATACAACAACAAATGATCTCTTTACCTCATGTTAAACCATTAGATACAACTAAAAATTTTCTTCCAACTTTGCAACCTAACGCTTATTGCCATTATCATAGAAAAAATGGACATGACACAAAACAATGTAAGCATTTAAACACAGTGCAAGACCTCATCGATTTTGGCCATCTATTTGTTTCACATGTTAATGCAAAAGTAAATATGTCTGTTTCCCCACCCAATCCAAATTTCAAATTTTTTACCAATCCCATGCCTAAACATAACGTTTCATTCATCGAAGCCACTGAAACTCCAAACAATGATGTGATGATTGTTCATAAAGTGACTAAACATCCTAATCCTATTCCACATACACCCTCTATTAATCCTATGGATGAAATGGTAGGAGTGATAGATGTTATCCCTTGTAAGGGCCAACCTAAGAAGACTCTTGATATTACTTTCTCTTCTAAATATATTCTTCCAAATATTCCCAATGGTCCTCTCTACATAGCTAGACATATTTATGATAAGCCCACTAATGGGATACTCATAGATCCCACTTGTGGTGAGAATGTGATCACTGAGGAATTTTTGGTCTTACATGATATTTATGAAGATAACTATGAAAAATAAAGAGCATGGATAAAAGCATATAATGGTTTCACATTCCCTACAATTGGATTGATCATTCATCCATTAAAAATAGGATCTGAGACAGTGGATGATACATTCTCTGTCATCCCACAATTGGATTAGTTTCATATATGACTAGGCTATCCATGGCTTCACTTGATGAAAGCTATTCCTTCAATCATGCACAAATGTTTAAAGTTTTCTCATGACAATGACATTTATTATCCACCATAGTGGATTTAACCCTTTCTCTTCTAAAGGAAATTTCACCTTAGAAGCCTTTTGGCTAGAGCCCATGGAGCCCTCAACACCTCACAAATATTTCCTTTTCATTGCTTATCAAAAGTTTAAAGCAAAGAAATTTTTTGACTCGTCCTTCTACAATCAATCTCCATTTGCTTCCACTATCCCAATCCTTGATGAGATAATGCTTCAACCTAAACCTGAACAAGAAAACTTAGATCAACCAACACTAAACACTTCCCCTTCTTCCTCCAAACATCCACAAGATAATGAAACCAACCTTGCCATGCCTCACATTAAACAAGTTTATAAAGAAAAAGAGAAAGTGATTTCATTCCATCTCCTTCGGTTCCTCCCCCTTGGGAAGAAAAGGAGCATGTGGTGGATCAACCCACTCTTACACCCAAATAGCTTCAAAATAGAATCCAAAGAAACTATGGTGCTAGGGAGCATAGGCATTGGCATCGTCTCCTTGCTCATTAATTGCAAACTGAAAACAACAAAGAAAATCAACCTACACCTTTGATAGAAGCAAGACCCAATCATCCTCCTCCTCCTGACCTGCCACAAGATAGTATTTTACAACCATCACAATAAAATGATCAAATACAATAGCCCCAACTCCTGATACACCCTTCATTGGAAATTGCCATCCATCCCCCCATCGAGATTAATTTGGATGAAGATGATGATTAGGAGATCCCTAAAATAGATGAAAAGGTGCATAATGATCTGAATTCTTTATTTTCCTCTTCCATGAGCTTAAATGATAAATCTCCCACACCAAGTGAAGAACCTAGCACTTCCCCTAGTTTGGCACTTGCAATTCCCCTTATGGACAATCAACCTCCCTCACAATACATTGAACATGATTGGGAGGTGGATGACCTATTAAATGGTTGATTTTCATTCACCTCCTAGCCTTTTTCATTTTTTATTTTCTTTTTCTTCTTTTCCATGTGTGCGTATTATGTTCCCCCATGATGTGGCATTTGATTTTCTCTCTCTTTTTGTGCACTTCCTCTATTTGTACCTCTATTCTTCTATATGTAATACATTGTCTATTTATTTATTTTTTTGTTTTGTGTTTCTCCTTTTGGGGATGACGCAAAGCATTGAGATGCCCTATGTCTCTTCCATGTTGACCCAAAAGTTCCTTTTACTTTATTTTTCACTTTTGTTTTGTGTTTTTTCTTTTGGGGATGATGCAAGGCATTGAGACCGAAATTCCTCCTTCATGTTGACCCAAAATCGGAGAGGTGCAAGCTTTTATGATCAACATTTAGAACATAAGATATTACTATATCTTCACATTAATATCCAAAACCACTATTTTCACCCTTTCTCTCTATTTTCATTTAGTCTTCTAGTGAGATTTAAATTCAACCCAACCCATCTAAAGTCAAGAAAATTATAACATATTTTAGGAGAGTCATTGCTTACTCTATCAAGACCTTGCACTTTTCCTCATTCCCAACCTTGTGGGTGGTAATAAATAAGTCCATGTGCCCATAAAAAACAAAAGTTTCTACCAAAAATGATCTATGTAGCAATTCCCTTAAAGTGGGGGTATACATTGGAATTATTCATTTGCATCTTTCTTGGTTCTTAGTGCAGCCTTTTTACTTCATATGATGTGTTTGTCACTTTGTGGATGACATTGGGTATAATTTCCTTCATAAGTGTGATCTATCTTAGCATATTACACCCCTCTTAGTGGCATGATGCAATGCATTACATCCCCTAAGTTGTGAATATTCTATTCTTTGATTGGTCCTCTCTTGGAGACATTAGACACAATGTTCCCTAAGTTATAGACCTCGCATGATCTTAACAAGACTCATTTGAACATCTTTTTCATGTTGCATTTTGCATTTACATGGCCACCATGCATAACATTGCTTGCATGCCTATAGTACTATTGCATTTGTTCATGAGTTATAATCATACAAAGCTTTGCTTGTCTCATGAAGCACAAAATGGCATTGTCCTTTGTGGTGCCTTATTAAAGTTATAAGGAGGTATAACTTTGATATGGTTGAGTGGGAAGCCCATTCCAAGGCATGACTTTCCCCATAGCCACCTTTTAGGATTTCACACCCCGTGGACAACTAGAAGTTTCGTGGCCCCAGAGTAAGTATACTTTGGATTTCTCACCCAATAGACAACCATAAGTCCTGTCGCCCTAGAGTGAGTACACATTTCTTTTTCCAAACAAACAACCTAGATCTAATCCACGATGAGTTGGATAGACAATCAAAGGTTTCTTTCTTCCTTTCTCATCATCATGTGTCTTCCTTTGTGCTTATGATTGGTTTGCCATGGGATCATGATCCTAGGGGCTTGATCATCCCTCTTGATTATTCATGTCTCATCTTACCAAGAATTAGTGAATTTGGACCTTTTTTGGTTGTATTATTGACTACTTTAGTGAGATTTTGAAGCAAGTTCATCCTCTCACTAAAGTGGGGGCTAACTCTAGACATAGAAAAGTAACCCTTGTACATTTTCTCATGATTCAGGCCCTCCTAGTGGACTTTTTCTTGATTTTTCCTAGATTTAATGTTGTAATGTGGTAAAAACATTCACATTAGGTCTTCAACCCTTATGAATCATTAAGACTTCTAGGATGTCTTGTAAAAGTGTTGTAAACCACTTTCACACTTTTCTAGGACCCTTTCATCATAATTCACCTAAACAACCTCTTTTTATCACTTATCAAGTCTTATTTCAAAGTGTTGTAAAGTGTTGTAACCCACTTTCATGTTTTTCTAGACTTTTCATCACCAATTCAACTGTTTATCATGTTTAAATGACCCCTTAATACACTTTCTGGCCCCCCTTACATGTGTTTTTGAGGATATTCTCGTTAGACAACATTTAATGCCCTATAATTCCTAAAATCCACTTAATTTTCTTAAGTGGGACTAAGTCACCAATAGGGCTCGACTTAGTCCTTTTTGCCACAAAACTCAAAATTATTTCAATTTTATGGTGGGATTTCATTCTCTAACACTTGAGATCAGCTTGTGATGTGTTATTTTTAGGAAATTTAGTAAAATAATGTATAAATAAAGGGTTTTCTCCTCATTTTTCATCTCTTATTCGCCCATTCATTCAAGCATTCACCCAAGCAATTAACTTAATCATTGTCAAGTATTTAAGAAATCTAAGCACAATCAAGTAATCCATTGCATATCTTCAGATTTCTATATCAAGAGTTTGGTAAGTTTATGATATTGCATGTTATGTATTTATCATTCTCTTTGCATTTCATTTCACTCCATAGGGTTTGACCAAGGAAAACCCCTATACTCTAACCCTTAACCATTTTTCTTCTCTTTGCATGTGTGTTTGTAGACTTTGTAGGAAATTTTTTCAAAGAAATAGGTGTTGAAAAGTGGTCAAAACTTCATCAAATCTATTCAAGTCAACTTAACCATAATTCAAACTTGGAGACACTTTTTACCCCATTTTATGTAGAATCAAGAGTGGACACCTATTAGAAAAGAAAGTGCGGACCCAAAGCTATAGGATCCTATCCCGAAATTCCTAAAATCTGCAGGTGGACTAAGTCACCACCATTGGCGAATTAGTCCCACTACCAAGCCTGAAATGTGGTTTCTACATTTTTGCATACCCATTTGGCAGATTCTTGTTATGGAAAGTTTTCCTTGAAATTGGGACTAAGTCACCCAACTTGGCTTAAGTGTCCTAGTCAACATTTTCAATCAATTTTTTAGGATTCCAAAATCTCTCCACATCATATTTTAGATTCCAGGTGCACCTATCCTATTGTGTTAAGCTATTTCATCATTTACTTGCACTTTTAGGTGTTTTTTCATATAACTATGTGTTTTCTCGCACTTTGCATTAGTACATTAGTACATCATAATTAGACATATTACATTACATTTAAATTAATCTTGAGTGTATAAATTTGCATTTTGGACCCCATTCTTTCTCCTTTTAGGTGAAAAACCCTAGAAGGAGCTTAACGCAATTGGGAAATCCAAAATCATTATCCACAATATGCCATTGACTGTGTGTTAGAATCCAACAATTTAGCTGAAGCACAAGATGCATTATGGAGTATTATGATTTCAAGGGACGAAGGCTAGAGAAGGCTTTGGATAGAAGTAGATTTAGAATTTGTCATAGATGCTCTAAATGGTGGTCTCATGCACAACTAGAGGTTAGCAATGGTTTTGGATGTTGTGAAGTATATTCTAAATAAAATGGAGAAAATTAGCATTTCACACATAAGTAGGAAAGACAATAGAGTGGTTGATTGGCTATAAATGAGGGCATCAGTCTATGTAGAAAATAGATAGAGAAAATAATAAACACGAAAAATAAATAGTCAAACCCCCACGTAGGTGTTCCCACCTCCACAGAGAACTAGATAGATAGATAGAGAAAATAATAAACAAGAAAATAGACAATACAATAGACAAGTGAAAATGAAAAATTATGCTACTTGATATGAATACGATAATGCAATAGTAATGAAATATGTGGTTACCCTCCCTTTAGCAAGCTAGTGATTATGAAGAAGAGCACACAACACTAGAGATGAGCCGAGAGAACTAAAGAGCTAATGTAGAGATCCAAGATGTGATAAATCTTGCTATAATGGAGAGAATGGGAATGAAAGATAGAGAAGAATGAGCTAGCATGAATGAGAGATCAAATGGAGTGAATCAATGAGAGAAAAAAATGAAAGAATAAAGAAAAGGAATTTGAAGGGGCATTTTCAATGCATCTACAAGCTTCAGGGGCATTGAATTTTGTGGGTGGGTAGAAATGCAACATCCCAATTTGACTATGTAGGCAAGAATCTTTCAAGAATGTTTGCATGGAATGCAAATGTTTCTATGTTGTGCTAGCATTCATGACAAAATATTACCTTAATGGTAAAAAACAAAGGGATTGATGACAAAATTAAGTTTAGGTGAAGGGGAGATTGCATTATTGACCTTAATTAGGGTAAAGGGGAGGTTATGGAATGTGAAATTGCATAAGATGGAATTTTTGACATTACATGTTGGAAATATATTTAAGAGTTCTACTTTCAATCCCTTAAGAAGCAAGAATTTGGTAATCCAATCTAAAGGACCAATGGTAGTCCTTAGAACAAATTTTTCTTCAAAGACCTCTAAAAATGCGATTTAATAAAATATAGAAAAAATTAAAAAAAAATCTAGATTTTTAAAATTATCCTGATATGAGCTTTAGAAAATCAACACCTAATATCTTCTAATCTCAAAATAAATTCTAATATATTTTATTCTAACCCATTCCCTTTACGTTCTAATCATCTCTTTTGATCCAATCTTATCCTTCATTCTTATCCAACTCATTAAGTGGTAATAATAGATACATCTTATTTTGATGTGTCTCTTCATCATATCCACCCCCAAATTCCACCTGATTTCAATGATAATGAAAGTCTTTTAGATCAAGATGATTATTTTCATAACCCAATTTTATTAAACATTTATCATAATATGGTAAATTGAATTATTGATGAAATCCAATTAAATGTTAAATGGAGATTCTGGAATATTCAAAAATTGAATGAAAGAAGTTGATTGATGTTGACTTTGTTAACTTTTGAAAATTTATTTTATATGTTACCGAGAATTGAACATTACCAATCAATTTGCAAGTGCAAGTGTGCACAGTTGCAAGGTGACAAGTTGAAGGTTGAGAATGCGGTTGAAGTAGGATTGTTTAGGTGGATCGAATGGTAAGCTAGTTGGAATATGGGTGCACGCAACACAAATGGCATGATGAATTATATTTGAACTAATTTGCACATATAAGAGAACACAATTTCCTGACTTGAACTATTTTAGTGTTTGAAATTGAATGGTTTGTAAATTAAATTGTCTATTAAAACTTTGTGATTTGAAGGAAACGAAAGTGAGTATTGTAAAGAAAAATTCCATTGCTTGTATAAGTATATACACACACATATATATAAGGATGCTTGAAATGAAAATTCAAGTTCTTTACTTTAAATGATAAGTGTATGGAACCTATGAGCCATTCCAAAACAAGAAACTTGTATTTGAATGCTTATATAAACATATATATATATATATATATATATATATATATATATATATATATATATATATATATATAAATCAAACACATATATACATACATATATGTATTTATATATATATATATACATTATTTGAATGCATGGTTGATGTGAATGAAATCATTTAAATGCATGTAGATATATAAATATATAAGTATATATACATGTATATATATATATATATATATATACATACATATACATACGTACATATATATATATATATTCAAATTAATATTGAATTTAAATTGATAACTGGTATGTTATGAATCAAATTGTGGAAATTAGTTAATATTACAAGGCAAGCTCACAATGGGTGTGGCCTACTGATTCATTACTAATAGTGTTCAAAATTAGAGGGTGGTGGCTATGGCTGGAAAAAGCTATATTGTTAGCACCTAGCCGCATGCAAGAAGAGGTAGGTTATTGTTTTGAATGGAAGTGGTGGAAGAAAATTAACAAACAATAAAAAAGGTAGAGAAGATAAGGCAATGGTAGGGAAAATCTAAGGAAAGCTTCAATCAAAAAGCTTGACCATTGAGGTAATTTGATTTCTTGAAATAATATTGATTTCAATATCTTATCTTTTCATTTTAGCTAGTTTTTATCACTGGATTCAATGGTAGAACCGATAGCAGAATAGTGTACAATGTTTTTGTCTATGTGTCTTAGCTTGAGCCAAAGGTATAAATTTGGAGACCACCCTTTGGGGAATTGCATGGCCTATGGCTTTCTTTGTTTTTCTATCTAGAATTAAGCCATTCCGCTATCCTTCCATGCTAGACCGAGGAATCAAACCCCAATCTAAGTGACTATTCAGAAAGTTTACTCATTAGTGTAAGCCATATTATGGCTATCAGAAATTATATTTAAATTTAATGGGTACCATTTGATGTTATTTTTGTAAAGGTTCACCTACCAAACCTATGCAAAGAGGATATAATACTTTGTGTTTCCTTTAATATGTATCGATAGTATTGTATTTTGAAGCATGTCACCTTCTAGTATCAGCTAGGCCGATAATGGTAAGGAAAAAAATATTCATTAATGTAGGAATGTGGAAATCAGTTTTGTGTAAAGAGAAAATCCTCGATTTGAAGAATCGATGGGATGTAAGACTTGGGTTTCATTGTAAACTTATAAGGATTGATTCTTATGATCAATAGATTATTTTATTTGATTTAGTATCAAATTTAAGTCTGCATAAAGTATAGATCAACATGCATTAAGGGATAAGCCAAAATGCCCATAAGAGTAATTTTGAATGAAACTTGAGGTTAAGATAGTGTAAGAGAGGGGGACCACCATATGTAAGACCCCAGGTCATGGAGGGTCAAGATGTGAGAGGCTGCCCTAACGCACCTTAGCTTAGTGCAACATTCAGGGTATGTGAGGTGAGAGTAACGAGGATTGTAGGGCCTATGAATTACTCTATAGGCTTGAAATATAGGAAAAGGCTAGGTGAGATGGTTTCTAGGTCTAACACTATGTCTCAAAAAAACTTTGTCCGAGGACATAAGTGCAATCTTTGGATGACAGTGTAGCATGCTGGCATCTCAAAAATGCATTGTCGTCTGTATGGTCAGACAACAAAAAAGGCATGGTTAAGCCAACAAAACTAGCTAACGACCTAGCTAACTAACTAAAGGGATAAAATGAAACAACTAAGTAAAGTACTTGTTATCTCTAATATTTTAAAGTAAATATGCAAGAGTGATAAAAATAGGGAGAACCTCACCAAGGAACTCATGCGCCAGCTAATTCTTTGAGAAGTGCACACACCTACACACAACAAGAGGGAAAATGTTGGGTGGCTGTACAGGGGTTTGCCTCAGTTAGACCCTCGTTTAGGTGTTTCCATTGCCACGAACAACCAAAGAAATGAGATAAAGAAGTAATAAAGTAAAGAAAGCACAAGCACTACAAAACAGTACTATGCTACTCATCCAAATGATAGAGGAAAGGAGAGGGAAGCTTACCACCTCCACCAAGATCACTCAAGGATTCTTGGGGGAGAAATGAGAGGAACTCATGCCTCTACTGCAAATGGTGTGGTCCCAAACATGCTCTAAAGAGTTGAAGAAGTATGGCTATGCCTGCAATGAAATGCTTGAAATGCTTGGAAGTGTTGGATTGAATGCTTGAAGTGGTGAAGAGTGACCTTAATGCTTGGAAGAAGATGAAATGCATGTTCAAGGGATGAATATGAAGGAATGAGGAAGAAAATGGCCATATTCAGGTCGGTCAGTTGAAGGAGGTGTTACAACTTCACTTCCAATGAGAAGAGTAACGCCTCTACTGGCTCAACCATAGGAATCTTTCAAGGATGTAAGCAAGTCACGTGGATGTCTGTGCATTGTGTGGGCATCCTCGATAGAAATGCCTCCACCAACACAAAAAATGGGCACCACATGGAACACCAATAGTGAGCTTAAGTGAATTTAAGCCTCTGACTTTGGTTTTCTAAGGTGGAAAAAGGAAAAAAGGGGAACTGCACCTAGGGTGAAAATTCACTCTTATACATTTTTCCCCCACTTTAGCGAGAGCAAGTACTAATGAGTGCTTGGTAAAGTAGATCAAGAAGAGAGTAGGGTTAGAAAAGTATACCTAAACCATCGAGGAAGCATTACTCAATCTAGCATACCTGAAGGTGCAGGAAAAGAGGACTCCATAGCTGCTCAGAACTATGAAGTTGGAAGAAAAAAGTGTCTTATAGGGCTGAAAACTTGCAAGGAGGAAACCCCCAAGATCTCTCGCATGAAGGAAGCCCCAAGGAAGTGGACTCCATAGGGTTAGGAAGCGGTGACATGTCTATCCGTAGATAGAACATGTTAAAAGCGATGACACATCTACCCACAAATAGAACATGTCAAATGCAGCGACACATCTACCCATAGATAGAACATGTCAAAAGCGGTCGGTCATAGAGATGGTAAAAATTTTAAAGGGATCCCTCAGGAACCCTTCAAAAGGAGAGGGGTCCACTCAAGGGACACATTGTTTGAAAGGTAAGGTCTAGTCAGGCTGCCCCAAGCTAGATGTAAAAGAGAAAATGGAAAGAGCCTAGTCAGGTTGCCCCTAGGCTAGGTGTGAAAGGATCCATTCGTCATAAAGGATTTTGAAGGAAAGGTTCTTTGGGAACCCACTGCGAGAAAAAAGGGGAGTCCACTCAAGGGACACATAATCCATAAGTAGTTGTTCTTCTTAGAGTGATTCGTAATCAAGGAGTCCTTTCAAAATATATTCACTTCATCAAGGAATTCGAAAGGAAGGATATACCCCCATGCAATGGGAATTTAAAGTTGTTCCTACTTCAAAGGAAGGTCTTCAAGTCCTTTCTTTACGAACCCGTGATGAAGGAAACATGTTCTCTTAGGGTTCCAAGTTGAGAATGTAATTCTAAGGTGAAGTTAATGTGAATAATTTCAAGAAAAGATTCGTTGGCAACAAATTCATTTTCTAAAAGCTAAAGCATTATAGAAGAGCATTGTCACACATAGGAGGGACAACTCAAGAAAAAAAGAGAGGAAGATAAAAGGGAAGCAAAAAGAGAGAAAAGAAGGATACAAACAAAGGGTATAGGGGGATCTAGTTTAGTAGGGTCAGATTTATTTGAGCTCATATAATAATAGGTAACCATAATGCAAGGTGAAAGATCATCAATCCCCAACTAGATAAGGAAGAATGCATGAAAAAATAAAGTAAAAATAAAAAATTTGGTCAACATGGAAGGGAAGCCTAAATGCCCCCAACGCTTTGCATTGTCCCCAATTTATTGAAAATCAAGTACAAACCTAGAAGAATGATGATACAAATAGAAGAAGGTTTACAAAAAAAACCATGCATGTATCCAAGCACCAACAAAGGTGACAAGGTTATCTAGGAACATAGAGCATGGGTATAGGGGAACACATCACAAAACACACACACACAAGATCAAGAAAAGGGGCCTCCTCCTAACACTAATCAACCAAGAGGTCATCCATTTCCAAATCTAGATCCTCATAAGGGGAAGGAGGACGAGAATATAACCCTCTTGCAACAAGGTCCAAGGAAGAGGGCCCCTCAAGGTCCTCTCTACCAAGCTCTTGTGGAGTCAAAGTCAGTGATTTCGTGAAGATCGCCAATAGGGCCAAAACTTCATCCATGGAATTGAACATGCATCCTATAGGAACACCATTCCTATTCTCAGTGGATGATGGAGGTTGTGCTTGAGGTTCACTGCTAGGTTCACCGAATGACTCGGGAGTGGTGAAAAACTCAGGGTAAGCTGGGATTGGTTCTATCACGAGGACATAACAAGTCATCACAAGACCACCTTATGAAGAAGGTGGACTCCTCTTATGTCCTTTATTGCTAGAAGGACTAGCCTCTACCGCTTTCTTCGTTGAAGGAGATGAACTTCCCATAGATGAAGAGAGGGGTGCAGAGAAAGAGGAAGAAATAACTGTAGTTGGTATGATTGAATTACTAACCATATTCATGGGATTTGGAAAGGGTTGAATATCCAGAACAGTTATCAACAAAGGTGGCTCCATCGAAGGAGCGATAAAAACTTGTACCTATTTAGAGTTAGGTGCATTTGATCTTGCAACAGAAGCCAAGAGCAGATTAGACTGAAGAAGAAAAAAAGGAAAGGAAGAAGAAGATGCTGCAGGAGGTCCTAAAATAGGAACGATCATTCCTTCCTCCTTATGTTGTGAGGTGGCATACTCGGCCAAGAGAGCCTCTCACAAATGCTTGTGCTCATGTGCAAGACATTTTCTATGACTCTTGGAGTTAGTATTTGGAGCTTGCGAAGGGATAAGAGGCTCCTTCTCAACCATAGGAACGTCCACTATGGTCATTTCAGGTGGACGAACAAGTTCCTATACGGAAGCAGGGGGACACAGGCTGAGAAGCAATTGGAAGAGTTGACTCGAGAGTCTCGACAGTGGGCCTCTTTCTACTCACTACCTTAGGAGCAAGAGCAATAGGAGGTTGCATATTGAATTCTCTATGAGAATATTTCTTTCTATCGTATAAATAATACCACGGTCCAGGAAATTCATTAGGGAGATCTACAATCCTAATCTTAGGCCTATGCCAAGGAGGGATCATCGGACTATGTGGGTAGCCACCAAGTCTACTCATCCAGTACTCTTCCCAAGAAAGGGGGGAGGATGAGGCAGTCCAGGAAAAGGTTGAATTTTCCTTACCTTTGCGAGAAGGAGAGAGAGCCATCATAAGCTTCTCCTCTTTCTTCAGGGAAGAGGGAGTAGATAGTATAGCCTTCTCTTTACCTTTGGGAGAAGAAGAGGGAGCTGACAAGGACTTCTTCTCTTTCAGAGAAGTAGTAGTCATCAGTACAGGCTCCTTCTTCTCTACTTGGGAAGAGGAGGCAACCAATTTTTTTGTTACAGGAAGGGTCAACTTTGGCTCCCTTTTGCCCCTAGTTTTGTACTTCACATAATTCTTGTAAAGTAGGTTTGTTCTCAGAGGGAGTAGACCGACCAAGGAGGGCCAAAAATGATCCAATGAATATCCACCATGAGATACCAAAGGATGATATCTAGTATTGTGCACTACATGCATGAAACCCTTGTGGGAGAATTTCAAACATTTGTGAATAACGAAGGTGATCCCATTCATGGAAGCTAACCAAGGGATGCTTAGCTTCACTCTGAATAGGTTCAACTCTGGGATTACATTGAATACTATGTCAACAGTCCCAGGTCCAACTACGACAAACAAAGTAATCGAGCCATAGGGTTTAAGACTCATACCATCGTGAGTACGGATGGTAGATTTTGTTTCCTCATATTTTTCTTTTTGTAGTGACTTTAATACCAATTTTTCTTTAGTAATAACATTCACATAGCTTGTGGGGTCAATTAAGACTCCGGTCCTTATGTTACCATTGACATGAGCGGGAATGTCAAGAGGTAAAGGTTTGTTGTTCAAGGGTAAATCTTGTGATGTAAATGTAATATCCGGTGAACCAGATGCGGGTGGAATGGTGGAAGTTACCCTAACCATGTTTTCATAGGCCTTGGGTTGAGAAACATAATTAGTGGGATCAAAAATCATGTTAGCAGAGTGTGACAGAAATGGGTTTGTGTATATCTACAATTCACTATTTTCCTTTACCACTAATATGTTGGTGTTATTTTTGTTTCCATCGAGAAAAATGGTATCATCCTCAATGCGGTCTTGTATTTCATGACACAACCACATACAACATTCAGTATCATTCCCATTGACATGATGGTACTAACAGTAGGCACTCCCATCATACCAGTTAGGGTAAGGTTCCTTAGCAGGCTTAGGTGGTAGAAAATATATGATCTTATCCTTCAACAACTTTTGCAAGATAAAATGCATTTGAGGCCGTTATCATTGACAAAAACTACTACAATCACAATGACTTTACCTTTCCCAAAGATTGATACGATGGACTTTCCTTTAGAATTGGAGTGCAAGGAGGATACCTTGAACTAAGCAACCATTTGCTGGTACTCTCGTAAAGTTGCACATAGATGCGTGAAAGATGAGTACTTCATTAGGGGGAACTTCTTTTCCCAAGGACTTTGCAAGTTTCCTATGAACACATTATGTACATCAGAATCAAGCAACTAATATGAGATTTGTGAAATAAGCACTTGATAATGCACTATGAAATTAGGAATCCTTTCATTGTCTCCTTGTTTACACTGGATGAGATCTAAGAAGGTTATCTTCAGCCTGATGTTTGCTTAGAATTGTCTAAGGAATTTATTTACTAGTTGATCAAATGATAAAATAGAATTGTTGGGCAAGGAACAGTACCACTCGAGTGCTATTTCCTTGAGGGATCAAGGGAATAGTTTAGCAATTAAAGGCATTAAAGTCACACACATGCGTCTGTGGATCTACCTTACCACAAAACTTATCAAATTTAGGGATCTACATTCATTGAGGGAAGGAAGTGTTTAAGATGGTAACAAACAATGGGCTATGTCAGAAGAAAGGTTGGAAGATAGGCTGGGAAGAGGCCTAGGAAAGGCTCGCTAACTAACTTTGTATCTTACCCATGTTTTAAAGCAAAGTATTCAAAATAGGATCATTAGAGGATAAAGGGCCAGAGGAACCTCCTCTAGAACCACCACTAGAACCACCACCGATGTGACTCTCGCTAGAGCCATTGTCGCTAGTAGGGCCTCCGCTAGAGCCACCACCATGACCTCTATTGGAATTTCCTCCACCAGCACTACATCCGCTAATGAATCTACTACCACTACCAATTCCTCCAACATCTATTCCACCAAGACATCCACCACTGGAGGTGACAAAAGGGGTAAAGCTAAAGCCTAATAGGACATTATTCACCTTGATTATTTCTAGTCTTTTAGGGATGAAAGGGATACTAATGGAAGGGACTGCATTGGCCATGTAGACAAAGGTGGGAGGCATTGATACCTATAATTATCCCTCACACTCTTTGAAGGTGACTCCCTATGCAAAGCTAGAGTTGCTCGAAGGAGCACATGCATCGACGATACTGAAGAGGATACTTAGAAACTCGACACCTGTTCAATCTTTACCCATCATATGTTTTAGTTCACTAACAACCTGAGCAGCTCTATCCATCTTAAAATTTATTTCCAAATGGCTTTCAAGGTTTTGCAACCATTTTGTAAGGGCAGACACATATTTAACAGGGACTTGAAATACCTCATGCTCATCCATTGATGATGGAATGGGAGATGTAGGAGGAGTGGGAATGTGATCCGTTTCCTCAACGAATCTGATTTCATTCCTCAATAACTACTCCTGCATATCCAAACTAGTGACGAGACCAGAGAAAAGGCCCATAGAGAGACCAAGTGAGACCTTCGTTCTATCCATTGGGATGTGTCGTACACTTCTCATGATATGCCCAAAATTTGTGGACTCGGTTGTGATGCTCATAAACCTTCACAACGATCGAGGTCACAACCATGAAATATCCAAGGGAAGTTTTTTAACACCAACGGATGAAAAAATGTTGTTTCACATCGAGTTCACCAAAAATGTAAGAGAGGGGGATCACCGCATGCAAGACCCCAAGTCACAGAGGGTCAAGACATGAGAGGCTTCCCTAACTTACCCTCAACTTAGTGCAATGTTTAAGGTATGCGAGGCGAGAGTAACGAGGAGCGTAGGGCCTCCAAGTTACTCTATAGGCCCAAAATACATGAAAAGGCTAGGCGAGTTGGTTTCTAGGTGTAACACTATGTCTCAGTAAACTCTCTATCCGAGGACATAAGCGTGATCTTTGGATGACATCATGGCATGCTAGCGTCTGTATTATCAAAAAATAAAAAATACGTGGTTAAGCCAAAAAAACTAGCTAACGACCCAACTGACTAACTAAAGGGAAAGAATGACACAACTAAGTAAAATAAGTAATCTTTAATATAGGAAAGTAAATATGAAAGAGTGATGATTATAGGGAGAACCTCACCAAGGAACTCGTTCGCCAGCTAATTCTCTGAGAAGTACGCACACCTACACACAACAAGAGGGAAAATGTTGGGTGACTATATAGGGGCATGCCTTAGTCAAACTCCCATTTAGGTGATTCCACCGTTGAGAACAACCAAAGAAACGAGATAAAGAAGTAATAAAGTAAAGAAAGCACAAGCACTACAAAATAGTACTATGCTACTCAGCCAAATGATAGAGGAGAGGGAAGCTTACCACCTCCACTAAGAGCATTCAAGGCTACTTGGGGGAGAAATGAGAGGAACTCAAGCCTCTCCTGCAAATGGTGTGGTTCCAAACGTGCTCTACTGAGTTGATGGAGTATGGATATGGCTGCAATAGAATACTTGAAATTCTTGGAAGTGCTTGATTGAATGCTTGAAGTGGTGAAGAGTGAGGTTAATTCTTGGAAAAAGATGAAATGCATGTTCAAGGGATTAATATGAAGGAATGAGGAAAAAAATGACCATATATTGGTCGGTCAACTGAAGGAGGCATTACAAATTCACTACCAATGAGAAGAGTAATGCCTCTACTAGCACAACCATAGGAATCTATCAGGGATGTAAGCGCGTTGCGCGGGCATCCCCAATAGAAACACCTCCACCGACACACAAAATAGGCACCACGTGGACCACCAATAGTTGGCTTAAGTGAAATTAAGCCTCTAAATTTGGTTTTCTAAGGTAGAAAAAGGAAAAAAGGGGAATTGCACCTAGGGTGCAAATTCACTCTTATGTACAAATAGGAAGTATGCGACCATAGAAAATAGGTCAAACCTAGAGTAAAATTAGTTTGTTTCTTGTAGCCCAAATAGGAAAAATTAATGTTGAACCTAAAAATTCTTTGCATTCTTAACTAAAATATTTTCTTTAAAAATTCACCAACAAGCATGACAAACTTGGTCTTGGTCTCTATGACAAACTCGGTCTCTATATATTATCAAGTTGCTCATAGTAATTCCATTGATGGAAGTGTTCAAGATCTGGATAATAGACATTTTGTTCTTAAGATTGAAACTGGGCTATTTAATTTGTTTCTTTTCTATTCATAATGGAAAACATGTTCAGTAGTAAATGGAGAACATTTACTTGTAAGTGATCATTTAGCATGTAAATAGTTTGAGATAAACAAATTGAGTAAATGACATTATTTGTCTTTTAATATAATCTATTTAGTTTGAAACAAAAATGTATTGAAGTAAATAGTAGTTATTATTTTGCAAAAAGTTCTCTATTTTGTTGAAAAGTTATCATTACACCTAGAAACAACCATTCTCTATAAACTGTTAGCATGTAAAAAAGTTGCTTTATAACTGTTTAGTTGGAAATAATACTTATTTTTTATGAATAATGAATGTACATGTGTGAACAACTTGGTTTATAGTTCTGTTTAGTAGGAAATAGTACTTATTCTATTCAAATAACGAATGCACATATGTATAAAACCATATTTACAAATTGTTTAGTAGGAAACAATAATTGTTTTTCTTAAACAATGAATGTTCTTATGAAAACAACAATATTAGAGTATCACAGTTGTTAGAATGAAATAATAGTATGTGAGAAACTGTTAGCATAGAATTGTTTATATTATCTATTTTGACAAGAAATGGCAAGGGAATACTATTTTAGATTGTAAATCTAAATTTAATAATTATTTCAGAATGTATGCACAAACTTAAGCATTAGTAGAAACATATATGTGTATGCACATTTCGTCTATGTACATGCACATACTTGTGACATACCTTCTTTTTTTTTAGTACATTTAAAAAAAAAGAAAATGCTTAAGATGGTAAGTAGAAAATAGTCATAGGAATGATATGATTGATGTTTGATTTTATGAATCTTAAATCCAATTTCACTTTAGAGTATAATTTAGTATTCTATTTCTTCTTTTGAAGACATTTGTGAAAGAATATTTTAAATACTTGAATAGAACAATGATAAATTAGTTGACTAGAACACATATGGGTAGTTGTTGCTAGAGGGTAGATAGTTGTTATTGTAGAAAGTTACCTTCTGAGTGTTAGGGTTAGAAGGCAGATATCTAACAAGTAAAAGCAAAGTTGATCAATAAAATAGAGAAATAAAACACAAAAAATTATAGCATAAACAAGACAACACAGAGAATTTAATGTGGTTCACCCAATTCGGGCTACATCTATAAAACCACAACCATCCAATGATTTTATTATCCAGTGTAAAACATATTACAATCTCACTAATAATTCCCAACTGCAACCCCTATCCCAATTGCTTATAACCCTTTATAGAAGCTTCCAAAATTAGTGTTCTACAAACTCAGTTTTTTTTCTCTTTTCGACGAGGATACATGAAGAGTGTATAGTCAATCATGATCAATCACCACATACCAACAATCTCCCACTTGGAGACTGATCAAGCTCCACACCAAACAATCTCCCACTTGGAGATTGATCCTGGATGACACCACTACACTTACAACTCCTATTAGAAATAAACATCTTGGACCCTATTGCTCTATTATACTTTTAACCATGAAGACCAACTAAAGCTGAAGAGGAGCTCAACTTCTCCCTTTTCACTACCTTTGTAAACATATCTCCTAGATAGGCATCTGTATGTATCATTTCCATCTTGAATCGTCCATCCTCCAACACTGACCGAATGAAATGATATCTCAACTATATGTGTTTGGTTTTAGAATGCAAGGAAGAATTCTTTGCAATCTAATGTATAGCACTCTGGCTATCCATAAACAAGTAAAGCATGATTATTCATCACATACAAACAATATCCCACTTGGAGACTGATCAGGCTCCACACCAAACACCAAGATGGGTGCCGAAATGGAGTTTAGAGAGTACAGGTTCACTTTACTAGAACCCATCATTTTTTGTTGTTGCAACACACCGATTATGCTTGTACAAGAAATATAGTTGTTATGTATGTATGAATGAACTGTGTGATTTCAATCTCTACCATTCCTAACATAGATATTGGACTTTCTTTTCTAACTTGTAGATAGAAATTCATGTTGATGATTGGGAATGCACCACATTCCACCTTGTAGATTGTTCTCTTGCTAAATATTCCATGCAAGGTCAGGTATTCTTCAAGTTGGAGGAATACTGGGGAAGAGTACACATTGTGGTTGGGCGGTAAAGTGCTTCAACCATGTTCTCATTCACCAATGGAGGCCAATGTTGAAGAAGAACCTTAGTTGTACACTAGACTATTATAGTCTACGATGTAACTTGATGTAATTCATACTTGATGGAAAATGTACTATGTAATGACACTGTGGCCTCACGAGCCAAGTAAAACTTGATATTTTAATTTGAATTTTGAAGTGAATATAATAATTTTTGACTCATTTTGAATGGACATGTGTAGTGATGATTGACTTTAGCCACTAGTTATGTCTTTTTAATTTGGAGTATATTAATGTGTTATTTACAATAATATAAATTAAGCATAATTTTAAATGGGCTATTACATTTGGTATCAGAGCTTAGGGTTCAACTCTAGTCCGTTTGAGTCTACAATAGTTGACTAGGTTGGTTGATCCTTGACCCAAAATTTGGATGTCTTGAGAATTGAATGAACCTAAATTTAATGTAGGAATGGGAAGGTCAAAGGCAGGACAAAGAAAAGGGAAAACTATTAGAACCTCACATAAGAATGATGTAAAAGGATGGAAATGCCAAGGAAGAGGTTGCATTAGAAATTCTTGATGATGAAACTCTAGATCAGGCTCTTACACGACTCAAGTTAGAGAGAGGCTTGAAGATTGAGGATAGGTGAACACCTAAGATAAAAAATCCTTCCGCAATCTGGGATTGGCCTCTTGGGTGTGGACCCAATGCACCCTTTTTGACCAAAGAGGAAAAGGAGAGCCTATGTGCTCAACCATCCTTCTGTTAAGTTTGATGTAAACTCAGATGATGACCTAGAGGAATGTCCTCTTTCTAATACTGAGAAATCAGAATGATGTATCAAAGAAGCTTATTGTAAATAAGAGACTATTGACTCACCTTAAATATAAATAAAATAAAATGATTTTTTTTGGTGTGTTCAATGAGAGGCTCTAAAATGCATATATCTTTCATGAATGTGTATTTCTTCTATGTTGTGGGATGTATGCACATGAAAATTATGAGATAGAGCATAAGAATGCTTATTTGTAGAACCTTGTGTTGAGATGTAATGAACATGATTGTGTTGTAGGATAAGTGTGGGACATCATGGTGACCACCAAGCAAGACATGGGTGGTAGTGGTTCCAATAATGGACCAAAAAAGAGACTAGAGAAAATTCTAGAGATTTTGAATTGGCAAGAGTCTCGCATGTGTTAGAGTAATAAGTTAGAATCCACACTCTGATACCATGTTGGAATTGTGAAACAAGAACAAAACCACGAGCCACAAGATTAAACAACAAACAAAACACCTTCCACGCAAGAGATCTGCAAACAAATGTATGCAATTAACTTCAACAAGAAAAAGTTACAGAAGAGAGAAAACTTTCAAGAAGATAGGAAAGTTACAGATATTCTCCCTTTGATAATTACAATGAGATCAATCCTTATGAAAGGAGATCAAGAAACCCTAAAAGGGAAACCCTAGTGTGCACACTTAATAATTAATAAATAATTAATTATTAATGTGCCTAAGTTTAGCTTAAGTAACTAAAGTGATAAGTGACTTAATTAATTAACCAATATGATTAATTTAATTATGTAAAACAACTTATTACTCTAACACCCCCCCTTAAGATAAACTTAGGAAGTAGCTAAAACACTAAGAAAAAGATGCATGAAAGCAAAGATGGTTCCCGAAAAACAAGGCCAAGTAATGTACCCAT
>VDFB02281492.1:712636752-712660366 GCA_007258455.2 Sequoia sempervirens
GAATATTCCAAGAATTTTTGGCATATTCCGTCGGTCGAAAATTTTTTTGCAGGGAGGGTGTTTTTTTGCCCCGACGGCCAGATGGCCGTCAAATTTTTTGCAGTGAACCGATGACGTCAGCATGACGTCAGCCGTACGGTGGCCCCTATTCACCCTCCTAACCCTAGTTTTTCCTAAAAGAGCAGTTTTTTTCTTTTGGCCATAAATTGGACATACGGTATCAAAATCAGGTAAACGAGATATCGTCGGAAAGCTGTTTTCGAGAAATTTCATTTGTGCAGTTTATTTTACAATATTTTTCTATTTTACTGCATTTATTGCTGTTTGAAGTCAGATGTACTTTTTGGACTTTTGAGCTCATAACTTTTTGCCACTATCTCTGATTTTTGCCTCGTTTGCGGCGTTGGAAAGGTATTGAGGAGCTCTATGTTGCTGTCCATGCACTTTTTTGTATTTATCCCAGGTTTATCAGTTAGTCCAGATTTGGCCCGATGGGTTGTTTGGCGATTACTTGGATGTTTTGGCAGTTGGGAGAGTGCATCTTGCATGCTTGATCTTCGTTTTTAGTAATACATCATTCAATAATTGCTTGCTGGTTCATAGATTCCAGGGTTGTTCCCGTTTGGAGTTTTTGAGTGTTCCATGGCATCGGGTTTGCTGTCACATTATTTTGATTCCAGTTTTCGTTTCAGTAGTAGACAGAGATATCTTTCCTTGCTTGTCAGATTGCGGTTCCAGTGTTACTCTACAGAGTTCTTCTAGTGCTTCTTTGCAGCATGTTATCACATTGTAGGGGGGTTTTGTCCCACTGGGTTTTTCCTTTTCTACTCCTTATTGCATTTGTAAATGGGTACCTGATCAGGCCTCGTTGTCGGGACCCATCTTTGCTTTCATGCATCTTATTCTAGTGTTTTAGCTTCTTCCTAATTTCATCTTAAGGGGGGGTGTTAGAGTAATAAATTATTATGCTTAATTAATTACATCACATTGATTAATTAATTAAGTCACTTATTCCTCTTTATTACTTAAGCTAAACTTAGGCACATTATATAATTAATTATTAATTATGCACACACTAGGGTTTCCCTTTTAGGGTTTCTTGATCTCCTTCATAAGGATTGATCACTTTGTAATAATTGATTCTCTTAATGCATTTTTACTGAGAGGTTTACAGAGAACATCTTTTTCGGTTCTTCATATCTTTTGCATGTGACAGGTATCCATCTTGCATGCAAGTGATCTTGGATTCTAACAGCATGGATGTTATAGAGAAAGAAATCTGAGTGCCATGTGAGGATCGAGACCACATGAATGAAGAAGGCAATTAAGGAGATAGTGGTCTTGGAGTAGGTCCACGAGGGTGAATTGAGGAAGAGCTTGGGAAGACCTCAAAAGAGTAGCACCACTAAAGTTCAATGGTAAGGCTATTAGAATAGGAGCTGAGACTTGGATTATAGAAATGGAAAAATACTTTGGTCTCTATAACCTTTCTGAATAGACTAAGGTAGCATGGGATACATATCATCTCTCAGGTGAAGCAACAACTTGGTGGGATAATAAGAAGTTAGAAAAAAACCTACAACCTGTTGATATCACTTGGGAATTCTTCCTCCAATCGTTTAGGAAGAGATGGTTACCACAAATTTTCTTTGACAAGAAAGTGACAGAATTGTAGAACTTAACCCAGGGAAATATGACAGTAATCCAATATTGGGAAAAGTTCACTAACCTATTGAAGTATGTGCCTCAATATTAGGGGATGAATAGTTCCATATCTAGAAATCTATAATGGGACTTAGACCCCACATCAGAGTTGAGGTGGATATGCACAAACCTTAAACCATGAATGATGTCTTTCAAAAAGCTACAAAACAAGAACAAAAGTTGCAACAGTTATCCAATCTTTGCAACAATTCAAGTTCTAAGTCTCGCTATGGGAAGAAGAAATTTCATAAGGGAGACAAGAGCCATCAGATCCATAATCTCAAGAGGGGAAGTGAATCATAGGAGAAGGGTGAAGATGGTAATGGTGGAAAGAACAAGAAATCAAACAAGGGTAAGGGAAAGGATGACCATAAGTAGAAGTCCTTTAGAGAGGACAAGCCGAGAGTTTGAAAAGGGCCTCAAGATGGATGCTATACTTGTGGAGGAAACCATTATGCCTTAGGTTTTCTCCAATAATCAAAGTTGTGGAAGGAAGGAATTTATCAATAGAATCACCACATTCATGCTATAGTGGCTAATAGATAGGTAGAATATCAAGCTTCACCAATTCAGCTAAGTGGTAAGCTTTATGGCCAATCTATCTCTATTTTAATTGATACTGGACCTATTGAATGATTTATATATCCTATAATAATATATTAGATACTAATTAGACCTAGATACATGGTGAATTCATGGAAATTCCAGTATGGCAATCGAGCAGAGTGAAGGGTAGATACCTATCTCTTTTGCAGTGAGTTAGAGCTTCCAACCTTTCAAACTTAGGTCAACTTGTATGTGGCACCCTTAGGCTCTTAAGATGTAATTTTGGGAATAAATTGGTTAATTGAGCATAAGGATTTAGTGATATGTGAGGATAAGGTGGTGAAGTATCTGGATTATTTTAGAAACCTAGTTGAGGTTTGTGGAATACAGAGATGCCTAGAGCTTAGAAATTTTTTTGCGATTTAGCTCAAGAAGGCTTGTTGAAAGGGGTGTGCAATTTATGTAGTGCATGTTAGTAATCTTGACAAAAAGGAGCCATATTTAGATGACTATCCTATTCTCAAGGAGTTCCAAGATGTATTCCCTGAAGAACTTATGAAATTTCCTCTGAAGCAGGAATTCAATTTTTCTATTGACCTAGTTCTAGAAGCTGAGCCTCAATCCAAGGAACCTTATTGGATGACCACTATAGAAATCTATGAGTTGAAGGCCCAACTAATGGAATTGTTGGATAAGGGACTCATAAGACCCAGTGTATCTCCTTGGGGAGTGTCAATTATTTTTTTAAAAAAGGATGAAACTTTGCATCTATGCATAGATTATTGGATGTTGAAGAAGGTTACTGGATCAAGAACTAGTATCCACTCCTGAGGATTGAGAAATTTTTTAATCAAATGAATGGATCAATGGTGTTCTCCAAGATATATCCCAAGTTGGGCTACCATCAATTGAGGATTAAGTAAAAAGATATTCCAAAGACTCCATTTAGAACTCAGTATGGACATTACAAGTTCATAGTGGTACCTTTTGGTTTATCTAATGTGCCAACAACCTTTATGAACCTATAAATAGTGTATTTAGACACTGCTTGGATAATTTTGTCCTGATCTTTATTGATGACATTCTAGTCTACTCAAAGACTGTCAAAGAGCATGATAGACATTTGAGGATATTTTTTCAATGATTAAGAGAAAGGAAAATCTTTGGAAAGTTGTCAAAGTGTTCATTTTATCGAGATAGAGTGCACTATTTGAGCCATATCATTCAGTTGAAGGAGTCTTTGTGGGCCCTAAGAAGATCAAGGTGATCGTGGAATGGATAGTGCCTCTAAATGTATCAGAAGTTTGTAGCTTCATGGGCCTTGTAGGATACTATAGGAAGTTTGTGCAAGGGTTCTCCTAGATTGTATCTCCTATTACCTCACTCCAAAGGAAGGGAACATGGTTTGAATGGACAAAGAAAATGAGTAGGCATTCTAACTCCTGAAGGAGAGGATCACAACAAAAACAATGCTAACTATCCTTGATCCTAATGAGATATTCACAGTAATCACATATGCTTCAAGAGAGGGATTGGGAGTAGTATTAATGCAAGATAGACAAATAGTAGCATATGAATCAAGGAAGCTCAAGCAACATGAAGTGAACTATGCACCTCATGATTTGGAATTGAAGGCCATAGTTCATTCCTTACAAATGTGGAGGCATTATCATTTGTGAAAGCCATTTGAACTCAAAACATACCACTTGGGGTTGAGATACATATTTACCCAACTAAACCTTAATGTGTGGTAGAGAAGGTGGCTAGAATTCCTTAGTGAGTATGACTTTGGAATTGCATATGTAAAAGGGAAAGAGAATAGTATGGTTGATGCTCTTAGCAAATGAAGACATATGACAACCATGATCTCAACAAGGTCTAATTTGAGACAACATGTAATTGAAAATCTACCAGGGTATGAGCACTATGAAAGAGTGAAGATCACCCTAGTAGAAAATACTTTAGATCATCGATTTGATGGGTATGAGATCAAATCATATGGTATTTTGAGATACTAGAGAAGAATGTATATATTCCTAACTTTAGAGAGCTGGGAAAGTTGGTTTTACAAGAAATTCACAATGCACCTTATTCAGGACACCTCTGTGTATCCAAGATGATTGCAAAGTTGAAGACTCTTTTTTTCCTAAGCTCAAGAAGGATGTAGTGGGGTATGTAGCTAGATTCTTGGAGTGCAAGTGAGTCAAGGTTGAGCATATAAACACAACCAGGTTATTATATCCTCATGACATACCTGAGTATAAATAGTAGGTGATCAATATGGATTTTGTACAGGGGTTATCGTTGAGCAAGAATACACATGATGTCATCTTGGTCATGATTGATAAGCTGACTAAGGTTGCACACTTCATTCTAGGAAACCAAAAGGTGGATTGTTGACCCTAGCTAAGAAATTTTTTAGGAGATCATTTTTTTACATGGAGTTCCAAAGACTATGATTTCTAATAGGGACACATGGATGACCTCAAGGTTTTGGGAAACCTTAAATGTGACATTGGGGACTAAATTGAATTTTATCTTGGCTTATCATCCTCAAACTAATAGGTGGATAGAGAGGGTGAATTAGGTAGTTGAAGACCTCCTCTGAATGTATTGTATGGACCAATAGTATAGGTGGGAATAATATTTTCTTTTGGTAGAGTTTTCTTACAACAACTCTTATCGTACATCCTTAAGCATGACACCATTTGAAGCCTTGTATGGAAAGAAGTGTCATACCCCCATTAGTAGGGATAAATTGGAGGAAAAGATCATAGTAGGACTTGAAATGCTTAAGAAAATGGAAGAACAAATGAGGGTGATTAAGAGAAAATTGAAAGAGGTAGAAAATTGAAAAAAGAGTTATGCCAACAAGAACCAAACTCTTAGATAGTTCACAACAAGGGAAAAAGTTTTCTTAAAATTCAAACCTCATAAAAGCTCTATTTCTTTTGGAAAGCCTTCCAAGTTGGCCCCAAGATATGTGGTGCTGTTTGAAGTCTTGGAAGTGATTAACCCAATTGCATATAGACTAGCTCTACCACCAACTCTAGCTCAACTTCATAATGTGTTTCATGTTTCCTTACTTAATCCATATCATCCTAATGTGACTCATGTACTTGATTGGAAATCCTAGTAGGTATAGGATCTAGGAGTGGTGCTAGATGATCCCACTAGAATCTTGGATAGACGCAATGCTAATTTTCGAAGTAGAGATATTTTTCAATTTAAGGTCTAATGGGATCAGTACTCAAAGGAAAATGCTACTTGGGAGGATGTGGAAGAAATAGAATGCTCCTTTCCACATTTGCTTTCTTGAAAAAGAGGCTCAATAATTTTGTTTGAAATTTTTTGGATTGAGATACCATGATAATTCATGCTTTAAAATTTTGATGTTGAAATAGACATATGCATTTTTGATCTAATGTTGAAATAGACATATTTTTTATGTGATGTTGAAATAGACATGTACACTTTTGATTCGATGTTGAAATAGACAAATATTTTTGATGTGATGTTGAAATAGACATATACATTTTTGATCTAATGTTGAAATAGACATATACTTGTAATGTGATGTTGAAATAGACATATATTTATGATGAGATGTTGAAATAGACATATTTTTTATGTGATGTTGAAATAGACATATATTTTAGAAGAGATGTTGAAATAGACATGAATGTTCAAAATTTGATATGATGTTTTTTTATTGAACTTACTAGATATCAGAATGATGTCTCTTCCAAGAGGGGAAATATGTCATAACCCAATTTTATTAAATATTTATCATAATATGATAAATTGAATTATTGAATAAATTCAATTAAATGCTAAATGGAGATTTTGGAATATTTGAAAATAGAAAGAAAGAAGTTGATTGATGTTGACTTTGTGAACTTTTGAAAATTTATTTTATATGTTACCAAGAATTTAACATTACTAATCAATCTGTAAGTGCAAGTGTGTGCAGTTATAGGGTGACAAGTTGAAGGATGAGAACACAATTGAAGTAGGATTGTTTAGCTAGATCGAACGGTAAGCCAATTGGAACCTAGGTGCACACACCACAAATGACATGATGACTTGCATGTGAACTAATTTGCACATATAAGAGAATGTAATTTCCTTACTTAAATTTTTTGCGTGTTTTAAAATGAATGGTTTGTAGATTAAATTGTTTATTCAAAATTTTTGGTTTGAAGGAAATGAAAGTGAGTATTGTAAAGAAAAATTTCATTGTTTGTATAAATATACACACACACATATATAAGGATGCTCGAAATAAAAATTCAAGTTCTTTACTTTAAATGATAAGTGTATTATGAATGCTTGTGTGTGTGTGTGTGTAAATTGAACACACACGCATACATACATACATACATACATACATACATATATATATATATATACATTATTCAAATACATGGTATCTAGATGTGAATGAAATCATTTAAATGCATGTAGATATACAAATATATAAGTATATATATGTATATATTTATATATATTACATATACATACATATATATATATGTATGCATGCATGTATATATTCAAATTCATATTGAATTTAAAATGATAATTGATATGTTATGAATTGGATTGTGGAAATCAATGAATATTACAAGGCAAGCTCATGATGGATGTGACTTGCTGAATCATTAAGATAATGTTGAAAATTAGAGGGTGATGGCTATGGCAAGAAAAATCCATAATGATAGCACCTAGCCACATGAAAGAAGAGGTTGGTTACCATTTTGAATGAAAGTGGTGGAAGAAAAGTAGGGGCTCAAATGGGAAGAAAATTGACAAGCAACAAAAAAAGTAGAGAACATAAGGCAGTGGTAGGAAAAATCTGAGGAAAGCTTGAATCAAAAAGCTTGACCATTGAAGTAATTCAATTTCCTAAAATAATATCGATTTCAATATCTTATCTTTTCATTTTAGCTAGTGTTTATCACTGCGTTCGATGGTAGAACCGATAGCACAATAGCATAGAATTTTTTTTTTTGTGTGTCTTGGCTTGAGCCAAAGGTATAGATTTGGTGACCACCCTCTAGGGAATTGCATGGCCTATGGCCTAATTTGATTTACTATCTATAATGAAGCCATTCGGCTAGCCTTCCATGCTATATCAAGGCTTTGAACCCCAAGAAGCGACTGTTAAGCAAGTTTACTCATTAGTGTAAGGAATATTATGGCTATCATAAATTATATTATGATTTAATGCATACCATTTGATTGTTTTTTTGTAAAGGTTCACCTATCGAACCTATGCAAAGAGGATATAATCCTTTGTGTTTCCTTTGATATGTATCAATAGTGTTGTATTTTAAAGCATGTCACCTTCCATTATCAGCTAGGCCGATAATGGTAAGGAGAAAATTCATTCATTAATATAGGAATGTGGAAATCATTTTCGGATAAATAGAAAACACTCGATTTGAAGAATTGATAGGATGTAATAGTTGGGTTTAATTGTAAACTTGAAAGGATCAATATTCATGATCAATAGGATATTTTATTTGATTTAGTATTAGATTTGAGTCTACATGAAGTATAGAGTAGCATGCATTAAGTGATATGCCAGAATGCCCATAAGGGTAATTTCGAATGAAACTTGAGGTTAAGACAGGAAGTACCTAATCATAGAAAATGGGTCAAACCCAGAGCAAACTTGGTTTGTTTATTGTAGCCTGAATAGAGAAAAGTAATGTTGAACCTAAAACTTCCTTGCATTCATAACTAAAATATTTGCTTAAGAAATTCAATGACAAGCATGATGAACTCGGTCTCTATATATTATTAAGTTTCTCATAGTAATTCCAGTGATGGAATTGTTCAAGATCTGGATAATAGACATTCTATTCTAAAGATTGAAATTGGGCTATTTGATTTGTTTCTTTTATGTTCATAATGGAAAACCTATTCAATAGTGTAGACATCTAAATTTAATCACTCCCATATGATTAAATTTACTCCCTTTTCGTCTATCATATTAAATATTAATTTATTAAATTAATATTACACCTTTTGTCTCATATCTGTAAAGTATTTAATTTAATAATTAAATGCTTTATCTTTCACCTTCTTCCTCTCTAAATTAAATAAATACACCAATTTATTTAATTTAGTCATTTTTTACCCTTTTGATTTAAAATCAATTTAAAATTCTTCATTCTCTCTCTCTCTTGTCACATCCTCCATGATCTTGCTCTAATCTGAATTAATTTAATTAATTCATTATTATGATGTGCATCCTCTTAATCAAAGATTAATGTCACATCCTCCTACATTTTCCACTTGCCTCTAATCTTCTATTAATTATTCTAATCCAATATTTGCACAACCTTAACCAAGGTCATTAGCCATATTTAGCACCACCTTTTTAGTCAACCTTTATATTTACGTCTTTTTAGAATTGACCCTCTCTCCCATGTGAATTTTTAATTCATATTTATTTATCCTAGATCCTATGGCTTTAGAACCTTGGACTTGTCACATAATTCACATGTGACCAAGTCCCACCTTTTGGAGCTCACCTTTTACCCTTCAGACTCTCCTAAAAATGTGAATTTTTAATTCACTTTATATCCCCAACCACCTCTCCTTTTCCCATGGAGATTTTTGAGGAATTCCAAAATTCCTCAAATGTCTCTTTCATTCTCACTTGGGGATAAGAAATCCCTTTTTGAGGAAATCTTCTCACTCCCCAAGGTACTTGGAAGGTACTTGTCCTTCCTCCACCTCATGTACCTTTTGGCCACCCACTTACACCTCATCTCCCCTTAGCCACTTCACCATCCACATGTCAAGATGTGAGGGCTTGTGAGTTCTCAACTCACCATAGCCCTTCATCTTGACCTTGTTGGATGAATCTCAACCGTTGAATTCTCTAGAGAATTCATATTCTCCTATAAATACCCCCTCCTCAAGGGAATTTTCAACACTTTTCATTTTGAGCAACCTTATGTTATCAATTTGCATTCTCAACCATTCACTATCACTTAACCATCCACTTTGATCATCTTGCATATTCAATATTGCATCTAGCTACATCAAAAGCCATCTAAGGAGCACACAAAGTCATCCAAATCAAGGGCCAACCAAGGAATCTTCAACATCAAGGAAGGTATAATCATTTGCATCACATTTCATCTATTTTCTTTCTTGTTTTATCACTCTTTAGGCTAATCATTGAAGTGTTCTTGGTATTCTTCCACTTGCATTTTTAGTTATTTTGCACATTAGAATAGGGTAAAATTCCAAGGTATACATTTATGGCATGCTTAGTGGGACCGACAAACGGGTTCTTGCATTTAACCTTCGTTTTTGCTAAGAATTTTGCAGGAAAAGATCGCAAAAAGGTGGAAGCACCCTTTGGTTTACCATAGAATGGCGGAAGTGCCCTCTACTTTACTGTAGAAAGGCGGAAGCACCCTCTGCTTTACTGTAGAAAGGTGGAAGCGCCCTCTGCTTTACTGCAGAAAGGCGGAAGCGCTCCTGATTCTATCATAGAAAGGAAGAAGCGCCCTATATCTAAAAATTTCATTTTTCTAACAGTTTGCTGCAGTTAGCTGTATACGTCATTTTGCTTAGAAGATCTTTTCTAACACTTTCTTGCAGTAGAGCATACAACCTTTTTTTTTAAAAAAAATCTGATAAAGTTTCCTGCAGAGGGGCGGATACACCCTTTCATTTTGAAAGGCTCTTTTCCTCTAACATTTTGTTGCAGAAAGGTGGAAGCACCCTCTGTTTTACTGCAAAAAGGAGGAAGCGCCCTTGTTTTACTACAGAAAGGTGGAAGCGCTCCCATTTTGCTGTATAAAGGCGGAAG
Source organism: Sequoia sempervirens (assembly GCA_007258455.2). NCBI lineage: Eukaryota > Viridiplantae > Streptophyta > Pinopsida > Cupressales > Cupressaceae > Sequoia > Sequoia sempervirens. Next base: position 712,646,843 of record VDFB02281492.1, read on the forward strand.
CGCCCTTTGTTTTACTGTAGAAAGGCGGAAGTGCAACCATTTTGCTACAGAAAGGTGGAATCGCCCTCTGTTTTACTGTAGAAAGGTGGAAGCACCCCAAAACAACATAGTTTGGAAGGTAAAACATTCATTTTAGCTTCATTTTTCCCTCGTTTTTGCTATTTTCGAGTAGTAACCCTCTAACATTTTTTTGACAATGATATTGGTTTTTTTGCTAATGTTTTGCAGCATATTATGGCGTACTTGACCAAGAACGAAGAATAAGATAGCTAACATTTGTTTGCAGGGCCATCTATTTGATCAGATTTTTGAAGATTATCCTTGTTATTTTGGAACATAGTCTAATTAGGGGGAGTAAACTTCATTGCTTGCTGTGATTGTTTATTCTTGTGTTACCCAAGGGGGCATTAATTTGTTTCCACTTTCCCCTTGCACTTCGTGTGAGCCTGGGGAGTAGTTGGAAATGGTTAGTGTCTTCTTTTTAGTGGGACCTGCTTGGGGATTTCATCACCCCAAGGGATGATTCCAACCACGCATACCAACAGGGTATATAAAGGGGGGAGAACGAAAGTTGTACCCCAATCCAGTCACATCATAATTGGCAGAGTGTTGAAGCTAGGGTGATACCTAGATAGACGTGAAGAGTTGTCTGAGCCTTTCAGTATCTCGCTGGGGTTCCCGACTCACGCTTGTGACGGGCTGGTGTTTATGGTTGTGCCTCACGTACCAAGAGTATATTGAGGACTCCCTAGAAGCCTTGTGCATCCTAGATTAAGACCTTTCCTGGCCATACCCCTAACATTAATCATAGGATTGTGCTTGCTTAAAGTGTTTTATTGTGAGTAACCCGTGAAATCTTTGATACATTGGCCTTATTTCATCATTTTGAGTCCTTTCCATAGCCATTTCCATCAAAACCAAGCTCTGTTTTACCACAGAAAGGTGGAAGCGCCCTCTGTTTTACTGTAGAAAGGCAGAAGCGCCCTCTGTTTTGCTATAGAAAGGCATAAGCACCCCTGTTTTACTGCAAAAAGGTGGAAGCACCCTTTGTTTTTCTGCAAAAAGGTTGAAGTGCCCTCTGTTTTACTGTAGAAAGGTAGAAGCACCCTCTGTTTTACCACAGAAAGGCGGAAGTGCCACTATTTTACTGCAGAGGGGCGAATTTGCCCTCTTGAACACCTGAAATCACCCCATTTGGAACCATTTAGCCTCTAAACCATTGCTTAATCATTCCCAACCATTATCTCATCATCCCAAGCTCCCGTTTCATCACTCTAAGTCTCCCAAAACCTCTATTTAATCAGTTTAAACCTCCATCTTATCATTCCAAACCTCTGTTTAACCATTCTAAATCCCCATTCATTCTCCACAATCATCTCCAATCCACCCGTTCATTTTAATTCCCCCATATTCCATTCAAAATTCCATAATATCACCTAGAAAACATCATAATTTTACCATTTACACCACCAAACACCACTCATAACCAAACCGCCATAACCTTGTATTACAAAGAGGTTACCCAAATCGACCATAGCACTTGAATTTGATTATTAGTCTTTAACTTTGACCCAAATCAATTTGCTTCTATCTTGAGGTAAATTTGGTGTTGTAAGTTATCATCCTTGGCCCAATCAATCCATTCCTATCTTAAGGTGGATTCGGTGCCGTGATCATCCTCTTAATCAATGAAAGCTCTAGGTCACTAAGGGTAACTTCCTTTGGTTAAACTCAAGGTCTCTCTCACATCTTTCATCATCCAATCATACCCATCCAATCATCCAAATCTATCAAAACCAATCATTTGATCAAATTTTCCAACCAATCAAATCACATCCTTTCAACCAGTGCAATCCTATTACTCTTAATAATCCAATCCAATTCAATCAAAATCCAATCTAGCCAATCAAAATCCAACCCAATCAAAATCTGATCCAATATATCCAAACAAAATCTGATCCAAATCCAAACTCCATCCAAATTAGATCTCATCCAATCACAATCAAATCATTCATCATAAACATTTTTATAACCCACTCATAGCACATTTGCATGCCCATTCAAACTAGGTCACAAGCTAAGAGACAAATGGAACAATAGCAAGGTCAAGATTCCCAAGCAAACATGTCTCAAGACCTTAATAACAATACAAATCTCGCCAATGGTGCAAATATTGCTCAAGGGCCTAACAATGTCCCCCAAGATCCTCATAATGGTACTTCATCACACTCCAACACCAAAAATCAGAACAACTCACCACATGGTGAAGAGAGTATGGCTAATCAACCTGAACTCACACTTGAGAAACATTTTAGTAATCCCGCCAATGTGCAAATGACTGACCGTCTGCTTGAAAAATATGGGGAAGAAATTTTGGCCCACCTAATTGAGAAGGGTTTCAAACCCCCCTCAGGTGTTGACTTGTCCAAATATAGGAGTCCCCCATATAACGTGCTCCAAGGTTCACAAAATGCACTAGAAGGTTCATACTTCCCCATTGTTCCTCCAGTTGAGGGTTGGCATCAACCAGAATTTGGCAATGTTGTTCTTTATCAAGTTAACCATCCCCAACATGCTCCAACCTCAGTTATGGGAGGTCCTCAAATGCCTGATCCCAATAATATTTTTTCCTATGGTATGCCACAAAATGTTCCACAAACCCCACCATTAATGCTAACAACACCCCCTCTTTCGAATCAACCTATAGTCAACACTGGGGGAACACCCTTTACCACATTCCTTCCACCTACTGGGGCCAAAAATCTACCATCTCAATAGCTTCACCAATCCAACATTCTGCCTCAATTACCTCCACAAGGCACATCCCAGCTGAACGCTCTGAGTGGTACCCAACAACCCCCTTTACAAAACGCTTCTACGCTACCTCAACCATCTCCTCAACAACAACCCATACATAATGCTTTGGTCTCTTCATAACAACCATCCTACCGACCACAAGGCAATCCATCTCAACCTATTGCTCAAACCATATCCCCTTTTCTCGCATCCATTTCACGTCCACAAACTCAACCCCAACACAACACCCCATCTTGACCCATACAACAATCAATATCACAACAACAACCCCCTCAACACTACTACTATCACAATCAACAGCAATTTCACCAACAACCGCTTTATGCAACCTCCCAACAATCACAACAATACCTTCAACACTAACAAACCAATGCACAACATCCCATCCAAGCTCCTCAATAGCTCACCCCACACTTTTATCAAACAAATCCGTACTATACCCCACAACAATAGCCCCCATATCAACAAAATCTCCCTTCTTACCAGCAAGGCATGTCATCGTCCAACCATCCAAATCCGTATCCTTTATCATCCTATCATCAATATCCTCCCAACCCACCACCGTCCAACTCAGATCTGATGGAAATCAAAGCCGCTTTGAAAGACCTTCAAGCTGGGACCGGCAAGCAATTGTTCAAATTTGAAGACATATGCCCATATCCATTTGATCCCTCCATCTCATTAATCCCATATCCTAAACATTTTGAAATACCAAAGTTTGACAAATATAAGGGAAACAAAGACCCTAAGGCTCACTTGCAAGAATTTTACTCCCAATGTCAAGAGGTCATGTACAATGACAACTATCTCTTGCGCCTATTCCCACGAAGCCTGACAAGCCATGCCCTGGATTGGTTCATGACCCTCGAAAAAGGGTCCATAAAAAATTTTGCTAACCTGTCAGGAATTTTTTTATCTTACTTCTCTTTCAATTTGGAGGACACAGACACCTTAGATCTTCTCAAAGAGAAACAACGTGAGGGGGAAACCTTTACTAGCTACCTCCAAAGGTGGCATGCGCTAGCAAGCCGAATGAAGACCCCTCTGAAAGAAAAAGACATGGTCACTCTTTTCATGAAAAACTCTCATCCTGACATGGCCCATAATTTTAGGTTACATTGTGTCACCACTTTCACGGAGATAGTGGAAAAGGGACCCATCCTTGAATGTGCCCTTATTGCCAAGGGACACATCAAAATACATCATCATGATAAAGAGAGGTCATTTGGTGATAAACCATGATTCTGGAACAAGAACAAGAATGCAATCAATGACGACATGACAGACACTAAACACGTCCAAGTGGCTAATGCATCCCAAAAACAACAATCGTCTATACCTAACACCATCTCTGTACCGCAGGGGGCACTTCGTCCTCCTCAACAGTCAAATCAGAACAACCAAGGGAACACTAAGCATCAGTATACTCAATTAGGGGAACCTCTGAGTATTGTCTTTAATAAGTTGTTACATATTAACTACCCCATCACATATCCTGTCACCAAGCCACTTGATGAATCCAAACCCAAGCCCACATGGTTTAAGGAAAATGAGTATTGTGAGTTCCATAAAATCAAAGGACACTCTTTAAACAAGTGTCAGGGTCTAAAAAACTACATCCAGGATCTCATTGATCGAGGTGATATCAAGGTTGACCCCAGTCAAGCTTCGTCGTCCAATGCTCAATTGCGGATATATCAAAATGCCTTTCCAAACCATAATCAAGGCCCAAGCACCTACAACAGTAATCCTCAAAACAACAACACAAATAACGTGAGCTATAAGAATGTCCCCCTCAATTACGAAGGTGTTATTCATTACATTGAGTAGGTAGAACCCCATGTATCCATGATACATGTTAAAGCCAAAGACCCTCAATGTGTTGTTACTACACGATGAGCCCGCATTACTGTCCCTGCAGCCTCTACACTTGCCCAATCAACTCCTGTAAGCTCTCAGTACAACATCCTTGATCACTTAGGAAAGACCCCTACTCATGTATACATTTTGGATTTGCTTAAGACTTCCCCTATACATCAAGAAATCCTCAACAGAGCCCTACGGGAAATCCATGTACCTAATGACATTGATCCTACACAATTCCAAGCTTTGGTGGGACACTTGGCTTTATCTCATGAACTGCACTTCAGCAAAAATGATATGCCAAACATCGATGTCAATCATAATCGCCCCTTACATATCGAAGTCGTGGTTGCTCATCATAAAATAAAAAGAGTTTTGGTAGATAATGGCTCTGCCTTCAACTAGTGTACTCTAAAATTCATAAAATGGGTGGGGTATACTCAAGTGGATTTAAGTAATCAGATCATCATGATCAAGGCCTATGATAATGCAAAAAGGAATTCAGATGGAATTATCAGTCTTCCTATCCAAGTGGGACCTATGCTTCAATACACTACCTGTCATGTCTTTGATCTGGACTTGCCATATAATCTCCTCCTTGGTCGCCCGTGGCTCCATGCTATGCAAGTTGTCCCCTCCACGTACCATCAATGCCTAAAATTCCCAGTCAACGGACAAGAAGTCACCATCTATGCTGACCCCCAACCATTTGAATATTGCCGCACTTTAGAAGCATCATTTCCCCATTTACATTATTGTCCCAGGGTTGAAATGGGGGCATCCTAGTCATCATCTGCTAATTCATCCTCCATCATGATAACCCCTCCATCCTCCACCACTGATCCTACAGTCACCAAAGTCCAGATCATTGACAAAGGGTGTGGCAAATATGAAATGCATACTGCTCTTAATGTAGCAACCATGCTACCGTCACCACACGAGTATGGTCAACCTTCACATGCTACTCCAAAGGAAGACAAGACTGTCACCTTCAGTGGTAAAAATATCCCCATGACCACTTTCAGATCCCTAAATGTCAAGATAGATGCACCAGAAGAGGACATAAGCCAATGGGTCTACCAAGAAGAGCCCGAACCAGAAACCCCTCTAAAGGAATATTTTCAGGAAAGGTACCCCTGGGCAACAAAGTTTGTGGAATAACATAACTATCAAGGCAAGGGCCTAGGTAAAGAAGAACAAGGGCAGTTACAACCCATTGATACATCAAAGCTACCAAAAAATATAGGCATTGGGTATGACAAAAAGCAGAAAAGCCCTACAACATCGTCTAATACTTCCAATATTGTCTCCATGGACAATGGCTCATTGGAAGACATACTCGAGGAGGAATCCATCATACATGCGTACGATAACATCAATCACACCAACTTATCATCCATGTTCGAATGCCTATCTGTATGCACTATTAGCCTATCCCTTTGTCACCCTGAGCTTATTGATTGGGACCTACATAATACCACACCTATCAACATGATTGCAGATACATATGTCAACCTTATGAAATTTGGGGAGGATGAACACTCCAGTTGCAAAAATAAGAATAAGAAAAGTAAAAAGCGGTCATCTAGTGAAAACCTCCCCGAGGCACTTCCTGACCTTGAAAAAGTAAAAATAAAGGACGCATCTGATGGTGAAAACCTCGAAGAGGCGCTAGAAGATGGAGATGTTCATCTTCCCCTTGTGGGAACTCAATTATCTGCCCGATCATCTATTCTAATTGAAGAGACTCAAGAAGTTAATTTGGGTACTGTGGAAAGTCCTAAAATCACCTATGTAGCTAAGTCACTCTCAGAGCAAGAGTATCCAGTCATTGTGAAGCTACTCCAAGAGGGAATCATTAACTTTGCTTGGTTATACTCAGACATGCCAGGCCTAGACCCCGCCTTAGTGGTTCATCATTTAGACATTCACCCAAATGCCAAGCCTGTCAAACAGAAGCTCCGCAAGAAGCAACCGCAGGTCATATTATTAGTCAAGAAGGAATTAGAGAAGTTACTAGAGGCGGGTTTTATCAGACCAATTGACTACTCTAAGTGGATCTCCAATATAGTACCAGTTGCCAAACCAAATGGAGACATTTGGGTCTGCATAGATTTCAGGTATCTCAACAAAGCCTGCCCAAAAGATGACTTCCCTCTGCCTAACATTGATATGTTGGTTGACCTCACAGCAGGACATGAGATGCTATCCCTTATGGATGGCTTCTCCGGTTATAACTAGATTCGAATCACACTAGAAGACCAACATAGGACCAATTTCACAACACCTTGGGGTACTTTCTGTTACAATGTTATGCCTTTTGGTCTCAAAAATGTGGGGGCAACATATCAGAGGGCGATGACAGTCATCTTCCATGACCTCATTCATATCATCATAGAAGATTATGTCGATGATTTGTTAGGAAAATCCAGAACACAAGCAGAACATCCTACCATCCTGAAAAGGATATTTGAGCAGTTAGAACATTACAAATTGCGGCTAAATCCAAAAAAATGTGTCTTTGGAGTCACGTCAGGAAAGGTGTTAGGCTTCATAGTCTCTCGCAAGGGCATTGAGGTTGATCCTGCCAAGGTAAAAGCTATTCTGGACATGCCACCTCCATGCAATCTGAAGCAGTTAAGAAGCCTCCAAGGGAAGATGTAGTCCATCTGTCAGTTCATAGCCCAGCTAACAGATAAATGTCAGCCATTTACTCATCTTCTGAAAAAAGATTCCACCTTCTGATGGAAGCAACAGTGTTAGATGGGTTTTGATAAAATTAAGGAATATTTAGCTCATCCACCGATCTTGATGCCACCTATTCCAGGAAAACTCCTCCTGCTCTACATCTTTACTACTTCAGTCGCATTGGGGGCATTATTGGCACAACATGATGAGTCATTCAAAGAGAGGGCAGTCTACTACATCAGTTGAACATTGGTCGACTATGAGTTAAATTACTCCCCCATGGAAAAGGCCTGCCTTGCGCTAGTCTTCAACACACAAAAACTCTGTCATTACATGCTCAGCCATCCGGTCAAGTTAATCACTAAAATTGATCCCTTGAAGTATTTGTTATCTAGAACCACTCTGACTAGACGCATGGCCAAATGGGTCATGCTACTAAGCAAATTTGACATAGAATATGTAGAGCAAAAATCCATAAAGGGACAAGTCATAGCTGATCAATTGGCCAAGGCACCATTGGTAGATGCTTACCATCTGGACATTGAATTTACAGATGAAGAAGTCTACAAAGTCACAAAAGCACCAGCTTGGACACTATATTTTGATGGATCATACACGCATAATGGATCAGGCACAGGAATTTTATTAGTTACCCCTCAAGGTGACTACATTCCAAAATCATTCAGGATAGCATTCCTGTGTACCAACAATATGGCAGAGTACGAAGCTCTCCTCACCGGCCTCAGAATTGCAAAGCAGTGGCACATAACTCATTTGAAAGTCTTCGGTGATTCTTTGCTAGTCATTAGGTAGGTTAATGATGAATTCCTAACCAAAGATGATAAGCTATTACCCTACAAATTGCAGCTAAATCCAAAAAAATGTGCCTTTTGAGTCATGTTAGGAAAGTTGTTGGGCTTCATAGTCTCTCGCAGGGGCATTGAGGTTGATCCCGCCAAGGTAAAAGCTATTCTGGACATGCCACCTCCATGCAATCTAAAGCAGTTAAGAAGCATCCAAGGGAAGATGCAGTCCATCCATTGGTTCATAGCCCAGCTAGCAGATAAGTGTCAACCATTCACTCATCTTCTGAAAAAAGATTCCACCTTCTGATGGAACCAATAGTGTTAGATGGGTTTTGTTAAAATTAAGGAATATTTAGCTCATCCAACGATCTTGATGCCACCTATTCTAGGAAAACCCTTCCTACTCTACATCTCTGCTACTTCAGTCGCACTGGGGGCATTATTGGCACAACATGATGAGTCATTCAAAGAGAGGGTAGTCTACTACATCAGTCAAACATTGGTCGACTATGAGTTAAATTACTCCCCCATGGAAAAGGCTTCCCTTGCGCTAGTCTTCAGCACACAGAAACTCCGTCATTACATGCTTAGCCATCTGGTCAAGTTAATCGCTAAAATTGATCCCTTGAAGTATTTGTTATCTAGAACCACTCTGACTGGACGCATGGCCAAATAGGTCATGCTCCTAAGTGAATTTGACATAGAAGTAGAGCGAAAAGCCATAAAGGGATAGGTCATAGCTGATCAATTGGCTGAGGCACCACTGGTAGATGCTTACCCTCTAGACACTGAATTTCTAGATGAAGAAGTCTACATAGTCATAGAAGCACCAGCTTGGATACTATATTTTGATGGATCATACATGCATAATGGATCAGGCGCAGGAATTTTATTAGTTACCCCTCAAGGTGACTACATTCCAAAATCATTCAAGATAGCATTCCCATGTACCAACAATATGGCAGAGTACAAAGCTCTCTTCATCGGCCTCATAATTGCAAAGTAGTGGCACATAACTCATTTGAAAGTCTTCGGTGATTCTTTGCTAGTCATTAGGCAGGTTAATGATGAATTCCTAACCAAAGATGATAAGCTATTACCCTACAAGTGCATGGTGGATGATTTCAAGAAATATTTCACCTCTATACAATTTGAACAAATTCTTAGGGTACAAAATAAAGCAGCTAATGCAATGGCCACTATCGGATCCCTGATTGACATGCCTAAAGACCGAACAGAATGTGAGTTTCTCATTGAACAACTCTTAATCCCTGCATATGACATTCCTAAGACTGATATGGTGTGTGATATCGTAGGTCCCACCTCCTCATGATACCAGGACATATAGACCTATCTCCGTGATAATATCATACCCCAGAACTGACATGCAACCAACACAAATCCTTTGTTCATCACTCTTTCCTATACATCATTGTCGGTGATACGATTTATCATTGCGGGTATGATGGAATCCTCCTTAGATGTCTGAATGAGACTGAAGCCCACATGGCACTTACAGAAGTACATGGTGGTGTTTGTGGATCTCACTCAAATGGTATGGCTCTGGCAAAAAGGATCCTACGAGCTGGATATTATTGGCCTACATTGGAACATGATGCTTGTGAATTTGTAAAGAAATGCCTTCCATGCCAACATGATGCAGATTTTATTCACGCCCTGGCATAAGATCTTCAACCCCTTCTAGCACCATGGCCCTTTTCTCAATGGGGTTTTGACTTGATTGGCAAGATTTACCCACCATCATCCGACAGCCATACATTCATAATTACCGCCACTGAATACTTTACTAAATGGGTGGAAGCAATACCACTCTCACAAATCACCAGTATCCAAATCTCAAAATTTATCCATTACCATATTCTCTGTAGATATGGTATCCCATCCACCATCCTCTCTGATAACGGAAAACCCTTCAAAAACTAAGCCATGAAACACCTCTGTGACACCTTTCATATCTAGCACCATTGGTCAACGCCTTATTACCCCTAGGGCAATGGTCAGGCAGAAGCAACCAATAAGACCCTTATCCGTATCCTCAAAAAGGTTGTCAATAACACTAGGTGAGATTGGCACCTCCATATTCATCCTGCCCTCTGGGCATATCGCACATCCATCCACACCCCAACAGGCGCCACCCCCTACTCTTTAGTATATGGTGCTGAGGTTGTCTTGCCAATCGAAGTTAAACTTCCATCATTGAGGATTTCTCTAAAGAATCTTATCAGTGAAGAAGATGCTCGTGTTGCACGACTTGCACAGCTAGAATTACTGGATGAACGAAGAATAAAAGCCTATGATCATTTGCAAGCATACGAAAACCACCTCAAACATAACTACAATAAAAAGGTCTGTCCTCGACAATTCTAGGTTGGTGAACTCGTTCTTAAGGAGAACTAGCATACTCAAAAGGATCGTGATAAAAAAGAAAAATTTGAGGCAAACTGGTTAGGACCTTATGTCATAGCCGTCAAATATGGATCTGGAGGCTACAAGTTGACTACTCTTGAAGGAGATCCCTTTGAAAAACCCATCAATATCATGCACCTGAAGAAGTTCTACACCTAAATCTACTCGGTAACCCCACCTAATCAAAAAATCAAAAAAATAAAAATAAAAGTAAAAAATCCAAAAAAATAATAAAGAGAAATAAATCTGTCCTATGGTGAAAACCATCTCTTGGTGGCGCCTTGGATAAGTATGGATGGTGAAAACTTGGTAACAGGCGTCATCCATAGAGGGCTTAATCATTATCTACCTAACATCCTAGTTATTTTATGCTTTCATCCACACTATCGTCCTCACCCACCTCATCCTAGGCCACCTAGTATATATTGATTGAGCATTGGACAACCCATCTAGCCTAACCCCCATCCTGAGATTTTTAGTATCTCACTATGAGCTTGTCTCACTCATTCCCCTTATCGGTCGGTCTGTGTCATCATATAGGATCATCCATCGTGTCGGTCTCCATCTAGATCTCGTCCTTCCACATCATTGGTCGAACTACATTGCCCCTACGCTTTCACATAGGCAAGGTTGGTCATTTGATCCTCCCCAGGGCATTTGTCTATCGTGTTTTGTGTCCTTGATCATCGGTCACCATTTTCTTCTTTCCACTTTATCCATGGTCTTTTTCATGAACTACGAGGGCTATGCGCTTTCACGTAGGCAAGGCTAATCTCTGATCGGCCCCCAAGCCCCTAGGTCTGTAGGTTGTGTCATTTCTCTACTTTGTGTTCTGTCTCCTTTGTGTTGTTTCATCAAGCCATGTCCTTACCTAGCTAAAACTTAGCAAACAAACTCCACTTGTATCATGAGAATTAATTAATTTTGAAACATCTCGCGTGATAATGATTGTTTAGTTTAGTTTATCCATCATATGTGGTCTTAATAGGATGCATCCTTCCTAATCGACCTCATCAATCCCATCCATCCCATTGATCCTATGGCAAAGGACATTTGAAATTGATTGTGATCTTTTTGATACGTTTGGCTTTCATTTATCATTTGAGCTCCCTATCATCACTTGTCAAGGCCGCCATGATCCATCATATTATGGCATGTTTTGATTGGTCCACATAGGGGCATATCTTGATCTATTGTTTAATTGTGTCTTCTTGGTTGTCCCACATAGTACCCACTAAGATCCTTGTGGTCTTGTGTTACACTGGGGAATCCTTTTGTGCTTGTGGTTATCTCAATACCTGGCGCGACCAAGGTCTTCGTGACTTTGGGGTGTTGGGATAGCCTTTTTGTCTGGTGTGTTTGTTTCATGCATTCGACAACAATCTACCTCGATCCTCCATACTTTGGTGTATCGTGTCTTATGCTATAGCAAAAACTAGTACTCCAAAGATGGCAAATTGTATTAGGATTGCATTTCATAATCATGACCATTGTATTACATTCATCCTATGATTTTGGTTGTGCAAATATTTCTCCTCCATCCCCTATTCTTCTCAGGATACTAAAAGGTTTTTGATAGGTGCACACTCACACCACATCCGCACTCATCTTCCACTATCACCTAGGACCCTATTGACACTTATCATGAAATAATTACTTTTTAGATCCATCCATTTGCACACTATCTTAGGTTCATCCATAATATCACCACCTGCAATATCAAGTGTTAGTTCCATCATCAATACCGTCATAATACATCCATTACATCCTACATCACACATATTAGTCAAACATGCACAATAACCATCATAAGCATATAAAACCTAAGCATTTGTTGTGTCATCATAAGCATATCCACATCTACCTTAACTATATACATCATAGGCATTCATCATACATGAGAACAAAAATCACCATACATTACATCCTGCATCACACACATTAGTTGGCATGCATAAAAACCCCTCAAAAACATAAAAAATATATATATAAAAACATCCATACATGTAACATTCACAAAAGTCATCATAGATAACTGCCATCATATGACCATCCACATATACATCAACACCATCATCTATAGATCTCAAATAAAACATGAGCTCAATAAGAGCTATCGTATATATAAATATACTACAAGTCCATAGTACATCTCATAGTCAAGACTAACATATAATAATGTCATTGATGTCATCACAATATGTGACCATCGTATACAAAAATCATCCAATCAAAACACTAGTACACGGTCCTGTAAATATCCACTGCACCTCTGCACTATCCATCTACCTTGCACCTGTCAAAAACTGAGTAACCTGTCACCTCTCGAATGAACTCCCCACATCTGATCTCTGTGGAGAATCAGGTATTTCTCCCCTACCTAGCAAAACCCCTGGCGAATCACTGTAACCTCTGGTCCATGTCCCCAATGACTGAGACGGCACTGGCATCTGAGGTGTCTACTGGGTATAACGAAATGTCTGCTGTGCTAGATCAGGAACTGCATAATAATATGCAGCCATCCAAAATCCTGCCTCTCTCATGTAATCCTTTCGCTCTACAACCTGGACCAGAGTAGAATTCCACTCATGATGATACCTGTCTTAGTCCCTAGTAATGGCTCTCATCTCCTGCTCCCATGCCTCCTGAGCCAACCGACTCTATGCCAGCTCTACCTGTAATTGATCCCTTATCTCCTCTGCAGCCGCTACCTGCGCCACCGCTGCATCTCTATCTCTTTCAACAACCTGTGTATCTGCTCTTGGCATCCCACCCTCACCCTGAACTATCGGTGCATGAGCCATCACAACATCCCTCTCTACCTATAGAGTCTGCATCCATATCTCTGCTACATCTCTCTCCCTCTTAGCCGCCCGTGTCTGAGTCACTGCTACATCCCTATCCCTCTGACGAGCCTGTGCTC
>VDFB02281492.1:712660386-712686570 GCA_007258455.2 Sequoia sempervirens
GCCTCTACCAATGCTCTCTCACTCTGAATGCGCGCTTGCACCGCATCCCTCTCTGCCTCCATCACCTGTGCCTGCGCCTGTGCTACATCCCTCTCAGCCTGCATAATCTATGCCTGCTCCTTAGCCTCATTCTCCCTCTCCTACATCAGCCACATCTCTCCAACTATCTACTCAAGGCACTGTACTCTATCCTAAAGCTCATCCCAATCTTGCTGGAGATCTCCTGACTGCTGACCAGTACATCCTGCTCTTTGATTTTCCCCCTGCTTCGTCCCCCCCTCTGGCTCTCCCTTGGCCTGTAAAACCATGACCTCCCCCTGCAATCTGTCACGATCCCACGTCACATTGGTCAACTCACCCTGCATCCTTTGTAGCTCTATCTGTACCCTGTCTCTCTCCCTCACCGCCTCCCTCACCCATCCATCTAGCTCAAAAACAATGGCATCATAATCTTTCAATGCCTCTTGTTGTACTCTAGCTAGCTCAACCTCAAGAGACCTCACTCTCTGCTCTACAATCTATAATCTCACCTCTACTCCTCTCGCCTGTACAGTGGGATCCTTCGGTACCACATAAGGAACCAATGCTAATGGCTCTATCTCCATAACATCCCCCTCTGCCACATCCCTATCTACGTCCATAGCATCACCCTCCCCCTACCTGCTCTGTCTCATCCTCCCCACCCTCCTGCTCCTGTCGCTCCTCATGGTCCTCCACAATACGGCGAACCCAGAATCGTCCCACCTATCCCTGTCTCTCCACCATGAACCGATGTCGTGTCGACCTCCTCTTCTCCTTTGGTGCTACTCTAACATCCTCATCCTCTTTGTCCTCCTGCTCCTGTCGAGCCTCGTGACTCTCCACAGTCAGCCGAACCCGAAACCGTCGTGGCTGACCATGTCATCCTACCACAAACTGTCTCCTCCCCTCCTCTGATGCCTCCCTCGCACCTACCACCTCCACATACTCTACATCCTCCTCATCCTCCCCATCATCCACATCCCTCACCTCCTCCACCCTCTGCTCCCCCTGGGCTCTTTGTGGCTGTCCCTTACCCTGCGCTCTCCCCCACTGCTAACCATCTCTCTGACCTCACCTTTGATGTCTCCTCCTCCTCCTCCTCCCTGGTCTGCCTGCTTGCTCTGTCTCATCCTCCTTGGGATCCTCCTATCCCCCTTTCTCTACCACTTCTACAGCCTCTTGTCGCTGCTGCACCCCTCCTCTCCTCTCTCTCCGTAGTCTCTGATCATCCTCTGGTCCAATACCCACTACCCTCAAAATACGCTGAATAGGAGTAATCCTCTCCCATAACCTATTCTGGAACCACCTCCCGTATCGCTCGGTCACAACTGGCACCTGCTCTCCTCCAACTCTCCCTAGATAAGGCACATGTCCTGCTGCCATCCATGATGCCCTGGCTGTACCCGGTGCTATGCAGCCTCCCCATGGTATCTCTCTACTATACCGTCAGAACATGATAGGTGCTGCCGGAATATCCTATATCACTCCAAACTGCCTCAACACTCTGTCTGGTCGATGCGACTCTACTATGTGCAAAAAAGTACCAATAATAAAACACCTACTCAGAAAGTAACCTGCCTGTCTCCTCGTATTAGTCAATCCCTTGAACTGACGCGACCTATATGGCCGCCACTCTATGTCCCTCAGATGTAGATCATCAAATGCTCTCCTCCACCCCTCCATCTCTCCCTGCATCTCATAGCGCAGAACCCAACCTCTCGCCTCCCCATACTCCCATGCCATGGGCTCACAATCATCCACTGTCCCCGCCCTCACCACTCCCGGCCTTGTCACTACAATATGCTCCCAAGCCCAAATCTGCAACAACGTCATATGTGTCAAGCTTGATATCCTCTGGTAACAGATCCCGTGCATATCTCTGTATAGATGTGTTAATACACATGACCCTTATGAAAATAGCCCCCCTCGCCACTCGATAATGTGTTGAATCACCTCCATATACCGAAAGCTACATGTAAGTCTGCTCCAATCTGGTAATAGTATCCCACTAATCAGACCATACAGGAACAATGGTAAGGCTGGCACCCCCACTGAAAAACACTAGTTCAAATGCAACTGACCCTTCACCAGGGGCAGCTCCTCGCATCCAAATAATACTCTAATAGTCTCCTGTAACTCCGCCCCTATGGACACCACCTCGCTCACTAACCGTCTAGCTATCGACAGCCTTAGGATGCGCTACACGTCCTCCAAAGTGATAGTCATCTCTCCTGTAGGAAGATGAAACGTGGATGTTTCTGAGCTCCATCTCTTTGTCAACGCCGTCAGCATCGCCTGATGCACTCTAACTATAGGAAACTAAGTACAGTGTCCTAAGCTCGCATGATCCAAGGCTGCCTAGTCCTCCCCGTTCATCACTGCTATCATCACGGCCATCACTTCTGATCGTCGCTCATGTGTTCGTACCTGCTCGAAACTCTGCACACACAAACAATCTTCTCATTATTTTACTGCTCATCTTTCCTTTCTTTCCATCTCCTTTCTTTCTATCTTCTCCTATTCTTTTCCCCCTTGTCTTCTTTTTCCTTGCTCCCCCCCGTTGGGTTGGCTTTGCCCGCTGGCAGGGTAGCTCTACCCTCCGGCCGGGCGCACCCGCCCTAGGTGGGTCCGCCCGTTGTCGGGGTGGCTTCACCCCGGGTGGGTTTGCTGGCATCCAAGCAATGCTGCCCCGGGCAGGTCCACCCACTGTTGGGGCAGTTCTACCCGCTATCAGGGCAGTTCCACGCCGGGCGGCTACGCCCCGGGCGGGTGGGTTTGCCCGGTGTCGGGGTGGCTCCGCCCGTAGCTGGGAGGCCCCACCTCAGGCAGATCCACTCGCCCACAGCCGGGCAGCACTGCCCTCTACTGGGGTAGCTCCACGCACTTGTGGAGGGTCGCACCACCCGCGGTTGGGGTGGCTCCGCCCGCCTGCCCGCAACTGAGCTGCTCCGCCCTCAGCCGGGGCGCCTTCGCCCACCTGCTAGGGGCGGCACCGCCCATAGCCGGGGCGGCTTCACCCGCCTGCAGCCGGGCTGCTCCACCTTGGGTCGGGGCACCTCCGCCACAGCTAGGGCAGCTCCGCCCTCAACGGGGTGGCTTTGCCCTAGGCCGTGGTGGTGGCGCCCTAGGTAGAGGCGGCTTTGCCCTGTCCCATTTATTTATTTATTTATTTTTTCTAAAATCTAATCCCAACCCATTTTTTAAATTTTGCTACTTAACAAAATCCATGTTTTCAAATTTCCAAAATCTATCAAACAACATGTGAAAAATGCGTAAATTCAATATATAGGTTTTGTTATCACTCACATGATGTGCGCCAACACCCTTGCTGTATAATGCGTGCACCTCGTCCGCCTAATACACAATCTTCGTGTAGTTGTCTGTCGGTATCGTCCCTCCTCGGTCGTTTTCTCTTCTCTACTCTCCTCCTCTCAACTGCTACAGTCAAAATGACTAAGGTAATTTTTGAAATTACCTTTTTAACCCTCTTCTTCTCAAAAGGTATTTTTGACCTTTTATTTATCTTTTTCTTCCTCCAACTAATTCCTAACTTCCTGAGGCTGCTGTTTGCAAACCGTGCGTAAGATCACATCCATTCAAAAACCAAATTTGTTTGGTTTTTCAAGCTCTATCCAATGGTGTATTTCTTTTCTTCCTATCGAGATGTCGTCTAGGGACCCCTTTTTCCTCCCCCAACCGCCCTCTCGAGGGGGCATACCCTCCTACCATTCCTCCATTCCTTCGGCTTAGTCATTGGGGCATCATCAACCTTTTCCATGCTAGGAGCATCACCATCTATCATTTCCTCCCTCATTTGCATTTTGTTTCTTTTCGAAACACTGTTATTCTAACAATATTTCGAAGAGGGGCAAAATGTAGACATCTAAATTTAATCACTCTCATATGATTAAATTTACTCCCTTTTCATCTATCATATTAAATATTAATTTATTAAATTAATATTACACCTTTTGTATCATATCTATAAAGTATTTAATTTAATAATTAAATGCTTTATCTTTCACCTTCTTCCTCTCTAAATTAAATAAATACACCAATTTATTTTATTTAGTCATTTTTTACCCTTTTGATTTAAAATCAATTTAAAATTCTTCATTCTCTTTCTCCTTGTCACTTCCTCCATGATCTTTCTCTAATATGAATTAATTTAATTAATTCACGATTATGATGTGCATCCTCTTAATCAAAGATTAATGTCGTGCATCCTCCTACATTTGCCACTTGCCTCTAATCTTCTATTAATTATTCTAATCTAATATTTGTACAACCTTAACCAAGGTTATTAGCCATATTTAGCACCACCTTTTTAGTCAACCTTTACATTTACCTCTTTTTAGAATTGACCCTCTCTCCCATGTGAATTTTTAATTCACATTTATTTATCCTAGATTCTATGGCTTCTAGAACCTTGGACTTGTCACATCATCCACATGTGACCAAGTCCCACCTTTTTGGAGCTCACCTTTTACCCTTTAGACTCTCGTAAGAATGTGAATTTTTAATTCACATTTATATCCCCAACCACCTCTCCTTTTTCCATGGAGATTTTTGAGGAATTCCAAAATTCCTCAAATGTCTCTTTCATTCTCACTTGAGGACAAGAAATCTATTTTTGAGGAAATCTTCTCACTCCCCAAGGTACTTTTCCTTCCTCCACCTCATGTAATTTTTGGCCACCTCACTTACACCTCATCTCCCCTTAGCCACTTCACCATCCACATGTCAAGATATGAGGGCTTGTGAGTACTCAACTCACCACAACCCTTCATCTTGACCTTGTTGGATGAATCTCAACCATTGAATTCTCTAGAGAATTCAAATTCTCCTATAAATACCCCCCCCTCAAGATCATTTTCAACACTTTTCATTTTGAGCAACCTTATGTTGTCAATTTGCATTCTCAACCATTCACTATCATTTAGCCATCCACTTTGATCATCTTGCATATTCAGTCTTACATCTAGCTACATAAAAAGCCATCTAAGGAGCACGCAAAGTCATCCAAATCAAGGGCCAACCAAGGAGTCTTCAACAGCAAGGAAGGTATAATAATTTGCATCGCATTTCATCTATTTTCTTTCTTGTTTTATCACTCTTTAGGCTAATCATTGAAGTGTTCTTGGTATTATTCCACTTGCATTTTTAGTTATTTTGCACATTAGAATAGGGTAAAATTCCAAGGTACACAAATAGTAAATGAAGAACATTTACTTGTAAGTGATCATTTAGCATGTTAATAGTTTGAGATCAACAAACTTAGTAAATGATATTATTTCTATTTTAATATAATTTTTTTAGTTTGAAATAAAAATGTATTGAAGTAAACAATAGTTATTCTTTTGCAAACAACTCTATTTTGTTGAAAAGTTATCATTACAACTAGAAACAACCATGCTCTATAAATTGTTAGCATGTAAACAACTTGCTTTATAATTGTTTAGTAGGAAACAATACTTATTTTTTACAAATAATGAATGTACATGATTGAACAACTTGCTTTATAACTGCTTAGTATGAAACACTACTTATTTTATTCAAACAATGAATGCACATATGTAAACAACTAGATTTACAAATTGTTTTGTAGGAAACATTACATTTTTTTTTAAACAATGAATGTTCTTATGAAAACAATAATCTTAGAGTATCATAGTTGTGAGAATGCAATAACAGTATGTGAGAAATTGTTAGCATAGAATTGTTCAGATTATTTATTTTTACAAGAAATGACAAGGGAATACTATTTTAAGACTATAAATCTATTATAATTATTTCAAAATGTATGCACAAACTTAAACATTATTAGGCACATATATGTGTATGCACATAGACTTCATCTATGTACATAACATACTTGTGACATACCTTCTTTTATTTTTAGTACATTTTTTTAAAAGGAAAATGATTAAGATGATAAGCAAAAAATAGTCATAAAAATGATATGACTAATTGTTGTTTTACTCTATGAATCATAAATCCAATTTCAGTTTAGAGTATAATCTAGTATTATGTTTCTTCTTCTAAAGACATTTGTGAAAGAATATTTTAAATACTTGAATAGAACATTGATACCTTAGTTGACTAGAGCACCTATAGGTAGTTTTTGCTAGAGGGTAGATAGCTATTATTGTAGAATGTTACCTTCTAGGATAGGTGTCGAAATGGAGTTTAGAGAGTATAGGTTAATTTTACTAGAACCTATCATTTGTTGTTGTTGTAACACACTTATTATGCTTGGCCAAGCAATATAGTTCATTATGTATGTATGAATGAACTCCGTGTTTTCACTCTCTACCATTCCCATCATAGATCTTGCACTTTCTTTTCTAACTTGTAGATAAAAATTACATGTTGATGTTTGGGAACACACCAAATTCCACCTTGTAGATTGTTCTCTTGCTAAACTTTTCATGTAGGGTCGACCATTCTTAAAGTTGGAAGAATACCAGGGAAGCGTAAACTTTGTGGTTGGCCAGTAAAGTGCTTCAACAATGTTCTTGTCCACTAGTGGAGGAAAGTTTTGAAGAAGAACCTTAGTTGTACACCAAATTATTATAATCTATGATGTAACTTGATGTAATCCATTCATGTACTTGATAGAAAATGTACTATGTAATGAGACTGTGGCCTTAGGAGCCAAGTAGAGCTTGATATTGTAATTTGAATTTTGAAGTGAATATAAGAATATTTGACTCATTTTAAATGAGCATGTGTAGTTATGATTGACTTTAGCCAATAGTTATGACTTTTTAATTTGGATTATATTCATCTATCATTTACAATAATATAAATTAAGTAATAATTTTGAATGGGTTAATTATATTAATCCACTCCATTTTAATGATGATGATAATTTTTTTCATCAAGATGAGTATGAAATTGATCTCCTTAATGCTATCATTACAAAAAATATCTCTAAAAGAATCAACCACTCATCCATACCTTTTGACAAAGAAATAGATAGAGAAAGCTACCCCCTCACACCTTCATGCATGCCCATTGGTCATTCCTATGCTACCTTTGACAAGGGAAATCCATTTTATCCTCCATCCATGTTTCCCTCTTCTCTCGTACCAAACTATCCCCCGTCATCCAATATGCATACCTCCATCATCTCTCCTAGTCACATCCCAACCTCCATGTTTGCACAATAAATCCATCACCTTCATGCCTAATACAAATCCACTAACCAACTATACCCATATGCATCTTGCAAACCATAATCCTAATCATCCAATCCACAAACCTAATCCTCCTTCTCCTAATTCCCAACCTAATCATAATCCTTATTTTACTCTTAATCCTCCATCTAATCATAATCCTCCAATCCTTAATCATAACCCTCCATCTATCCCAATCCCCCATGTAATCCTAATCCTCCAATGTATAGCCGTAATATTCCATCTAATTCTAATCCTCCATATACTCCTAATCCTCCATCTAATCTTAACTATGCAATCCTTAATCCCCATCCTTTACCTAATCCCAACACTCCATGTAAGCCTAAAACATACACATATCTCACTCCCAAATTCCTCTAAGGACTCCTAGTAAGGAAACCATAAAAAAACCACATCCTAAAATCATGGAGTTATGGCACCCCACTAAACCATGCAACATTATTAGTGATGGGGCCCTTCTCCATCCCACACCTATCACTCCTCTTCTAACTCCTAACACTATCCAAACAATTGAAACCACAAAAATTCTCTCTCAATCTCCTACTCCAAGCATTATCCAAACCCAATACCATGAAACTCAAGGATCCTCCATTCCTCCATCCACCCCATTTGAGGAGTTTATCCAATACTTATCCCCCATCACACCATCCACATAAATATACACATGCTAACAACTTTTTCTAAAGCATACAAAAATATTCTCCCATTCAAATCGATATCTTACTATCCCATATAATCCTTCTCATGATCCCTTGCCTCATACCTAAACTATCCCAACATCATCACCTTATACTCTTGGTTCTCTTACCTTCTCACATGGTTGTTTTTATCATAGTGGAATAATAAATTATATCCACCACCCATCCTCCTCCACCTAACATTGGACTCACATATTTCTTTAAAAATAATAAACATCCTACTTTAAACTAAATGCTCAATAACATGAACTGTTGAGGCAAAGGATTAGGCCTACATGATGAAGGTATCTTGGACCCCATACACATTGAAGAGGACCCATGATTGTAAGGTACTGGATACATACTTCAAGTTTCACAATCCAAAAATGTTGTTTCAAAACTAAAATAGGGGCCTCCCATCCTTCCTTGAAAAAAAATTATCACTATCCCACCCCTCTATCATACCAATCTAAAACCATTATCCTTATCCCTACTTCATCCTCTAAGTCCATCTTGGTCCCCTATGTCCCACAATCCACCATCACATATTATTCACCTCATAATCCAATTTTGGACCCTTATATCAAAAAATATCATCCTCAATCATATTATTCATCTCCTCATCCACCAATCCCCTATCCTTATCACCCATCATAAGAGTATCACTAACACAATCCCTAATCAAGATAAAAAAGAAACCCCTTTATGAATGTGATACAACGTCCTCTCTCCATAAACCCTATCTAAAATAAAAACTCTATAACTATAATTATTATGAGCACAAATCTACAAAATGTTTAAACCCTAACAAACATTAGCATGCGTTAGTTTAAACCAAGCAAATAAAGTGCTCCTATGAGATACCTAAACATGGTGCATATGCAAACAAGAAAAAAAAATAACCAAAGTAGATAAATGTAAGCATATACAAGCATGTTCATACCTATTGTAACCTATTTCACACATCAACCCATTGCAAATGGGGACCCTCAGTAGTTCACTTTTAGGGTTTAGCTTTGGGTTGCAATTTCGTAAGTCCTTTTGCTCCAGGAGTTTCAAGTTAGAGTTTTGAGTTATCACTGGAGCCAAGTAGAGAATTCAAGCCTAAACTATGCTTAGAAATCACCAAAGTGTTTAGAAGACTAGGTCAATGAAGAACACAATTGATTTCACTCAATTTTGGCACTTCCTATTTTTTAGGGATTTTTGCTATTTTGCTTTTTCTATTTTTCGCACTTTTGGACCAATCTGGGGTTTACTATTTTTAGAAAGTTTTATTTTTTATTTTTTCTATTTTTAGTAATTTTTATTTTTAGAAAGTGCCAAGGTTCCACATGTCATGGAGTCAACATTTCCATCTTTAGAATAAAAAATTGAGGCCTCCAGAAGTAAAAAGCAAGCAAAATGAAGAAAATCGAGCAAAAAGCAAGTAAAAATCAAGAAAAATCATGAAAAATCAAGAGAAAATCACATGGAAAAGGTTGAATGATCTAGAAAAGACAAGAGATTCAACATGAAATCCATGGCCGCCAAAGGTAGAAAATGGCATAAGTTTGATGAAAAACCTCCAAGTTTGCCATGGAGAAGGAAAAGACATGTCAATCACTAGATGAAGTTCACTTGGAAGGAGAAATAAAAATGTCAAGAATCCTTCGAAGTATTCCATGGATGTGTCAAGGTATAGAATAAGTCCACCATGGATGTGTCAAGGCATAGAAGAAGTCCACCATGGATGTGTCAAGGCATAGAGAAAGTTTGCCATGAGAAGAAGAGAAAATGACATGAAGAAAGTCTTCCCTTAGACATGGCATGAAAGTTTTGAAGTCTAACCTTTAGGAGCATGTCCTTGAGAAACTCCAAAGTCTACCATAAGGATGGAACAAGATAAGTGAAATCTGACCTAGCTTGGAGAAGGAAGTGTCAAGCACAACTTGAAGTTCAACCCACATTGGAAAAACACAAGTGAATTATGACCTCCCTCAGTAAGCAATGCCCAAGAAGTTATAAAGTATGACTTGACAAAAGAGTTGAAAATTTTGACATATGCCTAGAAAAGAGAATGTCTTGAGCATCATGAAGTCTGAAATTCGTTGAAGAAAGATGTCTAAACATTAGTGAAATCTACCATGGATCAAGAGAGGGAATGTCAAAGTGTTGGTAAAGTCTGCCTAAACATGAAGAAAAGATGGAAAAACCATTAGAAAGTCTGACTTTGGCAAGAAATAAACAAAATTCACCATGAAAGCTACATAGGCCAAGGAAAGATCAATGAATAAAATGAAATTCACCATGGAACTAAGAAGATAAGGAAAAATCCATGAATAAAATATGCCATGGTTAAGAGGTTGAAATAAAATATTAAAGGTTGGAAAATAGAAAATCCACACATAAAATATTTTATTATTTTCCAACACTTATCCTAACACTTAGGAGATTTCCAACTCAAAAAGAGAATCTTAAAGATTTGAGAAAAATAGAAACTTTCCTTGGCGAATGAGAGAAAACAAGTCCAAGTTTGATGAACTCAAGAGAAAAAAATGAAATTGCTAAAATAAATTGAACTTCTCAACCTTATAAAAGAGTTTCAACAAGTCATTTTCAACTCATTCTTCCCAAGTTTTATTGAGAGGCAAATTAAGATCTCTCAAAATTACAAGAGAGAATTTTGGAGGGGAGAATATTGGAGATGAAATGATTTTTCAAGGTGAAGAACAAAGAAAGGAGTAAAATTATGAATTGGAGAATGAATTTTTCAAAGGATTAGCTTGATTTTTCAATGACAAAGACAAAATTATCAAAGATTAAAGAAGAATTACCATGCAAGAGTATAATTCCAGAATTTAGAATCAAAGTTTGATGAAATTCTTTATTTTACTTTTGTCTTTATTCATTTATTCCTACTAAGTCCTTTTATTTTCAGCTTGATTTTTTTCTTAGAATTTGACCTTTAATAGGTTGAAAACTAAAAATTTCAAGAAGGTTCACAGAAAATAAAAATTAGAGTTTTAAAATTAATACATTTTCTTTTTCTTGCAGGTTGATGACTACTCATGGAGAAGCTTTGAGAAAGGAACAGATGAAGTTTGCAAGCAAAGGATCTCAACTAGAATCGTAAATTAACTCCAAGTGGAAGAATATCGCAGATACCAATCTTGGTCATGTAGATTTGAATGAATTCAAGAAGAGGATGTATGGAAAAGATGGACTCTTGTCGATAGCTATTGCTCAGAGAATGATGTGGAATGGTATCATTCAAGCAACTGGATTTCCTTTGGCTATGGAATGTGTTGAGCTGACAATGGAGTGTGCCAGACACTACAACCCACAAGAGAGACAAATCATTGCGCTTGATGGAAGAATTTTAGCACATCTTAGATAGTTGGCTATCCAAGAAGCATTTGACACTCCAAGCTACAACAAAACTTCATATAAGACTCGGGAAGATGCAAGGAGAATTTTTGAAGACTGGATGGATCAATGTGCAACCAACATTAACAAGATATGGTTGGAGAAGCCAAGGCCTTCTATAAAGAAGATGCCAAAGAAATTACTCCAGATAGACTTCAAGGAAGACTATGGAGATATCATTTTACTATTGAAAAGGATAATGGTCATCCCTCAAAGTGCACCATTCGAGACATGGATGTACTTCTTCATTGACGAGATCACCTCAGGCATCAAGATGTTCAATTGGTTGAGGATGATCAATGAGAACTTCCATGAGCAGCTAATGAATTTGGAGAGGACTAAATCTTTCTATATGAGTTCTTATGTTATCTATCTACTGGAAAGGACCTATAGATATTCAGGATTGATGTATTGAGGTTTGGTAGGCAATGGACAAAATGAGTTCAAGTCAAATTATTGTTACCTCCAATTGTAACTATCTAAGATTTCTTATTTCAGAAGAGCACATGATGCATTCTTAATGTACATTACAAGAATATTGCAAGGAGGGACACATCAAAGGATGACCCATGAGGCTAAAAGCCTCATTAGCAAGTATGGATCCTGGTATATCCAGTTTCCAAGATTCACCTACATCAAAATTAAGGGATTCACTGGATGTCCTTTTAGGTTACCAATTTATCCCACCAATAGAATGATATTGCTTCAAGTTCTTAGGAAACTAGAAATGTATCAAAAATTCTAGAGAAAAAAAGCAAGACATCCATCACTTTTCCATTCTTTATTGGAAATATGGAAGAATCTTGCCCATCAGCACAGGTAGCTAAAAGTGCTAGGTTAGAGATGCAACAATATCTATTCACGTCATATTGATCTAGAGTTGAGTTTGACCCTCACCATCGCATCGAGGTCATGAATGGAAAGAAATACAAACACAAGGTAGACTTGGTTGACTATTGGGTGAATGCTATAGATGAGTATGACGTCCAGAAAAGACTATGGGCCAGATTGTCAATCAATTTAATCAGGACAACCAAGATCTTCCATGTACCAGATCAACTTGAAGATGATGACAAGTATATTCAGCTAGGTTTTGATGAGAATCAACCTCTTCTTCCTATACAATGGTCAGAACTAGATCTTGCAAACTTGACCACCTTGATGAGACAATTCATCAAGTATTCACAATGGTGGGAAGACTAGCAAATGAAAGAGCTACAATAGAAGAATGTGACTCTGACTTACAATTTGATGGGCGAAGCAAAATCCTACTCTTTAAATGCTAGTGCATCTCAAGGTGATGATCCTATTGAGAACACCAACTCAAGGAAAAGGAAGGAGGTAGGGAAGAAGATTATAGATGAGGAACCTACCCAAAAGAAGAAAAGATCAAAACCTCTTCATTCTACCACCTCTGTGAACATGAACAAGATATTAGATATTGATGATTCACTGGGAGACATAAGGATTCCTTCTCCGATTCCTATCTGTTTGGAGAATGATGAACCCCCATCTCCCATAGGCACAAAGATATTGGATTCTAAGAATGGAATTAATATCCTAGATAGTGAATTTCGAGAAGGAATGATTTCCGCCCTTAAAGGAATTCAAGATATTCTAGGTGCACAAAATATTTAGGAAGAAGAAGACACCAAGCAACTCACTATCCTTGACTAGCTAAAGGAGAGATTGAAGATAAAAGAACAAACTTAAAAACCAAAGGAAGATGATATGGCTGATTTCTTGGTTAGATTGGAAGTAGTTGATGTAAAGAAGCCTGACAAAATGTTCTCAACCATCCAAAGAGATGAAACCGACCATCATACAATATAAATTGGGTTATCGACAGTTGATAAGTCAAGGGAGGATATTGCTCCTCAAGAATATTCTATCACCACTGTCGACTTGGTCCCAACCACAAAAGGTCAGGAAGTGGAAGACTTGGACAATTCAATCATTTCTATCAAGGCAAGGTTGGAAAAGGAAGTGGAAAAGAAAAAGGAATACAAAAAAGAAGTTGAACACCTAAAAGAGTATATTTAGCATTTAAGCAAGCCTCTTGATCGAGCCAGCTCAGTGGTTCCCCCATTGATGAACTCTTCCCAGGACACTTTCGAAGAAAGGAGGACCATAGCCAAAGAAACCAAAGTGTGGATAATCAATAAAAGTGAAGAAGTGGTTGTATTTGTAGAGAAACTGATGTTGGCATATGGGAAAACTTCCTCTTTGCTTTCAAGGATTTCAGCTTTGGAAAAAACATGGGACAATGCTTAGGATATCCAAGATAGCATTATTCCATGTCTCAAACTGTTGAAAGGAGTTCCGAAGCAAGAACTAATCGATGGAAAGTTTATTTGAGCAGGTGCTTCGTATGAGTTCAATAGCTAGTACTAGGCGCTAATTGTGTGGAATGAAGTCTTAGAGAAGGTGAAGGCTGATACTATTAGAGCTAAGGAGAAAATGAACAAAATTCAGAGCAAGATTCTACTTGTGACTGTAGATGCACTTGAGAAAGACATTGTTCAAGAAAATGACATGCATCTTGAAAACCTGAGGCATAGAGCTCAAGAAATTTTCTTCACCACCACTGAGCTGATCCTTAAGAAAAATTTGACTAAGGTAGCCAACTTCTTGTCCATCTAGCATGCCTTCCAACGACAAGAGTTAGAGTGGGAAATTACTTTTGCAAAATGTGCAGATGATTTGGACCTACTGGAATACAAGGTCAATATGTCTCTAGTTGTCACGATGGAGGAGTTCAGGACAATAGTATCTAGATTCATCCAATAAAATGCCACTAAGGAGGATAAGGATTCACCCCCTCAAAGATATCTGCTCACACCACTTCACTCGCTAGTTACTAATTCTTATTCTGGGAAACCCTAGTTAAGGTTACTTTGTTTTAATCTTTGTCGTTGATCTTGGATCAATCTTGGCCATTTATTTCATTTGCAAAACTCTATATAAATTCTTATTCTTACATTTCATTGTACGAGAGTCTTATGAAATTGTTTCTTATAACTAATTTGTGAATAAAAGAACTTGTATTACATGAGTTGCTTTGAAACCTTCTCTTGTCAAGTGGTTGCATGGTTACATATTCTTCTTCCACCAAAAGTATATTTAAAGTAGTATTTGATCTGAATGCATGTTAGATGAATGATATATTGATAGTATATATTGGTGAAACTTTCTCTCATACTTTCTATGAATGGATGATTTTTGTTCAATGTGTGAAGTTAAATTGAGCTTATAATGTAGATGCTTTAATGCTTACTTTGAATAATATTGTTCTCTTGATGGTATCATTCATGGTAAAGAAACCTTAAGCACAAATCCTAGAAGATTGGAATTGCTTTGTTTAGTTGTTGTTAGTGTGGTGAAACAAAGTATTGCTCTTATTTTCACTTAATCCTTACTATCTCCTAATTTCATAGGAGTAATATAGGACTTCTAAACCCTTGTCCTTTTCCCTCTTTTTTTAGAATCTCAAAATTGAAAATACCCAAAAAAATAAAAAAGAGCATTCAATGTCAAATCCACCTAAGTCCTCACTTATGAGTCATTTGTCAAACGTAAGTCCCTTTGTGTTACCAACATATCACAATTCCCATTTAGCTTATCCACACATCAAGACCTCACTTAAGAAGTTACATTATAATTTTCATATGGTCTTTCTTTCAATCTTAGCATACACGGTAGTTTTTCGAGAGGATAGAGCGTCTTTGGACTCTTTATTCTAAATTTTTTCAATGTGTCCCAAAATGAACATCAACAAAACCCTATCCCATAGCGGGAGTGGTTTTTCTTTGATGTGGAAAGGATTCCCTTTTTCCCACCCCCTTGATAATCTTCAAATGTGATGAAGATGCAAGATGATGAAGATGAAGTGCAAGATTAATGTGCTTATGGTAGAAATGCTTGCTATTGTGGGTGCTTATTGTGAAGAGAATTCTTCTATTTATAGGGTTGAATAGTTAAGAATGGAGATATTGGAGGAATGTGGGACTAAAGGAGATCCAATAAAATTGTGACACTTGTCACAAATCTATTGGATGAAGGTGGAACACATTTTGGGAAATGTGCAAGTAAAGAGGATGGAAGAGAAATAAATGCATATGGTTGGAGATTTAAGAGGATGTAGGAATAATACATGAGGATGTAAGAGTAGTTAATAAATGTGTAAGATGTTTTAGAGGGAAATTGAATTAGGAGGTAGTTGGGAGGAATATTCTTAAGAATATGTGTTTGTGAGGATAACTAGAGGAATTAGTTAATTAAAAGAAGTGATTTTCATCTACAAGTGGGTTAGTTAATCAGGGGTTGGGTTTGACCAAAGGTTGAGTCAAAAGCTAGAGAATGGGTAATTAGGATTAGGAGTTAATTAATCTAGAATTAATTAACTTAGAGGAATTTAGGGGATTTGACATTTGATTTAAATAATTTGATTTATTAAATTGGATGAGGGGACTTTAGGGTACTTAATTAAATAATTTTTTTTTATTTAATTACATTTGATGAACATTGGTGAATTAATCTAATATTTTTTATTTGATTAATAGAAGAATTTGATGATAATTAAATGGAATTAGGTGCATAATGTCAGTTAGGCCTATTTGTATGTCGACAATTATATTCCCTATGCATTATTCATATCCTCACACCCCCAAAATTTCTAATGGTAGTAATTTAGATGCCAAAGTAAAAATTCATAGAACCAAACATCCACCAAAATCTAAATATCATGATGTACAATAAAGAATGCATCCTAAAATAGAGAAAAATCAAATCCAAAAGTGCAATCAATTATAAAGTCCACAATGGCCTCCTAAAGAAAAAAAAATGGATCTTAAAACAACAAGAATTAATACATCCAAAGGTAAAGTCCATAATGACATCCAAAGTTGATGGTTCAAAATCTAAGCATCCCCATCTTCCATCTCCTAAATCTATTTTGGGGGACCCTATGTCCCAAAATTCACTATCCTAACTCCTCTATCATCCCCACATCTTCCATCCATTTTTCTTCCCATTATTCAAGATTCATCAAAATATAGGCCAATGTTGGTTCTAATGACATCATATCATCAACCTCCTCTCCCACCCTTCCATACATACACTTTACAACACCCTATTCCTTATCCCGCACGTCTCCCCAATAAAATCTCTATAATAAATGTCTTTCTATAATCCAATCATCTTAATAAAGGTTATACCAATATCTAACAGTTACTCCCAATGGGATCTTGTCCCCTTAGTATGGAACTAGATGCTTGAGTCCTTCCTCCATCTCCCTATCCAATATATTCCAAATCAACTTATCATAATCCTTATCTTTATCCATCTTCATCCATCTCCCCTATCCAAAATTCCCATCCCTTCCTCCTATAATCCTTCCAGCTCTTGATCCTTCTTTTACTTTCCTCCATCCATCAACCCCTCCTACCACCTCATCCTCTCCTCCCATAATCCCTTGTCATTGGTATTTAGATATAGGCTACCACCATGAAATCCAATGTCATATATCCCAATACCATCATTCTTACCAATTTTACATATCCACCTAATACACTAGATCAGTTCCCATCCACCCCATCATATTTTAATTTGGATAACATTTCATTTATTATATTCATGCATAAATTTATTGACATATTCTGACAATCCTTATACATAGTCATGATTTTCGTGCCATAAATGAGCAATAAAAATCTCTTGTAAATATTGTACACATCATGTAAATAACATCATCCCACTTTTCTACCATGTCCAACCTTCTACATATGTATCCTTAGGTTCCATTCTCATGTCAATTATCCTAGTGTCATCAAGAATCCCCTATAAGTCAGTAATCCAACATAATCTATTAGTTCATTTGGTATCATGCATATTTATTACCTCTTATCATGAGAATCCTAAATCCTAACCATACAAAATTTTCCTTCATAAAATACATCATTCCTCAACTCAAGAAACATCTACCATCCATCATCTTTTGGAAAACATATTTGAGATGCATGTTATTTAGTTATTGCTTTTGGATCCTGTTTATTTCTCTTTTGTTCTTTCTATTTTACCTACTTAAGGTCACCATGATCCATCTTATCCCGGTGTTTTGATTGGTGAAAGTAGGGGTAAATTCTTGGACTTCATGTACTATGTTTTAATGATTGTCTTGCATTGTGACCACTAAGGCCCATTGAGACCTTGTGTTATGCTAGGGAATTCCTTTTTTTGTGGCTTTCCAACATCATATCCACCATAGACCTCTACAAACTTGCGAGATGTTGGATTAAACTTTTTTTTTGGATTTAGTCTCATGCCCATGATATGAAGTCGCCCTCATTCCTCATACCTTGGTTCATAGTATCCCATGTTATATAAAATTAAGTGCTCATTACATGTCAATTTAGTTATTGCATTAAAAATCCCCCATCCTTTCATCCTTACATTCATCCATTCCATTTTAGGCTAATATATTTTTTTATTTAATCGTATTTTCATCCACCATATCCATCCATTACATTAGTCTATTTTCCCATACAATCCCAAAGTTCATAGAAATCCAAAATTTTAAGCAAATACTAACCCATACAATTTGGTATACAATCTAACACAAATCATTCACCTTCCTTCTTACTCGTGTTCCCTTCTTTTCTACAAAACTTGATCCAAAGAAAATCATCATCATTGGGATGTATCCTTCCCAATCCTTAAATTTTTTTGAGATATATTGTTCCCACATCAATAACTCTCCATTCATCATCATTAAATCTTGGATTTTTAGCTTGACTCAAGAAACATCATGTTTTTATTTTGAATCATTTTGTGCATGCTTTATTACTTGTCATCTCCTCCTTTCATTATCTCTTCATCACCTATATGTTTCATCCACCTTCTATCCACTATCTTGTATCCTCCTCCCTTATCTAGCTTGCATCCTCTCATCTATTTAGAGAGCACACACAATTTCTCTTAAACTTGCATGCACTCTTGAGGGGGCATCCTCTCCTCATCCTCAATTTTATCATCTTTACTCCTAATTACTCCTTTGAATAATTGGGGCATCTTCCCTAATCTAACCATTTTCTTTCAAGCTTTATATTTCAGTATTCTTTGAAATGATACTACTTTGTAACGTCACTTCAAAGAGAGGAAAATTGTAGAAACCTAAAATTGACACATCATAATTAATAAACTATTTATTCTATAAATTATTGAATACAACCTCATTATTCAATTAATTACCTAATTTCCATCCCCTTATTAATTAAATAATATTTTATTATTTAATTAATAAGCTTGGTATTCATCCACTATTCATCACTATTCATCCACAACTATTTTTAGCCTAAACCATTTAATTACTATCTTCCTATAGTCTACCTTAGGTAAATAAATCCAATTATTTATTTCTTTAAATCCCCCACCCACATCTCAATTTTTTTATTTTTTTTTTTAAATTTAACTCTATTTTCCTCTACTTTTTATTAAGTGGGCTAATCCACTTATCCCCTTAATCAACCACTTTCAGAACCTAATCCTAGTCAATCCCTCTTCAAATCATGAACATCCCCATATGTGTATGAAGGCATGGGCCTTTGTACATATGACATGGTCTTGGTACTATGTCACATGGGTCAAAAGACTTGCCCATCCTTCTCTAGTACTCTAATGTACCCTTTCCATCTCATTCATTCAACCATCCCAAGGAGAATCTCCACCCTTGATTCTCCCATCAATCCATCTCCTTCCATCTCATCCAATCACCACATGCCACTTGCCATCCCATCCTTGCTTGATATTTCTAAAGCAATCATGCCTATTTATCTCTTAAAATTTTCCTAGCCATTTATCCATTATAAAAAATCTATAAATTAAATCTAATCCAAACCATTCTAATTGAATTTTTGAATGCAATGTTATGTTTTTGAAATTGTGAGCACACATATCAAATTCAATCACTTTGACAAATCCACTTTTGAGTGCATCAAGGATTCTAGCATAGGATTTTATTGCTAAATCTTACGATTGTTTCAATTTCCTAGGCCTAAGTTGAGTGTCTTTTTGGGTTTTATGTTCAGTTTAATAGCTAAAATTTTCACATTGGCACAAATTCTTGCACACACTAGAATCTCTGGCATAGTCAAAGGGAAGCATTAGTAGCTAGCCTAATATATAAAGGCAATTTTGATATATGTCCTAGGGCACACTTTTTATTATTCTCTGAGGAGCCAATGTAGAATTTATGAAATGACATTGATTTAGTTATGATTTTATGATACATATGGCATGGACATTCAACATGGACATTATGATTTTTTTATATACGGGTTATACATGTGATGATATTTATGATGATTATGATGTATGTTTCTGATGTATTTCATATATGTATGT
The DNA here is from genome assembly GCA_007258455.2 of Sequoia sempervirens. Lineage (NCBI taxonomy): Eukaryota > Viridiplantae > Streptophyta > Pinopsida > Cupressales > Cupressaceae > Sequoia > Sequoia sempervirens. The sequence goes on from VDFB02281492.1 coordinate 712,680,095, forward strand.
GTATGATGGTTATGACATGATTATACATGTGATGATTTAAACTTATTCTTATGTCTATTATTCTAATGATGATGATGGATAATACTGATGCCTATATGGATGTATGCTTATGTTTACGATGTATTAGTTTATACATGTTTATTAATATATATTGTGTATGGATTATTATGGATACATGATGGATGATATACATGTTGATTATTTTCATTGATGCATAATGTATGATGATTTTTATGGATACATGATGGTTATGTATACGTGTTGATTAATCTATAATGATCCTAAAATGAATCTAATAGTAATGAAGTGATAGTGATAAATAAAAATATGCTTAGACTAATAAAGCTAAATAAATCTAACATCATGATGACTTGATAGTGATAAATGAAAAATGCTTTGAATAACAAATAAACAGCTAGAATGAATATAATGATGGTGAAATGAAAATGATAAATAAAATAGATACTTAGACTAACAAATCTAAACACCTAAAATGAATATAATGATGATGAAACAAAAATGATAAATGATAAATGCTTAGGATAAAAAATTTAAACACCTAAAATGAATCTAATGATGATGCAATGAAAATGACAAATGAAAAGATGCTTAGATTAACAAATCTATACATCTAAAATAAATCTAATGATGGTGAAATGAAAATAATAAATAAAAAGATGCTTAGACCAACAAATCTAAACACCTAAAATGAATCTAATGGTGATGAAATAAAAAATGATAAATGAAAGATTCTTATACTAAAAAATGTACACCTAAAATGAATCTAATGATGATGAAATGATAAATGATAAATGAAAAGATACTTAGAATAACAAATATAAACACCTAAAATGAATCTAATAATGATGAATGAAAACAATAAATGAAAAGATGCTTAGAATAACAAATCTAATCACCTAAAATCAATCTAATTATGATGAAATGAAAACGAAAAAAATGAAAAGATGTTTAGAATAAAAAATCCAAGCACCTAAAGTGAATCTAATGATGAAATGAAAATGATAACTGAAAAGATGCTTAAGCTAACAGACACAAACACCTAAATTGAATCTAGTGATGATGAAATGAAAATGATAAATGAAAAGATTCCTAGACTAACAACTCTAACATCTCAAATGAATTTAACAATAACGATGGATGAACCAATATGCTAAGACTAAGAAATCCAAAACACACCTAAAATGAATCTAATGGGTTAATGCAACAATAATGAAACTAAATGATAATGAAATGATTATGATGGATGAAAAATATTGAAACTAACAAATCTATATTAGCCTAAGAATGGACCTAATGGATTAATGGAACAATTATGAGACAAAATGATAATGGGATGATATTGAAAAAGATGTTTGCACTAACAAATCTATATTAGTCCAAAATGAACCTAATGGATTAATGCAATGACGAAACTAAATGAGAATTAGATGATTATGATGGATAAAAAATGTTGAGAATAACAAATCTATATTAACCCAAGAATGAACCTAATGGATTAATGCAACGATGATGAAACCAAATAATAATGAGATGGTAATGACAAAATATGCTTAGACTAACCAAAATGAATCTAATGGATTAATATGATGATGAAACTAAATGATAATGAGATGATTATGATGAAACAAATCTAGATGCAATGAGTGCTAAGTGGACCATTCATTATCATGAGAGATTTGTTCTTGTGAACCACTACTTATGAAACATGGGCCAACAAATTTGAGTTAAAAACTACAGATTTGATTCTTGATAGCAATATCATAAATCTATAAGAACAAAAGCAGACTAAATCACGTGACTCTCGTGTAATATTATTAAATTATTAGAAAGGATTTGTACATGCTGAATGGTCAAATGAATTATTACAAAATGGCGGGGTCATCCATAGGGGACTCCGGGATTAGGACCTCTCGAAACAAGTAACAGTTCTACAAATTTTAATTCAATTTTACCTTAACTTCATAATCTATTATCTCCAATTGCGGCAAATGCCGAGATTCGCTCTTTGTGTCGGGCTTCAAACATAACTATAAAACTCTTTACAGTCAACATCTCGAGTGTAGTATTACTTTGTTTTAAGGCGCTTGCACATGTTTGCGTCTCCAAGGTATTATATGCTTGTTTATGCGCAGGGAAATATATAAATTTTAGAAATTCCACGGATTAGGTACTGAGTTCTTTTCAAAACTAGTTCGCAACTTACAAGGCAACTACAAATTGATATTTAGAATAATAAAATTAATTGATTAAATAAAGAAGTCGGAATTTCTTGTTTTCATGAACGTTCCTAAAAATCCCTGAATGACGTGCAATTATTTTTTTGTTTTATTTTTAGGGAAAACAAGTTTTTGAAGTTTGCCCTGTTCCATTACATATTTGTTTAGTTGAACAACGCCAAAAACAAAAGTATATATATATATATATCAATTAATCACGTGAAATGGAAAATAAATTTTCACCTTAGTGGTTAATTATTATTTAAAAAAATAAAATTATAATAATTTTTTATGTCATAAAATAAGTACACTACATTAATTAAATGTAATGAGTTTGATAGTTGAGAATAATAAATTATATAAATATCTAATTGTGTTTGAGAATGAGTTGACTTTTTTTTAACGATTGAACACGTAATTGTACTTGCGCTTTTCATACTTAGTTCATTCAACTGAATGTATTAAATGTTTCTCAATATTAGTACATAATATCAAATCTATGTTTTGTTGGTTTAAGGTCGAAGGTTAAAGATGGTTAGCCAACTAAATTTGAATTTTAAATTTTTAACTAGAAATGATCAATTCACAACCATGAGGTTGCCCATACATTTGTAGACTTGTTCTAAAATAGAATAGCAATTGGATTCAAGGAGAAAGTAGCCAAACAAAGGTAGTCACATAGATTAGTGTGATAATTAGGTGGATAAATGAATATATAGGAGTTAGGGATAAATGTATATATAAATGGATAAATAGGCTAGGGTAATGAACCCCAATATGTATAATATTGTGTCATTTGTTTGTATCTAAAAATATGAATACATTACCTTGAAATATGAATAATACTAAATGGGAAATGGTGGCATGAAAAATTTTTCTGTTCAATTTTATCCCCACTTTGAGGTGCTTTTTAATTGTAAACAGAACACATATCTCAAACAATGTATCATTCACAAGTTAAATTCATGTAAAGGAATTAGACGCTCGAAGATTATCACCATGGGGTCCATATAAACTAGTGAGGCCTACAAGGATATGATCGTGTCTATTTTCTTTTTGTGTGTGTTTTTTTTCTATAGGATGAGTTTCTATAAGTGACAAATTTTTTTCATATTAGAGGACATGAATGTTTATATGGAAAGACAAAGGGGAAAATATGGGGGTTGGAGGAAAGTTATGCTTAGATGGGAAAATTTAAAAATTCAATTTTTTTCCCATAGTTTAAAAAATGATCAAAAAACTTTTTTTTTTATATTTTCGATAACTTGTAATAGTTTAAGGGAACATGGGAAATGGGGAAGACCCGCACTTTTGTAAACATTGACCAAGGGAGACCCATTATGGAAATTTCTCAAATTGGTTATAAATGATGGGATACATAGGGCCAAAATGCATAAGGGAGTTATGACTCAATAAAAATTGGACATAGTCAATGGGGTACAAACATTGGATCTAATTAGGAACATGTGTCTCTTTTAGGCACAATGAGATTCCAATTATCTTTGAGATGTAGACCAAAAGTGGACCACTATGTAGGGAAAAGATAATTATACATCATAATGACTTATTGGGGTCAATATTGTACAAGGAAAAACATAATTATATATAAGAAAAGAAAAAAGGAAGGAAATGACAAAAATATGTGTAAGGGCCCATATATGAGCATAAATAATCAAGATAATTAGTGATTGAAACGATAGCCATGAACTAGAATCCCCATGAGTTCTCCATCTAGACTCATGAGGTAGAAATTTCTTTGACCATATTTTTCTACAAATTGATAAGGTCCAACCTATAAGGCTTCAAATTCATATTTTCCTTTATCTTTGGATTTAGATTTATACATGTGGATAAAGTCCCTAACTTAAAACTATCTTTTGATAGTATTTTTATCAAACAAATGCTTTATATTTTTCTATCTTAACATGATCCTTTCATGGGAAACCATCCTACATTCTACCACTTTAGTCGATTCATGCAATCTTGGGGAAATGACACCACTTTCCTCTTCTTCAATTTACTAGAGTAGTATACTAGTTGGGTGCATTAACTTTGTGCTTAAAATTTATAACTTAAACAATAAATTGAAAAATCAAAAGGACAAAAAGAAACATCTATTAGGCCATAATAAATCTAAACAAAGAATAAAATAAACCCAATTATTATGTATTTAGATTCCTTAGTTGTACTTAAAAGTGGAATTTTCCTTGATTGTTTTATATGTGTGCTCAAATTTCTCTAGCATAACTTTGCATTATTGGATTTTATTGAAATGGCTTGGGTTGGGGTTGAATTTATAGATTTTTGGGTAAGTGAATGGATAGCTAGGATAAATTTTCAATATCAATGGTCAAGATTTATTTGATTTCTCTCAAGAATGGATGATGTCAGAAGTGTCAAATGGTTGTTGGGTGAGAGAGGGATTCCAAGATTAGTGGAGGATTAATTTGTGGGATAGTGCATGGAAAATGATGGATGGATGAGATGGAAAGGAGGTACATGGAGGTACCTTCAAGTTCCTTGGAAGGTTCCTCATAAAGGTGGGTTTTGTCACCACCTTACTCATTAGGTACCAAGGAGTGAAAGGAGGGAATTCAAGATTTCATTTATGAAAAAGATGTGGATATGGCAATACTTCTTAGGCTTATGGGAGTATTTTAAAAATGGGGAACTTAGTCTTGACCCATGCCTATGAGGTACATGTAGGAAAAGTAGGACTTTATGGGAATTTGGAGTGGTAAATCCCTACACAATCATTGATCTAGGCATGTGCACTTAATGAAGAAAATAATAGTAGGTAATGATGCACAAGTAAAAGTTTATGAAAAATGGTAAAAAGGAGAATTAAATAAATAGGTTTATTTAATTTTTACGAGGAATGGTGAACATTAGAGTAGGAAAATAATTTTAAAATTATTATTTACTATAGTAACGAAAAACTATCCCTTTTTCCTTTATTTCAAAATAATTGGAATGAACTTAACATTGCCTTGATTTAGTGTTGTAATGTGTTTTACACATTCACATTAATTTTAGGGCCTTTCTAAACTAAATGGACTTATTTTTTCCTCATTTAGGGTGTTGTAAAGTGTATCTTTATATTGGTGTAATTAAATGTGTTGTACCTTGTCCTAGGTCATGACTACACCTTAGTTAAGTTTACTTAGGGACCACATAGGAGGTTGCTGGAGATTTTCCACTTTTGGTGGACTTGACATGTCATTACCTCATCACTTCCACCTTTTGTGGACACATCATGTGATTATCTCTCCACCTTTTGTGGGAGATCCACCTTTTGTGGAAATTATCATATTATCCTTTCCCACTTTAGGTGGAGTGATAAATTTTCCTTATTGTCACATCTCACTTGTCATAATCTTATGCCCTCCTATGTTCTCACCTTGGCTATATAACCAAGGGGTCTCCTATGTACATTAAATTGTACCATTCTATTATTTCATATTATTGGCAGAATACAGTTTATTCTTGTCATATCATATCTCTCTCTTTTGTGCTTTCTATTAGGCCTCTAGATCTTGGGTGGCTACCTTCATAGCCAATTCTTACATGGTATCAGAGCCATTGGAGCGTCTTTGGATCGCCATTTTGAAGAGATCTTAGTGCATTTGAAGAATGGTGTATTTTCAGATCTATGTTGCAGCAGCATTTTTGAGCATCCTACGCCAAATCTAAGTCCACCATTGCGTTTGGGAGGCCATTTTCAGTCAAGATTGCCTTTCGTTTCATCCAAATCGGACACCAAGAGCTCCAGATCTGAAAAATTTCACCAATTTGGGTATTTTTTCAATTTTCTGAATTTTTTCTATAGTTTTGAAAAAATTATTCTTCAACAAATTTCTAGCAAAAGTTCATGAGAATTTTTTTGAATTTTTTTTAAAAATTATAAATCCTCTTGTATTCAATTTTCAGAAAATTTTCAGAAAATTTTGAAATTGTATTATTTCCCAAAATTTTTTATTGAAAAATCAAAATCAAAATATTGTATTGATTTTTATAAATCAAAAAAAAAAATCATTGTACAGTCTGCGGACTGTACAAGTCCGCAGACGTACCATCGTACTGTGGGTACCGCGGCCCACCTTCGTCCTCCACGTGGCAGGAGGCCACTGGCTTCACAGGCCCCCGCGGGCCCCTCACCTCTCAACCACCGGCAGCCGCTTCAAAGTCTAGGCAAGAATTTCAAAACTCCACGGCGATTTAAAATCTGGCATCCACTTT